>JAIOJX010000030.1:174488408-175107964 GCA_022376925.1 Tragulus kanchil
AATCTCTTGTTTACACACCAAGGAGTGGAAATGTCAAGTCCTATGATAACTTTAATCATCTGAAGAACTGCCAGACTGTTTTCCATGACAGTTGCACCATTTTACATTGCTACCAGACGTGTATGAGGAGGGTTCCTGCTTCTCTGTGAGAATTTTGAATTTGTTATCCAATCTTTGAAAACATATTAAAACAGAATTTTAAGATAGATATTGATAGAGATATTTACCCAGAATTTTTTTCTTGAAACTATGGATACCATACTTCTTCACCAGACCATAATTGTGCCTCTATATTTTAAGACAAGAATTGTTCAGTTGTGTTTAGAAGCACTGGGTCAGAAGATGTATCAAGCAGATTTTTGTATTTCAGGTAAACATTATTTCTGCTAAATGAGGCTCAAAACTACACCAATCTGACTTTATGGCATTTAGTATTTGAACTCCTAGACAATGCTTAGAGAAGCAATTACAAGTTTAAGACTCCTGTGTTTAGCACATTGCACATTTTCTGTAATTTATTATTATTCAATTAGACTTAAACATACACAGACATACACACAAGTGCACGTGCAAGCACACACACAAGGTTTATTTTTCACCTGTTTTCCTCCATTTCCTCTACCTCAAGGTTTCTCTACCTCGAACATTGTTTGGTTACAGTACTTTTTTTGAGCATGTTATTTATATTAGTCAACTGAGATAGATCTAAATCCTTCCCTCTCTAAAAGTAAATTGGGAGATTCAATAAAGAAAATCATATAAATGTAGTCCTTTGTTATTAGGGCTTCCTTAGAGGCTCAGATTGTAAAGAATCTGCCTTCAGAGCAGGAAACCCAGGTTATCAGGAAGCTCCCCTCAAGGAGGAAATGGTAACCCACTCCAGTATTCTTGCCTGGGAAATCCCATGGACAGAGGAGCCAGGCAGGCTGCAGTCTGCGGGGTCACAAAGAATCGGACATGAGCGAGTGAGTGAACAACTCTATAAACAGAATTATATAAAAATATAGTCCTTTTGTGATTGGCTGCTTTCACTCAGCAGAATGTTTACAGGGATTATCTATGTTGTATTCCCTCCTGCTGTCAAACAGTATTTCATTGGTTTTGTCAGCTGGTGGACATTTGAGTTGTTTCTACTTGTGCGCTCTCATGAATACTGTTTCTGTGACTACTTATGTATAAGCTATGCATCTAATCTCTTGTTTACACACCAAGGAGTGGAAATGTCAAGTCCTATGATAACTTTAATCATCTGAAGAACTGCCAGACTGTTTTCCATGACAGTTGCACCATTTTACATTGCTACCAGACGTGTATGAGGAGGGTTCCTGCTTCTCTGTGAGAATTTTGAATTTGTTATCCAATCTTTGAAAACATATTAAAACAGAATTTTAAGATAGATATTGATAGAGATATTTACCCAGAATTTTTTTCTTGAAACTATGGATACCATACTTCTTCACCAGACCATAATTGTGCCTCTATATTTTAAGACAAGAATTGTTCAGTTGTGTTTAGAAGCACTGGGTCAGAAGATGTATCAAGCAGATTTTTGTATTTCAGGTAAACATTATTTCTGCTAAATGAGGCTCAAAACTACACCAATCTGACTTTATGGCATTTAGTATTTGAACTCCTAGACAATGCTTAGAGAAGCAATTACAAGTTTAAGACTCCTGTGTTTAGCACATTGCACATTTTCTGTAATTTATTATTATTCAATTAGACTTAAACATACACAGACATACACACAAGTGCACGTGCAAGCACACACACACAAGGTTTATTTTTCACCTGTTTTCCCTCCATTTCCTCTACCTCAAGGTTTCTCTACCTCGAACATTGTTTGGTTACAGTACTTTTTTTGAGCATGTTATTTATATTAGTCAACTGAGATAGATCTAAATCCTTCCCTCTCTAAAAGTAAATTGGGAGACTGGGGTTGACAGATATACACTATGTACAATAGATAATCAGTAAGAATCAACTGCAAAGCACAGGGAACTCTATTCAATATTCCGTAATGATCTATCTGGGAAAAGAACATAAAAAGAGTAGCTCTATGTATATGTATAACTGACTCACTTTTGTGTTGTAGGAACTAACACAGCATTGTAAATCAACTCTATTCCAATTTTTAAAAATTAATTTTAAAAAAGCCTTAAAAATATTTGGGGGAGAATGTATACTTTTGGCGGGGGAGCGGGGGGGCTTCCCTGGTGGGAAACAATCCGCCTGCAATGCGGCACACCCAGGTTTGATCTCTGGGTTGGGAAGATCCGCTGGTGAAGGGCATGGCACGCACTCCAGTCTTCTTGCCTGGAAAATGTCAGCTAAGTTACACCTGACACTATCCAATAGTGTTAATTAGCTCCACTTCCATGTAAAGTAAAAAGTTTGTGTGTGTGTGTGTGTGTGTGTGTGTGTTTTTAAAGGAGCTTCTGTTATCTGATAGCCTGTGATTATATTTGCATAACTCTTCATGTTCTTTTTACCCCAGGTCAGAGTTCATTTTGCAGAGAGAATAGTCCTTAAAAGGTTCTGAATAGGAAAAAAAATAAGATTTTTTAAATCTTTTCTTCAGTTGAAAGGAAATGATGTTTTGATTGCCCAGAGGAGTTGTTTTCTTGAGTATATTATAGCCACTCTTTTTTCTTCTTCTAATGTCCAGTGAAGAAAATGAGAAATCAGAGGCCAGTATTAATCCCCTTTGAAAATAATGCAGTCTTTCTGTCTGCAAGATTCTAAGATTTCTTTTTTAAGCTTAAACCCGAAGTATTTTCCTAGGAGTGTGACTTTTCTTCTTAATCCTAAGAATCTGAGACTTTTTCTAACCTCTGACTTTGGCTCAAGGAAGATGCCCCTTATTATTTATTTAATCTGCCTTCCCTGTTTTTGTTCCCTCTGAAGGGACTACTGTTCATTTGTTATACCTCCTGCATTTGACTTCCACATATTTTCTCTTTTCTCTCATAGTTGACGTATGTTTGTAATTTTGATCCATATTTTACAAAATTTCTTTTCCATCACCCTCAAGGGCACGAATTAAAGTCTGTAATCACCTGTCTTTTCTTTCAATTAACATTTTAGTTCTAAAGCCATGAAAGCGAGTGTGAATTTGTGAGTGTGCTATTGTGCGATGTATGAAAGTTCTCTATTATTAGCTTATTCAAACATTGTCTCTTGCAACTGTGCTCTTCAGCAAGAGGTCGTTTTTCCTAATGTCTTGCTTACTTTCCCTCTCTCTGAACACAAAGTCCAAGTGAATATGTTTTAGATTCTCAGGACCAACTCTGCACATAGGTAGGCAGTGTGCCAGCTCCCATCGAGTCCCAAACAAAGGCAGCAAACCTCTCTCCTTTGGTTTTCTCAGCTATGAAATTACAGCCTTCTGCTTCAGTAATAAACCCATCTCAGCCCCCTTACATGGTAATGATGTAACCTCCACAAATAGGAGGTCTTTACTGGTGACCAGGTGGTAAAGAATCTGCCTGCAGTGCAGGAGACACGGGCTCAATCCCTGGGTTGGAAAGATCCCCTGGAAAAGAGGATGGCAACCCACCCCAGTATTCTTGCCTGGAGAACCCCATGAACAGAGGAGCCTGGAGGGGTACAGTCCATGGAGCCACAAAGAGTTGGACATGACTGAGTGATTAAGCATATATTGACACTCACACACACAAACAAGAATGCCAGGAAGCTCTCCACGAGTCAACCTGAGGATGTGGTCCCTCATTCTGAGGGGGTTCTACTAGCTGATCCCCAAACCCTAAGTCTAGGTGACAGTGCTACTTCCTTCTAGATCTTAGAGCTTGAAGCTATTTCTCCCTTTTTGGTCAATCATTCCTGCTGCTCTGGTAGCTTTGTGACTCAGGTAAAAATAAGATTATTAACAAGAACAGTAATAACCAATATTTCTGGGACACCTTATAGCAACACTTAGCAATAAGCCAAAGGAGCTTTTCACTTTGGGATGCCTATTTATTCTTCATTAGTCAGCTAAAATGCACATAAGAGACATTCCAAACTGTCACTATGCCTCTAAACAAAATAAGGCAGAGTTGGAAGAAACTATAAAGTGACGCAAAGATGTTTTAATGCTTCATGATTGAAGATTTAGATAAACCTCACCCAATAGAAAAGCCCAAGCAAAGATGCAAATTTAGAGACTTACGAGCATGTGGCCATTAATGTTTTCAAAAGAATCAAAGCTCTGTTATTAAATAAGCTTGATATTGAATCCCTAGCATCAATTTTACTTTTCTGAAGCTCAAAACCCTTCCATGAAATAGAACCCAGAAGATCTTCTGCACAGGGTCTCTGCAAGGAATTTATGAGAAAACATCCTCAGAACCTGGCATGTAGCAAGAGGTCAGTAAGAATCAACACCCTTTCTGTTTTCTAACTATTTTCTTTAAACAAAGCCTCAGATGAGCCAGGTGCTTGTCTTACCCCTACTACAAACCCCTTACCCTCAACAATATAAATTATAAATTCCCTGGGGTTGGCAATTGCTGCCCACTTCATGTACACACCTCACGTGTTCCCAGGTCTTAGAATAACCTCCAGCACTCACTGATATTTGTGGAACACTAAACAGAAGTATCAGAGAATGCTGATAGACTGTCTCAGTTAGTTTAAAAAGAACATCAGTGTTCACTGTTTTACTTGAGCAGTGTACTAGTCCCATTATTACTCCCTCCTTGTGTTACGCGTGCGCGCGCGCATGTGTGTGTGTTAAGTTGTGCCGGTTGTTTCCAACTCTTCTGTGCCCCTATGAACTGTAGCCCACCAGGCGTCTCTGTTCATGGGGTCTTCCAGGTAAGAATACTGGAGTGGGTTGCCATGCTCACAAGTGATCCCCAAACCCTAAGTCTAGGTGACAGTGCTACCTTCTAGATCTTAGAGCTTGAAGCTATTTCTCCCTTTTTGGTCAATCATTCCTGCTGCTCTGGTAGCTTTGTGACTCAGGTAAAAATAAGATTATTAACAAGAACAGTAATAACCAATATTTCTGGGACACCTTATAGCAACACTTAGCAATAAGCCAAAGGAGCTTTTCACTTTGGGATGCCTATTTATTCTTCATTAGTCAGCTAAAATGCACATAAGAGACATTCCAAACTGTCACTATGCCTCTAAACAAAATAAGGCAGAGTTGGAAGAAACTATAAAGTGACGCAAAGATGTTTTAATGCTTCATGATTGAAGATTTAGATAAACCTCACCCAATAGAAAAGCCCAAGCAAAGATGCAAATTTAGAGACTTACGAGCATGTGGCCATTAATGTTTTCAAAAGAATCAAAGCTCTGTTATTAAATAAGCTTGATATTGAATCCCTAGCATCAATTTTACTTTTCTGAAGCTCAAAACCCTTCCATGAAATAGAACCCAGAAGATCTTCTGCACAGGGTCTCTGCAAGGAATTTATGAGAAAACATCCTCAGAACCTGGCATGTAGCAAGAGGTCAGTAAGAATCAACACCCTTTCTGTTTTCTAACTATTTTCTTTAAACAAAGCCTCAGATGAGCCAGGTGCTTGTCTTACCCCTACTACAAACCCCTTACCCTCAACAATATAAATTATAAATTCCCTGGGGTTGGCAATTGCTGCCCACTTCATGTACACACCTCACGTGTTCCCAGGTCTTAGAATAACCTCCAGCACTCACTGATATTTGTGGAACACTAAACAGAAGTATCAGAGAATGCTGATAGACTGTCTCAGTTAGTTTAAAAAGAACATCAGTGTTCACTGTTTTACTTGAGCAGTGTACTAGTCCCATTATTACTCCCTCCTTGTGTTACGCGTGCGCGCGCGCATGTGTGTGTGTTAAGTTGTGCCGGTTGTTTCCAACTCTTCTGTGCCCCTATGAACTGTAGCCCACCAGGCGTCTCTGTCCACGGGATTCTCCAGGCAGGAATACTGGAGTGGGTTGCCATGCCCTTCTCCAGGGGATTGTCTCAACCTAGGGATCGAACCCGAATCTCCTGTTCCCTGCTTGGCACGGGGAGTTCTTTACCACTAGTGCCAAAGCCCAAACTCAATGAGGTCACATGACTAGTCCAAGAAAAGCAGAGAGAAAAATGAAGTTTAGTCTTCAGATCACAAATCAATGATCTCTGTTATTTTTTTAAGATTTTTTCTGACGCAAACTGTTTTAAAAGTTTTAATTAAATTTGTTACAATATTACTTCTGTTTTAAGTGTTGGTTTTTTGACCATGAGGCACATGGGATCTTAACTCCCCAACCAGGGATTAAACCCACACCCGCAGCATTGGAAGGCCATGTCTTAACCTCTGGACCGACAGGGAAGTCCCGTGATCTCTGTTTTTTGAATGTGGAACCTTCTCTCCTGCTTATTAGCTACAAAAGCAGACAACTTACTCTGATGCCTTCTACCATGGTGGGAAGGAGTTCCACTACAACTTCTATCTTTTATTAAAAAAAATAATAATAACTATTCTAGTGGGTCACACAGGGTCCAGGATCTGAATGACGCAGAATGTCCAGCAGCAGCGGTCTCACAGCATAGTGTTCTCATTCCTTTGAGCAGCACAAGACTGGCCTCAGGCAGCTGAGAACACAAAGGCTTCACAATCAGGAATTAAATTTTCCAGATCCCAGGAGGAAAGACTAGTCTCATCCTGGGGAGCTCAGACACAAAGCGATTTCAGAACAAGTTGCTGCAGGCCGAGTTTACTCACTGACCAGGAGGAAACCTCAGAGATGCTTTGTACAGGAAGAAGGTGAATGTCTTTCATTATACAGAAGAGGATACTGGTCTCCAGAGAGGCCCAGTCACCTGCCTGAAGTCACACAGCAAGTTGATAAAGGAACTGGAACTAGCGAGCCCAGGTTTCCAGCCTCCAAGACTGTACTAACAGTATCAGAGCCCAGAGAATGTGAGGTTGAGATGGAGATGCTGACTGACGGTCCTATGGCCGACGGCCCTGTATCCCACGACAAACCCTTCCTGTGGGTCAAGCCCTGTGTGCTATGCACTCCACACATTCGATCTCATTAAATCTTCTATTAGTTTCAATCATATATTCATGTCAGCTAAAAAAAGGAGGAGAGAAAAATCTTGCCCAAAGGCAACATAGCTAATAAGCTCTGAAATCAACAGACCATTGTGTCCCTATGTTAACAATTCTAAGAGTGAGGGGAAGGAATTATATATATACATATATATATATATATATATATATATATGAAAGAAATAGTCATGTGCTTCCTTCTAGAAGATAGTTGATAATGGATCAACTAATACAGTGGCGGTTTTTTAAGTTTGTTCTTTTTTTTTTTTTTTTTAATCATGGATCTTAGTTCCTCAACCAGGGTTTAAATCAAGGCCCTCCACATTGTAAGAACAGAGTCTTAACCACTGGACTGCCAGGGAAGTCCCTGTAACAACATGTCTTTAAGAATACTGGGTTGCTTAACTAGACCAAGACCCTTACCTTACTGCTATGTGACAGACTTTGCCCAGTCTTCACCAGTCCCTCACCTTGTAAGACCAGCCCCAGTGCTAAAATAGTTTCAGTATCTTCCTCAGTCTTCTCCTGAGAGACTGGGAAGGCTCCTGTAATGTCATGGTTCCCTCTTACATGAGATCTGATAAACCTGGCTGTGTTTTGTCTGCAGATAATGCTGGGGCATCCACCTAAGCAGGTGGCAGAACCAGAGCTCTGACCCAGAGGTGCTGAAATACAAGCGCCATGCTAGTCTCATCCTGGGGAGCTCAGACACAAAGCGATTTCAGAACAAGTTGCTGCAGGCCGAGTTTACTCACTGACCAGGAGGAAACCTCAGAGATGCTTTGTACAGGAAGAAGGTGAATGTCTTTCATTATACAGAAGAGGATACTGGTCTCCAGAGAGGCCCAGTCACCTGCCTGAAGTCACACAGCAAGTTGATAAAGGAACTGGAACTAGCGAGCCCAGGTTTCCAGCCTCCAAGACTGTACTAACAGTATCAGAGCCCAGAGAATGTGAGGTTGAGATGGAGATGCTGACTGACGGTCCTATGGCCGACGGCCCTGTATCCCACGACAAACCCTTCCTGTGGGTCAAGCCCTGTGTGCTATGCACTCCACACATTCGATCTCATTAAATCTTCTATTAGTTTCAATCATATATTCATGTCAGCTAAAAAAAGGAGGAGAGAAAAATCTTGCCCAAAGGCAACATAGCTAATAAGCTCTGAAATCAACAGACCATTGTGTCCCTATGTTAACAATTCTAAGAGTGAGGGGAAGGAATTATATATATACATATATATATATATATATATATATATATGAAAGAAATAGTCATGTGCTTCCTTCTAGAAGATAGTTGATAATGGATCAACTAATACAGTGGCGGTTTTTTAAGTTTGTTCTTTTTTTTTTTTTTTTTAATCATGGATCTTAGTTCCTCAACCAGGGTTTAAATCAAGGCCCTCCACATTGTAAGAACAGAGTCTTAACCACTGGACTGCCAGGGAAGTCCCTGTAACAACATGTCTTTAAGAATACTGGGTTGCTTAACTAGACCAAGACCCTTACCTTACTGCTATGTGACAGACTTTGCCCAGTCTTCACCAGTCCCTCACCTTGTAAGACCAGCCCCAGTGCTAAAATAGTTTCAGTATCTTCCTCAGTCTTCTCCTGAGAGACTGGGAAGGCTCCTGTAATGTCATGGTTCCCTCTTACATGAGATCTGATAAACCTGGCTGTGTTTTGTCTGCAGATAATGCTGGGGCATCCACCTAAGCAGGTGGCAGAACCAGAGCTCTGACCCAGAGGTGCTGAAATACAAGCTCCATGCTCCTAATGATTACATACTATTCCCCTCTTCGTCAAACTGTTACTTCTTTGTAACTCAATTCAAACACTGTCCTTCCTTCATCATCCACATCACATTCAAAGGCTCCTGACTCTGGTTTCCAACATATTGTGAGTTCACTGTTATCACAAATATTATTCAGCATATCCACCTGTCCCAGTGCCAATAGACTGTATATGTCACGAGAACAAGAGTCACCCTCATTGACTCATTCATTCACAGCTTTAACAAATACCTTTAAAGCACCTGCTATGTGTCCCGTTCTACGCTGTTTTCTCAAGATTTTATTATCATCATTTCAGTGCATAGGAGGCATTCAAGTACCTACAATCACTTGGGGTGATGATCTGGAGGGGTGGGAGGGGGGAACTGGGTGGGGGGAGGGTCCAGGGATATGCATATGAATGATCTGGGAACATACATGTTGGTGAACAACAAAATTCTGTAAAATCTTAAAATGAAGAATTTAAAAAAAAAAAAAGAAAACAATCTAACATGACTGAATGCAATAAATATAAAATAAAAGTAGGTTTACAATGTCAAGAAAAAAAAAAAGAATGGAAATCACAGCAAAATCTTTTTAAATCCATCTCCATGAATAATGGAAATAAAAGCAAAAATAAACAAATGGAACCTACTTAAACTCGAAAGCTTCTGCACAGCAAAGGAAACGATACACAAAGCAAAAAGATAACCCACAGACAGGGAGAAAATATTTGCAAATGATGTGACTGATGAGGCATTAGTCTCCAAAATTTATAAACAGCTTATGACACTCAGTAGCATCAAA
The DNA here is from genome assembly GCA_022376925.1 of Tragulus kanchil. Lineage (NCBI taxonomy): Eukaryota > Metazoa > Chordata > Mammalia > Artiodactyla > Tragulidae > Tragulus > Tragulus kanchil. The sequence goes on from JAIOJX010000030.1 coordinate 174,498,030, forward strand.
ACAAACAAAAAGTGGGCAGAAGACCTCAACACACATTTCTCTAAAGGGGACATACAGATGGCCAACAGGCATGTGAAACAATGTTCAAAAATACTAGTTATTAGAGAAATGCAAATTAAAACTACAATAAGATACCACCTCACACCATTCAGGATGGCTATCATTAAAAAATCTACAAATAACAAATGCTGGAGAGGGTGCAGAGAGAAGGGAACCCTATTGCACTGTTGGTGGGAATGTAAATTGGTAAATCACTATGGAGAACTGTGTGAAATTTCCTTAAAAAATTAAACATAGAGCTACCGCATGACCCTACAATGCCACTCCTGGGCATATATCTGGATATATGCCACTCCTGGGCATATATTCAGAGAAAAACATGGCTCAAAGCAATACTTGCTCCCTAATGCTCACTGCAATACTGTTTACAGTAGCCAAGACATGGAAACAACCTAAATGCCCATCGACAGAGGAATGGATAAAGAGGATGTGGTAAGTGTGTGTGTGTGTGTGTGTGTGTGTAATGGAATATTACTCAGACATTAAAAAGAATGACATAAGACCATTTGCAGAAATATGGATGGACCTAGAGAGTGTCATACTTAGTGAAGTAAGTCAGATAGAGAAGGAGAAATATCATATAACATCCATTTTATGTGGATTCTGAAAAGAAATGATACAAATTAACTTATTTACAAAATAGAAAGAGACTCACAGACTTAGAAAACAAACTTATGGTTGCAGTGTGGAGGGGATGGTTGGGGACTTGGAAAGTCCACATTTTGAAATGAATAACCAACAAAGATCTATTGTACAGCACATGGAACTCTGCTCAATGTTATGTACTAGCCTGGATGGGAGCAGGGTTTGGGGGAGAATGGATACATGTACATGTATGGCTGAGCCCCTTTACTGTTCACCTGAAACTAACTCAAAATTGTTCATTGGCTATACCCTAATAAAAATGTTTTTGGTGTTAAAAAATGAATGGAGGGGCTTCCCTGGTGGTCCAGTGGGTAAAAACACCACCTTGCAGTGCAAGGGGCACCAGTTTGATCCCAGGCCTGGGAGGATCCCCTGTGCCACAGAGCAGCTGGACCGATGTGTCCAACTACCGAGCCAGAGCTCTGGAGCGCATGCGCCCAGAGCCGGCTCTCTGCAGCTATCGAGGCCACTGCGATGGGAGACCCACACAGGCCAAAGAACAAAGATGGATGAAAAACAGATAAATGAAAGACCAATAGAAGTGGCCAAAAAAGAAAAAGGAAAAACAAATGGAGATGGACTTCCCTTGTGGTCCAGTGGTAAAGAATGCCTTTGCCAATGCAGGAGACAGGGGTTCCATTTCTGGTCTGGGAAAATTCCACACATTTTGGGGCAACTAACGCTGTGCACTACAACTAATGAGCCAGAACTCTGCAACAAGAGAAGTCAATGCAATGAGAAGCCCACGCACTGGAACAAAGAGCAGCCTCTGCTTGCCACAACTAGAGAAAACCTGTGCACAATGAAGATCTGGCACAGTCAAAAAAAATAAATAAAAAAATTTTTAAATGAATGGAGAGCTGAAATGATGGATAGGTGGGTAGATAGGGTTATAAAATAATCCTACTTTGTAAAAGCAAAGTGGAAAACTCTCAGTGTCGGGCCAGGGTGCCGCTGTCACCCTGATATGTCTTGTAGACTCTTGTTGGCTATGAAATGAAAGGATGAACACACATTGCTTTTTCTCCCAACACAGGAAAGAAAGCTCATGTATTCCCACAAGAGTATAAGAGCAGACAAATAAAGAGTCTCGTCCACTGCTTCCCACTGGGACATGCTACAGCCCAACAATATGAGAGAAGGGATTCATGTCAGGAGCCTGATCACATGGGTCAGTGGGACTCCAAGGTTCCCTCGAATGGTCAATGCACTATATCCCTCCTCTTTCATAGTGACCTGTGAGGTCAAGCATTCAAAGCTTATCCCAAGCCTCCTGCTCCTCACGCACCCACTCCTGGTCCCCTCAAGTAATTACAGGGAAAAGAAGGAGCAGAGTTCCAGAAGATTGCTGATGTGGGGTGTCTCTCTGTTTTCTCCAAATAAAGGTGACAGTGACAGAGAAGCAAGAAACAGAACAGTGGAGAGGAACGCAAGTGATCACTACAAAAATTCTTAAAGTCCTGATGTCTCCTCTTTTTGCTACTCTCTTCCACAGGGCTTCCCAGGTGGCACTAGTCGTAAAGAACCCTCCTGCAAGGCCAGTTTGATCCATGGAGACCTGAAATTTCCTGGAGCTGGCATGCGCCCAGAGCCGGCTCTGCAGCTATCGAGGCCACTGCGATGGGAGACCCACAGGCCAAAGAACAAAGATGGATGAAAAACAGATAAATGAAAGACCAATAGAAGTGGCCAAAAAAGAAAAAGGAAAAACAAATGGAGATGGACTTCCCTTGTGGTCCAGTGGTAAAGAATGCCTTTGCCAATGCAGGAGACAGGGGTTCCATTTCTGGTCTGGGAAAATTCCACACATTTTGGGGCAACTAACGCTGTGCACTACAACTAATGAGCCAGAACTCTGCAACAAGAGAAGTCAATGCAATGAGAAGCCCACGCACTGGAACAAAGAGCAGCCTCTGCTTGCCACAACTAGAGAAAACCTGTGCACAATGAAGATCTGGCACAGTCAAAAAAATAAATAAAAAAATTTTTAAATGAATGGAGAGCTGAAATGATGGATAGGTGGGTAGATAGGGTTATAAAATAATCCTACTTTGTAAAAGCAAAGTGGAAAACTCTCAGTGTCGGGCCAGGGTGCCGCTGTCACCCTGATATGTCTTGTAGACTCTTGTTGGCTATGAAATGAAAGGATGAACACACATTGCTTTTTCTCCCAACACAGGAAAGAAAGCTCATGTATTCCCACAAGAGTATAAGAGCAGACAAATAAAGAGTCTCGTCCACTGCTTCCCACTGGGACATGCTACAGCCCAACAATATGAGAGAAGGGATTCATGTCAGGAGCCTGATCACATGGGTCAGTGGGACTCCAAGGTTCCCTCGAATGGTCAATGCACTATATCCCTCCTCTTTCATAGTGACCTGTGAGGTCAAGCATTCAAAGCTTATCCCAAGCCTCCTGCTCCTCACGCACCCACTCCTGGTCCCCTCAAGTAATTACAGGGAAAAGAAGGAGCAGAGTTCCAGAAGATTGCTGATGTGGGGTGTCTCTCTGTTTTCTCCAAATAAAGGTGACAGTGACAGAGAAGCAAGAAACAGAACAGTGGAGAGGAACGCAAGTGATCACTACAAAAATTCTTAAAGTCCTGATGTCTCCTCTTTTTGCTACTCTCTTCCACAGGGCTTCCCAGGTGGCACTAGTCGTAAAGAACCCTCCTGTCAATGCAGGATATGAAAGGGACACAAGTTCAATCACTGGGTCTGGGAGATCCCCTGGAGGAGGGCACAGCAACCCACTCCAGTATTCTTGCCTGGAGAACCCCCATGGACAGAGGAGCAGCGCAGGCTACAGTCCATGGGGTCCCAGAGTCACACATGACTGAAGAGACTTAGCAGGCATCCATGGTCATGAATGAAGATGCTTTGCAGAAAACCACCCACGATGGCATGTTCCAAACATGTTTTTCTTCCCTTTCTCTTGGAACACTAGCCAGTGGTGCTGTGAATATTACAGAAGAACGGGGCCATGTCTATAACCCTCACCCAAACACATCTTCATCCTCTACCTCAAGGGGATGAGAAGTAGCTCAATACACAGCCACTTGCTTCCCTTAGATCGATAGATGCAAAGCGGCAGCACATCACCACCTGCCTTTCTCACACTCAAACATGGCTGTGTTCATGAGGCTAAGGGAAGAGTGGTTATCCTCGGTATGAGACACTGATAGGGAAAAAAGCCAAGAGGAATAAATCTCTTAAAAACAAACAAACAAATGAACAAAATAGCAGAAAACTAGCCCCAAATATCGACAGAGACAAGAGGGATGAAAGGTGGATGCTGATCCTCGGTTTCCCCTATTTTTTCCTTTCCTATTCAAAGGACAGAGGTCAGATGGTAACCAAGTTACCTCAAATTTAAAAAAAATTAAGATGGTCCTTGTAAACAGAAACAGGCTACCAGCACTAACTTACCCAAGAAGGACACCTAGAATGTTTGACACATTATTAAAGGCCTAACGGTGGGCTTGGGAGAGGAGAGTCCAGGGGCAGGAGGTACAATTGGAATTCTCAGCCACTGTGGGCTTTTCTCCAGAAAAGAAATATTGGCCAAGGGCCAGAGAATTCATCCCTTGAGGTCTGGGGGAGGGAAGAGCAGTCCCAGAGAAAGGCAGGAGGCCTCAACCCCTGCCCAGAGCATCCTTCTCGAGGCAGCCAAGTCTTGCAGCACTGGGGGAGGGGACAAACACTGCCCTCAGGGCCATGTCGTGACCACTACAGACAGCAAAAATCCTGGCCTTCAAGGACTACTTTGTCCATTAAAAAAATTAAAAATTACATTTTACACTTGTGTTGGTATAAAACTGGATATACTCCAAGGTGTTACTTTACATTTAATTATCATTCTATTCATGTTTTCTTAATGATGTGGAATAAAGTAAAGCCTTGGTTTAGAGCCTAAAAAGTATAATGGGTTCTAGACATCCTATATTCTGGCTCTAGTGAAAAAGTTAGCAGGAGTGTTCCCTTAAAAAGGGACCGGGGAGCAGTGACTGCAGCCAGAAAAGGGAAGAAGAAAAGTCACCCAATCCTCACAGAAGGAAAGAGCTACCACTAAGAGCTTGCCAGGAGCTCTGGCTCACGTCATAGACACAGGACATGATATTGACTTGGACAGCCTTCACCAGAACCAGAGGACGCCCCCTTACCACCTCCCAACATAAGCAGCCTAACCACCTAGTGAGCAACAGCAGCCACCTGGCCAAGAACACGGAGAAAAGGCCAAACCACCACTCAGTGCCAGGGGCAGAGTTCCCTGGGCTGTACAGTAGGTCCTGATTTCTGCTCAATACTCCCTAAGAACCTCAAGGGGAAAAGAATTTGAAAAAGAACAGATACATGTATACACCTATTGTTCATTGATTATGCCCCAATATAAAATGAAAATTTTTAAAACAAACCACACCAAAGAAACCTACAGGGTGGAGAACAGAACTGTTGTTGCCAAGGTTGGGGATGGGTGACAGGCTGGCACAGGTGTGACATGAGAAGATTTTTGGGGGTGGTGGTGGATGGAACTCAAACAACTGTACACCAAAAGGAGTGAATTTTACTATATGTAAATACATTGATAAATATTCATTAGCAGGAGCTAGAAATGCATTCAGACTGCTTCCTCTGTGCACTATCCTACGTTCAGCAGCCTCACCTCTGCTTCTCCCACATAGCTTGGCCATCAAGAAGGAAAAACATCAAAAAGAAAAATAAGGCCAAGGCCCCCAAATGAAAATTCTCAATACATATACTATGAACAGAAGCAGTGTTGGTGACTGAGAAAGAGTTTTGAGGAGAACACAAAACTTTTAAATACTTATGATACATTCTTATACTGATTATCCCAATCTCCCTGTGTTACTACTATTCATTTATTGCTTGAATAAAGAGATAAAACAAAATTATTAATGTGCCTTTGCCATCAATGATTAACCTCATCATGGGAGAAAGTGGGAAAGTAGATTTAAAAAAAATGCTTCCTCGAACAGTAATTGATATTTATCTCCTCTGTCTCTCTAACTATTAAGCACTGCTCATAACACTTATTAATGTCATGAGGAGAAAAAACACTTAATCCATCATAATCCTAGGTGATTTATCCATAGATTGGAAAGGGGGCAGTGCTGCTCTTCTGGCAGCCATAAAACAGGAAGAGTCCAATAAATCACACCACAAAGGCTGCCATTCAAGTGCCATCTCCTCAGGTGTGAGCTTCACGGAATAGGTGCTTGATGCCATGATGATATATCAGATCCCCATTTATGTGACCAGACTCATGAACAGACTTCACATTTGAGTCAGGTCAGGAATGTGACCATCTGCTTATTCATCAGAAAGACCCCCTTCCCTAGCCTCACTGGCATAGGAGTTGATGGGGTAATTTGATTAATAATAACTCATATTTTACTAGATCTTACCCTCACCTGCTCATACAAGAGCCTCTGATCAGGTGCAATGTCTCTCCTAAGGAGTCTACAGTCTAACGCCCATTATCCAGGGTCCAAAGAGTCAGCTCCTGTCACTTAAGGTGCCCACCTTGTCCTCTCCCCTGATCTTGTATGTTCTCTGCCCATGAGGACCCTTGAGAGGATCTCATTGCTACCATCACTGGTGAGAACCACCATAAGTGACCAACCACAGGCATCCATCCACCAACCTGGGAGGTCCTCAATGCCCTCCTCCACCCTAGAGCTCCTCACCCCACTCTTGATTCCCACCATGTCACTCAAGTGGCTGTTTGTCCACCAGCTCTAAGTCTGTCATGATAACAGTTTCTTTTCATTCTCCTTAAAGTCTCCCTGTTGGGCCAAGCTGGGACAGATAAAGGCTGCATTTTTCATCCCAGAGTCCTCCCTTCAAACCAGGGCCTCAAACCTCTATTGAGCTATTTAAAAAATCTTTTGTTTGCTCATATAAGTTCCTCTATTTCTTGTTATTTTTTACCATGATAAACACGCACAATATAAAATTTAACACTGTGACCATCTTGAATTGTGGTGCTGGAGAAGATTCTTGAGAGTCCTCTGGACTGCAAGGAGATCAAATCAGTCAATTCTATAGAAAATCAACTATTAATATTCATTGGAAGGACTAATGGTGGAGTTGAAGCTCCAATACTTTGCCCACCTGATGTGAACAGCTGACTCATTATAAAATACCTGGATGCTGGGAAAGACTGAGGGCAAGAGGAGAAGAGGATGACAGAGGATGAGATGGCTGGATGGCATCAATGACTTAGAGGACATGAATCTGAGCAAACTCTGAGAGACAGTGAAGGACAGGGAAGGCTGGCAAGCTGCAGTCCATGGGGTCACAACAATTTGGACACAACTTAGAAAGTGAACAACAACCATCATTTAGAATGGTACAGTTCATCGCTATTAAATACATTCACATTTTTGTGTAACCATGACCACCATTGACCTCCAGAACTCTTTTCACTTTGCCAAAATGGAACTCTGTCCCCATTAAACACTAACTCTCCATCCCCCTCCCTCTAGCCACTGACAAACACCATTCTACCTTCTGTCTCTATGGCTCTAACTATTAATGTATCTCATCCTAAGTGAAATCATACAGCGTCTGTCTTTTTATTAGTGGCTTGTTACACTTAGCATAATGATGAGTTTCATCCAAGATTTTCCTTTTCTTTTTCAAGAAAAGACAAAAACACAGTACAACACAAATTCTCAAAGCCTGTCCACCAGTTCACCAGCTATGCCTGAATTTCAACTTGGGCCCAAGGTAAGATGTGTATCTTCCATATTTATGTGTGAGTCACTCAGTCTTGTCCAACTCTTTGTGACCCCATGGGCTGTACAGTACATCAGGCTCCTCTGTCCATGGGATTCTCCAGGTCAGAATACTGGAGTGGGTTGCCATTTCACTCTCCAGGGGATATTCCTGACCCAGGGATTGAACTCACATCTGCTTCATTGGCAGGCAGATTCTTTACAGGGGAGTCTAAGGACCTTCTTTCATAGACCATTTCTTCCATCTGCTATAATCCATGACATCTGTCTTGATAGGAGGTTATGATCCAAAGGGCGTATAAAATTCTACATTTGTTCCAAGCCTCACAGTCTCATTTCTTTCCTCTTGTCCCCTCATTTTTTGAAATTTTCTTTTTTTTTTTTTTTGCCTCGAAGTCATCATTTATTTTCATCCATCTTTATTCTTTGACCTATGTGGGCCTCGCACTGCAGTGGCCTATCTCGTTGCAGAGCAATGGCTCTGGGCGCATGCGCTCTAGAGCACTGGCTCGTAATTGGACACACCAGCCCAGCCGCTCCACAACACATGGGATCTTCCTGGGCCAGGGATCATACCGGTGCCCCATGCACTGCAAGGTGGACTCTTTATCCACTGCACCACCAGGGAAGCCCTGTCTTGCCCCTTTTTAATAGGATACCTAGATTTCCAGTGTTGAGAAAAAGCGATAAGATATTTTCGTTGAACAAACTTAATTCTCAGCATCTCTAACTAGAGTAGCAAGCTGAAGGAAGCCTTTCATGTAGCTTCTGGAGCAAAAGAAGTTCAATATGTTGCCACTAGTTGCTCATAAGTATAAAATACTTATTGTTAAGCTCCAAATTCATTTACTATATTCAATAAAAAGTATTTTCTCACAAGGTTTTATTGTGTCCTAAATTGTATGCTGCCAAGCAGTTTTTATAATCTGCTTTTAAGAAATTCTTATCTCAATCTACACTAGAAAGTCTAGTACAAGTAAAAAACTACCGATGCAAATAGGACAAATTGAGTACACTCTCCAAATCCTCTCTGACATCTCTTGACAATTTTCTTATAACACAGAGATATTATCACAAATGAAATACTAAGTGTAATCATATTCATACCATGATTTATATGTCAATTTTTCAATATTTCTAAAAAATAACTTTCCTTTTCTACTTTTCACTTCGCTTTTCTGTTCATAAAGGGGACTGGACTAGACCACCTCAATTATTCAAATTATTCAAAACTTCAAAACTGACAATCCTTCTAGAAATTTTAGTATCCGTAACGTGGTCATGACTACAGTGTCTAGTAGGTGGCTGAAGAGGCAATTTGGCAGTCAGAAAAAAATTGGCTGAAATTCTAGCAACAGGGTGGCAGAAGAACAATATGAAAGACGGTCTTATCAGTTTACCTGGTGGGTCAGATGGTAAAGAAGTCACCTCCAATGCAAGGGATGTGGGTCTGATTCCTGGGTTGGGAAGATCCCCTGGAGAAAGGTAAGGCTACCCACACCAGTATTCTTGCCTGGAGAATTCCACGGCTCATCCATGGTCGCAAAGAGTTCGACACGACTGAATGACTTTCACTTTCACTCATCATTTTATCGACGAGGCACTGGCTCGTAATTGGACACACCAGCCCAGCCGCCCACAACACATGGGATCTTCCTGGGCCAGGGATCATACCGGTGCCCCATGCACTGCAAGGTGGACTCTTTATCCACTGCACCACCAGGGAAGCCCTGTCTTGCCCCTTTTTAATAGGATACCTAGATTTCCAGTGTTGAGAAAAAGCGATAAGATATTTTCGTTGAACAAACTTAATTCTCAGCATCTCTAACTAGAGTAGCAAGCTGAAGGAAGCCTTTCATGTAGCTTCTGGAGCAAAAGAAGTTCAATATGTTGCCACTAGTTGCTCATAAGTATAAAATACTTATTGTTAAGCTCCAAATTCATTTACTATATTCAATAAAAAGTATTTTCTCACAAGGTTTTATTGTGTCCTAAATTGTATGCTGCCAAGCAGTTTTTATAATCTGCTTTTAAGAAATTCTTATCTCAATCTACACTAGAAAGTCTAGTACAAGTAAAAAACTACCGATGCAAATAGGACAAATTGAGTACACTCTCCAAATCCTCTCTGACATCTCTTGACAATTTTCTTATAACACAGAGATATTATCACAAATGAAATACTAAGTGTAATCATATTCATACCATGATTTATATGTCAATTTTTCAATATTTCTAAAAAATAACTTTCCTTTTCTACTTTTCACTTCGCTTTTCTGTTCATAAAGGGGACTGGACTAGACCACCTCAATTATTCAAATTATTCAAAACTTCAAAACTGACAATCCTTCTAGAAATTTTAGTATCCGTAACGTGGTCATGACTACAGTGTCTAGTAGGTGGCTGAAGAGGCAATTTGGCAGTCAGAAAAAAATTGGCTGAAATTCTAGCAACAGGGTGGCAGAAGAACAATATGAAAGACGGTCTTATCAGTTTACCTGGTGGGTCAGATGGTAAAGAAGTCACCTCCAATGCAAGGGATGTGGGTCTGATTCCTGGGTTGGGAAGATCCCCTGGAGAAAGGTAAGGCTACCCACACCAGTATTCTTGCCTGGAGAATTCCACGGCTCATCCATGGTCGCAAAGAGTTCGACACGACTGAATGACTTTCACTTTCACTCATCATTTTATCGACGAGGAAACTGAGACCCAGAGGGGTTATACACCACTCTGCCTTCTTCTCTGCAACAGCAAGCAATGTACTTCAATTCCCCAGTGTGCTCACCTGTACAACAGGCCTAACAGCTTCTACAGCTAGGTTTGTGTTTACAATGACATGACATCTATGAAAGCATGAAATGTCGAGTCATGGCACATGCTGAATAAAAAGTACCTGCCATTGTTCTTACTTCAAGAGTTACTAGCAGAACTAAAAAGAGAAAGTAGTTCTTTTTTTCCTGAAATGTCAATACAATAACAATGTTTATTAATAATGTGGGAGAGGCCTTACTATCAGCTGTGTCATCTGAGCTGCACGCTCTACTGCTTAACTGCTTAATGTTCCCTTCCTTTCCTTCTTGGGCTTTCTGAGAAGCATTATGACATTTTCAGAGATATTTGCAACTAAGCTTTAAATTTCTTTACAAATACATGTGAATATCTACCTTGAACTTCCTGTCACAGGTTGCTTAATGGTTGGGGCCTGACAGGCATGAAAGGAGCTGTGATAAAGTGACCTGAGGACAGAAACGAAGAGCATTATCACCTGGTAAGTAATGGAAGCTGACTTCACACCAGACATGGCATGAAGCACTCTCCCTGTATGAATCGACACTGACTCTTACAACAGAACACTTTCTTAAAATACTCCTTTATAAGCTTATTAAATATCTCTCTTTGTAAAATGATTTATCACTGAGGTAAGCATACGATGCAGTTCCTTTTGAAAATAAACACCCAAATACTATTAAATTAGCATTCAAAGTGTGAGATTTCCCACAGATATTTCAAAATCATTTCAAATACATTTATATGTTTAGTCTAGAAATGGGGGGATTCTAGCAACAGGGTGGCAGAAGAACAATATGAAAGACGGTCTTATCAGTTTACCTGGTGGGTCAGATGGTAAAGAAGTCACCTCCAATGCAAGGGATGTGGGTCTGATTCCTGGGTTGGGAAGATCCCCTGGAGAAAGGTAAGGCTACCCACACCAGTATTCTTGCCTGGAGAATTCCACGGCTCATCCATGGTCGCAAAGAGTTCGACACGACTGAATGACTTTCACTTTCACTCATCATTTTATCGACGAGGAAACTGAGACCCAGAGGGGTTATACACCACTCTGCCTTCTTCTCTGCAACAGCAAGCAATGTACTTCAATTCCCCAGTGTGCTCACCTGTACAACAGGCCTAACAGCTTCTACAGCTAGGTTTGTGTTTACAATGACATGACATCTATGAAAGCATGAAATGTCGAGTCATGGCACATGCTGAATAAAAAGTACCTGCCATTGTTCTTACTTCAAGAGTTACTAGCAGAACTAAAAAGAGAAAGTAGTTCTTTTTTTCCTGAAATGTCAATACAATAACAATGTTTATTAATAATGTGGGAGAGGCCTTACTATCAGCTGTGTCATCTGAGCTGCACGCTCTACTGCTTAACTGCTTAATGTTCCCTTCCTTTCCTTCTTGGGCTTTCTGAGAAGCATTATGACATTTTCAGAGATATTTGCAACTAAGCTTTAAATTTCTTTACAAATACATGTGAATATCTACCTTGAACTTCCTGTCACAGGTTGCTTAATGGTTGGGGCCTGACAGGCATGAAAGGAGCTGTGATAAAGTGACCTGAGGACAGAAACGAAGAGCATTATCACCTGGTAAGTAATGGAAGCTGACTTCACACCAGACATGGCATGAAGCACTCTCCCTGTATGAATCGACACTGACTCTTACAACAGAACACTTTCTTAAAATACTCCTTTATAAGCTTATTAAATATCTCTCTTTGTAAAATGATTTATCACTGAGGTAAGCATACGATGCAGTTCCTTTTGAAAATAAACACCCAAATACTATTAAATTAGCATTCAAAGTGTGAGATTTCCCACAGATATTTCAAAATCATTTCAAATACATTTATATGTTTAGTCTAGAAATTTGAATGTGATGGGGAATAAAAATTTGGCTTTTTGAATTGGAAGTTCCATTATAATAATGTTGCTTACTCATCTCCATAAAAAGCAAGAATGACTTCAGTGATAATCTCTAAATGTAATGGGAAAGTCATCTGTGAAATGTGATGGTAGATTGTTTATATTTCCCTGTAACTTTTAAAAAGATGTTTTCCCAGGTGGCTTAGTGGTAAAGAACCTGCCTGCCAAAGAAGGAGACATGGATTCAGTCTCTGGGTCAGGAAGACCCCCTTGAGGAGGAAATGGCAACCCATTCCAAAATGCGAATGGGAATTCCCAGGACAGAGAAGCCTAGCAGGTTACATACAGTCCATGGGGTCACAAAAGAGTTGGACACAACTTAGTGACTGAACAACTACAACAAATTAAAAAAAAAAAATTCTTATAACAAAACTTTGAAGCAGGTACATTTATTACTTTCATTTAGAGATGAGGAAATTGAAGCATAGGATCTACATAGAAATATATATTCTATTGCATCACAAAATGTTCTCAGTAACACTAGATTATTTTCTCCTTTAATAAAATAAAAGTATTCATCTTAAAGATCAGGCTCTCTTGGGCTTCCTGGTGGACCAGTGAGTAAGGACACTGCCTTGCAGTGCAAGGTGTGCTGGTTCTATTCCTGGCCTGGGAAGATCCCACGTGCCGCGGAGCAGCCGGACCGATGTGTCCAACTACTGAGCTGGAGCTCTGGCGTGCGTGCGCCTGGAGCCAGTGCTCTGCAGGGAGAGAGGCCACTGTGATGGGAAGCCCACACAGGCCAAAGAACAAAGATAGAAATAAATGAAAGACCAACAGAAGCGGCAAAAAAAAAAGATCAGACTGTCTTGAACAACTTCCCTTTCCTCAGTTAGTATCATTGTTGGTATCATTACAAATTACTTGGTATGCCAATGACAAGGATAACATGAATCAACCAACCAATATCACAGTGTAATCTTGTCTCAAGTATTTTCTGACTCTACTTATTTCTTTTCTTAATGGGATTATTTATAGTGCTTATAAGCTATATTGTTATTTTATAATATTATGTGTAACTCAAGAAAATTATACTTATTTATAGGATAATGCCAAATAATGTCCAAACTACTGCAGCACTGCACTCATTTTACATGCTAGCAAAATTATGCTCAAAATCCTCCAAGTTAGGCTTCAACAGTATGTGACCTGAGAACTACCAGATGTACAAGCTGGATTTTCAAAAGGCAGAGGCACCAGTTCAAACTGTTTGACAGTCTGATGTTCAAACTGTCAACATCTGTTGGATCATTAAAAAGAACAATGAAATTCCAGAAAAACATCTACTTCTGCTTCATTGACTAAGCCTTTGACTGTGTGGATCACAACAAGCTGTAGAAAATTCTGAGATGGGAATACCAGAGCACCTTACCTGTCTCCTGTGAAACCTGTATGCAAGTCAAGAAGCAACAATTAGAACCAGACTGGAAAACAACGTCAATTATAACAAAACTTTGAAGCAGGTACATTTATTACTTTCATTTAGAGATGAGGAAATTGAAGCATAGGATCTACATAGAAATATATATTCTATTGCATCACAAAATGTTCTCAGTAACACTAGATTATTTTCTCCTTTAATAAAATAAAAGTATTCATCTTAAAGATCAGGCTCTCTTGGGCTTCCTGGTGGACCAGTGAGTAAGGACACTGCCTTGCAGTGCAAGGTGTGCTGGTTCTATTCCTGGCCTGGGAAGATCCCACGTGCCGCGGAGCAGCCGGACCGATGTGTCCAACTACTGAGCTGGAGCTCTGGCGTGCGTGCGCCTGGAGCCAGTGCTCTGCAGGGAGAGAGGCCACTGTGATGGGAAGCCCACACAGGCCAAAGAACAAAGATAGAAATAAATGAAAGACCAACAGAAGCGGCAAAAAAAAAAGATCAGACTGTCTTGAACAACTTCCCTTTCCTCAGTTAGTATCATTGTTGGTATCATTACAAATTACTTGGTATGCCAATGACAAGGATAACATGAATCAACCAACCAATATCACAGTGTAATCTTGTCTCAAGTATTTTCTGACTCTACTTATTTCTTTTCTTAATGGGATTATTTATAGTGCTTATAAGCTATATTGTTATTTTATAATATTATGTGTAACTCAAGAAAATTATACTTATTTATAGGATAATGCCAAATAATGTCCAAACTACTGCAGCACTGCACTCATTTTACATGCTAGCAAAATTATGCTCAAAATCCTCCAAGTTAGGCTTCAACAGTATGTGACCTGAGAACTACCAGATGTACAAGCTGGATTTTCAAAAGGCAGAGGCACCAGTTCAAACTGTTTGACAGTCTGATGTTCAAACTGTCAACATCTGTTGGATCATTAAAAAGAACAATGAAATTCCAGAAAAACATCTACTTCTGCTTCATTGACTAAGCCTTTGACTGTGTGGATCACAACAAGCTGTAGAAAATTCTGAGATGGGAATACCAGAGCACCTTACCTGTCTCCTGTGAAACCTGTATGCAAGTCAAGAAGCAACAATTAGAACCAGACTTGGAACAACAGACTGGTTCCAAATTGGCAAAGGCATACGTCAAGGTGGTATATTGTCACCTTGCTTATTTAATTTATTTGCAGAGTACATCACGCAAAAAGGCCAGTCTGCATGAAGTAGAAACTGAAATCAAGATTGCCAGGAGAAGTATCAATAACCTCAAGTGTGCAGAGGACACCACCCTTATGGGAAAAAGTGAAGAGTAACTAAAGAGCTTCTTGATAAAGTTGAAAGAGGAGAGTCAAAAAGCTGGCCTAAAGCTCAGCATTCAGAAAACTAAGATCACGGCATCTGGTCCCAACACTTCATAGCAAACAGATGGGCAAACAAGGGAAACAGTGACAAATTTTATTTTATTGGGCTCCAAAATCAATACAGATGTTGACTGCAGTCATAAATTTTTTTAAAAAAAACACTTGCTCCTTGGAAGAAAAGCTACAACAAACCTAGACAGCATATTAAAAAGCAGAGATATCACTTTTCCAACCAAAGTCTGTATAGTCAAAGCTATGGCTTTCCTGGTAGTCATGTGAGGATGTGAGAGTCGGACCATAAAGAAGGCTGAGCTCTGAAAAACTGATGTGTTTGAACTGTCATGAGGGAGAAGGATCTTCAGTGTACCCTTGGACTGCAAGGAGAACAAATCAGTCAATCCTAAAGGAAATCAACGCTGAATATTCATTGGAAGGACTGATGCTGAAGCTGAAGCTTCAATACTTTGGCCACCTGAGAGAAGAGATGATTCACAGGAAAAGACCCTGATGTTGGGGGAAATAGAGGGCAAAAGGAGAAGGGGACAACAGAGGATGAGATGGTTGGATGGCATCTCTAAGTCAATAAATATGAGCTTTAGCAAGCTCTGGGAAATGGGAAACGGGGGGACAGGGAATCCTGGCATGCCACAATCCATGGGGTTGCAAAGGTCAGACACAACTGAGCAACTGAACTATGACCACCATCATTGCAAACACTAAGGTCGAGCATGTGGGAAACAGTTGCTGATTTCAGCTCACTTGCACAGCCAATGGAGATAATAAATACAGGTCTACAATGACCCTGCCCACCTCACAATTTTTCAGCTGCCTCAGAACATGTGGTTTCATTTTCCTTCTTGTCACTGTTAAAAAACTACATGCATAGCTAAGATAATTCATCTCATAACATGTACCTTCTCAGGCATGCCATGGGAAATCTACTGGCTTTTCACAAAAAGTACACACTTGAGTATATTTCTAATATGCTTTTTCCCCAGAATTCAAATCCCCATGGATAAACCTAAAAATTGAAGAAGTATTTAAAAAACCATCCATGTTAGGTTATGGACTGTATTCAATCAATCATGAATTGTGAGTAAAATGTCAGGTGTTTTTTTTTTTTTTTTTCATTTTAATAGGGAAGTATTTACTGGTAAAACCCATGTTGTCTGTTTCAAAACACAGCAGTATTGCTGAGCAGAGGACAGGACACAATACCAGAAGTGGTCACATGTGACAAGTTAGTTTATGGGAAAGAAGTCACTGCAGTGTGAAATTTTCCTATCACTTCTTCCTTAGTCAGCTTCCTTAGCACAGTCCTGATATTCCTGAAAGAGAGAGACAATATCTTATCCTTCCTATTTAAATCCACAACTTCTGGTCCTCAATGTGCTGCATGGTGTCAAACCCACTGGAAAAGATCACTGAATGTGGTTCGAGCTTTGAGCCATGACTACTCTGGCAGATCTTTCTATTAAATGAGGACTGGCGCCCCTAAAAAAATCCAAAAATCAACGCTGATTTGAGACTGATGCTGAAGCTGAAGCTTCAATACTTTGGCCACCTGAGAGAAGAGATGATTCACAGGAAAAGACCCTGATGTTGGGGGAAATAGAGGGCAAAAGGAGAAGGGGACAACAGAGGATGAGATGGTTGGATGGCATCTCTAAGTCAATAAATATGAGCTTTAGCAAGCTCTGGGAAATGGGAAACGGGGGGACAGGGAATCCTGGCATGCCACAATCCATGGGGTTGCAAAGGTCAGACACAACTGAGCAACTGAACTATGACCACCATCATTGCAAACACTAAGGTCGAGCATGTGGGAAACAGTTGCTGATTTCAGCTCACTTGCACAGCCAATGGAGATAATAAATACAGGTCTACAATGACCCTGCCCACCTCACAATTTTTCAGCTGCCTCAGAACATGTGGTTTCATTTTCCTTCTTGTCACTGTTAAAAAACTACATGCATAGCTAAGATAATTCATCTCATAACATGTACCTTCTCAGGCATGCCATGGGAAATCTACTGGCTTTTCACAAAAAGTACACACTTGAGTATATTTCTAATATGCTTTTTTTCCCCAAAATTCAAATCCCCATGGATAAACCTAAAAATTGAAGAAGTATTTAAAAAACCATCCATGTTAGGTTATGGACTGTATTCAATCAATCATGAATTGTGAGTAAAATGTCAGGTGTTTTTTTTTTTTTTTTTCATTTTAATAGGGAAGTATTTACTGGTAAAACCCATGTTGTCTGTTTCAAAACACAGCAGTATTGCTGAGCAGAGGACAGGACACAATACCAGAAGTGGTCACATGTGACAAGTTAGTTTATGGGAAAGAAGTCACTGCAGTGTGAAATTTTCCTATCACTTCTTCCTTAGTCAGCTTCCTTAGCACAGTCCTGATATTCCTGAAAGAGAGAGACAATATCTTATCCTTCCTATTTAAATCCACAACTTCTGGTCCTCAATGTGCTGCATGGTGTCAAACCCACTGGAAAAAGATCACTGAATGTGGTTCGAGCTTTGAGCCATGACTACTCTGGCAGATCTTTCTATTAAATGAGGACTGGCGATATCTTCTCCATAATATTTCAGACTTAAAGAAGAGCAAATATTTATGCTAAGGCACCAGAAAATCCATAACTATGCAAGGAAGCTACTCCTGCCATGAAATACAACCCGAAATTCAGGTAATCTGCATAAGACAATCCAATGCATTATTTTTTAACCAAAATATTTCTTAGGTAAATACACAGATTGAGACTGTACCGCTTATTGCTAACATCATCACAAAACCAGTAAAGTGAGGACAGTTGCAATGATATCAAAATATGAAAAGGTTGGAGCCTTATAATCTTTGGGGGCACAAAGTCAATGTATTTGGCCATAGACCTGGTCCTTTGCGTTACTGATGGATTTCACTCCACACCTCAAAATCCACATGGAGGGCTTCTCCAGACAGCCGGCAATGTGGGGGCACTTGCCTGTTTGGCTCTTTCTATCTTACATTTGTTATAGGGAACAATCTTTCCTAAACTTCCAGGTTGCTATATCCAGCCCCTCAGAAGTACTAAGGAACCAAGATCTATCTATGGTGTTTCATTAATGTCCAAAAAGCAGAGAAAAATAAACCCAGCTGGAACAAAAATCAAAAGAGAAAACAAAGACAGAGAGCCTGAGGCATCTAAAAAAGTATACTGGGTTTGTGTCTCTACATAAAAACTAACAAGAGGGGCTTCCCTGGTGGTCCAGTGGGTAAGGACACCACCTGGCAGTGCAAGGGGAGCCGGTTCGATCCCTGGCCTGGGAAGGTCCCACGTGCTGTGGAGCGGCTGGACCGATGTGTCCAATTACTGAGCCGGAGCTCTGGAGCACGTGCGCCCTGAGCCGGTGCTCTGCGACGACAGAAGCCATCGCGATGGGAGGCCCACAAGGGCCAAAGAACAAAGATGGATAAAAATAGACAAATGAAAGACCAATAGAAGTGGCCCGCCAGCCCCCTCCCTCCCCAACTCACCCCCCCATAAATGAATAAATAAATCTTTAAAAAAAAAAAACTGACAAGAGATGGATACCTAACATATATTAAGCAGACGATACATATTTTTCATACATATACACACACTTACGTGTCTATTTGCACACACCAAGAGAACTAGAGCACATATCCAGAAGTAGATGCAATCATATGTGGGATTTTAGTATATAATAAAGGCTACATTTCAATATCGAGAAGAAAAAATTATAATGATATTAAAAAATAGCAATCCCATAAAAAATAAAGTTGGATCCCTCCTTCATACCTAACAGCAAGATAATACCTAATGGATAAAATAATTAAACAAAAAGGAAATTACAAATGCACCAGAAGAAAGCAAAGGGAAGTTAATTTGATGACACCAAAATGTAAAGTGTATTCTTAAATATGACACGGAGCCCAGAGACGTGTGAGAAAGGATCTGGGTTCAACTATGCAAACTTGTAATGCTTACATAGCAAAAACACCAAAAAGGGGCTTCCCTGGTAATCCAGTGCGTAAAGAGTCCGCCTTGCAGTGAGAGGGGCATCAGTTCTATTCCTGGCCCGGGAAGATCCCACATATCACAGACAGGCTGGACTGGCGTGTCCAATTACGAGCCAGCCTCTGAAGCGCATGCGCCCAGAGCTGGTACTCTGCAACAAGAAAGGCAACTGCAGTGCAAGGCCCACACAGGCCAAAGAATAAAGATGGATGAAAATAAATAAATAAGTAACCAATCAAAGAGGCCAAAATTAGGGCTTTCCTGGTGGTCCAGTGAGTAAGGACACCGCCTTGCAGTGCAAGGGGCGCTGGTTCAATCCCTGGCCTGGGAAGATCCCACGTGCTGCGGAGCAGCTGAACCAATGGATGGACTGCATATGCCCAGAGCTGGTGCTCTGCAACGAGAGAGGCCACTGTGATAGGAGGCCCACACAGGTCAAAGAACAAAGATGGATGGAAATAAATGAAAGACCAATAGAAGTGGCCAAAAAGAAAAAAGAAAAAAAAAAAGAGGCCAAAAAAAAAAAAAAAAAAACCCAGCTGCAAGAAAAGCAAAACACACAAAAAAATTCAATTCATATCACAGAGGACAAAGAATTCCTATGAGTCACAAGGTAAAACCAACAATAGTATTAAACATGGGTAACCAATATGAACAGCTGGTTCAGAGAAAAACACAGCT
This sequence comes from Tragulus kanchil, assembly GCA_022376925.1. NCBI lineage: Eukaryota > Metazoa > Chordata > Mammalia > Artiodactyla > Tragulidae > Tragulus > Tragulus kanchil. The sequence goes on from JAIOJX010000030.1 coordinate 174,517,688, forward strand.
ATTACACACATGAAATGGTTCTTAAAACTTTCTTTTAGAGAAATAAACCTATAAAGAGACAGCAAAATTGTTAGATGGAATATGATACAATTTAGTAAACACCTCATTGGCAAGACTGTGGAAAACTATTTTTATGTGTGGTTCTTAGAAATACAATGTGAACTCATAATGACTAGAAATTCAGTGACATCATTATCCATCAAAATTGTATAATTGATAACTGCTATATCCATCCACCAAGGAACCTCAAGTTTAGCAATGTACTACAAACACACACACACACTCCAATGTGTGAAGTCATGTGCACAAGATACTCACTGTAGCAGTATTTATATTAGCAAAACCCTTGAAATAACCTAAACATACATAAATGGGAGAACAGTCAAATCAATTATAGTACATATATACAAAAGGAATAATTGTCAAATATTCAAAGGAAGAAACTCTATAGCTTCTGAAATGGAAAATTCCCTGAGATATACACTTAAGTATCAAAGACCAGGGCAGGGCTTCCCTGGTGGTCCAGTGGGTAAGGACACCACCTTGCAGTGCAAGGTGCACCAGTTCGATCCCTGGCCTGGGAAGATCCCATGTGCCCCGTAGCGGCTGGATCGATGTGTCCAATTACCAAGCCGGAGCTCTGAGTGCATACGCCCAGAGCTGGTGCTCATGACAACAGAGGCCACGCGATGGGAGGCCCATAAGGGCTGAAGAACAAAGATGGATGAAAATAGATAAATGAAAGACCAATGGAAGTGGCCCGCCCACCCCCCTCCCAAAAAAAGACCAGGGCAGGACAGTATTTATACCACATATAGGTATATTAATAAAGTACCTATTCTTGGGCTTTCCTGGTGGTCCAGTGGTTAAGAATCTGCCTCACAATGCAGGGGACACTGGTCCAATTCTTGGTCCAGAAAGCCCTATAAGAATGCCAAAAAAAAAAAAACCCAGCTGCAAGAAAAGCAAAACACACAAAAAAATTCAATTCATATCACAGAGGACAAAGAATTCCTATGAGTCACAAGGTAAAACCAACAATAGTATTAAACATGGGTAACCAATATGAACAGCTGGTTCAGAGAAAAACACAGCTATTACACACATGAAATGGTTCTTAAAACTTTCTTTTAGAGAAATAAACCTATAAAGAGACAGCAAAATTGTTAGATGGAATATGATACAATTTAGTAAACACCTCATTGGCAAGACTGTGGAAAACTATTTTTATGTGTGGTTCTTAGAAATACAATGTGAACTCATAATGACTAGAAATTCAGTGACATCATTATCCATCAAAATTGTATAATTGATAACTGCTATATCCATCCACCAAGGAACCTCAAGTTTAGCAATGTACTACAAACACACACACACACTCCAATGTGTGAAGTCATGTGCACAAGATACTCACTGTAGCAGTATTTATATTAGCAAAACCCTTGAAATAACCTAAACATACATAAATGGGAGAACAGTCAAATCAATTATAGTACATATATACAAAAGGAATAATTGTCAAATATTCAAAGGAAGAAACTCTATAGCTTCTGAAATGGAAAATTCCCTGAGATATACACTTAAGTATCAAAGACCAGGGCAGGGCTTCCCTGGTGGTCCAGTGGGTAAGGACACCACCTTGCAGTGCAAGGTGCACCAGTTCGATCCCTGGCCTGGGAAGATCCCATGTGCCCCGTAGCGGCTGGATCGATGTGTCCAATTACCAAGCCGGAGCTCTGGAGTGCATACGCCCAGAGCTGGTGCTCTGCGACAACAGAGGCCACCGCGATGGGAGGCCCATAAGGGCTGAAGAACAAAGATGGATGAAAATAGATAAATGAAAGACCAATGGAAGTGGCCCGCCCACCCCCCTCCCAAAAAAAGACCAGGGCAGGACAGTATTTATACCACATATAGGTATATTAATAAAGTACCTATTCTTGGGCTTTCCTGGTGGTCCAGTGGTTAAGAATCTGCCTCACAATGCAGGGGACACTGGTCCAATTCTTGGTCCAGAAAGATCCCATATGCCACAAAGCAACTAAGCCAGTGTGCCCAAACTATCATGCTCTAGAGCCTGCGAGCTGCAACTACTAAGCCCATGTGCCTAGAGCCCAAGCTCTGCAACAAAAGAAGTCACCGCAGTAAGAAACCTGTGTACCACAGCAGAGTAATCCCCACTCACCTCAACTAGAGAAAGTCCTCAAATGAATGAAGACTCAGCAGAGCCAAAAGTACAGACAAATAAATAAAAATTTTAAAGTACCTATTCTGACAATGCACAGTATATATTTTACATACAGACATTCAACCGAGTAATAACACTGCTATTTCTCGGGGAGAGAAATGAATTCAGAATCAAGGTTTGGAGAATCTGAGAAAGGAAAACCTTTATGAATGTGAAGTGAAGTGAAGTGAAACTCACTCAGTCATGTCCCACTCTTAGCGACCCTGTGGACTACAGCCTGCCAGGCTCCTCTGTCCATGGGATTCTGAATACTGGCAAGAAAACTGGAGTGTATTATCACACCTTCCTCCAGGGGATCTTCCCAACCCTGGGACTTAACTCACATCTCCTGCATTGCAGGCAGATTCTTTACCATCTGAGCCACCAGAGAAGCCCCTTACAAATGTGGTACTATATAGATGTGCCACTTACTCAGATAAATTAAGTATAAAAAATTTGAGGTCCCTTTATTCCCTAATTTGTAGAAACTTCTTGTGAGCTCTTCCTACATTTTTACCAGGAGATCCCTAGATACTCTGAATCCCAACAGAGACTCAGTGTCTATGAACTCAAAGGGGGAAAAAATCAGAAAAAGAGAAAACACCTAAGTGCTATTGTTACTTCTGTATAGTGGGATTATGGATAATGTTTCCTTTATTTTTTATACTAAATATATACAAAGCATATTTATAAATAATGAAAAAGTTACAAATGAATTAAAAGAATGCATATGCAACAGGTAAAATACTGAAAGACATATTATCTAATACAAATCAAAAAAACTGGAGTAACTGTATTAATTTTAGACAAAACAGAATTCAGACCAATGAAATGTATCAGTGATAAAGAAGGGAATTACAGAATGATAAAGTGGCCAATACGCCAAGAAAACATAATAATCTTTTACGTATGTGCATCTAACAGAGTGTGAATTAACATGCGTGAGTTAAGAACTGACAGAAATGAAATAAGCAAGTCCACTATTACAGGTGGAGGTGTCAAAACACCTCTCTTTATGTAATTGATAGATCAAGTAGACAGAAAATCAGTTACAATAAAAATGACCTGAACAACACTGTCATTTAACTTGATCTACCTGACATTTCTAAAATTCAGCATCGAACAAGAGAATAACCATTTTTCTCAGACTCACATGAAATATTCTCATAGACAGACCACACTTTGAGCGATAATACACACACATATCATACCAAAGTTAAAAGGAAAGAATTTGTACAAAGTTTATTCTCAATCAATAATTAAAGTAGAAATCCACAGCAGAAAGGGAAGTGAAAAAATTCCCCAATATCTGGAGATTAAACAAGACACTTTTGAATATCGTGTAGGTCAAAGAATTCTCAAGAGGAATTTACAGTTTACCAAAATTTATAGAATGTGGCAAAAGTGGTGTTAAGGGGTAAATTTATACCATTAAATTTATATATTATAAAATAATAAAGAAAAAAGAAAAACTAAAAAAATATAATAATAATAATAAAGAATGAAAATCAATTCTCTCAGCATCTACAACAGGATAATACAGAAATAAGAACCATATACAATGACAGAAGAAAAGAATTGTAATAAAATAGTACAGAAATTGAAAATAAGAAAATTAGTGGCGAAAAGCTGGTGCTAAAAATAGACCTACCATATGACTTATTAATTCCACTCCCGGGTATGTACTTGAAAAGATACATGGACCCTATTGTTCGTAGCAGCATTATCTGTAATTGCCAAGATATGGAAGTAACCTAAGTGTCCATCAATAGATGAATGGATGAAAGATACCATGTACACACACACAGAGACACACACACAATGGAGTATTACTCAGCCATTAGAAGAATGAAATATTGCCATCTGCACCAACACAGATACACCTGAAGGTTAATACCCAAGACACAGAGAAAGACAAATAGGGTATGACTTGTATGTGGAATCTAAAAAACACAACAAACTAATGCATGGGGGTGGAGGGGCTCAGTAGTACTGAATGACCCTTTGAGATCTCATGGACTATAGCCTGCAAGTCTCCTCTGCCCATGGAATTCTCTAAGCAAGAATACTGGCGTGGGTTGTCATTTTCTTCTCCAGAGGATCTTCCCAACCTCAGGAGAGAATCTGCATCTCCTGCAGGCTTCCACCTGGGAAGCCCTGGACACCAATAATCTATTTCTCCTTGTGAGTTTTGGTAGTTTGTGATGTTTAAGTAATTAATCCATTTAATCTAAGTTATTAAATTTGTAGCGACTGAGTTGTTTATGGCATTCCTTTATTACCATTTTAATGTCCCTCGAACTAGTAGTGCTAATTCCTCCTTCAAATTAAAAGGAAAGAATTTGTACAAAGTTTATTCTCAATCAATAATTAAAGTAGAAATCCACAGCAGAAAGGGAAGTGAAAAAATTCCCCAATATCTGGAGATTAAACAAGACACTTTTGAATATCGTGTAGGTCAAAGAATTCTCAAGAGGAATTTACAGTTTACCAAAATTTATAGAATGTGGCAAAAGTGGTGTTAAGGGGTAAATTTATACCATTAAATTTATATATTATAAAATAATAAAGAAAAAAGAAAAACTAAAAAAATATAATAATAATAATAAAGAATGAAAATCAATTCTCTCAGCATCTACAACAGGATAATACAGAAATAAGAACCATATACAATGACAGAAGAAAAGAATTGTAATAAAATAGTACAGAAATTGAAAATAAGAAAATTAGTGGCGAAAAGCTGGTGCTAAAAATAGACCTACCATATGACTTATTAATTCCACTCCCGGGTATGTACTTGAAAAGATACATGGACCCTATTGTTCGTAGCAGCATTATCTGTAATTGCCAAGATATGGAAGTAACCTAAGTGTCCATCAATAGATGAATGGATGAAAGATACCATGTACACACACACAGAGACACACACACAATGGAGTATTACTCAGCCATTAGAAGAATGAAATATTGCCATCTGCACCAACACAGATACACCTGAAGGTTAATACCCAAGACACAGAGAAAGACAAATAGGGTATGACTTGTATGTGGAATCTAAAAAACACAACAAACTAATGCATGGGGGTGGAGGGGCTCAGTAGTACTGAATGACCCTTTGAGATCTCATGGACTATAGCCTGCAAGTCTCCTCTGCCCATGGAATTCTCTAAGCAAGAATACTGGCGTGGGTTGTCATTTTCTTCTCCAGAGGATCTTCCCAACCTCAGGAGAGAATCTGCATCTCCTGCAGGCTTCCACCTGGGAAGCCCTGGACACCAATAATCTATTTCTCCTTGTGAGTTTTGGTAGTTTGTGATGTTTAAGTAATTAATCCATTTAATCTAAGTTATTAAATTTGTAGCGACTGAGTTGTTTATGGCATTCCTTTATTACCATTTTAATGTCCCTCGAACTAGTAGTGCTAATTCCTCCTTCATTTTGTTATATATGTATGTTATATATATATATATGACATATATGTATATATTTTTTCTTGACAGAGTGGATATACGGTATTACTCATATAAACTGCAAACTAAAAAGAAAAGTTAGTTCTTTGAAAAAAAAAAAAACTCTTTAAAATTAACAAATCATTAGCAAAGATCACCAATGAGAGGGAGAGAGAACAAATTACAAATAACAAAAATGAAAGCAGAATTACCACTACCAGTTCCATGGAGATTAAAATGACAGTAAAGAATACCAAACAACACAGTGGTTACCAATTCAGTAACTTAGGTTAAATGGATCAATTACTTTAAAGTCTCAAACTACCAAGACTCATAGGGAGAAATGGAGAATCTGGTAGAGCCTAAAACTATGAGACAAAATGATGTAAAGGAAGTAGCATGAAGGCCTGTACTATCATAAGTGAAGAAAATAGGTATAGTCATTGCTCTGTGAGAAAAGGGGATCCTTTAGGGGTGCTGTGTGATGGTCAGGAGGGATGGGAAGGGGGGGATATACATATGACTAATCTGGGAACATACATATCTGTAAACAACAAAACTCTGTAAAAGTTAAAAGTAAAATAAAGGTTTAAAAAAAATTAATACACTTCCCCCCCAAAAGCATCAACCCCAACAGTTTTACCAGTGAACTCCATCAAATATTTAAGGAAGAGAGGATACCAATTCTTCACCATCTCTTCCAGAAAACAAAAGGACTTTCTAACTCATTCTATAAGAAGAAAATTACTCTAATATTAAAAATAAGACAAAGACATTACAAGAAAGGAAAACTAAAGATAAATGTCTCTTGACAATATATTGCAAAAATCCTGAACAAAATATTGTCAAACTGAATCAAACTACATATAAAAACAATTATATGCCATGGCCAAGTCATGGCATTTACCCCAGGTATTCAGGACTGGCTCAAGGTTTTTTTTTTTTTTTTAAATCAATCAGTGTAACCACTGCATTACGAAACTAAAGAAGAAAATTTATTTAATCACATCTGTATAGAGAAAGCATTTGACATAATTCAACATCCATTTATTATAAAAACTCTCAGCAAAGTATAAACAGAGGGGAACTTCCTCAACTTGATGAGGAACATTTATAAAAACTGGATACTTAACATCATAATTAACAGTGAGAAAATGAACACTTTGTTCCTAAGATCAGGAGCAACACAAGTACATACTGACAATCTGATTTAATATAATACTAGAAGATGTGGATAGTGAAGTAAGACAATAAAAGGAAATGAAAGAAAAGGAAAAAATACAAGTACCTGTTTTCACAGATGAGAGATGACATTATTGTCTATGTAGAAAACCCCAAAGACTCAACCAAAATAGAAACCCAGACAAACCCGTATTTCTTAACAAAGCTCAATGCAGTCTCACATAATCCAGCAATCATGTTTCTGGATAGTTACTAAACTGATTTTAAAACTTACTTACGTCCATACAAAACATGCAATGTAAATGTTTTTAGTAGTTTTGTTCGTAATTACTGGAAGCAACTAAAATGTCCCTTAATAGGTGAATAAACAAACTGTAGTATATCTATACAATGGAATATGATTCAGTAATCTAAAGCAACAATTGACTAAGACATAGTAGAATGACTCCTAGATGCATATTGCTAAATGAAAGACACCTATCTGAAATAGCTGTATCTTCTGTTATTCCAATCATACATATCTGTAAACAACAAAACTCTGTAAAAGTTAAAAGTAAAATAAAGGTTTAAAAAAAATTAATACACTTCCCCCCCAAAAGCATCAACCCCAACAGTTTTACCAGTGAACTCCATCAAATATTTAAGGAAGAGAGGATACCAATTCTTCACCATCTCTTCCAGAAAACAAAAGGACTTTCTAACTCATTCTATAAGAAGAAAATTACTCTAATATTAAAAATAAGACAAAGACATTACAAGAAAGGAAAACTAAAGATAAATGTCTCTTGACAATATATTGCAAAAATCCTGAACAAAATATTGTCAAACTGAATCAAACTACATATAAAAACAATTATATGCCATGGCCAAGTCATGGCATTTACCCCGGGGATTCAGGACTGGCTCAAGGTTTTTTTTTTTTTTTTAAATCAATCAGTGTAACCACTGCATTACGAAACTAAAGAAGAAAATTTATTTAATCACATCTGTATAGAGAAAGCATTTGACATAATTCAACATCCATTTATTATAAAAACTCTCAGCAAAGTATAAACAGAGGGGAACTTCCTCAACTTGATGAGGAACATTTATAAAAACTGGATACTTAACATCATAATTAACAGTGAGAAAATGAACACTTTGTTCCTAAGATCAGGAGCAACACAAGTACATACTGACAATCTGATTTAATATAATACTAGAAGATGTGGATAGTGAAGTAAGACAATAAAAGGAAATGAAAGAAAAGGAAAAAATACAAGTACCTGTTTTCACAGATGAGAGATGACATTATTGTCTATGTAGAAAACCCCAAAGACTCAACCAAAATAGAAACCCAGACAAACCCGTATTTCTTAACAAAGCTCAATGCAGTCTCACATAATCCAGCAATCATGTTTCTGGATAGTTACTAAACTGATTTTAAAACTTACTTACGTCCATACAAAACATGCAATGTAAATGTTTTTAGTAGTTTTGTTCGTAATTACTGGAAGCAACTAAAATGTCCCTTAATAGGTGAATAAACAAACTGTAGTATATCTATACAATGGAATATGATTCAGTAATCTAAAGCAACAATTGACTAAGACATAGTAGAATGACTCCTAGATGCATATTGCTAAATGAAAGACACCTATCTGAAATAGCTGTATCTTCTGTTATTCCAATCATATGATATTCTGAACAGGGCAGACCTACAGAGACATTATAAGATCAGTGGTTTCTGATAAAGAAGAAGGGGAGGAACATTAGAATGGTGATGCCTAGGAAACTTTTTTAGAGCAGTGAAACTATTCTTCATGATTCCATAATTGTAGATATAAGATAATACACATTTTTCAAAACTCATGAACCTTCACAACACAAAGAATGAATGCAATGTATACAGATTTTGATGAAATTATGCAGGAGATCACAGGAAATTTCAGTATGGAATGTAAAATGTGACAAAACAACCTAACTGTATTATATTTGTATGAAACAACCCTACTAAAGGTGAGCAAGGGGTAAGCTAATGACCTAAGTACCTTTGGAAAAAAGCAAGTCCATAAAATTAAAGACAAAGGAAACCATGGATGTATAACCACTATACTGTAGCTGGTGAAGTTGTTTCTCAGGGGGACATGGGTTCAAATGATGCTACTACCAGACATGCAAAATGAAATTGAATAATTAAGCAAATAGATGCCCAACAATGAGAGTCACATTTTTCCTGGCCAGGATATGAGTTTATAGATTAGCAAAGGAGGATAGAATGATCTGTATTTTCATGGGCTATTGTTGGAGATATCCATGTGAGTTGAATTTAACTATACACACACACACACACACACACACACACACACGTATTCACTTGGACAGCAAGGACATCAAACCAGTTGATGGTAAAAGGAATCAACCCTGAATATTCACTGGAAGGACGGATGCTAATGTTGAAGCTCCAATACCTGATGTGAACAGAATGAATCATTGAAAAAGACCCTGATGCTGGGAAAGAATGAAGGCAGAAGGAGAAGAGGGTGGCAGAGGATGAGACGATTGGATGGCATCACTGATTTAATGGACATGATTCAGTAATCTAAAGCAACAATTGACTAAGACAAAATTTAAGGAATCTGTAGTATATCTATACAATGGAATATGATTCAGTAAAAAAAATTGACTAAGACATAGTAGAATGACTCCTAGATGCATATTGCTAAATGAAAGACACCTATCTGAAATAGCTGTATCTTCTGTTATTCCAATCATATGATATTCTGAACAGGGCAGACCTACAGAGACATTATAAGATCAGTGGTTTCTGATAAAGAAGAAGGGGAGGAACATTAGAATGGTGATGCCTAGGAAACTTTTTTAGAGCAGTGAAACTATTCTTCATGATTCCATAATTGTAGATATAAGATAATACACATTTTTCAAAACTCATGAACCTTCACAACACAAAGAATGAATGCAATGTATACAGATTTTGATGAAATTATGCAGGAGATCACAGGAAATTTCAGTATGGAATGTAAAATGTGACAAAACAACCTAACTGTATTATATTTGTATGAAACAACCCTACTAAAGGTGAGCAAGGGGTAAGCTAATGACCTAAGTACCTTTGGAAAAAAGCAAGTCCATAAAATTAAAGACAAAGGAAACCATGGATGTATAACCACTATACTGTAGCTGGTGAAGTTGTTTCTCAGGGGGACATGGGTTCAAATGATGCTACTACCAGACATGCAAAATGAAATTGAATAATTAAGCAAATAGATGCCCAACAATGAGAGTCACATTTTTCCTGGCCAGGATATGAGTTTATAGATTAGCAAAGGAGGATAGAATGATCTGTATTTTCATGGGCTATTGTTGGAGATATCCATGTGAGTTGAATTTAACTATACACACACACACACACACACACACACACACACACACACACACGTATTCACTTGGACAGCAAGGACATCAAACCAGTTGATGGTAAAAGGAATCAACCCTGAATATTCACTGGAAGGACGGATGCTAATGTTGAAGCTCCAATACCTGATGTGAACAGAATGAATCATTGAAAAAGACCCTGATGCTGGGAAAGAATGAAGGCAGAAGGAGAAGAGGGTGGCAGAGGATGAGACGATTGGATGGCATCACTGATTTAATGGACATGAACTTGGGCAAACTCTGGGAAATGGTGAGGAACAGGAAGGGCTGTCTGCAGTTCATAAGGTCTCAAAGAGTCAGACACAACTTAGTGACTGAATAACAAAATATATATATATATATATTGTGTATACACTGTGTGTGTGTGTGTATTAGTGTATACCTATTTATTTCCTCACTTTGTCAGCTGAGAGGGCTTAGAAACAACGACCCTTACAGCAATGACAATAACCACCGGCCAATTCTTTCTGGTCCAGTAAAAGGAATTGAGTGTCCTTGGATAAATGGCCACTTCTATAACTTAAATGGGAAATATACCAGATAGAAATACTGGGGCAAAAAACCATAAAAATGAGGGTATGTCAAAGGGACACAAGAGCCAACCATAAAGAGTTCTCAATGACCAAAACTGGAGCAATGTGAAGAACAAAATAGGGTAATACTAGATTATAACCCAAAGTATAAAATCAATATCCACAGGTCCTTACTGATAAAAATAAATTGTGGAATAAATTAACAGGGAGGAAGAAAACATTCTCCAAGGAAGAAGAATTTCATGTAATTTTTGTAAACACTCCACCCCCAAGGTGTTATCTCCTTAAGTGAATAACGACTTTCTTCCAAAGTGAAAAGTATGGAAAGAGAATAAAAAGAGTCACTTACAGTTGAGAAATCCAACAAGCACTAGCTCACCCAGATGATCAAGGCCAACATCATCAATGATGAGCCATGTCGATAATATGCCCCCTTGACATGATATGATGTAATCTCCTTCTTCAAAACATGTAGGGCTTCCCTGGTGGTCCAGTGGATAAGAACACCACTTTGCAGTGCAAGGGGTGCCGGTTCGATCCCTGGCCTGGGAAGATCCCATGTGCCGTGGAGTGGCTGGACTGATGTGTCCAACTACCGAGCCAGAGCTCTGGAGCGCATGTGCCCAGAGCCGGTGCTCTGCAGCAACAGAGGCCGCTGTGATGGGAGGCGCACATGAGCCAAAGACAAAGATGGATGAAAATAGATAAATGAAAGACCAATAGAAGTGCCCCCCACACCAAAAAAAACATGTAACTTCAGTCTAATCGTGAGGAAAACATCCTGAAAATCCCTCTAGAGAACACTTGACACAATACCTGACCAGTAGTCCTCAAACTGCCAAGCTCATCATAAATAAGATGAGAAACCATCACTACCAAGAAGAGCCTAAAGATTAAATATAATGCAGTATTCTGAATGAAATTCTAGAACAGAAAAAGGATAACAGGTAAAAACTAAGGAAATCTGAATAACGCAGGGGTTTTATTAAATAATAGTGTATCAACAATAGGTCATTTATTTTTATAACAATGTAATACAAGATGGTAATAATATAGACAACTGGGTGCACCATACATGGAAATATTATCTTCACACTTTGTCTATAAACCTAAAGCCATCTCAAAAAAATAAACTTTATTTTTAAAAATAAACTAATTATAAATTGTACTATTTGAAGAAGGACAGTAAAACAAACATTTAAATGAGGGGGGGAAAAAAACTCTATTAGAATAAAGACACAGGATCTTTGGGTAAAGAAAATGAACTGATGACTGGTGACAGACTCGTCTTCCTCTAAAATACAGTCAAATGAACAAAAAATAGTATCATCCTTCAGAAACATCCCTAATAACAAACAATCAAGAGGGAAGGGGGAAAATATGGGGAAGAGGGAATTTAATGTCATAAAAGTAAATTGGCATCTAAGAGAAGATGTATAAAATCCAGTAGAGTTAAGAAGGCAGCACCAGTACCTGTCCTGTCACCCCTGAGATACCAAAATATGATTGAAAATATTACTGCTAACTTTTACTAGTACCTTGGGAAGCTAACTACGTGGGTTTCTTTATCTTTTGCCTACTTTGTCTGAGTAGTGGTAGAAATGGATACGCTCACCCAGATGATCAAGGCCAACATCATCAATGATGAGCCATGTCGATAATATGCCCCTTGACATGATATGATGTAATCTCCTTCTTCAAAACATGTAGGGCTTCCTGGTGGTCCAGTGGATAAGAACACCACTTTGCAGTGCAAGGGGTGCCGGTTCGATCCCTGGCCTGGGAAGATCCCATGTGCCGTGGAGTGGCTGGACTGATGTGTCCAACTACCGAGCCAGAGCTCTGGAGCGCATGTGCCCAGAGCCGGTGCTCTGCAGCAACAGAGGCCGCTGTGATGGGAGGCGCACATGAGCCAAAGACAAAGATGGATGAAAATAGATAAATGAAAGACCAATAGAAGTGCCCCCCACACCAAAAAAAACATGTAACTTCAGTCTAATCGTGAGGAAAACATCCTGAAAATCCCTCTAGAGAACACTTGACACAATACCTGACCAGTAGTCCTCAAACTGCCAAGCTCATCATAAATAAGATGAGAAACCATCACTACCAAGAAGAGCCTAAAGATTAAATATAATGCAGTATTCTGAATGAAATTCTAGAACAGAAAAAGGATAACAGGTAAAAACTAAGGAAATCTGAATAACGCAGGGGTTTTATTAAATAATAGTGTATCAACAATAGGTCATTTATTTTTATAACAATGTAATACAAGATGGTAATAATATAGACAACTGGGTGCACCATACATGGAAATATTATCTTCACACTTTGTCTATAAACCTAAAGCCATCTCAAAAAAATAAACTTTATTTTTAAAAATAAACTAATTATAAATTGTACTATTTGAAGAAGGACAGTAAAACAAACATTTAAATGAGGGGGGGAAAAAAACTCTATTAGAATAAAGACACAGGATCTTTGGGTAAAGAAAATGAACTGATGACTGGTGACAGACTCGTCTTCCTCTAAAATACAGTCAAATGAACAAAAAATAGTATCATCCTTCAGAAACATCCCTAATAACAAACAATCAAGAGGGAAGGGGGAAAATATGGGGAAGAGGGAATTTAATGTCATAAAAGTAAATTGGCATCTAAGAGAAGATGTATAAAATCCAGTAGAGTTAAGAAGGCAGCACCAGTACCTGTCCTGTCACCCCTGAGATACCAAAATATGATTGAAAATATTACTGCTAACTTTTACTAGTACCTTGGGAAGCTAACTACGTGGGTTTCTTTATCTTTTGCCTACTTTGTCTGAGTAGTGGTAGAAATGGATACTGGAGCTGATAGACTCTGAAAAAAAAAGGAAAACCAGGCTTTTAAAATTTTTTTACCTCGAAGATAATTGCTTTACAATGCTGCGTTGGTTTCAGCCCATACAACATTGCAAAGCAGTCATAACTATATATAATATATAAACTATGTATAATATATAAACATATTCACCCTCTGGAGCCTCCCCTCACATCCCCACCAGAAACTTCAATTCCTAACTGGAGAAATGATCTGACAGTTGACTCCCTTCACCATGGGTCATGCTTCTGAAGAGATGTGACAATTTCTACATTTTATACTGGAGCCCCAACTGAGAGAACCTCTATCACACCACACACCAGCCCCTCCATTACCACCCCTTCAGATACAGAACAGGAGTTAAAACATAACAAAGGTAGTAGAAAATGGCCATAGATCCACAGGATTGAAAGGCAAACAGATTAACAATACTATGCAAGAGATAAAAGAAGGCAAGAAAGATACAAAAAGACAAAAAAAAACAAAGCTGAACATATCAGCAGAAAAAAATCTGTCCCCTAAAAATGAATGAAAAAGGTTAAAAAGTTGTATGTGTATGTGCACACATGCATATATACATATGCAACTACAGGTATAGGTATGTGAAGAAATAAAATGGAACCCAACCAACAAAAGAATACAACCAAAGGCAGAGACCATTATCGCAGGTGCTTTACTGCATGGAACTTGATATGATAAGACTGACAACTCAATAAAAACAATTCTTCCAATAAGATACACTAGAACAGAATGGGAAGAAAATGCAGACTAAAGAAACCAATTGAAGACAAAAGGCATCATCATGATAGGACCAATAAATAGAAATAAAAAAAGGGTTATAAAAGATAACTGAAAAGGTTTTATTTTAACTAACAGGACTTAGTGAAAACATCGAACACATGTAAATATTTTTTTGAAATGGAAGCTAAAAAAAACTAGAGTTAAGAAGGCAGCACCAGTACCTGTCCTGTCACCCCTGAGATACCAAAATATGATTGAAAATATTACTGCTAACTTTTACTAGTACCTTGGGAAGCTAACTACGTGGGTTTCTTTATCTTTTGCCTACTTTGTCTGAGTAGTGGTAGAAATGGATACTGGAGCTGATAGACTCTGAAAAAAAAAGGAAAACCAGGCTTTTAAAATTTTTTTACCTCGAAGATAATTGCTTTACAATGCTGCGTTGGTTTCAGCCCATACAACATTGCAAAGCAGTCATAACTATATATAATATATAAACTATGTATAATATATAAACATATTCACCCTCTGGAGCCTCCCCTCACATCCCCACCAGAAACTTCAATTCCTAACTGGAGAAATGATCTGACAGTTGACTCCCTTCACCATGGGTCATGCTTCTGAAGAGATGTGACAATTTCTACATTTTATACTGGAGCCCCAACTGAGAGAACCTCTATCACACCACACACCAGCCCCTCCATTACCACCCCTTCAGATACAGAACAGGAGTTAAAACATAACAAAGGTAGTAGAAAATGGCCATAGATCCACAGGATTGAAAGGCAAACAGATTAACAATACTATGCAAGAGATAAAAGAAGGCAAGAAAGATACAAAAAGACAAAAAAAAACAAAGCTGAACATATCAGCAGAAAAAAATCTGTCCCCTAAAAATGAATGAAAAAGGTTAAAAAGTTGTATGTGTATGTGCACACATGCATATATACATATGCAACTACAGGTATAGGTATGTGAAGAAATAAAATGGAACCCAACCAACAAAAGAATACAACCAAAGGCAGAGACCATTATCGCAGGTGCTTTACTGCATGGAACTTGATATGATAAGACTGACAACTCAATAAAAACAATTCTTCCAATAAGATACACTAGAACAGAATGGGAAGAAAATGCAGACTAAAGAAACCAATTGAAGACAAAAGGCATCATCATGATAGGACCAATAAATAGAAATAAAAAAAGGGTTATAAAAGATAACTGAAAAGGTTTTATTTTAACTAACAGGAAAGACTTAGTGAAAAACATCGAACACATGTAAATATAAAAGAAGAAAAAGCAAAAACCAAAAGAGAAAAGCAATCGGAGAAAAGCGAACAGATGAAGACAAGAATGCAACTTCATTACTGTTGTTGCTGACATGCATTAATCAAGACATACAACTCAGAAGTATCATACAAGAAAGGAATGTCTTCCTGAAATAAGGATGACAAAAACCTGACTCTTTGCAATAAAAGAACACAGTCCATCACACAGGGATTTGACAGAAGATATTCAACACTGAATTTTCTCTTAGATGAACATATATTCCAAAGAGAAAATAAATTCAATTCTTACTATCCAAGAAAAAAATCAAGAATGGACTGGGAGAAAAAGTCAGTCTAACTTCACAATTTTCCACAAGCAACAAGAAAACAGTAGAAGTGGTGTTTTTATAAAAGAATTTTAACATTCTATCCTTGGAAAATGTAAAAACTATGTGCAAAAAAATGAAGTTTGGGGAGGGAAGATTGAAAGGTGTCCTCATTTCTTCTCAGGCTACAACATATAAAAGGGAATTTTGCCATTAATTTCCACCATTTAGTATTTTCCCTAAGTTCTTGGTCTTAAAAGGATCTTTTAGGAATACATGAATCGTCGGTTTACCAAGTGCCAAGGTCTGGATCAGAATACAATTGCATATCTACTACACATTGAGGGCTATCTCTGCCCTTTCCCACCATTTCTTCCCACCATATTTGAATTAAAGTGTTTGCTTCCAGAACATCTCTGGATATACTGTCAAGGAAATTAAATTGATATCATATAAATACAAAGTCCACCATTTTAAAGTTGTATGTGTAGTGAAACATATGCAACTACAGGTATAGGTATGTGAAGAAATAATGGAACCCAACCAACAAAAGAATACAACCAAAGGCAGAGACCATTATCGCAGGTGCTTTACTGCATGGAACTTGATATGATAAGACTGACAACTCAATAAAAACAATTCTTCCAATAAGATACACTAGAACAGAATGGGAAGAAAATGCAGACTAAAGAAACCAATTGAAGACAAAAGGCATCATCATGATAGGACCAATAAATAGAAATAAAAAAAGGGTTATAAAAGATAACTGAAAAGGTTTTATTTTAACTAACAGGAAAGACTTAGTGAAAAACATCGAACACATGTAAATATAAAAGAAGAAAAAGCAAAAACCAAAAGAGAAAAGCAATCGGAGAAAAGCGAACAGATGAAGACAAGAATGCAACTTCATTACTGTTGTTGCTGACATGCATTAATCAAGACATACAACTCAGAAGTATCATACAAGAAAGGAATGTCTTCCTGAAATAAGGATGACAAAAACCTGACTCTTTGCAATAAAAGAACACAGTCCATCACACAGGGATTTGACAGAAGATATTCAACACTGAATTTTCTCTTAGATGAACATATATTCCAAAGAGAAAATAAATTCAATTCTTACTATCCAAGAAAAAAATCAAGAATGGACTGGGAGAAAAAGTCAGTCTAACTTCACAATTTTCCACAAGCAACAAGAAAACAGTAGAAGTGGTGTTTTTATAAAAGAATTTTAACATTCTATCCTTGGAAAATGTAAAAACTATGTGCAAAAAAATGAAGTTTGGGGAGGGAAGATTGAAAGGTGTCCTCATTTCTTCTCAGGCTACAACATATAAAAGGGAATTTTGCCATTAATTTCCACCATTTAGTATTTTCCCTAAGTTCTTGGTCTTAAAAGGATCTTTTAGGAATACATGAATCGTCGGTTTACCAAGTGCCAAGGTCTGGATCAGAATACAATTGCATATCTACTACACATTGAGGGCTATCTCTGCCCTTTCCCACCATTTCTTCCCACCATATTTGAATTAAAGTGTTTGCTTCCAGAACATGCATATGAAACTGGATATACTGTCAAGGAAATTAAATTGATATCATATAAATACAAAGTCACTTATTAGCACTGCTCTGATTTATTACTCTAGAAGAGGAGTCAGCAAACTTGAAAAGGCCAGAACGTGAGCACTTTGGTCTTGACAGTCCCAGCAAATCCGCTCTGTTACTGCAGTGTAAAAACAGCCACAGACATGAAGTAAATGAACACGTATGAGAGTTGTGTTACAACCGAACTTCATATATAAACACAGGAAGCAGGCAGATTATTCGCAGCCCAGGGTGAATCTGGGGAAGTCCTGGTGGGAAATCATGGTGGGAACTGGTGAATCTTGCTCCAGACCTCAACTTTGGGCATATCATGCCAGAAAATAAAAAGAAAAACTTTAAAATATTAAAAAAAAAAAAAGCATTCTAACCTTTTGTCTACATTTCGTGATAGATCGTCATTGTTGAAGTGTGTGTACATTGTTCTCTCTCAGGAGTTACCTGGCTGCCGTCAGAAGAAGAAAAGCTCCTCTTTATGGTTGAGCAGGTCTTTCTGCCATTGCCAAGGTCTGGTTAATGTCTAACACAGAGGCACAAGACACATTATTGGGAAGAAGGGGGTCAACTGACTGGGAAAATATTTTGTGTTTAAATTTGCTGACTTTGCCTTAAATTTTCAATTTTTCTTTCAATTTCTACTATCCTAAACCAGAGAATACTTAAAATTAACATATTTCTGTCTTTTTATATGTACTGTTTTAGATAATAATGTATTAAGTTTTCTGTCCTATTTTTTTACACAACATTGTATTATAAATAACTCTTATACAGTTGAAACCTTCATAAACATTATGATCATAAATAAATGTAAAAAGCCCTATCATGTAGTTATTTTAAGATTTACTTATTCAATTCCTATACTTGGTTATTTCCCATTCCACTTTATCCCTATAACATAGGGCTTAAATTACTGTATTTTTACTTAAGTCTTTTCACACACCTCTTAGTCTGTAGAATAGACCCACAGAACTAGAAGTAAAGCTTTGAACATTTTTGGCAATATACATCTCTAAATCTCTTTAAATTTTTATCTATAGTATTATATATAAGAGGTTCCTATATAAATTTGAAATTACACATGCCTACCTGGCAATTAAGAACAATTATTCCCTTAAAAAAACTTCTTGATTACAAATTAATCTTGACTCCATCCAATATAAGCTGACAATCATGTGGTTTAACCGTTGTTCTACAGCAAGACGTAAAACATTTATTTGCTTCAGGTTTGGGGCTACAGAAGTAAGCACCACAGCAAAATCTCAGAGCAGCGAAATTAATCATCATGGACATTTCAGTGTCAGTGAACATAAATCGAAAGGCAGGTCCTCTTTTTCCCTGAGTGATATGAAACCAGCATAAACACGGAGAGAGAAATCTGATGCTTGTCAGTGGCTGATATGTATTTTTGACTCCAACTATAAATAAGTAGTAGAAAGTTGCACATGAATACCTTCTGTCTTGTGATTGATTTTTTTCCCCCAAGTATTTCTCAGAGAAAAACTGGACCTGAAACTTTCCCCCAATATCCTTGTGTAAAAATGTCTAAAGATAAAATAATCTAAATACCAGTATAAATTGCCCAAGAATTCAGGAATACATTCAACTTCAAATGATCATAACGGATTTAACTGCTTAGCAACACAGTCTCGAACCAGATGTACAGGAGATCAAAGTATACAATTTTTTGAGTAGGTGCAAAGACTAGAAATCGTACAGAAACTTCCTCCCAGACTTAGAGTAGAATCCCAGCTCTGCTAGCTATAGCTGTGTGATTTCGGACAAGTGACCTATTCAAATCCGTTTACTTCAATGCAAAGTGGGGGAAATGATACCTATCTCATAGGTTGTAACTAAGGGTAAGTAAGATAACGTACACTAAAGTGATGACTAGAAAATAAATCTCAATCTATGATTTAGTTAGAGCTTCTCTAACTGCCAAAGGATCAAAAACTTGTATCCACCTCAATAATATTGTGGATCTCAAGGAAAGCAGAAGTAAACTTTGCTTTTGTATTTCACCTGCTTAAACTAGAACTTTTTCTAAATTATAAGAACCCTAATTACGATGCTTCCGTAGCTCTCTTTAATTACCTTGAACACAGAACTAGATAAACAACTTTAAAGCCTCATAAACAAATTCATGCTTCAAGACAGCCCTGATCAAAGGGAATTTTCCTAGGAGCTGCCAAGCCTCACATTTTACAGCCTGTGTCTGCATAAAATGCAGACATCATAGTACACATTTTATAAGCTGACAATCATGTGGTTTAACCGTTGTTCTACAGCAAGACGTAAAACATTTATTTGCTTCAGGTTTGGGGCTACAGAAGTAAGCACCACAGCAAAATCTCAGAGCAGCGAAATTAATCATCATGGACATTTCAGTGTCAGTGAACATAAATCGAAAGGCAGGTCCTCTTTTTCCCTGAGTGATATGAAACCAGCATAAACACGGAGAGAGAAATCTGATGCTTGTCAGTGGCTGATATGTATTTTTGACTCCAACTATAAATAAGTAGTAGAAAGTTGCACATGAATACCTTCTGTCTTGTGATTGATTTTTTCCACCAAGTATTTCTCAGAGAAAAACTGGACCTGAAACTTTCCCCCAATATCCTTGTGTAAAAATGTCTAAAGATAAAATAATCTAAATACCAGTATAAATTGCCCAAGAATTCAGGAATACATTCAACTTCAAATGATCATAACGGATTTAACTGCTTAGCAACACAGTCTCGAACCAGATGTACAGGAGATCAAAGTATACAATTTTTTGAGTAGGTGCAAAGACTAGAAATCGTACAGAAACTTCCTCCCAGACTTAGAGTAGAATCCCAGCTCTGCTAGCTATAGCTGTGTGATTTCGGACAAGTGACCTATTCAAATCCGTTTACTTCAATGCAAAGTGGGGGAAATGATACCTATCTCATAGGTTGTAACTAAGGGTAAGTAAGATAACGTACACTAAAGTGATGACTAGAAAATAAATCTCAATCTATGATTTAGTTAGAGCTTCTCTAACTGCCAAAGGATCAAAAACTTGTATCCACCTCAATAATATTGTGGATCTCAAGGAAAGCAGAAGTAAACTTTGCTTTTGTATTTCACCTGCTTAAACTAGAACTTTTTCTAAATTATAAGAACCCTAATTACGATGCTTCCGTAGCTCTCTTTAATTACCTTGAACACAGAACTAGATAAACAACTTTAAAGCCTCATAAACAAATTCATGCTTCAAGACAGCCCTGATCAAAGGGAATTTTCCTAGGAGCTGCCAAGCCTCACATTTTACAGCCTGTGTCTGCATAAAATGCAGACATCATAGTACACATTTTATAAGCATTATTACTGTTTCTTTCATTTTTATTGAAGAAAAAAAATGATGACAATCCCCATAAAGAGCATATTAAGAACTCCCTAGAGTAAGCAGACATAGCATTATCTGAGATACTTAATGAATTCATCAGAGTTGGGTATTAGGTACATATATTGTGGAATTCTTAAAAATGCATGTTGTTGACTTCAAAACAGTCCATTAGTAGAGGAAATTTCCGTTTGAATCATGCAAAAAACAGACACAATAGGGCTTCCCTGGTGGTTCAATGGGAAAGAATCTGACAGCCAATGCAGGAGACACAGGTTTAATTCCTAGTTGAGGAAGATAGCATATGCCACAGAGCACCTGAGGCTGTGCACCGCAACCAGTGAGTCTGTACTCTAGAGCCCGGGAACCAGAACTACTGAAGCCTGCATGCCACAGCTGCTGAAGTCCATGTGCCCTAGAGCCTGTGCTGTGCAACAAGAGAAGTGACAGCAATGAGAAGCCTGCACATCACAACTAGAGAGTGGCCACCACTCACTACAACTAGAGAAAACTTTGTTGCTGCAGCAACAAAGACCCAGCACAGACAAAATAAATTTTAAAATTATTTTGAATAAAAGGCTTAATGAACTCTCATGTATTTCAAAAATAAAATACAAATAGACACTACAATATCTTTCTGACAGGTAGGTAAACAAGATAAGAGTGAATCTACTGAAGTTTCAAAGGATCAACTTGTATCCACCTCAATAAAAAATTGTGGATCTCTAACTGCCAAAGGATCAAAACTTGTATCCACCTCAATAATATTGTGGATCTCAAGGAAAGCAGAAGTAAACTTTGCTTTTGTATTTCACCTGCTTAAACTAGAACTTTTTCTAAATTATAAGAACCCTAATTACGATGCTTCCGTAGCTCTCTTTAATTACCTTGAACACAGAACTAGATAAACAACTTTAAAGCCTCATAAACAAATTCATGCTTCAAGACAGCCCTGATCAAAGGGAATTTTCCTAGGAGCTGCCAAGCCTCACATTTTACAGCCTGTGTCTGCATAAAATGCAGACATCATAGTACACATTTTATAAGCATTATTACTGTTTCTTTCATTTTTATTGAAGAAAAAATGATGACAATCCCCATAAAGAGCATATTAAGAACTCCCTAGAGTAAGCAGACATAGCATTATCTGAGATACTTAATGAATTCATCAGAGTTGGGTATTAGGTACATATATTGTGGAATTCTTAAAAATGCATGTTGTTGACTTCAAAACAGTCCATTAGTAGAGGAAATTTCCGTTTGAATCATGCAAAAAACAGACACAATAGGGCTTCCCTGGTGGTTCAATGGGAAAGAATCTGACAGCCAATGCAGGAGACACAGGTTTAATTCCTAGTTGAGGAAGATAGCATATGCCACAGAGCACCTGAGGCTGTGCACCGCAACCAGTGAGTCTGTACTCTAGAGCCCGGGAACCAGAACTACTGAAGCCTGCATGCCACAGCTGCTGAAGTCCATGTGCCCTAGAGCCTGTGCTGTGCAACAAGAGAAGTGACAGCAATGAGAAGCCTGCACATCACAACTAGAGAGTGGCCACCACTCACTACAACTAGAGAAAACTTTGTTGCTGCAGCAACAAAGACCCAGCACAGACAAAAATAAATTTTAAAAATTATTTTGAATAAAAGGCTTAATGAACTCTCATGTATTTCAAAAATAAAATACAAATAGACACTACAATATCTTTCTGACAGGTAGGTAAACAAGATAAGAGTGAATCTACTGAAGTTCATTATGCAAATTCACTGAGAGACTTGACGAGCCAAAAACAGGTCAGATGGCCGCAGAATATGGGAGCAGAAGATAGTTCCAACCTGCTTTCAAACACGACTACTCACACAGCAAGAATACCTATGTGAAATAACCACGGCTCCCCTTCAGAATTGTAGGGACACCTTAGGAACAAGCTCTTCCAGAAGTAGACCCCGAGTCACTGAATTGAGTAGAATGATCTGTTAAGAAATTACTCTCAGAAGAAACCAGGAAGGGAGGGGAGGGGGCTAGAAATGGAAGAACAAGCAAGAAGGGGGCCCTTCAGATAGAAGAGGGGCACCTCAGAGCCTGTCCCTCTGGAGCCCACGGAGTTGGGCTTCTGTGCTAGCCCACAGGAAGTAGAGGAGGCGAGAGATCAATTATCAATCAAGGGACACAGGGATTTTAGGACCCAAGAACTCTCATCTGAAGTTCATTTGCTTTAGCACCAGAATGTGCAGAGACCAGAAAAAGCATTCAAGAAAAATGCAGGAGGGTGAGGCTCATTCTTAAATCTGAAAATAATTTTTGTTTTGTTTGCTCATTTGTTTGTGTGCTGCACCACACAGCATTTGGGACCTAGTTCCTTGACCAGGTATCGAACCCGTATGCCCTGCAGTGAAAGCACAGTCATAACCACTGGATTGCCAGAGAAGTCCCTGAAAATCGTTTTAGAAAAGTGTTTACATCCTAAAAATATGGTTTCCCCAATGGTAAAGTTTCTCTTCATTCCTTGATGTTATTTCTCTTTGCCATTTTCACTCAAGTCATTGAGGGTGTTTCTTAGTTACCTAGCAACAATTTTACTAGGTGCTCCTGCCTAGAATCATGAGTCTAGTGAATGAAAACAAAGGTATTACTTTGCTGTTCACTGATCCATTCCCTGGTCACACAGTGATTCCAGTTGATCCCAGTTCCCCACAAATGGCGGGGAAGCTGTTTCAAGCAAATGTGCACAACTCCTTGGGACACAATTCAAAATGCATTTCCTACAGATAATGAATCAGTGACCTTTGACGGCATCTTAATCTGCAGACACAGGAAGTTTCATTCCTGAGAGAGAAACTCATCACCAGGAATTTAAAGTGGGAGAAGCAGCCCTTTCTGGAAACTCATCAATATTTATGTGGAGACTTTCTCAGCTCTCACCAAGCCCACCTCTACAAATTCCAAATAACTACATGCCTCCTCTGGGTCAGCTGCAAAAGTCCTCTAATAATGACCAGTTGGGGCTCAGTTTACCACGTATTTGGTGGGCCCTTGGTTGAACTGAAGAAGTCACCTACCTAGTTACTCCAACAAACATTTCCATTCAGCAGGTGAAATAGGACTCCCACCTTTTATCATGTGTGCAACCAAGTGCTAGCATATATTGCGTTCATATATAATTTTGTCATGTCCCTGTAAAGCACAGACACTCTTGGTGAACTGAGACTGTATGATTACATCTTTCAACATCAAAAATATGGACCAAAATTGACTGAATACAGCTTCTCATTCAGTCAACATTTTTAGGATCTTCTCAAGTTGCTACTTTATTTTTTTTTAAGTTTACTCATCACTTTAATTTCATTTTATCCTTACAATAATCCTAAGAGGCTTACAGAGATCAAATCATTTGCCTATAATTATGCACTCAGTGTGTAGAAGAGTTAGAATTCAAATCCCAATTTACTTATCTCCAAAATCTATATTCCTTTCTATTCTATATAGTTTTCAAGTTGATGGAAGGAAGTCACAATCTATAGAACTTCTGTTTTTTCCCTGTTACTATGTGGAAAATTTTATCAAATCCCAGATTATGCTAGTGTCTCCCTGAAAATCGTTTTAGAAAAGTGTTTACATCCTAAAAATATGGTTTCAATGGTAAAGTTCTCTTCATTCCTTGATGTTATTTGTCTTGCCATTTTCACTCAAGTCATTGAGGGTGTTTCTTAGTTACCTAGCAACAATTTTACTAGGTGCTCCTGCCTAGAATCATGAGTCTAGTGAATGAAAACAAAGGTATTACTTTGCTGTTCACTGATCCATTCCCTGGTCACACAGTGATTCCAGTTGATCCCAGTTCCCCACAAATGGCGGGGAAGCTGTTTCAAGCAAATGTGCACAACTCCTTGGGACACAATTCAAAATGCATTTCCTACAGATAATGAATCAGTGACCTTTGACGGCATCTTAATCTGCAGACACAGGAAGTTTCATTCCTGAGAGAGAAACTCATCACCAGGAATTTAAAGTGGGAGAAGCAGCCCTTTCTGGAAACTCATCAATATTTATGTGGAGACTTTCTCAGCTCTCACCAAGCCCACCTCTACAAATTCCAAATAACTACATGCCTCCTCTGGGTCAGCTGCAAAAGTCCTCTAATAATGACCAGTTGGGGCTCAGTTTACCACGTATTTGGTGGGCCCTTGGTTGAACTGAAGAAGTCACCTACCTAGTTACTCCAACAAACATTTCCATTCAGCAGGTGAAATAGGACTCCCACCTTTTATCATGTGTGCAACCAAGTGCTAGCATATATTGCGTTCATATATAATTTTGTCATGTCCCTGTAAAGCACAGACACTCTTGGTGAACTGAGACTGTATGATTACATCTTTCAACATCAAAAATATGGACCAAAATTGACTGAATACAGCTTCTCATTCAGTCAACATTTTTAGGATCTTCTCAAGTTGCTACTTTATTTTTTTTTAAGTTTACTCATCACTTTAATTTCATTTTATCCTTACAATAATCCTAAGAGGCTTACAGAGATCAAATCATTTGCCTATAATTATGCACTCAGTGTGTAGAAGAGTTAGAATTCAAATCCCAATTTACTTATCTCCAAAATCTATATTCCTTTCTATTCTATATAGTTTTCAAGTTGATGGAAGGAAGTCACAATCTATAGAACTTCTGTTTTTTCCCTGTTACTATGTGGAAAATATATTTTCTGAGATGAGACCAGCAGAGGTGACATATAGATCTTCAGATGATGAGTAAGATTCAGAAAATGCTGAAAGGAACAACGTAGGCAAAAGATTCTTATTACTGTCTATGCCCTCCCCGTCTATTTCACTTCTATTCACTGCACAGCAAAGACTTTGGATTGGTTATGGATTCAAAATCTTAGAATTTCTAATGAAGACTAAAGAATAGAAAGGAGATTTTACCCCCTAAGCAGGTAAGTGATGGATAAAATACAAACCAACCAACTAATAATGTTTTAAAAGTCCAAATATTGAGACTGAATTTCATTTCTTCTCAAGTTGCTACTTTATTCTTTTGGGGGATATCTATATCTATATCTATCTATCTATATATTTGAGGGGGGGTATATTTCTTTACAATGTTGTGTTAGTTTCTTTTGGATAATGAGGTGAATCAGCCATAGGTACACATATATCCCTCCCCCTTGGAGTTCCCTCTCACCCCCATCCCACCCCTCCAGACCATCACGGAGCACCCAGCTGAGCTACCCAAACCATACAGCAGCTTCCCACTAGCTAGCTATTTCACACACGGTGGTGTATACATGTCAATCCTAATCTCCCAATTTGACCCACCTTCCCTCCCCACCCATATCCTACTTTGAATAAAGCTTTTATAATTCTCCATGCTATAATTTCTTCTTTCATACATTTTCATTACCATATTTTTTCCCTGTCTTCCCAAATATCTTGTGTAACAGATCTAACCTTTGGACAAACTCACAACTATTTTCCAGCCTAAAAATACCTATGTTTTCTCTAGGGTTGGGGCCAGAGTGCTGCTCTGAATGGTTTGCAAATATCTCCATTCTTCGAAAGCAAACTTTCAATTCTCAAGGTCCCGTAAGAAGACATGGAGTGAATTGGGGCAGACCCAGAATACCTCCTTCAGACACTTAAACCAACAGCTAACAACAAGTGAATCAGAGGAGCAGAAAACCACGGGGATAAGGTTAAGCCATGACACAGAGTCACACTTTCTGAATATGGTTACAATATATTCCTTTCTATTCTATATAGTTTTCAAGTTGATGGAAGGAAGTCACAATCTATAGAACTTCTGTTTTTTCCCTGTTACTATGTGGAAAATATATTTTCTGAGATGAGACCAGCAGAGGTGACATATAGATCTTCAGATGATGAGTAAGATTCAGAAAATGCTGAAAGGAACAACGTAGGCAAAAGATTCTTATTACTGTCTATGCCCTCCCCGTCTATTTCACTTCTATTCACTGCACAGCAAAGACTTTGGATTGGTTATGGATTCAAAATCTTAGAATTTCTAATGAAGACTAAAGAATAGAAAGGAGATTTTACCCCCTAAGCAGGTAAGTGATGGATAAAATACAAACCAACCAACTAATAATGTTTTAAAAGTCCAAATATTGAGACTGAATTTCATTTCTTCTCAAGTTGCTACTTTATTCTTTTGGGGGATATCTATATCTATATCTATCTATCTATATATTTGAGGGGGGGTATATTTCTTTACAATGTTGTGTTAGTTTCTTTTGGATAATGAGGTGAATCAGCCATAGGTACACATATATCCCTCCCCCTTGGAGTTCCCTCTCACCCCCATCCCACCCCTCCAGACCATCACGGAGCACCCAGCTGAGCTACCCAAACCATACAGCAGCTTCCCACTAGCTAGCTATTTCACACACGGTGGTGTATACATGTCAATCCTAATCTCCCAATTTGACCCACCTTCCCTCCCCACCCATATCCTACTTTGAATAAAGCTTTTATAATTCTCCATGCTATAATTTCTTCTTTCATACATTTTCATTACCATATTTTTTCCCTGTCTTCCCAAATATCTTGTGTAACAGATCTAACCTTTGGACAAACTCACAACTATTTTCCAGCCTAAAAATACCTATGTTTTCTCTAGGGTTGGGGCCAGAGTGCTGCTCTGAATGGTTTGCAAATATCTCCATTCTTCGAAAGCAAACTTTCAATTCTCAAGGTCCCGTAAGAAGACATGGAGTGAATTGGGGCAGACCCAGAATACCTCCTTCAGACACTTAAACCAACAGCTAACAACAAGTGAATCAGAGGAGCAGAAAACCACGGGGATAAGGTTAAGCCATGACACAGAGTCACACTTTCTGAATATGGTTACAATACATTCTTACTATATGTATGTTTCAATGAAATGCACACTTTTAATGAAACAGAGAAAAACATTTCATAAAAAGTTAGGGAGCTGATATCCAAAGGATGCAATTTTCTAAATTAATGTAATTGAAGTTATTGTTAAATTTTGAGAGAGATAACTTCAGGAGATCCCTAATTGGTCCCCAAGCATGCTAAGACTTCACCAGATAATGAAATGCTCCCTGCAAGTCCTCAGAGGAAACTGCTCATTTCCAGGTTAGTGGAGATGCCAAACCCTTCAATGCTGTGCTCCTGATGGGTGGGTTGATCCAGAGGAGAAAAAGTTCACATACACTTGCTCATGGTAACCACAAGTTTTTCTGGTGCTTGGGTAAGTGGGTGGAGAAGATAACCAATCATTCATGACAGGAAAATTTCCAGGGGCATTGGAGACACTGGACAACTATAGAATTATGTTGTTTACAAAGACGCACTATAGGTAATTATATTTCTGTAGTAATGTAAGATCTATATATCTGGCTGCTGAAGAAGCCAGGCCCACGAAACAGAAGCCTGGTCACACACATCCTGCTTTGGGTCAACAACTTAATTAAATAGAGATTGCGTGTACCTCTGGGAACTTGGCTGGATATATACGGCCAGAGACGTCTACACGTAAAACCACCATACAATTGGGCCCTAACCCACACTCCACATGCCAGGGTCAAGATTCCATTAGTGGGGCAGAGATATCTGGGTAGGCAAACTCAGAATGAATGAGAAAGATGCCCACGATGGGAAATCCACTGACTGTCTTTACTTTTCTGTCATTATATTAGGATACCCCTCACTGTGACACAAAATGACCATATATTTAGAGGAAGACAAGAAAATATAAAGAAACTGGAGTGCGAGAAAAACAAAATAAGGAAGTAGAGGGGAAGGGAGAGAGCATTCTGCTGTCTTATATAAAATTAGATATGCTGGCTTATATAAAATTATAAAAAGAGCATACATAAAATTAGTATTATTTATTCCTTAAATGTTTGATAGAATTAATAGAGCAAGGTAAATCTGGAGTTTTCTTTATAAGAAGTATTTTATTTTTTATTTTAGGATAAATTTAAATTGATAGAAAAGTTGTCCAGACAGTCCCATGTCCTAATTTATCCTTCAGCTAGTTTTACCATCTGTAGGCTTTTTTTTACCTGGCACAACTGATATTCCAGTCCAGATAATTCTTTGTTGTGGAGCTGTCCTATACACTGTAGGATTTACTAGTGTGCTTAGCCTCTATCCATTAGATGCTAAAAGAGCCAAGCTGCAACAACCAAAAATGTTTCAAGGGACTTCCCTGGTGGTCCAGTGGTTAGGAATCTGCCTTCCAACATATGGGATGTCAGTTTTATCCTTGGTCAAGGAAATAAGATCCCACATGCCTCAGGGCATCTAAACCCTCTCTGCAACTAGAAAAAGACCACATGCCTCAACCTAGACCAAGGGCAGCCAAAAAAAAGAAAAAAATGTTTCAAGACATTGCCTAATGTTCCGCAAGGGACAAAATTATCCCTGGGAGAGAACCACTGCCCTCATGTTAACATCTGACACAACCATAGTATATCTGCAAAAATTAAAAAATTAACATTGGTGCATTACAATGAACTAAACTATGGATTGTTCAGATTTTTACCAGTTTTTGGATTGTCAACTATAAATTGGCATTTACCAGTTACATTGGCAATGACTGAACAACAAGGGCATTTGCCATCTGCCTCTGCAGAGATTGAATGTTGACCTGCTGACCTTCAACATCCCCTGAGGCAGTTCAGGATGGAGTAGACATTCTGTGCTCCAGGGAATCTGGTGGGGCAGGTCTTTAGATAGGTGGATGCTTTTAGGAACAGATTTTATGATCTCAATCCTTGTATCTCCTTCTATCTAGAAAAGCACTAAATTCCTTCATGGTGACATCAGATCCTCCAGACTAAATGAAAACCCTTTGTAAAATGACTTTATTGGTATTGAACTCCACCTTCACCAAAACCATATACATTGACATTTCCCCCCACTACCTTTTTGGAGCAGTCTCTCAGAGCTGTCTGGGGTGCTGCCTCCCAGGCTGCAGTCCTAATTGTGCCCCAAATAAAACTTAACCCACAAGTCTCAAGTTGTTCATCTTTTTCTAGTCAGCACTATTAATATCCTATTTCTGCCTGAAGATTCAATAAAAACTATCATATTGTATTTAATAAGGGAAGTATTTTAAAATCAAGTTTCTTTAACTTTATATAGGGCTGGCTATTTAACCACCTTCTTCTGGGATCATTTTAGATAAAAAATATGCCTCTCACAGTGTTTGTCTGTTTAAGTTGTTAAATTTTATGGACATACAATTGGTTGCTCATGACTTTTCTTTTTCTTTTATTGTCTGCAGAATGTATTGTAATAAACCTATATTCATTTCTAATACTGATCATTTATACACTTTCTATTATTTATTGATGACTCTTGCTGGAAGTTTGTTGTCAATTGATCTTTGCAAGGAACAAGCTTTTAGTTTCACTCATTTTCTCTCGATCTATTTTCTATCTCAGTAATCTATCCTTTTGCCTTCACTATTTTCTTCTTTCCACTTTTAGATTTAACTTGGTCTCTTGCTCAGCTTCTTAAGTTAGAAGCAAAATACTATTTGAGATCATTCTTCTGTTCCAATATAAAGCTATAAATACACCTCTAAGCACTGATTTCAATGCCTGCAAATTCTGTTTCCATCTTCAGTTAAGTTCCCTTTAAATCTTGTAGTATTTGTTGTTGTTTAGTCAGTAAGTGGTGTGCAACTCTTTGTGATCCCATGGACTACAGCCCACCAGGCTCCCCTGTCCAAGGAATTTCCCAGGCAAGAATACTGGAGGCAGTTGCCATTTCCTTCGGGGATCTTTCCAACCCAGGGATTGAATCCATGTCTCCTATATCTCCTGCAATGCCAGGCAGATTCTTTACCACTGAGACACCAGGAAATCCCCTTTATTTGTATAGCTTACACGTTTTATAACAGCAGTTTCAAAGTTCTTATCTGCTTTTTCTACCATCTTTCCCTTAGACTTTACTACTATCCAGGGACATCAGATCCTCCAGACTAAATGAAAACCCTTTGTAAAATGACTTTATTGGTATTGAACTCCACCTTCACCAAAACCATATACATTGACATTTCCCCCCACTACCTTTTTGGAGCAGTCTCTCAGAGCTGTCTGGGGTGCTGCCTCCCAGGCTGCAGTCCTAATTGTGCCCCAAATAAAACTTAACCCACAAGTCTCAAGTTGTTCATCTTTTTCTAGTCAGCACTATTAATATCCTATTTCTGCCTGAAGATTCAATAAAAACTATCATATTGTATTTAATAAGGGAAGTATTTTAAAATCAAGTTTCTTTAACTTTATATAGGGCTGGCTATTTAACCACCTTCTTCTGGGATCATTTTAGATAAAAAATATGCCTCTCACAGTGTTTGTCTGTTTAAGTTGTTAAATTTTATGGACATACAATTGGTTGCTCATGACTTTTCTTTTCTTTTATTGTCTGCAGAATGTATTGTAATAAACCTATATTCATTTCTAATACTGATCATTTATACACTTTCTATTATTTATTGATGACTCTTGCTGGAAGTTTGTTGTCAATTGATCTTTGCAAGGAACAAGCTTTTAGTTTCACTCATTTTCTCTCGATCTATTTTCTATCTCAGTAATCTATCCTTTTGCCTTCACTATTTTCTTCTTTCCACTTTTAGATTTAACTTGGTCTCTTGCTCAGCTTCTTAAGTTAGAAGCAAAATACTATTTGAGATCATTCTTCTGTTCCAATATAAAGCTATAAATACACCTCTAAGCACTGATTTCAATGCCTGCAAATTCTGTTTCCATCTTCAGTTAAGTTCCCTTTAAATCTTGTAGTATTTGTTGTTGTTTAGTCAGTAAGTGGTGTGCAACTCTTTGTGATCCCATGGACTACAGCCCACCAGGCTCCCCTGTCCAAGGAATTTCCCAGGCAAGAATACTGGAGGCAGTTGCCATTTCCTTCGGGGATCTTTCCAACCCAGGGATTGAATCCATGTCTCCTATATCTCCTGCAATGCCAGGCAGATTCTTTACCACTGAGACACCAGGAAATCCCCTTTATTTGTATAGCTTACACGTTTTATAACAGCAGTTTCAAAGTTCTTATCTGCTTTTTCTACCATCTTTCCCTTATCCCTGGAACTTTTTTCCACTAAGTGATGTTTCTCTTATATATTATTCATATGTTCCTTCATGTTTTTATATTTTGGTGGACACCAGATATGTTGTTGAGAACTGAATTTTTCTGAAATTCCTGAAGGGGAAATGGATTTACCTTCTGTCAGGCAGCTCAACAGTTATTCCAGATCCAGCCAAATTTTTCAAGTTTTGTTTATAAGCTTTTAAGGGAACATCTATTGCAGCCTTAACTCTAGGGTTAATTTAGCCCCACTGTGAAAGTGTTCCCTTTCTGTAGTCTCTATGAAACTCTGTGTTTATTCAGTGATATCTCTCCCTGGTGGGAATTCAAAAGCCTCCTTCCCAGTATCAACTCCAGCTTACAGTTCCCTTGTAATCATTTCTTCCCTTCCAGCTGTTCTTTGTCTAGCTAGTCTCATGGAACTTCACCCCACTTCTATACACACTGATACAGAAAGATTAATAGGACTCTTCTATAGATGTCTCCAAAACATCCTTTCTTTTTTCTGTGTGCAGCTACCTCCTGTGCAATCCCTAAACCTCACCTTCTAGCTACCTCAGCATCCCTGAGCGCTGATTGTATCTCATCAACGAAGCAGTTTCACCAAGCTTTACTGGGTACTCTCTCTGTGGGCCATGGTGGAGAAGGTGCTTCAAGGCGTGGTGCACACAGTGTCTGTCTTGTGGGATTGCCTTCTCTGGTGAATCACAGTCCCATTTTGCCTGGCATCCACTACTCAAAACCCATTGCTTTTGTGTGTATTTTCTACATGTTTCTGCCAAGAGGGTGAGTTCTATAACAGAGACTCTCTTACAGGCACAGATAGAATCTTCTAAGCAGCCTTCTACTGGAGCTGTTTGCCTCTATTAATTGTACCAATGACCTAGCAAGGGCAAGACATGCTGCATGCTGTCCCAGGGACCTTGCTGTGATAAATCAGCTAACTTCTACTGATGTGTGAGGCCATTATTCTTCCCAAACATTGAGGGTCCAAAAGTCGTAGGGGTAGTAGCTGACTGATTTGCATCTAGCTCGTCTAGTCTCTTAGTTCAGTTCTCTTTTGACTCAAGAAGCAGGTATTATGTTTATAGGGATGAGTTCTCTGAAATTAAAACTGCTTAATTTCTAATTTTTTTTTTTTAAAGCTGTCACTTGTTCTTACTCTCGACTTTGAGAAAGGCTAGATAAGAACAGACTCATTGGTAAGCCAACTGAGAGTCAGAGGGCTCTGTGATTTCCTCAAGATCCTACAAATAGGGACTTCCCTGGTGACCCAGTGGTTAAGATTCTGTGCTCCTAATGAGGGGGCCCAGGTCCCATCCCTGGGCAGGGAACTAGATGCCACATGCTGCAACCAAAGATTCGTACGTCTTAATGAAGACTGAGGATCCTGTGTGTCATAACTAAAAGCTGGTGCAGCCAAATGAATAAATGAATATACATTTAAAATACTTTAAATTATTTTTACAAGTGGAAAACAGTCAGGGCAAGTGGGGAATTAGGAAGGGCAAGCAGCACTTGTATCTTGGAATATCTACAACAGCATTCCTTCCATTACAGCCTGGGATTCCCAGGTGGCGCCAGTGGTAAGAGCCCTCCTGCCATGCAGGAGCTTCACCCCACTTCTATACACACTGATACAGAAAGATTAATAGGACTCTTCTATAGATGTCTCCAAAACATCCTTTCTTTTTTCTGTGTGCAGCTACCTCCTGTGCAATCCCTAAACCTCACCTTCTAGCTACCTCAGCATCCCTGAGCGCTGATTGTATCTCATCAACGAAGCAGTTTCACCAAGCTTTACTGGGTACTCTCTCTGTGGGCCATGGTGGAGAAGGTGCTTCAAGGCGTGGTGCACACAGTGTCTGTCTTGTGGGATTGCCTTCTCTGGTGAATCACAGTCCCATTTTGCCTGGCATCCACTACTCAAAACCCATTGCTTTTGTGTGTATTTTCTACATGTTTCTGCCAAGAGGGTGAGTTCTATAACAGAGACTCTCTTACAGGCACAGATAGAATCTTCTAAGCAGCCTTCTACTGGAGCTGTTTGCCTCTATTAATTGTACCAATGACCTAGCAAGGGCAAGACATGCTGCATGCTGTCCCAGGGACCTTGCTGTGATAAATCAGCTAACTTCTACTGATGTGTGAGGCCATTATTCTTCCCAAACATTGAGGGTCCAAAAGTCGTAGGGGTAGTAGCTGACTGATTTGCATCTAGCTCGTCTAGTCTCTTAGTTCAGTTCTCTTTTGACTCAAGAAGCAGGTATTATGTTTATAGGGATGAGTTCTCTGAAATTAAAACTGCTTAATTTCTAATTTTTTTTTTTTAAAGCTGTCACTTGTTCTTACTCTCGACTTTGAGAAAGGCTAGATAAGAACAGACTCATTGGTAAGCCAACTGAGAGTCAGAGGGCTCTGTGATTTCCTCAAGATCCTACAAATAGGGACTTCCCTGGTGACCCAGTGGTTAAGATTCTGTGCTCCTAATGAGGGGGCCCAGGTCCCATCCCTGGGCAGGGAACTAGATGCCACATGCTGCAACCAAAGATTCGTGACGTCTTAATGAAGACTGAGGATCCTGTGTGTCATAACTAAAAGCTGGTGCAGCCAAATGAATAAATGAATATACATTTAAAATACTTTAAATTATTTTTACAAGTGGAAAACAGTCAGGGCAAGTGGGGAATTAGGAAGGGCAAGCAGCACTTGTATCTTGGAATATCTACAACAGCATTCCTTCCATTACAGCCTGGGATTCCCAGGTGGCGCCAGTGGTAAAGAGCCCTCCTGCCATGCAGGAGACATAAGTGATGTGGGTTTGATCCCTGCATCTGGAAGATCCACAGGAGGAGGGCATGGGAACGCATTCCAATATTCTTTTTTTTTTTTTTTAATTTTGGCATTTTTCATTGGTTTATTTATTTATTTATTTTCATCCATCTTTACTCTTTGGCTTGTGTGGGCCTCCCATTACAGTGGTCTCTCTCGGTACAGAGCACCGGCTCTTGGGCACATGCATTCCAGACCGCTGGCTTGCAATTGGACACACTGGTCCAGCTGCTCCGCAGCACATAGGATCTTCCCGGGCCAGGGATCCAGCCGATGCCCCTTATACTGCAAGGTGGACTCTCCACCCACTGGACCACCAGGGAAGTCCCATTCCAGTATTCTTGCCTGGAGAATTCCACGGACAGCGAAGCCTGGAAAGCTACAGTCCATCGCGTCCCAAACAGTCTGAAGTGACTTAATATGCATGCATGCATTACAACTGGCTGGAGAGCAATGCTTATTTAACTGATTGTATTTTTTGCCTTTCAAGAGAGCAACACTTAAAGAAATAAATCCTTAATTTAAATTAACATCTTTAATCTACTCTTCCAGCTCACCCTCTCAAATCTGATCTCCAGAAAATGAAATGAGGTTGTACATGCACTGACAGTCTGTCAACCACATCCTTAAGGAGCAGGTTCCACAGTCGGCTCTGTTTGAAATGACTGTCATGAGTTGACTTGTAAAAAGTAATTGATTCTATAATTTCATACATGTCAAGATCTGCAACACACTGTTTCCTAATTGCAGTTTTGTGTGTGCACACAGGTGTAAAATCAATTTAGCCGCTTGGGTAGCTCTCTGGCACTCTCTATCCACCACCAAACAGTAAAATATAATGTAATTACTGCTCCCAGCCTGTGGCTCAAGCTTCTCAAAGCCTTTATGTCTCATCTATGAGCTTATGTCAAGGCCAAGTAGCCCTCTGGGCCTCAGTTTCCTTAATGATAAAATAGCAACTGGAGATAATCAACCAAAGTAATTTTAAGATTCCTTCTATGTGACATTTTAGAATTCTACTTTTCATTACATTTAGATGGCATTGTATCAAATAGGAATACTAATTAGCATGTTCATCCTCAACCAATACAATGAAAACCCAGGTTCAAAGTGGTATGCAGTCCTCCTCATAAAAATAAGATAAAATATTTTCTATATAAATGAAATATTCGGGACCTTAAATTATTTGGAAATCAGTGAAAGCCTTCTCGAATATTATAGATAGAAGATTTTTTGCCCAGTGGGTCTCAAAATATACTGTGCATCAGAGCTTGTTAAAAGACAGATAACTGGGCCTGAGTCCCAGTAGGTCTGCAGGGAGGCCTGAGAATCAAAATTTCTAACAGATTCTCATGTGGTACTAGCGTTGCTGGTCCTAACATCACAATGCAAGAACCACTTAGCCCATTTTATCACTTTCCTCTTCTACAACATTACAGAGATTAAGAAATACGAGCATAGGACTTCCCTGGTGGTCCAGTGATTGCAAATCCACCTGCCATTGCAAGAGACATGGGTTCTATCCCTGGTCTGGGAAGATTCCACAGTTTGAGGGGCAACTAAGCCCATGAACCACAACGACTTAAGCCCAAGAGGCTGTGCTCGGCCACAAGAGAAACCATCAGAATGAGAGGCCCATGCAGTAGAACTAGAGAGTAGTTCGTGGCCCCCACCATACCCGACTCGCTGCAAATAGAGAAAAGCCTGTATATGTGCAGCAATAAAGACCCAGCACAGCCAAAAAACAAAAAATCAAGAAAGAAATTCAAGTGTAGAGAAGGAAGTTCATCTGTCCAACATCCCATAGTAAGTTGCAGAGTCAGGTCTTCTGGACATCAACCCTTTCTGCATGATCTCCTCCATGGTCCCAGATTTCCTGTAATATTTTGAAAGTGATCTCCAAAGTGTGTTGTTGATGAGTTTCTCTGGATCACAATGCTACACGGTGCCTTTTGTGGACACAGTAAAGTGCACAAGTCATGAAAGGGAAGGCTTGGGATCATTTTAGAAAGAAAAAGCACTCCCATTAAGCCTTTATGTCTCATCTATGAGCTTATGTCAAGGCCAAGTAGCCCTCTGGGCCTCAGTTTCCTTAATGATAAAATAGCAACTGGAGATAATCAACCAAAGTAATTTTAAGATTCCTTCTATGTGACATTTTAGAATTCTACTTTTCATTACATTTAGATGGCATTGTATCAAATAGGAATACTAATTAGCATGTTCATCCTCAACCAATACAATGAAAACCCAGGTTCAAAGTGGTATGCAGTCCTCCTCATAAAAATAAGATAAAATATTTTCTATATAAATGAAATATTCGGGACCTTAAATTATTTGGAAATCAGTGAAAGCCTTCTCGAATATTATAGATAGAAGATTTTTTGCCCAGTGGGTCTCAAAATATACTGTGCATCAGAGCTTGTTAAAAGACAGATAACTGGGCCTGAGTCCCAGTAGGTCTGCAGGGAGGCCTGAGAATCAAAATTTCTAACAGATTCTCATGTGGTACTAGCGTTGCTGGTCCTAACATCACAATGCAAGAACCACTTAGCCCATTTTATCACTTTCCTCTTCTACAACATTACAGAGATTAAGAAATACGAGCATAGGACTTCCCTGGTGGTCCAGTGATTGCAAATCCACCTGCCATTGCAAGAGACATGGGTTCTATCCCTGGTCTGGGAAGATTCCACAGTTTGAGGGGCAACTAAGCCCATGAACCACAACGACTTAAGCCCAAGAGGCTGTGCTCGGCCACAAGAGAAACCATCAGAATGAGAGGCCCATGCAGTAGAACTAGAGAGTAGTTCGTGGCCCCCACCATACCCGACTCGCTGCAAATAGAGAAAAGCCTGTATATGTGCAGCAATAAAGACCCAGCACAGCCAAAAAACAAAAAATCAAGAAAGAAATTCAAGTGTAGAGAAGGAAGTTCATCTGTCCAACATCCCATAGTAAGTTGCAGAGTCAGGTCTTCTGGACATCAACCCTTTCTGCATGATCTCCTCCATGGTCCCAGATTTCCTGTAATATTTTGAAAGTGATCTCCAAAGTGTGTTGTTGATGAGTTTCTCTGGATCACAATGCTACACGGTGCCTTTTGTGGACACAGTAAAGTGCACAAGTCATGAAAGAAGGCTTGGATCATAAGAAAGAAAAACCTCTGGGGAATTACATGTAACCTGCACTCTGTTCTCACCAGTATAACTTGGTATAGCACTTTCCACTTAGACCTATTGTTTCTATTTTTGCAAACTCCCCTAGCTTTTCAAAGTGCTAATATTCATTTGAATGCCATATATCTAAGTTTCCAAAAAGCTACTTTATATAGGAAGTTAACATTTAAAATTAAATATAAAGGGATTTTTTCATACACGACCAAACTACGAAGAACACTCTAAGCAAACCAGGTCAGAGACTTCAGTAAGACATACTATGGATGTGTCTTAAGATAGAAAACCCAAGAATTCAAACTCTAAATCCAGTAACTACTGTGGGAACATGAAGAGAAAATGTCTGTATTCTTCTAAGTTTATGGCACTGTTGGTGCATTTTGTAAAACAGATATGGTCAGTGAAGCTGTTGTCCACTCCTTTCTGTTTTCTAACTCCTCCCTCTACAACTTAGCCTCTTAGAAAAAACAGCCGTTGGAGGAAGAGGAAGCAGAGTAAGGAAAAAGAGTGGATTAAAATATACAAAGCTGCTTCTCAGACCATCAGAACTGAAAAGCCTGAAGTCAGCCCAATGAAAGAATTTAACTAGGACTTCTCTCGGTCCCCTGTGGTCTACCTAAGCCATAAATCACAAGTCACAGGAATGGTAGAACATTGTTAACCACAAGGGAGAGGCACTAGAACAGATTAATGGGGCTCTAGGAAGTGGGGTGATTAAGTGGAGTTATAGAAAATAATAGAGGCCAAGTCCCAATCCAAACCAATTAAAGGGAACTCTCTCTCCTGGTGGTCCAGTGCTTAAGACTCCACCTTCCAATGCAGGGGGTGCCTGTTCAATCCCTGGGTGGAGAACAAAGACCTCACATGCAGAGGGGTACGGCCAAAACTAAAAATAAACAGAAGTAAAATATTGGTAACTGAGCCTCCTTAGATGATTCTGACATACAGCCTGGTTGTGTTTTTGTGTGTGTGTGTGGGGGGGGGGGGGGGGGGGCTTCTTTTATTGATTTCTTATCCATGTATTTTCACCCATCTTTATTCTTTGGACTGTGTGGGCCTGCCACTGCAGTGGCCTCTCTCGTTGCAGAGCTCCAGCTCTGGGCGCATGTGCTCCATAGCGCTGGTTTGTAATAGGACACACCAGTCCAGCCGTTCTGCTGCACGTGGGATCTTCCTGGGCCAGGGATCGAACCGGCACCCCTTGCACTACAAGGCGGACTCCCCATTCACTTGACCACCAGGGAAGCCCCAGCCTGGTTTGAGGAAGACTTTTCTATTAACTTCTCCATAAGAGTTAAACAATTGCCAGTCCTATTTCTCTGCTCCATGCAACATCAAGATACATTTTCTATAGCGGACCTCAATGATGATTTCCACTCAGAAAGGAAGCAGTGTAGATGGGTTAAAACACAGACCCTGGCATCAGACTACCTACGTTCAAATCCCCAGCTCACCATTTATTAACCAGCAGAGTAGCCAGGTTAAGTCACTCTCCCTCCCGGTGCTCACTTCCCTCCTCGATAAAAGGAACATGAACCTTTTACTAACAAAATAATATTACTTACAACTATGCTTGATACAAAGGAAACACTATTAATATTTCTAAACTTCTTCTGGAGAGAAGATGGTATGATGGCTGAAAATGTAGAATTTAAAATAAAATGAACTCATATACAGGTCATTCTTCCACCAGTATACTGTGTGATCCTGCCAAGGTTACCCACACCCCCTGGTTACCCATAAAATGGAGCTAATAATATGGTTATCATAGGGACTTCCCTGGTAGCCCAGTGGTTCAGACTTTTCCCTTCAACGCAAGGGGTGTTGGTTCAATCCCTGCTCAGGAAACTAGGATCCAACATGCCTTGTGACCAAAAAAAACAGAACATGAAATAACAAATTCAATAAAGGATTAAAAATGGCCCACATCAATAAAATCTTACATAAAAAGAATACTATGGCCATTATATGGTTCTTGGGAAGATTAGATGAAGCAATTTACATTCACAAGCTTAGCCCAGAATCAGGCTCAAAAGTGGATTCTTGTCATCATTACAGCAACTAATCAAAGAGGAAGGAGCAGATTCATGAGAGACTTCAGTGAGAGCTTTGCTTGGCTTTTCTGTCTCAGGTGAGAGGGAACATTGTGTTTATAGAGGTCACCAGTCTTTTCTTGAGGAGAGTGAAAAATGAGAACAATCCGCAAGGGAACTGGTAGAGCTTGCAACTGCAGACCTCAGTTATCTGGGGAGAAAATGGATTATCATCATTAATGTCTGCTGTTTCCAGCCCAGATGCAAGAGCCAGAGGCATCTTAATTATAAGCAGCTTCACGAATTAATCTTCATAACTCTAATACCTCAGAAATTAACCTCTTGTCCTGAGAAGGTCAAGTGAAATGTCAGTCCCAAATGGAACCTGAGGGGTCATTCGGATTCAACAGCAACAAAACAGTTGGCCACCCAGCTGTGCATTCCTCCTCCCCGAAATTGCCATTGATTTTTCCAAACGCATAGCTCAAAAGACATTTTAAAAATAAAGAGCTAAGGTCCATTTCTTTTTGTCTCGATTTGACTCAGGGCACATCTGGAGACGCAGTAAGAGCGGAATTTGTATCTGGCTGGAAGTCTCATTTTGGATAAGGAGATGGGGGAGGAAAGAGGTTTTCGTATTTATTGCCTTTTACAGGTCATAGTGGCAAAGGAAGACATCAGATTCCTGCTGATGATATGACACAGCTTTCTTACCAGCGTATGTCTTCTTTAAAAATAAGCACCTCTCTCCTAATTTTGTAACTGATGGCACAAGTATAGTTAGCCTCTGGTTAGCCGCAAGAAAACATGAATCCATAAAAAATAACAGAGCCCAAAGGGGTGCGCGTGTTTCTGTGTTTACTAGTCAGCCAATACATCTCATTTATTCCGACCAAAGGAGCTGTCAAGTCACAATCATGCATGAGAGATGAAAACAATAATAAGACTATTACTGTTTCCATAACAAATGCCTCCTCTTCGAATGAACTTTTAAAAGTGCATAAATTTTATGAACAATTATGAAGTTGTCAAGACTAACACACAGTGTTAATGAGCACAAGGTAGCAGATGACTCCTGCCAGAAATGAAATTACTATTAGACTTAAAAAAAAAAAAAAATCACTGTCCTGTGAAAGCATTAGTAAACTCAAAAATGAGTTTAGGCTACCGCTCTGCTCTATCTTATTAAACAGCTCAGCTGAGAGGGAACATTGTGTTTATAGAGGTCACCAGTCTTTTCTTGAGGAGAGTGAAAAATGAGAACAATCCGCAAGGGAACTGGTAGAGCTTGCAACTGCAGACCTCAGTTATCTGGGGAGAAAATGGATTATCATCATTAATGTCTGCTGTTTCCAGCCCAGATGCAAGAGCCAGAGGCATCTTAATTATAAGCAGCTTCACGAATTAATCTTCATAACTCTAATACCTC
Source organism: Tragulus kanchil (assembly GCA_022376925.1). Classification (NCBI taxonomy): domain Eukaryota; kingdom Metazoa; phylum Chordata; class Mammalia; order Artiodactyla; family Tragulidae; genus Tragulus; species Tragulus kanchil. The sequence goes on from JAIOJX010000030.1 coordinate 174,559,254, forward strand.
AGAAATTAACCTCTTGTCCTGAGAAGGTCAAGTGAAATGTCAGTCCCAAATGGAACCTGAGGGGTCATTCGGATTCAACAGCAACAAAACAGTTGGCCACCCAGCTGTGCATTCCTCCTCCCCGAAATTGCCATTGATTTTTCCAAACGCATAGCTCAAAAGACATTTTAAAAATAAAGAGCTAAGGTCCATTTCTTTTTGTCTCGATTTGACTCAGGGCACATCTGGAGACGCAGTAAGAGCGGAATTTGTATCTGGCTGGAAGTCTCATTTTGGATAAGGAGATGGGGGAGGAAAGAGGTTTTCGTATTTATTGCCTTTTACAGGTCATAGTGGCAAAGGAAGACATCAGATTCCTGCTGATGATATGACACAGCTTTCTTACCAGCGTATGTCTTCTTTAAAAATAAGCACCTCTCTCCTAATTTTGTAACTGATGGCACAAGTATAGTTAGCCTCTGGTTAGCCGCAAGAAAACATGAATCCATAAAAAATAACAGAGCCCAAAGGGGTGCGCGTGTTTCTGTGTTTACTAGTCAGCCAATACATCTCATTTATTCCGACCAAAGGAGCTGTCAAGTCACAATCATGCATGAGAGATGAAAACAATAATAAGACTATTACTGTTTCCATAACAAATGCCTCCTCTTCGAATGAACTTTTAAAAGTGCATAAATTTTATGAACAATTATGAAGTTGTCAAGACTAACACACAGTGTTAATGAGCACAAGGTAGCAGATGACTCCTGCCAGAAATGAAATTACTATTAGACTTAAAAAAAAAAAAAAATCACTGTCCTGTGAAAGCATTAGTAAACTCAAAAATGAGTTTAGGCTACCGCTCTGCTCATATCTTATTAAACAGCTCAGCTAAACAAATTCTACAAAACCCTCTTTTATCATGCTCCTATTGTTAAGGGCTTAGACCTTTTCTCTAGTAACTGGAAGAAAAAAAGTAAAAGGATTATTATCTCTTGCAAGATACTCAACCACAAAACAACAGAAGAGAAGATGTATAGATTTTTTTTTTTTTTTTCTGGGCAAGTTATTTATTAGCTTGTGGTTCTTGACTCCACAATCTGAAAAACAGAGATGAGAGACAACCTGTTTCCAGAGTTGAACTCCATCCCCCCTGAAAAGAATAACTACTGAATTTACAGAAGGACAGAGATCTTTATTATGTAGTTCCCTGCCCAATGCAGACATTTTCATATGGAGTATGCTAACTAATCTGTACCCAAACTTTCTTAAGTGGGTTTAAATACCTACTTTCTTGACAGTGGAAACAGGTTCAGTGAAATTAAGCCATGTATTTATATAGAGAGGGGCTTCCCAGGTGGCACAGAGGTGAAGAATCCACTATTCGCTAAAAAGATGCACCAAATATGGGGTTGTCAGAATCTGGAATTGAGTGTCTGTCTGATTTGAATTTTTTACCTTCTTTGAATAGGTAAGTCTCATTTGAAATCTCTTATCTGAAGCTCTTACAATACACTTTGAATGTATCTGAATGTACACTTTCAATGTAGAAGGACTACTCAGTCTTAGAATACACTTTGACTACTCAGAGTTTGGGGTTTTTTTTTAACATTTTATTTATTTATTTTTGGCTGTGCTGGGTCTTTGTTGATGTATGGGTTTAGCTGCTCTGCGATATACGGGATCTTCCTGGTTCAGGGACCGAACCTGTGTCTCCTGCATTGGCAGACACTGAGCCACAAGGGAAGCCCTCAGAGTTTTTTTTTAATAACACTGTTGCAAGGGGATATAAACAGTTAAACATTAATAGAATCTACTTTAATTTTCCCAGAGGTAAATATTTTTATTCCTGAGTCCTCCAAGAATGGCTTTTCTGTTATGATCTAGGGTCTTATATATATTAAAAACAACAATAACAACAACAACAACAACTCTATGAATCCATTAAAGATCTAATGGATCTAGAAATAAACTCTTTGTGTCTACAAACTGTTTGTCTATGGAATTTAGTTCCTGTTTCACATTTAAATGGGAAAAAATCATGACATATTATGGTACTGTATAGGCATGTTTAGGCTATTATATTTCTGTGCCTGGTAAACCAGGAACCTTTCTTCCTTAATCAATAGGTTTTAACCTTGAAGCCACAGAAAAGGATATTTTGCCCAAAAGTTTGGAGGTGCTCTTCAAGGTATGAAGTATCTTATGGAAAAGCTTATTACTTGGTTCAGTTCTGTTGTTTGGAGGGTTAGGGACTTGGTGTTTTATTTTTGCTTTTCCCAGTGACATTTGGCACAATAAGTTTATTTGTGTCTGGGGGTTAAAAGTCACCTTCTGAGGACGGCAGACCTGGTGGCTGACAGCCAGTGGGCCTGATTAGAGCAGTCACTTTCTGGTGGACACAAAAGAATCACCAACAATAGTGTGGCATCTGTAACCTTTTTAAAACCTTCATTCTTGATTTGTTTTCCTGAGAACATCAAGTACACTGAGTCTTTATCATTCCTTTCAAGAGTTCTACACCTTGCCTTGGTAGTCCCTTATATAATATGGAAGCACCAAGAAACTGTTAAGCTCCTGGCAGCTCAAGACCCTCTCCTACCTTTTTTGTATTTTCTCATCCTGAAAGCAGCCTCCCTGAAAGTAAGGAACACTCCACTCAACCAAAAGAAATAGGTGTGGGAGTCTGTATGGTTTGGTAATGGAGAGGACAGAAAAGATGCAGGTTCAGCCCCTGGGTCCGGAAGATCCTCTGGAGGAGGGCATGGCAACCCATACCAGTATTCTCACCTGGAGAATCCCAAGGACTGAGGAGCCTGGCAGGCTACAGTCCATAGGTCACTAAGAGTCAAACATGACGGAGTCACGGAGCATACACATTTATACAGAAAACAGAGTTGAACCCACATCTGCTAAAAGTTAACTGTCTCCCCTGAATGGAAGGACATCGCACAGGATGGATGTGACCTAGCCTCACCCAGCTCACTCTCAGGGAGATGAAATTCCAAGAAAGGAAACCTTTTCTCTGACCATAAATGTCACATCTAACAACTGCAAGCTTGTGTTCTGAGAGCACTTCAATTTGGTGGAAAGACAGAGTCACAGAACCATCAGCAATGCCACAAGGCACCCACGTGTTATGAACTGACTTGTGCTCCGTTCCTCCCTGAAAAAGGTAGGTTGGAGTTCTAATCCCAAGGTCAGAATGCGACCTTATTTTGGAGATAAGGGCTTTACAGAAGTTATCAAATTAAAAGGAAGGAAGTAGAGCAGGCCTTCAGCCAGTGTGACTGGTGGCCTATTAAAAGAGAGAAACTTGGACACAGACAAGATCACACAGGGTGAATACCCTGCAAAGACTGGAGGTATGTAATCACAACTCAAGAAACCACCAGAAACCTGGAGAGAGGCCTGGAACAGACTCTTTCTTATTAGCATTTTAAGAGGAATCATGGCTCAGCATACACCTTGAGGCCAGACTCTAACCTCCAGAACTGACAGGCAATAAATATCTGTTTTTCAACCCATGCAGCTTATGGTGCTTTGTTACAGCAGCCCCCAGGAGATGAATACAAGGGACAAGAAGAGGAGGCCCTAAGAGCTACCTATTCATAATCCTCCACTGGATGGTCTCATTAACCTCTGACTGGTAGGCCCAGCGCCTGGAAGAGAAGATGCTCAATTTACAAAATTTGCTGAAGTGAATAACATGAAGAGAACATAATGGGAAAGTTTCCCCTCTGCCAATGCTGCGTGGCCAAAGCAAGGCACACGTTGTCCTGACAGGTATTCTCTGGAAGAAAAGCACAGAGTCAGTGCTGACATACTGGAGAGGAAACCTTTGGATGGAAGATTCCAGCCAAGTGGAGAATGAATAGTTGAACTGAATGAGGAGACCAAGAGTGTCTGGGTTTGGGGCCACCTCTATAGGGCATCTGGAAGAAAGTTATGGGGAAGGAGAGGATTATTAACCTTGATATGATTTTTTGCTGAGACTTAGGCTACTAATGTGTTTCGAGTGAAGAAGGCACAACTGTCATTTACACTGGGATTGAGCGCCATCTGATGAGGTTACCCATTCATTTGAAAAATGCTGTCTCACTGTGTTACCTCATTTGTCAACACCACACTATTTGTACGAAGTCCTTTCAGGTAAATATCATATGTCAGCAGGATGTTCACGAGCCATAGCCAATAGAAAAAAATGTCAAATTAGCATACTGGCAGAGTTTTTAACTCTCAAGGAGGTAGGCTCTTCAAATGCATTAAAATTCAGCTAATAAGGGATAATCTTAGAGCTTCCCAGCACCAAACAGACACATCTCCTGGGCCGGTTTCAGGTTTGCTCCCACGAGTTATTCACACAAATCCTTCTCAGAGGGAATTCACGTTGGCTTTAGTGGGAAACCAAGAACCTGAGGATGTCACTGAAGCAAGCTCTGTCCCCAAACAGACTCTCATGGATGCAAAGTTTCTTTTTTTTTTTTTTCTTACTATTTATTTATTTATTTGGCTGCTCTGGGTCTTAGTTGTAGCATCTGGGATCTTTGGCTGCAGCAAGTGAACACTTCGTTGAGACATGTGGGATCTAGTTCCCTGACCAGGAAGCAAACTCAGGCCCCCTGAATTGGGAGCAAGGAATCTTAGTCACTGGATCTTAAGAGAAGTTCCTGTAAATTTTCTTGAATCCAAATAGTAACTTACCATGGTAACTATCAACATTTGCTACCTACCTACAATTCACTGAGAGCCTTTCTTCCATTATCTTACGATATTATCATGAAGACCCACCCAGTATGAATGCACTTCTAGAAGGAAGAGTTATTTGAGTGCTGTTTTACAGATAAACCATTGAGGACTCACAGAGGTGACGTTACCTACTCAAGAACTTTCATCTACTAAACCAGAGGGTCAATATGTAAACCTCCATTTTCTTTTTTTTTAAAAGATTTATTTATTTATTTATTTGGGGTGAGGGTCGGGTTGGGGAGGCGGGTGGTCAGGCGGGCCACTTCTATTGGTCCTTCATTTCTCTATTTTCATCCGTCTTTGTTCTGTGGCTCCTGTGGGCCTCCCATCGCGGTGGCGTCTGTCGTTGCAGAGCGCCAGCTCTGGGCGCATGCGCTCCAGAGCTCTGGCTCGGTAATTGGACACATCGGTCCAGCCGCTCCGCGGCACGTGGGATCTTCCCAGGCCAGGGATCGAACCGGCGCCCCTTGCACTGCAAGGCGGTGTCCTTACCCACTGGACCACCAGAGGAAGCCTGGGGAAGTCCCCTCTCCAGTTTGTATCTTTTTTTACTGTGACATAACTGTGGGAGATGTAAAGGTGAAACAGGAAGCCGTGATCTCTAGCTTTGGGGGCTATCTCTTCTTTCTTCTACTTACTCAGCAAATTTGTATAACAATCTTAGAGGAAAAATCTCCTGGGCGGTTTCAGGTTTGCTCACGAGTTATTCACACAAATCCTTCTCAGAGAATTCACGTTGGCTTTAGTGGGAAACCAAGAACCTGAGGATGTCACTGAAGCAAGCTCTGTCCCCAAACAGACTCTCATGGATGCAAAGTTTCTTTTTTTTTTTTTTCTTACTATTTATTTATTTATTTGGCTGCTCTGGGTCTTAGTTGTAGCATCTGGGATCTTTGGCTGCAGCAAGTGAACACTTCGTTGAGACATGTGGGATCTAGTTCCCTGACCAGGAAGCAAACTCAGGCCCCCTGAATTGGGAGCAAGGAATCTTAGTCACTGGATCTTAAGAGAAGTTCCTGTAAATTTTCTTGAATCCAAATAGTAACTTACCATGGTAACTATCAACATTTGCTACCTACCTACAATTCACTGAGAGCCTTTCTTCCATTATCTTACGATATTATCATGAAGACCCACCCAGTATGAATGCACTTCTAGAAGGAAGAGTTATTTGAGTGCTGTTTTACAGATAAACCATTGAGGACTCACAGAGGTGACGTTACCTACTCAAGAACTTTCATCTACTAAACCAGAGGGTCAATATGTAAACCTCCATTTTCTTTTTTTTTTTAAAAGATTTATTTATTTATTTATTTGGGGTGAGGGTCGGGTTGGGGAGGCGGGTGGTCAGGCGGGCCACTTCTATTGGTCCTTCATTTCTCTATTTTCATCCGTCTTTGTTCTGTGGCTCCTGTGGGCCTCCCATCGCGGTGGCGTCTGTCGTTGCAGAGCGCCAGCTCTGGGCGCATGCGCTCCAGAGCTCCGGCTCGGTCATTGGACACATCGGTCCAGCCGCTCCGCGGCACGTGGGATCTTCCCAGGCCAGGGATCGAACCGGCGCCCGTTGCACTGCAAGGCGGTGTCCTTACCCACTGGACCACCAGAGGAAGCCTGGGGAAGTCCCCTCTCCAGTTTGTATCTTTTTTTACTGTGACATAACTGTGGGAGATGTAAAGGTGAAACAGGAAGCCGTGATCTCTAGCTTTGGGGGCTATCTCTTCTTTCTTCTACTTACTCAGCAAATTTGTATAGAGAGAGCAGTAAGAACTGACATGACTACAATTAAAAAGACAAAGAAAAATGACATAATCTTTGCTACATAAATTTATCCACAGCCACCATACATCCAAGATTTTTAAGAACATAGCCCTAACTTTAATCTTTTAGATTACTATTGGAGTGCAGAAAGTGAAGTACCCTCCAAAACAGAAGAAGCCCCAGAGGCACCCATGGTAAAGAAACTGCCTCCCAGTGCAGGAGACATCAAAGACATAGGTTCCATCCCTGGGTCAGGACATTCTCTGGAGAAGGAAATGGCAACCCACTAGAGTATCCTTGCCTGGAGGATCCCATGGACAGAGGAGCCTGGCAGGCTACAGTGCACAGCATTGCAGAGTCAGACACGACTGAATGAGACGTCCTAGTAATATCAGGTAAACTATGGTACCCAGACCTCCAGTCTCTGGGAAAAAAATCAGAAAAGCTTGAACACACAAAAAAAACACTCTCAAGTACTGACCAGAAATGTTCCTTCAAATAACCAGAATGCTGACAGCTTTGACAGACCAATCTAAAACAAAACAAAAACCATGGGCAAATGAGATTCACTACAATGTAAACCTCACAATCTAATATAACATTTGTTACAGGAAAAGCAACTGGTGTTGACTGAGCAGCCTCTATGTATCAATACATTACATAAACTCTCACTTAATTAGTTTCCTTTATTTTTTTCAAATGAAAAAAATTGTTGCTTTAAAAGGGAAAGGGAAAATAAACTGCCCAACATGGTTAGTAGGTAGTAGAGCCAATATCTGGATGTAGTTTTGATGCTAAAAGCTGTTGTCTTTTCATTGAATTGATTTTAAATTAGCATATGTCCTAATCCTAACCTCGGTCCAGCCGCTCCGCGGCACGTGGGATCTTCCCAGGCCAGGATCGAACCGCGCCGTTGCACTGCAAGGCGGTGTCCTTACCCACTGGACCACCAGAGGAAGCCTGGGGAAGTCCCCTCTCCAGTTTGTATCTTTTTTTACTGTGACATAACTGTGGGAGATGTAAAGGTGAAACAGGAAGCCGTGATCTCTAGCTTTGGGGGCTATCTCTTCTTTCTTCTACTTACTCAGCAAATTTGTATAGAGAGCAGTAAGAACTGACATGACTACAATTAAAAAGACAAAGAAAAATGACATAATCTTTGCTACATAAATTTATCCACAGCCACCATACATCCAAGATTTTTAAGAACATAGCCCTAACTTTAATCTTTTAGATTACTATTGGAGTGCAGAAAGTGAAGTACCCTCCAAAACAGAAGAAGCCCCAGAGGCACCCATGGTAAAGAAACTGCCTCCCAGTGCAGGAGACATCAAAGACATAGGTTCCATCCCTGGGTCAGGACATTCTCTGGAGAAGGAAATGGCAACCCACTAGAGTATCCTTGCCTGGAGGATCCCATGGACAGAGGAGCCTGGCAGGCTACAGTGCACAGCATTGCAGAGTCAGACACGACTGAATGAGACGTCCTAGTAATATCAGGTAAACTATGGTACCCAGACCTCCAGTCTCTGGGAAAAAAATCAGAAAAGCTTGAACACACAAAAAAAACACTCTCAAGTACTGACCAGAAATGTTCCTTCAAATAACCAGAATGCTGACAGCTTTGACAGACCAATCTAAAACAAAACAAAAACCATGGGCAAATGAGATTCACTACAATGTAAACCTCACAATCTAATATAACATTTGTTACAGGAAAAGCAACTGGTGTTGACTGAGCAGCCTCTATGTATCAATACATTACATAAACTCTCACTTAATTAGTTTCCTTTATTTTTTTCAAATGAAAAAAATTGTTGCTTAAAGGAAGGAAAGTAAACTGCCCAACATGGTTAGTAGGTAGTAGAGCCAATATCTGGATGTAGTTTTGATGCTAAAAGCTGTTGTCTTTTCATTGAATTGATTTTAAATTAGCATATGTCCTAATCCTAACCTGACTTTTATAGCCACATGGCATGTAGGTCTATAAAACAAGGCCTTTGTAACTAAGTATGGACCCAGCATTGGCAGGTACCTGTCTCAGAAGGGAAAAGGAACAGAAGAAATACTTCAGCCTGGAAAAAGGGGCGGTTCCTTTCTCTTAGCTTATACTAATACAGGTGAAGGATTAGGAACAGCTTACAGAAAAGTAAAAAAGAACTTTTTGATCAACCCAATGCTTTTCCTTATGGCAAGACTGTCTCGTGTGACTCACTCATCTCAAGATTTCAGCTCCTCACATAGAAAAGGTCAGAGATAGATAGATCCCCTCCTCAAAACTGTTTGTTTAGAGACAGCAGAAATTTCCATCATGTTACTTTTTTTTTTTTTTTAAGATTCCCTGTTAAGCATTGAGACAGTGATATTTAAAAACTACCAGGTGGGGCTTCCCTTGTGGTCCAGTGGGTAAAGAGTCCGCCTTGCAGTGCAAGGGGCACTGGTTCGATCCCTGGCCTGGGAAGATTCCATGTGCTGCAGAGCGGCTGGACCGGTGTGTCCAATTATGAGCCAGCGCTCTGGAGTACATGTGCCCACAGCCCGTGCTCTGCAACCAGAGAGGCCACTGCAATGGGAGGCCCACACAGGCCAAAGAATAAAGATGAATAAAAATAAATAAATGAAGGACCAATAAAAAAAAAAAGAGGCCAAAAAAAGAAAAAAAAACTGGAAAAAGGAAAAAAAAATACTGTCATGTGGAAATGGATGAAAAGAATGTATTTTGTTCACAGTTTCTCAGGGACCTACCATCTTCACTTTCCTCCTATTCAAAACAGTCCAAATCAAAACAGCATAGAGAGACAAATGAAAGCAAGAGAAGAGAACAAGCATTCCATTTTATTTCTTTCCATTAGCCTCAAAAATAGGGTAAGTTTGAGACTGGAAAAGACCCAGACTATTAGAGAATGGAGATAATATCTACTTTTCCTGCCTCTACACAACACATCGTGATATGTATATTTTATGGTGCTTTACACTGAAGAGATTAATTCATAACATGACAGAAGCAGCTCGCAAACAGACTTACAGCTTATTTTTAATAAGTGCTAATACATTTATGCCTTTCGTGCCAGACTCCCCTTCTAAAAACATTTGGCTTCCCAGATTATATCTGTGAAAATTAATGATCTGTCACTAGGCTTGCCTATGTCTTAATGAAGTAGTTACTCAGAGTGATTGAAGTCAGGTGTGAGAAACTGGCTTCTCTGGTGGATGATAAAACCTTCTCCTCATTTTTGTACACAGCTAATTAGGCAAAAGCCAAAATAAATAATACTCATCACTGCTGCACCATGATTCTGCATATTTCAACAAATGAGAAGAGTTTTGTTGGGGTTTGAAAGCTCTTCTGCATGGAAAGGGAAATATCAAAAATTCAAATGCATCTGTAAATGCTTTGCTTTGCAAAAAGCAAAACGCATGATGAGCAAAAGTGCATATCTTTACTGAGCAACTCCTAGCCCCCAGGGCTAAGTGATCTGAACCAAAGAAAAAGACAGGTGTTGATAAAGAGTAACACAGACAACCCATAGAATGGGAGAAAATCATAGTTCCCTTGTGGTCCAGTGGGTAAAGAGTCCGCCTTGCAGTGCAAGTGGCGCTGGTTCAATCCCTGGCCTGGGAAGATCCTACATGCCGCAGAGCGGCTGGCCCGGTGTGTCCAATTATGAGCCAGCGCTCTGGAGTACATGTGCCCACAGCCCGTGCTCTGCAACCAGAGAGGCCACTGCAATGGGAGGCCCACACAGGCCAAAGAATAAAGATGAATAAAAATAAATAAATGAAGGACCAATAAAAAAAAAAAGAGGCCAAAAAAAGAAAAAAAAACTGGAAAAAGGAAAAAAAAATACTGTCATGTGGAAATGGATGAAAAGAATGTATTTTGTTCACAGTTTCTCAGGGACCTACCATCTTCACTTTCCTCCTATTCAAAACAGTCCAAATCAAAACAGCATAGAGAGACAAATGAAAGCAAGAGAAGAGAACAAGCATTCCATTTTATTTCTTTCCATTAGCCTCAAAAATAGGGTAAGTTTGAGACTGGAAAAGACCCAGACTATTAGAGAATGGAGATAATATCTACTTTTCCTGCCTCTACACAACACATCGTGATATGTATATTTTATGGTGCTTTACACTGAAGAGATTAATTCATAACATGACAGAAGCAGCTCGCAAACAGACTTACAGCTTATTTTTAATAAGTGCTAATACATTTATGCCTTTCGTGCCAGACTCCCCTTCTAAAAACATTTGGCTTCCCAGATTATATCTGTGAAAATTAATGATCTGTCACTAGGCTTGCCTATGTCTTAATGAAGTAGTTACTCAGAGTGATTGAAGTCAGGTGTGAGAAACTGGCTTCTCTGGTGGATGATAAAACCTTCTCCTCATTTTTTGTACACAGCTAATTAGGCAAAAGCCAAAATAAATAATACTCATCACTGCTGCACCATGATTCTGCATATTTCAACAAATGAGAAGAGTTTTGTTGGGGTTTGAAAGCTCTTCTGCATGGAAAGGGAAATATCAAAAATTCAAATGCATCTGTAAATGCTTTGCTTTGCAAAAAGCAAAACGCATGATGAGCAAAAGTGCATATCTTTACTGAGCAACTCCTAGCCCCCAGGGCTAAGTGATCTGAACCAAAGAAAAAGACAGGTGTTGATAAAGAGTAACACAGACAACCCATAGAATGGGAGAAAATCATAGCATATGAAACAACAGACAAAGAATTTATCTCCAGAATCTACAAGCAACTCAGCACCGGAAAAATGACCAATCCAATCAAAAAATGGGAAAGGGACCTAAACAGACACCTCTCCAAAGAGGACATACAGATGGCCAAAAAATACATCAAACGATGCTCAACCATGCGTAATATTAGAGAAATGCAAATCAAAATGACAACGAGATACCACCTCACACCCGTCAGAATGGCCATCATCAACATATCGACAGACAATACATGCTGGAGAAGGTACGGAGAAAAGTGAACCCTCTTGCATTCCTGGTGGGAATGTAAATTGATACAGCCTCTATGGAAGACAGTATGGAAAGTTCTTAAAAAACTAAAAATAGAAGCACCATACGACCCAGCAATCCCACTATTAGGCTTATACCCTGATGAAATCAAAACTGAAAGAAGCACCTGTACCCCAATGTTCATTGCAGCTCTCTATACAATAGCTAGAACATGGAAGCAACCTAAATGCCCATCGACAAACGAATGGATACAAAGCTCTGGTACATATATACAATAGACTACTACTCAGCTGTAAAAAGAACTGCAGAAGACTCAATCCTAATGAAGTGGATGGATCTAGAAACTGTCATAAAAAGTGAAGTAAGTCAAAAAGAGAAGAACAAGTACACTATATTAACACATATATGGAATCTAGTCAGATGGTAATGATAACACATGCAGTGAAGCAATGGAAAAACAGACATGGACAGTAGACATATGGACATTGTGCGGAATGAACCGTGGGTAGGAGGCATAAAGGAAGAAGCACGAAAACCTATACTATCACATGTGAAAAAAAAAACAACTATTGTCATTGCGCTGTGAGAAAAGGGGATCCTGCAGGCGTGCTATGCAATGGCCTGGAGGGGTGGGATGTGGGGAATATACATGTGACTAATCTGGGATCATAGCTATCTGTAACAACAAAACTCTGTAAAAGTAAAAAGTAAAAGACAAATTAAAAAAAAAAAAAAAGAGTAACTGAAGGTGGATGGGGGAGTTCTATGCCAAGTGGAGGGATCAGAGGAAGACCTCCAAGGAGGAAGCATTGGAATGGAAATCCACATGCCACCAAAACCTGGTACAAGGAGACATTGCAGAAGAAAGATTCAAGCAGAGGGAACACACAGCACAAATACCCATGGGCTGAAGGATTTGGTCACATTGGGCATAATTTGTTAACCTTGACATGAGTAACACTTGGCGGTGAATAATTCTTAGTTATTGGATGTCCTGATGTGCATTGCAGAATGCACACTGTTGGTTGTTTAGGAAGGCCCATGGGCTCAACCTGCTAGGTACTAATAGAACTCCACCCCCTGAAGCTATGACAGCCTTCATGTTTGTAGGCACTGCCAAATGTCCCCAGGGGTGGGGCAAAAAGCTCCTGTCGTTAAGAACTACTGTGTTAGAGCTCATGGTGGCTCAGTGGTGAAGAATCCACCTGCCAGTGCAGGAGACACACGTTCCATCCCTGATCTGGGAATATCCCGCCTGCCACAGCCACTAAACTCATGTACCACGACTACTGACCCTGTGCTCTAGAGCCTAGGAACTGCAACTACGGGGCCCATGGGCCACAGCTACTGAAGCCTGCAAGCTCTAGAGGCCAGGTTCTACAACAAAAGAAGCCACCACAAGAAGCCTATGCACTGCAGAGAAGAGTAACCCCCACCACCTCAACTAAAGTCCATGTAGCAATGAAGACCTAGCACATCCAAAAATAAACAAATAAAATTTAAAAAGAACTGCTGTGTTAGAGAAGAAGACAGAGGCCATGTAGCCGGAACACACAGAAGAATTTCATCTGCAGCATGGAAGAAAAATTAACCACAGCTAAGTCAGCCTCACCAGCACTCCTGCAGGCCTCACAACATCAGAGGTGTCTGTGTCCTATGGCAGGGTTCTGCATCTAATACACACGGGCCAAATTTTAGTCTGATGGAACCAGAGACTTCATCTGTCTCCAGGAACCAGAGAACACCGAGGTGCTCCGTGTCCGTGTTCATCCTCAACAGATTTTGTGCCTGCTCTGACCTCCTGAGCCAGGAGACTAGGCTTGCCCATCTGTCTCCAAGAGCTTTGTCTTGCTGTTTACTTCATCAGTGAATGCCTTGGTTCTCTGAAGAACAGAGAAAACTTACCATCTCAGAAACCCAGAGGGCTGAATGTGCCAAGGTTTGAGAGAGAATGGGGTCACGAGGATGATGACTAATTAGCTGTGTGCAAAGAATGAGGAGAAGGTTTTTTCATGGTTATTTGGGTTTAAAGCTGGCCCATCAGATTATTTGTATGGGTTGGATCCCAGTCTCTGAAAATTTAAGACAAGGCTAATAACAGGTTTCTAATCATCAACTACTAATTATGGTGCGGAATGGGGGTGGGGAGAGATGGAGGAGGATGGGATGACCTCACAGGAGACTCTGTGTCCACTAATTTCACTTTCCAGCAGCACCACGATCAGTCTCGTGGAATCTGATAGCAAACAGACAGGCCCTGGTACGCCAGAAATACCTGTGCTCTCTGTTTTCCTGAACACTTCACTCTCAAGGTCGTTAGACTGTATCTTTCATTTTCCTTCCTTCTCTGCAACACAATACAGGGACATGCTACACTCTATGGACAAACACCTGGAGAGTATAATTTCAGGTTTGCACACATGGTCTCAAACAACAAAATGCGTAGATCCATTACTGACATGAACACATCTCCTGATAAATTGAAACCTTCTGGGCTTCCTGTGGGGCAATGCTGATGTCACTACAGACCCTAAGGGAAAGCATATTATTTAGAGAGACTTTGAGTCACAAGAGCGTATCTGATGGAAAGATGGCAGAGCTCTGCATGTATTTCTTTTGTCTGGTGTTGGCATTAAAAAAAATAAATAAATAAAAAGCAACTTTCAAGAGTTCCCTAATCATTCATCCATTGATACTCATGGACTGTAAGCTGAAAAGCTTTTCTTTTCCCAATTATTAGGCAAATGCTAGAAATACATACATAAATATTCTTTAATAATGCATTCATCCTTCAACCAGAGAAGACATGGAGGAAGCTTATAAGAGGATAAATCCATTTCTGGACAGAGTAAGGGAGGAAAGTTTGCAGGCAGTTTAAAAAGAACGTTATGGGGGCTTCCCTGGTGGTCCAGTGGGTAAGGACACCGCCTTGCAGTGCAAGGGACGCCGGTTGGGATCCCTGGCCTGGGAAGATCCCACGTGCCGTGGAGCAGCTGGACCAATGTGTCCAATTACCGAGCTGGAGCTCTGGAGCGCATGCGCCCAGAGCCGGTGCTCTGCGACAACAGAGGCCACCGTGATGGGAGGCCCACACGGGCCAAAGAACAAAGATGGATGAAAATAGAGAAATGAAAGACCAATAGAAGTGGCCCGCACACCCCACCCTGGCTCCCCCTCCACACACAAAACAAATAAAAATTAAAATAAAAATATTTTTTAAAAATTAAAAGGATGTTATGATCTGTGTGTAAAGTGAGATGAACCGGGCTGGACTCCGAAGTCCAGGAGTCCAAGGCAAACCTCATTATTCAATCAACAAACATTCACTGAGTTGCTCCTTTTCTCTAGGAACTATGCTATAGGATCCATTATCTCACTTAACCTTTTCAAGGATCCTGTTACATGAACGCGGCTAGACTTTTTATCTTTCCACAGATTAGGACCCAGATCTAACACAAAGTCCTTTGCCCAGACTCCTGGCCTTATAAAAGCCACATGTGCAATCCACCCAGACCTTCTCTGCAACACAATACAGGGACATGCTACACTCTATGGACAAACACCTGGAGAGTATAATTTCAGGTTTGCACACATGGTCTCAAACAACAAAATGCGTAGATCCATTACTGACATGAACACATCTCCTGATAAATTGAAACCTTCTGGGCTTCCTGTGGGGCAATGCTGATGTCACTACAGACCCTAAGGGAAAGCATATTATTTAGAGAGACTTTGAGTCACAAGAGCGTATCTGATGGAAAGATGGCAGAGCTCTGCATGTATTTCTTTTGTCTGGTGTTGGCATTAAAAAAAATAAATAAATAAAAAGCAACTTTCAAGAGTTCCCTAATCATTCATCCATTGATACTCATGGACTGTAAGCTGAAAAGCTTTTCTTTTCCCAATTATTAGGCAAATGCTAGAAATACATACATAAATATTCTTTAATAATGCATTCATCCTTCAACCAGAGAAGACATGGAGGAAGCTTATAAGAGGATAAATCCATTTCTGGACAGAGTAAGGGAGGAAAGTTTGCAGGCAGTTTAAAAAGAACGTTATGGGGGCTTCCCTGGTGGTCCAGTGGGTAAGGACACCGCCTTGCAGTGCAAGGGACGCCGGTTGGGATCCCTGGCCTGGGAAGATCCCACGTGCCGTGGAGCAGCTGGACCAATGTGTCCAATTACCGAGCTGGAGCTCTGGAGCGCATGCGCCCAGAGCCGGTGCTCTGCGACAACAGAGGCCACCGTGATGGGAGGCCCACACGGGCCAAAGAACAAAGATGGATGAAAATAGAGAAATGAAAGACCAATAGAAGTGGCCCGCACACCCCACCCTGGCTCCCCCTCCACACACAAAACAAATAAAAATTAAAATAAAAATATTTTTTAAAAATTAAAAGGATGTTATGATCTGTGTGTAAAGTGAGATGAACCGGGCTGGACTCCGAAGTCCAGGAGTCCAAGGCAAACCTCATTATTCAATCAACAAACATTCACTGAGTTGCTCCTTTTCTCTAGGAACTATGCTATAGGATCCATTATCTCACTTAACCTTTTCAAGGATCCTGTTACATGAACGCGGCTAGACTTTTTATCTTTCCACAGATTAGGACCCAGATCTAACACAAAGTCCTTTGCCCAGACTCCTGGCCTTATAAAAGCCACATGTGCAATCCACCCAGATTTGTGTTCTGAGAGCTCAATAAATGGTGGCTCTGGGCAGCCGACCATAACGATGCATTTCTGCCTCAGTATTCCAGCCTGGCACGCAGTTCTCCAAAAAGACTCCGGCCTCAGTGACCCAATGGCACATTTCACCCACTGTGGCAGCTGCCACACTGAATCCCAGCGAAACCATTGACTGACCCATCTGGCACCAGTCTGTGAGCTCACTGAAGGTACATGGTCACTTACCTGCCTTCCCAGGTCCTGGCTGGTCTTGCCTTCCCAGGGCAGCCATCGGATATGGCTTTGATCTCAAATTTGAATCGTCTGTGCCACTTCTTCAGACATCTGCAGACTCTGGGAAGAGCCAGGAAGGAAGTATTTTCAGCTCTGCAGACTCTGAGGACCCTGTTGCAATGCCCCAGCTATTCTGCCACAGCACAGAAGCAGCCGAAGACTGTGAAAAGTAACTGTGACTGAGTTCCAACACAATATGATCCAGGACACGTGTGTTTCATATCATTTCCTGATGTCAACAAACGTTATTCTTTGGGGGATTTTCCCCCCAATCATTTGAAAATATTAAAAATACAAAAAAACCATTCTCCGTTCACAAGCCATACAAACCCAGGAGAAGGGCCACAGTATGATGATGTCTATATTGTATCAAGCATGTGACCTTGGGCATATAACATTGATACATCTCTATGTGACTCAGCTTTATCACCTGTACAGTGAAAACATCCCCCTTCAGAGGGTTTTTGCAAAGATTCTGTTAGTTAGTTCATGACAAGCACTTAGAACCTCACATGAACATGTGACATGTGCTCAATCAGGGATACTTCATCACTTCTATTATAGTATATGTACCTATTATACTATAAATCACCTAACAAGTGATTTTTTTTTTAATTTTGGCCTCTTCCATTGTTTTTTTTTTTTTTTTTTAAAGATTTATTTATTTATTTATTTTTGGGCGGGGGTCAGGTTGGGGAGGGAGGGGAGCGGGCGGGCCACTTCTATTGGTCTTTCATTTCTCTGTTTTCATCCGTCTTTGTTCTTTGGCTCCTGCGGGCCTCCCATCGCGGTGGCGTCTGTTGTTGCAGAGCACCAGCTCTGGGCGCATATGCTCCAGAGCACTGGCTCAGTAGTTGGACACATCAATCCAGCCGCTCCGCGGCACGTGGGATCTTCCCAGGCCAGGGATCAAACTGGCGCCCCTTGCACTGCAAGGCGGTGTCCTTATCCACTGGACCACCAGGGGAAGCCCTTCCATTGGGTTTTTTATTCATTTCTTTTATTCTTTGGCCTGTGTGGGTCACCCACTGCAGTGGCCTCTCTCGCTGCAGAGCACTCGATTTAGGTGCATGCGCTCCAGAGCACTGGCTAGCAATTGGACACACCAGTCCAGCAGCTCTGCAGCACACAATTCTCCTGGGCCAGGGATTGAACCAGTGCCCCATGACTTGCAAGGTGGACTCTTTACCCACTGGACCGCCAGGGAAGCCCCTAAAAAGTGATTTTTTAAATACATTTCAGAGGGGTCAGACTCCGGGGTAAGGAAAGGGCAGAGAGGATCAGGCAGTGATTGGAGAGATGACGATGGGAACAAACATAGAACAAGCAACCTGAGACACACATTAACCATAGCTCACAGCAAGAAAATAAAAGCATCTCCCTGGTTTTGTCCTGCAGGGCTTGTCATGTAGTGCTCACAAAGGCACCTCGGTCTAGCCTTCCTCTCTTGGTGAAACATCCTCTCGTGTTCCTCCTGCCTCGTCTCCCACAGCATGAGGAGCGTAGTTATCACTCAGTCTTGGTAAATCGAGGACCCTCTGACGTGGTCTTTACCTGTACAGTGAAAACATCCCCCTTCAGAGGGTTTTTGCAAAGATTCTGTTAGTTAGTTCATGACAAGCACTTAGAACCTCACATGAACATGTGACATGTGCTCAATCAGGGATACTTCATCACTTCTATTATAGTATATGTACCTATTATACTATAAATCACCTAACAAGTGATTTTTTTTAATTTTGGCCTCTTCCATTGTTTTTTTTTTTTTTTTTAAAGATTTATTTATTTATTTATTTTGGGGGGGGGTCGGGTTGGGGAGGGAGGGGAGCGGGCGGGCCACTTCTATTGGTCTTTCATTTCTCTGTTTTCATCCGTCTTTGTTCTTTGGCTCCTGCGGGCCTCCCATCGCGGTGGCGTCTGTTGTTGCAGAGCACCAGCTCTGGGCGCATATGCTCCAGAGCACTGGCTCAGTAGTTGGACACATCAATCCAGCCGCTCCGCGGCACGTGGGATCTTCCCAGGCCAGGGATCAAACTGGCGCCCCTTGCACTGCAAGGCGGTGTCCTTATCCACTGGACCACCAGGGGAAGCCCTTCCATTGGGTTTTTTATTCATTTCTTTTATTCTTTGGCCTGTGTGGGTCACCCACTGCAGTGGCCTCTCTCGCTGCAGAGCACTCGATTTAGGTGCATGCGCTCCAGAGCACTGGCTAGCAATTGGACACACCAGTCCAGCAGCTCTGCAGCACACAATTCTCCTGGGCCAGGGATTGAACCAGTGCCCCATGACTTGCAAGGTGGACTCTTTACCCACTGGACCGCCAGGGAAGCCCCTAAAAAGTGATTTTTTAAATACATTTCAGAGGGGTCAGACTCCGGGGTAAGGAAAGGGCAGAGAGGATCAGGCAGTGATTGGAGAGATGACGATGGGAACAAACATAGAACAAGCAACCTGAGACACACATTAACCATAGCTCACAGCAAGAAAATAAAAGCATCTCCCTGGTTTTGTCCTGCAGGGCTTGTCATGTAGTGCTCACAAAGGCACCTCGGTCTAGCCTTCCTCTCTTGGTGAAACATCCTCTCGTGTTCCTCCTGCCTGCGTCTCCCACAGCATGAGGAGCGTAGTTATACCACTAAAAAGGACACCAGTTGTTTTTCTCTTCCCAGTGTACTCATCCTTCTTCTGGTCATAACACTTCAACTTTGGAGAAAGACCTCTCTCCCTGCCAACGTGGTCTTTACCTGACCCCCAGCACCAACGTGAAGCTGTGAGTGACCCTGGCTGTGCCAAGCCCACCTGTTACACCAGCCTGGCCACAGCCATGGGTCCAAGAATAGGCTTTGACTCAAACTGACCCAAGAAAAGCTGATTGAAAGATTGTGTTAGAGGCCTTAGGAAAGGGGCTTCCCTTGTAGCCCAGCTGGTAAAGAATCCATCTGCAATTCAGGAGACCATGGTTTGATTCCTGGGCTGGGAAGATCCCCTGAAGAAAGGATAGTCTACCCACTCCAGTATTCTTGGGCTCAGATGGTAAAGAATCTGCCTGAAATGGAGAATTCCCTGGCTCATCTATGGGCCACAGAGTCAGACACGATTGGGTGACTCACTTTTCACTCAGGCAAGGGAAAGTATTTTCCAATTTTGTTCACCTCTGACAATGTGAATCTTGAGTTTTCAAAAGCTCTTTTTCTGGGCTTCCCCTGGTGGTCCAGTGGATAAGGACACCGCCTTGCAGTGCAAGGGGCGCCGGTTTGATCCCTGGCCTGGGAAGATCTCACGTGCCGCGGAGCAGATGGACCAATGTGTCCAATCACCGAGCGGGAGCTCTGGAGCACATGCGCCCAGAGCCGGCGCTCTGCAACAACAGACGCCACCGCGATGGGAGGTCCGCAGGAGCCAAAGAACAAAGACGGATGAAAATAGAGAAATGAAGGACCAATAGAAGTGGCCTGCCCGCTCTCCTCCCTCCCCAAACCGATCCCCACCCATTAAAAAAAAAAAAAAAAACTCTTTTTCTGTCTCATGGAGACACTTTGTCTGAGACAGAAGCCAGTAATGAGAGATGTAGAACTGAGTTCCAGAGATGAGGAGAAGAGGCAAGAAGGGAGATGGTGGAGAGAACGAGAAGAAAGAAGAGAGATACAAGACTCCAAGACCTGAGGAAATTGCTTGAATACTGAATTGGGCTATGTCTGAGCAGGATTCCTGAACTTTCCTGGAATATAACCCACCAAATTCTTCTTTCAGATGTGCAGCAGTTTAAGCTGGAGTTTGGTTACTTGACACTAAAATCTCCACTGGTATATGTGGGGTATAACTAGGAGATAAGACTGTGTCATAAAACTCTGGAATGAAATCCTCTTGAGAACCATGAAAGAGTTGGCCCAAAGTTTTGAGATACACTGAAGACCTAGTACTATTGATGATGCCACAGGTCTCCTGGGCTACAGCCAACATGGGAGGCCTCTGTCTTCTCTTAATTTACCCCAGAATCTCAAAGGACCTTGACTAACAAAACACAGAAAAGACTGCTGAGTTGCAGTGAATTCTCCCAGATGTTGTCCCTTTCATGTCCTTCTGGCACCCCTGCATATGTGCATGCTAGGTCCCTTCAGTCATGTCTAACTCTCTGTGAGTCCATGAACTGTAGCCTGCCAGGCTCCTCTGTTGATGGGATTCTCCAAGCAAGAATACTGGAGTGAGTAGCCATGTCCTCCTCCAGGGGATCATCCTAACCCCGGGACCAAACCCACATCTCTTACATCTCCTGCATTAGCAGGCAGGTTCTTTACCATTAGCACCAGCCAAGAACCTCCTTGATTCTACCCACCCCGCTGTCCTTTCCTAAGTCATAAGACTTTAAAAATTGTTTCCAAATGTCAGAACTAGGAGGTTCTCAGCACAGAGAATACTATTCTCAGCTCAGCCAGCCTCTAGTTATTTCAATACAGGCAATCCAGCCCCAAAGTACATTTGAGAGTGGAATGGCTCCTTCCTGGGCCTGACAAGGGGCCAGATGTCAAGCTCAGCCCTGTTTATACCCTTCACATACAAAGATATCACCTTGACCTGAACACAGTGAGCTAACCAGGCACAGTTTTCTACGAGTGTTTAGGAAAATATTCTCCTAAAACACTAGCTCCATCAGATACCAAGAGAGAAAAATTCCCCATGGTCAAAGAAGTTTTCAGATAATTGGAGATAGGGACAGGCCTTCTTGAATCTCTAATACAGTTAAGTGCCAATTGGGCTATGTCTGAGCAGGATTCCTGAACTTTCCTGGAATATAACCCACCAAATTCTTCTTTCAGATGTGCAGCAGTTTAAGCTGGAGTTTGGTTACTTGACACTAAAATCTCCACTGGTATATGTGGGGTATAACTAGGAGATAAGACTGTGTCATAAAACTCTGGAATGAAATCCTCTTGAGAACCATGAAAGAGTTGGCCCAAAGTTTTGAGATACACTGAAGACCTAGTACTATTGATGATGCCACAGGTCTCCTGGGCTACAGCCAACATGGGAGGCCTCTGTCTTCTCTTAATTTACCCCAGAATCTCAAAGGACCTTGACTAACAAAACACAGAAAAGACTGCTGAGTTGCAGTGAATTCTCCCAGATGTTGTCCCTTTCATGTCCTTCTGGCACCCCTGCATATGTGCATGCTAGGTCCCTTCAGTCATGTCTAACTCTCTGTGAGTCCATGAACTGTAGCCTGCCAGGCTCCTCTGTTGATGGGATTCTCCAAGCAAGAATACTGGAGTGAGTAGCCATGTCCTCCTCCAGGGGATCATCCTAACCCCGGGACCAAACCCACATCTCTTACATCTCCTGCATTAGCAGGCAGGTTCTTTACCATTAGCACCAGCCAAGAACCTCCTTGATTCTACCCACCCCGCTGTCCTTTCCTAAGTCATAAGATTTTAAAAAATTGTTTCCAAATGTCAGATCTAGGAGGTTCTCAGCACAGAGAATACTATTCTCAGCTCAGCCAGCCTCTAGTTATTTCAATACAGGCAATCCAGCCCCAAAGTACATTTGAGAGTGGAATGGCTCCTTCCTGGGCCTGACAAGGGGCCAGATGTCAAGCTCAGCCCTGTTTATACCCTTCACATACAAAGATATCACCTTGACCTGAACACAGTGAGCTAACCAGGCACAGTTTTCTACGAGTGTTTAGGAAAATATTCTCCTAAAACACTAGCTCCATCAGATACCAAGAGAGAAAAATTCCCCATGGTCAAAGAAGTTTTCAGATAATTGGAGATAGGGACAGGCCTTCTTGAATCTCTAATACAGTTAAGTGCCAGGCTCAGTGAAAAATGGATATCATGCATAGTATTTCTGAAACTCACTTAGCCATGGGCTTTTGTTAGCTTGTTTGGAATGCCTAAGATCTACTGGCAAGTATCACACAAAAGGCCCATAAGAAATGTAAGGGATCACTGTCCAACGGTCCAGGTGAGGAAACCTGGGAGTAGACAAAAATGAAGAACTACAGTCTCCTGTGGTTTTCAAAACAGCCCTTCTATGTCATTATCACCATGTCTCACTTAGCCACCACAAGCCTTCTCTTCCCTCCCTTAGTGGAACTCCCAAGAAAATAACCATCGGTGTTAATTATCAAAGTGACAGCTGATGCCTGGACAGGAAAGAGCTGTCCTCGTGTGAGTTCCCTGTAACCCAGCTGCCTGGGCAGCCTTGTCTTCTACTCTGGGGGAACCACAACAGCTGAGCCTTCACATCATGGCCCTGCCTCGAATGCCCACAGTCAAGCTCCCCAAGCAACAGCAAAACAGATGGAAGGAGCTCTCCTTCCAGGTTGACTTTTATTGCTATTAGGGTACCATTCGGTCTCATTCCACACCATTATATTTGATAACTGTCATAAACCCCAAATCACTGCTATCTGATGTCAGCACAGAAGTCATTCCCACCCCTGAACCATGGTGCCAGGCTCAGTCCACAAACCCTTGTCAGCCTCCCTTCCATACCCATGACAATAACCTGCCTGGTCATTCATTTCGAAGACTCCAGGCAAAGGCAGCAGGCAGGTGCTTAGCTGCCCTCAGAACCCAGAAGAAACACTCTCACTCTCTCTCTAACCCTTTTATAAAATTTACTTATTTTTGGCTGCACTGGGTCTTCATTGTTGCGCATGGGCTTTCTCAAGGAGCAGTGAGTAGAGGCTACTCTCCACTGCAGTTCAGCGGCTTCTCTCGTTGCAGAGCACCGGCTCTAAAGTGGGCAGGCTTCAGTAGCTGTGGCATATGGGCTTCGCTGCCCTGCAGTATTTGGAATCTTCCCTAACCAGGGATCAAACCTGCGTCTCCTGCATTAGCAAGAGATTCTTTACCACAGAGCAACCAGGGAAGTCTTCTAGCTCTGTTTTTAAAGGAAGATCACAATAAGGGGACAAGATTCTTTTACAACCCACATTGACATCTTAGGTTCTGAAGTTCAGAAATAAGAAAATGAAAATATGTATAAAGTGTCTGATCAGGATCTTAGAAAGAAGTTAGTTTGCCTCTTAGACTCTTTTCTGTCTTTTTTCAAAACCAATGGGCCTTGCATTGTCATATGGTCAGAATTAATGTCTGTGGTTTTCCACTATAGAGAAATTATTAATATAAATTACTAAATGTTCAATACGTGTTTATCTCCTTCTTATATATTTTTTTCTTCTTATAGCACTCCTGTTGGACCCCAATCTGCCCCAGAAACAGCTTCATTTTGCTTTACAAGAGCTCAAAAGAGACGTCATGAGGTTCTGCTGGCCCTCTTATCAGAACACAAACACTAAACATTGAAGGCCTCAGCTAAAAATAGGAACTGTGAAATCAGATGGATCTGGATTTAAATGTGATTCCTAATACCTTCGTACTGCATGAACTGGGGCCACTTACAAATTTCCTGGGCAATGGTGTCCCCATATCTAAAATGGGGATAACATTTGAATCAACTGCAAAGGACTGTGGGAGCAAAATGCTTAGCCCAGTGCCTGACAGAGTCAGAAATGAAGGGATAGAGAAATATTTTTTCCTAAAAGATTAAGAGTGTGAACTCTTGATTCAGACTCTGTGAGTACAAATTCCGGTCCTGCCACTTACTGGTTCTGACACTGCTGGGTGAATTACTTATGTATCTATGCCTCACTCTCCTCAACGATAAAAATAAGAATACACCTGCCACACAAGGCAATGGGAGAATAAATGGATGAGCCAGTGCAGAGAACTTAGAGCAGTAAATGCTCGTAAGAGCTACCTGTTCCTCTCTAAATCCATGCTTCCAGCCTGTTCAGCCTTGAATGTTGCTCTCACAGGAACTCACAAGGTAGGTATCCTGAATGCTCCCATTGTCTTGATGATTTAAGAACACAGTGGGTATCTAAGATAATTAGAGATGCCTAATCATGTTAGACATTAATAATTTAGATTAAGAATCTCTCTATAGTGAACAGTAACAGACAGTAATTCTGACTGTGTAAAAATGCAAGGCCCATCCCCATTTTTAATAAGTAAAACATGACCTGGAGCCACTCAGCGTTGAAAGACCATGAGTATGAGAGTCTAGAGACCTTAGTCGCCATTACTTATGTAGTTAGCTGCATGACTGTGTCTCGTGTGGAAAAGGACATTTATATGTAGTGGATCCTGTGGGGTTCACCACAATTTCCTCCCCGAGCTCACACTGCTAACCTGCAGTTTCTAGAAAGGAGACCTGTGGCAGTTCACCCCTGCCACCATTGCTGCAAATTACCCCTGACTGCAGGCACCTGCCTCACCCAGGGTCACAGGCCTTGCCCGTGGCTGCCTTTCACCCAAGTACAAATGCCCCAGCCTGTACTCTAAAAAGTGGCACACAGGAATGTACGTGCAAACCAGAAACAGACTCACAGATACAGGAAACAAATTTGTGGTTACCCAAGGGGACAGACGAGGGGGAGGGACAATGTAGGCATATGGAATTAACAGGTACAAACTGCTATGTATCAGATTGATAAACAAGAGGGATATACTCTATAGCATGGGGAATTATAGCCATCATTGGGTAATGACCTATAATGGAGTATAATCTGCAAATCACTAGGCTTTACGCCTGAAGCCAACATAGAAATGTCCATCAACTCTACTTTAATTAAAAAAAAAAAAGTCTCACCTTTCGCCTTGCATTGTGATAACTCAGAATACACAGCCCAGCCCCAGAACTTCCCTTAAAAGTGGTGGAGAGGCCTCAGAGGCAATTCCACTGTGGAACAGCTGTTTTTCTACATAATGAAAGTTCGTTGATTTATGACCAATAAAACCATGGACCTCAAACAGCACATGAAGGAAGGGCTCTCACTGTCATTTACCTAAAATTATCTAATTATCTCATGAGCTATTTAATCTGCTCTGACCTCTGAACATCTTTTTCCTTCCAGAATGCATTTATTATGAAACATGAAGCATCAGTGGAGGTTTACCTTGAGAACCCCAGCTGGTTTCTAACCCTTGAATTCAGGGTGACTAATGAGACACTGTGTTTCAAGCTAGATGGTTATATTATAACAAACAAATTCCATGAGACAGAATTTTGCTTAAATGAATTATTAGTGGTCAAGTCCCCCTACCTGACCTCTCCCTTCATATGACAGAGATCACGACGCTACCAACCTCTCCTTCACCCTCCTGGACAAAGGAAATCATAATGCCGTGCCTGGTAGGAGATGCTGCTTAGTTCTGGGGGTTGACTATTAGGAAACCCACTGTCTTAGATGTCTTACACCATTATAGTTATATAGTAAGTTATAGTTATATAGTAAGACTCTGAGATAAGAATTCTGACAAGGTTATGACACTAGAATCCAATCTGGGCTGTCAGACTGCATTCCTAGTGAGGCTATGCCATGACAATACTGTGTGGACAGATCTCTGGGGGGTTCCTTGTCATCAATAGGGAGGTAGAACTCAGGATAGTCCTAACCACTCTGCTTGGTGATCCTCTCAAGAACCAGTCTCATGGGGTTTTGGGAGTAAAGTGAAAGCAGTTGAGAGAACAGGAGGCAGGTAAGAAAAAATCCTGTTGAAATTACTCTTCAGTTAAACTGGAACTTTTTTCACTTATTAGTTAGTTTAATGGAGCATATGGGATTTACAATGTTGTGTTAGTTTCTGTTGTACAGCCAAGTGAATCAGTTACACATACACATATAGCCACTCTTTGGACTCTATTCCTATGTACATCATTACAGAATATTGAATAGAGTTCCCTGTGCCACTCAATAGGGTCTCATCAGTTATCTTCTGCCTATATTACAGTGTATATATGCTAATCCCAATCTCTCAATGTATCCCTCCCGCAGCTTTCCCCGCTGGTATCCACGTGTTGGTTTCTACATCTGTAGCTCAACTTCTATTTGGTAAATAGGTTCATTTGTATTAATTCTTTAGATTCCACATATAAGGAAGATCATATATTTGTCTTTGTCTGACCTTATTTCACTTAATGCAACAATCTCTAGGTCCATCCATGTTGCTGCAAATGCATGATTTCACTCTTTTTTTTTTGTCTGAATAATATGCCATTGTATATATCAGCCACTTTTTCTTCTTCTTTTTTTAATTTTTGACCACTTTTATTGGTCTTTCATTTATTTATTTTCATCCATTTTTGTTCTTTGGCATGTGTGGGCCTCCCATTGCAGGAGCCTCTCTGGTTGCAGAGCACCAGTTCTGGGCACATGTGCTCCAGAGCACTGGCTCGTAATTGGACACACAGGTCCAGCTGCTCTGTGGCACATGGGATCTTCCCAGGCCAGGGATCAAACCGGCGCCCCTTGCACTGCAAGGAGGACTCTTTACCCACTGGACCACCAGGGAAGCCCTGGGCCACTGTTTTCTTTATCCATTCTTTCATCAATGGACATTTAGGTTGTTTCCATATCCTGGGTATTGTAAACCGTGCAGCAATGAACATGTCATGGTTCTCTCCAGATAGATGCCCAGGAGTGGGTTTGCTGGGTCATATGGTCAAAAAGTCAAGTTGCTCAGTCGTGTCTGGGTCATATGGTAGCTCTATTTTAAATCTCACAGGATTCATTGAGATAAACAGGCTTACTGGCTACAAAGGTGTTGTTTCAGGATAATTCCCTTTCTATATGACATACAGATCTCTCTTGTCCTCCCTTCTATGACCCCTATACTCATAACCAGGTATGTTTTCTTCTGCTCGTGGTCAGATCATATTTAAGGCAAATCCCCCAACTCAAATGTAATGCCCATGTACCTCCTGGGAAGATGGTGTCAATAATGAAAACGGGTATTGGTCTCCAGAAGTTTGCAAAAGCAATCCACATATTCTGGGAGAACAATACATAATAAATAAACCTCAACCTGGGAATCAGAGATTCAGTGCCCTGAGAATATGTGGGGAGATAAAACAGAGCTAGGATGTGTACGATTCTTCCTTTCCTCAAACATAGTCTGCTGTAGCTCAACTTCTATTTGGTAAATAGGTTCATTTGTATTAATTCTTTAGATTCCACATATAAGGAAGATCATATATTTGTCTTTGTCTGACCTTATTTCACTTAATGCAACAATCTCTAGGTCCATCCATGTTGCTGCAAATGCATGATTTCACTCTTTTTTTTTTGTCTGAATAATATGCCATTGTATATATCAGCCACTTTTTCTTCTTCTTTTTTTAATTTTTGACCACTTTTATTGGTCTTTCATTTATTTATTTTCATCCATTTTTGTTCTTTGGCATGTGTGGGCCTCCCATTGCAGGAGCCTCTCTGGTTGCAGAGCACCAGTTCTGGGCACATGTGCTCCAGAGCACTGGCTCGTAATTGGACACACAGGTCCAGCTGCTCTGTGGCACATGGGATCTTCCCAGGCCAGGGATCAAACCGGCGCCCCTTGCACTGCAAGGAGGACTCTTTACCCACTGGACCACCAGGGAAGCCCTGGGCCACTGTTTTCTTTATCCATTCTTTCATCAATGGACATTTAGGTTGTTTCCATATCCTGGGTATTGTAAACCGTGCAGCAATGAACATGTCATGGTTCTCTCCAGATAGATGCCCAGGAGTGGGTTTGCTGGGTCATATGGTCAAAAAGTCAAGTTGCTCAGTCGTGTCTGGGTCATATGGTAGCTCTATTTTAAATCTCACAGGATTCATTGAGATAAACAGGCTTACTGGCTACAAAGGTGTTGTTTCAGGATAATTCCCTTTCTATATGACATACAGATCTCTCTTGTCCTCCCTTCTATGACCCCTATACTCATAACCAGGTATGTTTTCTTCTGCTCGTGGTCAGATCATATTTAAGGCAAATCCCCCAACTCAAATGTAATGCCCATGTACCTCCTGGGAAGATGGTGTCAATAATGAAAACGGGTATTGGTCTCCAGAAGTTTGCAAAAGCAATCCACATATTCTGGGAGAACAATACATAATAAATAAACCTCAACCTGGAAATCAGAGATTCAGTGCCCTGAGAATATGTGGGGGAGATAAAACAGAGCTAGGATGTGTACGATTCTTCCTTTCCTCATAATGATCCCATGACAGCTGGGGCTTCATGGGTACTTTGTGTTTTCTCAGGTGCTTTTGTATCCCAATTACAATACATCAAATTCAAGTTCTTATAGAATATGTGATCCCGAGTGACATTCAATTCTGCCTCATAAAAGTCTGCCCTCTCCTCTCCATTCATATGGTCAAACTTTCAGCATCTCTCTCCTGACCTCAGGCAACATCCTGATAGCTGGTACCCTGGCATCCCCTCCTGCTCCCTGGCAGCTCAGCCTCCATCCAGCCATCTGAAAGTGTTACCAAGTCCTAACTTGCTCTGCTCGCTGAACAAGAGATCAATTAATTCGAGAGATGAGGTGTTGAGACAAGGAATATGACTTTATTTGGAAAGTTGCTGACCTCTTGGTTAGATGGCAGACTAATGTCTCAAAAGAATCATCTTAACCTGGGTCTGGATGCCAGGTTCTTGTATGAATCAGAGACAGGGGTAGGTGAGGAAATAAAGTAAAAAGGCCATTCATTTATCTTGCAAATACCTCCTAGCGTTGTAAGCCTCAGGTAGGAGGATGTGTTAATTTCTTCCTTCCTGCTATCTACAGGTGGACAGGATTCTGAACAAAGGCACTTCGCTTCACAGTCTGGCAGAGGGACAAGACTGTCTGAAGCTGCCCATTATGTTGACTAGAATAACAAAAGCAATGGAAAGCAAATCAAAAACTAGTTCTGACACGGAGTCAGAATCAACCTCTCCCTGCAACAAGAGGGCACATTTACTAAAAGGCTGTGTCCTCAAATTGCTAGGAGCTGGCCTGGCACTATCACTATACATTAGAGTTGCTAGGAATTAGCCGCACCTCTAAAAACTAGGTCTTATAGTCTCCAGTTGACAAAAATAATTTCACAGATCATCAACATCAGACAACCACAGGTGATGGAACAAGACCTATCATCACGCCTGAAGAAACGAAACATGAACACTTTCTGAAGCACAATAATTGCCACCTCTCCCCAACCTCCACCCGCCCCCCAAATAATGATACGGCAGCTTCCTGACTAATTACAGCTATAGCCTCATTCCTTTCCTCTCTTAGTGGAGTTAGATTGGTTAAGAGTCCTGGCCATAGAATTATGCCATTCAAAGACAGCACAGAATCTGCAACAAAGCATCACATCCTTGAAACCACTTCAAAGCACCTGACACAGCCCGAGCTCTCTACGTCAGGGGTTCCCAACCTCCAGAATGTGAGGCTGATATATAATAATAGAAATAAAGTGCCGAATAAATGTAATGTGCTTGAATCATCCTCCCAAACCATCCCCCTCTCCCCTGGTCTGTGGAAAACCTGTCTTCCAAGAAACCAGTCCCTGCTGCCAAAAGGTTGGGGACTGCTGGTCTAAGTCCTTTCTAACCTCTTCTTGTAAAGACATCTCTGGTTCTCCATGAGTATTGGCCCCTGTTGCCATGACCACTGAACCAGCTTCTGGAATTGCAGCTGTGTTCCGGTGGTCTCCAGCTGCAGAATACTGACCACTGCTTCTCTCCAAAGCCACAGTGCTCTTCCACCAGATTCCTTGGGTTCAAATCCCAACTCTGCCATTCCCCAGCACCCATTCCTAGGCCAAGCAATACAGCTTTGCTGTGTCTTGATATGCTCGTCTGTAACACAGAGATAATGTCACCACACTGCTTCTTTCAGTTTTTCTGAGAATTGCACAGTAACACATGTAAAGTCCATAGATTATATTATTAAGAACATACAGTTGGTCAAATCACCTCTATTGAAACTGATAATCAAAATCATCAATGCATCTAAAGAGATCCTTGTTATTCAACTGCTCTCTACTTCTTCAGTCCAGTTTTCTCCTCTATAATATGGGTCTAATAATAGCAGTATCCATAATATGTCAAAGACAAGGTGAATTTCAAAAACATTTCATCTTGGTATTTAGAACACCGCTCCCCACCTGTACTCAGTAGGTACACAAGAATCGTCATTTGGCCTTCCTCCATGGGGCAAATATGGCTTCCCAGGTGGCACAGCGATAAAGAACCTCCCTGCCAATGCAAGAGACGCAAGAGATGCTTGTTTAATCCCTGGGTCTAGAAGATTCCCTGGATCTTGGCAACCCACTCCAGTATTCTTACCTGGAAAATCCCATAGACAGAGGAGCCTGGTAGGCTACATCCACGGGATCACAAAGAGTCAGACATGACTGAGCAACTGAGCAACTGAGCAGGTCTCTCTCTTTCAGGTCTCCATTTTTACAACCAGAAAAAAGTGGGACTGAATTAGACAACAAACTGTTCTTTGCAATGTCCCATGGGGACTTTGCAGAGCTTTTTTTAATTGTGCAGATGTTTTAAGTTATATAATACTGCTATTGCCATCAATAACCCCTAAAATCTCTACGTAAAATAATACTTTAGACCAGTAACTCATGTCAAAGAGAAAATCAGCAAACATTTGTTAGTTAAATGAAGTCCTCCATTCAAAAAAAATTTTTGGCCACTTCTATTGGTCTTTCATTTATTTATTTTCATCCATCTTTGTTCTTTGGCCAGTGTGGGCCTCCCATTGCAGTGGCCTCTCTCGTTGCTGAGCACTGGCTCTGGGCACATGCACTCCAGAGAGCCGGCTTGTAATTGGACACATAGGTCCAGCTGCTCCGCAGCATGTGGGATCTTCCCGGGCCAGGGATCGAACCAGCACCCTTTGCACTGCAAGGTGGACTCTCTACCCACTGGACCACCAGGGAAGCCCTCAAATTTCTGAGTCTGAAATTTGTCTCACCAAATCAAAGTGACCTATGTGTTAATACTTACTATAATAAATGTTATAAAACTTGAACTTATTCATTTATGTCACTAAAAAACGTTTGTGTTTTATATATTGGGATTTCCAAATTACAAGGGTTTTTTTGGAAAAAAAAAAAAAAAGAAAGAAAGAAAGAAAGAAAGCTTCTTCAGCTAAAAAACAAACAAAACTTAAATGATAATAAACTTGACGAGATTATCTCTAAGCATCTTCTGATTCTGGGTCCAAAGGTGTCTGTATGTGTCTCGGAAAATCTCAACACTTATGATTAGAAGACAGTCACACAATAGCCTCTGTCATTTCAACAGGGATGCTGTTTACTATTTGAGTAGGTAATTGCTGCTTATTAAACACATAGAATGCTTGTCCAGTAAATACAAAAGCTTTTCTTACTTGGCAAAAAAAAAAAAAAAGGAACCATCCTGCCTGTATCACATGTGATGCTAAGCCATTCATAAACACACATACACACATACCTCCAAAGCCAATGAATACATACGGCTGCTGTTGGCCCCCTGAACCCGTGTGCAGTGAATTACACTTGCATCGCCAGGGGTATGACTTAGATATGCTCTAACAAACCCTTGGAATGACAGAACTCTCTCCCACCTGAAGAATGCTATCAAGTGACATGAATCATTTCATTCTTAACAATCAGAATGCCACCAAGAGAGAAATTTTTTTTTAAAGGAAATTTTTAACAGTCAGTTTATTTATTATTATTTTTTAACATACGTGTATTTATTTATTTTGGTGGGGAGCAGGCTGGGAAGGGAGGGGGGCGGGTGGGCCACTTCTATTGGTCTTTCATTTATCTATTTCCATCCGTCTTTGTTCTTTGGTTCCTGTGGGCCTCCCATCGCAGTGGGCCTCCCATCGCAGTGGCCTCTATTGTCGCAGAGCACTGGCTCTGAGCGCACGTGCTCCAGGGCTCCGGCTCGGTAATTAGACACATCAGTCCAGTCACTCCAGCACATGGGCTCTTCCCAGGCCAGGTATCGAACTGGTGCCCCTTGCACTGCAAGGTGGTGTCCTTACCCACCAGACCACCAGGGAAGCCCCAAGAGAGAAATTTAATAAGATTCTGTTTAGCATTACTCTGATTACATGAGTAAAGATGTCAAAATACCTTCAACATGGATATTTTAGAAGGCAGTTATGAGAACAGAGATTAGAGTGGAAGAAACTTTGATAATCACCTCCAAATGCAGCTTAAGAAGCAATCACCAAAGAGCTTCACAATCTCAGCAGCGATTGAAACCAATCCTGTCGAAACAGGTCTAGAAAGAGAGGTCATTTCTTCATGCCCAACTGGCAATTTAGTAAAAATACTATTCAATACGTTACAACCCTTTCTACTATACCATATGTATTCCATACACCTTATTTCAATAGAGGTCTAACTGAATTTCAGTATGCAAGCTAATGGAGAGACTATTCCATTTCTACAAACATGGCGGACTCTCCCACCAAAAATAACCAATAACATGGCAAGTGCTTTTAAGTCTTCCTAAGTGCAAAAATGATGTGGCAAGAAAATAAGGAACCCTGAGGCCAAAACTAAGTGAACAGAGACAGAACGCTGAAGCCAGCTTTCAACTCTAGGACCACAGTTCAATCTGTTGAAATGAACTACTGGTTTTCATGTTCTTATCAGAGTCAAAAGACATAAAGACAAAATTCAGAGACATCCAACATCTTATACTGGACCCCTTCCATATAGCCAGGAACCCAAAGAATTATACTTTCTGAACAAGGGTGAATTAGAAAGAAAAAAAGGAAATTTTTAACAGTCAGTTTATTTATTATTATTTTTTAACATACGTGTATTTATTTATTTTGGTGGGGAGCAGGCTGGGAAGGGAGGGGGGCGGGTGGGCCACTTCTATTGGTCTTTCATTTATCTATTTCCATCCGTCTTTGTTCTTTGGTTCCTGTGGGCCTCCCATCGCAGTGGGCCTCCCATCGCAGTGGCCTCTATTGTCGCAGAGCACTGGCTCTGAGCGCACGTGCTCCAGGGCTCCGGCTCGGTAATTAGACACATCAGTCCAGTCACTCCGCAGCACATGGGATCTTCCCAGGCCAGGTATCGAACTGGTGCCCCTTGCACTGCAAGGTGGTGTCCTTACCCACCAGACCACCAGGGAAGCCCCAAGAGAGAAATTTAATAAGATTCTGTTTAGCATTACTCTGATTACATGAGTAAAGATGTCAAAATACCTTCAACATGGATATTTTAGAAGGCAGTTATGAGAACAGAGATTAGAGTGGAAGAAACTTTGATAATCACCTCCAAATGCAGCTTAAGAAGCAATCACCAAAGAGCTTCACAATCTCAGCAGCGATTGAAACCAATCCTGTCGAAACAGGTCTAGAAAGAGAGGTCATTTCTTCATGCCCAACTGGCAATTTAGTAAAAATACTATTCAATACGTTACAACCCTTTCTACTATACCATATGTATTCCATACACCTTATTTCAATAGAGGTCTAACTGAATTTCAGTATGCAAGCTAATGGAGAGACTATTCCATTTCTACAAACATGGCGGACTCTCCCACCAAAAATAACCAATAACATGGCAAGTGCTTTTAAGTCTTCCTAAGTGCAAAAATGATGTGGCAAGAAAATAAGGAACCCTGAGGCCAAAACTAAGTGAACAGAGACAGAACGCTGAAGCCAGCTTTCAACTCTAGGACCACAGTTCAATCTGTTGAAATGAACTACTGGTTTTCATGTTCTTATCAGAGTCAAAAGACATAAAGACAAAATTCAGAGACATCCAACATCTTATACTGGACCCCTTCCATATAGCCAGGAACCCAAAGAATTATACTTTTTGAAAATGGGTGAATTAGAAAAAAAAAAAAAAAAAGTGCTTTCTATCAGGGCACTATAAGAAAGGGTCCCTTGCTAGAATCTTGAAAGTGAAACAAATTCTCAGAATTTGTAACCCACTAGCTAGCCTTCATGTAAGCTCACTGTCTACTTTCACACTCCATGGGTGACTCAACAAATCTCAAACTAAAATGTAGCTTAAATTATCCCCTTCTGGTAGCACCCCAAGCACTTAGCAGAAAGCAAATAAAACATGTTTGGGGGATAATCCACCCTCATCCTAGGTTCTAAAGTATCTCAGAGATAATATTCCAAGAAATACATTCTCATAATAGGGGTACATTAAAAAAATACAAAGAAATAAGTGGAAGATTTAGACTCACGATGATTTCAAATACTGATGCTCTCGGACCATCACAAAAATATGCATTCGGATTCATATAAAGAAAGAAAAGAAGGAACTGCAAAGATAAATAGGAAGAAATCATCTTTTTAATGTCCTATTTTTGTAAAGAATTGAACCAGAAACTTAAAAAGACATAACACCTGGTATTAAAAACTGCAAGCATGACCTGCTTTCAGGTAAGAGAATAAGTAAGCCCACCTACTTATTCTTTCTTACCCGAGTCTCTACCACTTCATGAAGCTATGAAACCTGGACAGAATCCATGGAACAGCTATCTGAAGACTCTGAAAAGTAACCAGTAGGATGCAAACTGGGGAAGAAGGCCAGGATTTGAAGCACCACAAAAGCAGTAGAAGTTTAAAACCATGTTACACTCTGGCTTGGAATCCATGTAACCCAAAACACAGAGTCAGGCATCGGCGCTGACAGAGATCCCTCCAGGAGAAACAAAGGGGAGGGAAGCTGAATCACCTGTTTTTCTCTGTTCTTCTATTTTATTGTCCCTCAAACCCCAAAGTTTCACAGCGATGGTGGCAGCTACAACAGCAGCACCACAAGGGTCCCCCAGAGGCCCGACACCCTGAAAAAGGAGACCCGTCCTCTCCCAGCAGAGCATCTGTGATCCCAGAGGTGGGGTGAACTCCATCACTCATTTCTCTCTCTGTCCTTCCACTGCTTGGCCCCAGACATGCATCATGATCACCCAAACTAGAAGCAAGCTGAGTGTTCTTAGAAGGTGACTAGATAACACAAATTGTGTCAGAGGCAAACAACAGAAAATTTATACAGCAATAAAAAGAGCAAGGTACTGATGGACTCAGCAACCTGCAAGACTCTCAAATGCATGATGCTGAGTGAAGAAATGCTGTCTCATAAGCTTTGCCCACTATATTGAATTCCACGTATGCATCCTTCTGGAAGAGACAAAAGTTTAATGACAGAGACCACACCAGTGATTACCAAGAGGCTAGAGGTAAATAATGAACTTACTCAGAGCATCTTAACTTACTCAAAGATCCATCTACTCCTCAGAGCTACTGGTTATACTCTGCAGCTTCATGGGGTAATGAGATCCCTGTCACTAGGGGTATTTAAAACCCCAGGTAATTATATATCAGGAGTGTTATAGAAGGAATTTGTGCTTTAAGTCTGTATAGATGCCTTCTAAACAGTCTATTCCACTGCTGAGAGACCCTAAATCTAAGCTAAAGTCTGGTTTTCACTAAAGTATATCTGGCCATAGGTAACATGAAATAAACATAGTTCTGCCACTTTTTTAATTGATGACTCACAGGAAAAACCTCAACAAATAAATGCATAAAAATTGTTCAGGCCATCATCAAATATGTTTCAGGATATCAACTTTATGATAACTGTGGAGCTAAGTTCAGTTAGGGAGAAGCTAGGGAGACAGGAAAATATAAGACCTGATCCTTACTCTTTAAAAGTTTAGAAGATTTCTGAAAAGAGGAGTTATTAATACCTGAAAAGTTAAATAACATACAACAGTTGAGTTATAACACACAAGAGTAATAGAAAAATCCACAAACAAAATCATGAATAAGATCATGGCATTTGGTCCCATCACTTCATGGTAAGTAGATGGGAAAAAAGTGGAAACGGTGACAGATTTTTTTCTCTTGGGCTCCAAAATCATGTGGACAGTGACTCTAGCCATGAAATTAAAAGACGTTTACCCCTTAGAAGCATGACAAACCTGGACATCCTATTGAAAAGCAAAGACATCACTTTACCAACAAAGGTCCATATAGTCAAAGCTATGGTTTTTCCAGTGGCCATGTACAGAGAGTTGGATCATAAAGAAGACTGAGCAGTAAAGAACTGATGTTTTCAAATTATGGTGTTGGAGAAGACTCTTGAGAGTCCCTTGGACAGCAAGAAGATGAAATCAGTGAATTTATAGGAAATCAACTCTAAATATTCATTGAAATGCCTGATGCTGAAGCTCCAATACTTTGATGTGAAGAGCTGGCTCATTAGAAAAGACCCTGAAGCTGGGGAAGGAGGAGAAGGGGAATACAGAGGATGAGATGGTTGGATGGTATCACCAAGTCAATGGACATGAGTTTGAGCAAACTCTGGGAGATGGTGAAAGACAGGAAAGCCTGGCATGTCGCAGGTCATGAGGTCTCAAAGAGCCGGACATGACTTCGCGACTGAACAACAAGAGTATAGATAATTTCCAAATTTGATGTACAGGTAATTAGGACCATGGAAAAGAATGATGCTTATTTGGTATCTTCCACACTCCTGAGGTCAATATACCATGCGTTTCAAGGCCATCCCCAAATCTAAGCTAAAGTCTGGTTTTCACTAAAGTATATCTGGCCATAGGTAACATGAAATAAACATAGTTCTGCCACTTTTTTAATTGATGACTCACAGGAAAAACCTCAACAAATAAATGCATAAAAATTGTTCAGGCCATCATCAAATATGTTTCAGGATATCAACTTTATGATAACTGTGGAGCTAAGTTCAGTTAGGGAGAAGCTAGGGAGACAGGAAAATATAAGACCTGATCCTTACTCTTTAAAAGTTTAGAAGATTTCTGAAAAGAGGAGTTATTAATACCTGAAAAGTTAAATAACATACAACAGTTGAGTTATAACACACAAGAGTAATAGAAAAAATCCACAAACAAAATCATGAATAAGATCATGGCATTTGGTCCCATCACTTCATGGTAAGTAGATGGGAAAAAAGTGGAAACGGTGACAGATTTTTTTCTCTTGGGCTCCAAAATCATGTGGACAGTGACTCTAGCCATGAAATTAAAAGACGTTTACCCCTTAGAAGCATGACAAACCTGGACATCCTATTGAAAAGCAAAGACATCACTTTACCAACAAAGGTCCATATAGTCAAAGCTATGGTTTTTCCAGTGGCCATGTACAGAGAGTTGGATCATAAAGAAGACTGAGCAGTAAAGAACTGATGTTTTCAAATTATGGTGTTGGAGAAGACTCTTGAGAGTCCCTTGGACAGCAAGAAGATGAAATCAGTGAATTTATAGGAAATCAACTCTAAATATTCATTGAAATGCCTGATGCTGAAGCTCCAATACTTTGATGTGAAGAGCTGGCTCATTAGAAAAGACCCTGAAGCTGGGGAAGGAGGAGAAGGGGAATACAGAGGATGAGATGGTTGGATGGTATCACCAAGTCAATGGACATGAGTTTGAGCAAACTCTGGGAGATGGTGAAAGACAGGAAAGCCTGGCATGTCGCAGGTCATGAGGTCTCAAAGAGCCGGACATGACTTCGCGACTGAACAACAAGAGTATAGATAATTTCCAAATTTGATGTACAGGTAATTAGGACCATGGAAAAGAATGATGCTTATTTGGTATCTTCCACACTCCTGACCCTCCCCGGCCCCAATTCTATCCTATCTCTAACTTTCAATCCAGTATGTAGACATGAGGCTTAGCCATATGGATACATCAACAGACACTCTTGTTTCCAGATTCTAAGTAGATTCAGTCACTGGGAAGCCGAGCATATTAAGAAGGGAGGGTAAGAGTGAAACGCGAGTGTTTATTCCTCTGGTTCCCACCATGTGCATTCACTGCAGGCTCCCACTAAGTGTTCCTCTCTCTAGAACCTTTCTCAAAGTTCTGGTCATTACTCCTCTGTTTTGCCCTTCAGCCTACAGATGGCAATGGTTCTCAGCTCTTACTAGCCTCAGGGAGATTTGCCATCTCTTCTCAGTTTTTCTTATGCCTGGCACCAACTTTGTAAATAGTCCCTTTATTAAATGATCTTCAAATCGCTCAACTTGAGTTTGCCATTTGGTGGAATCCTGACTGATCCGGTGGAGAAAGAAGGGTTTACTCAGTTACCAGGATCAGGGATAGCTTGATAGACTGGAGCAGAGTCTTGAAGTATGAGTAGAAGTTCAACATTATTCTGTTTATATGGCTTCTCCAAGGGTTAGTGATTATATTAGGCACAGACAAGGAGTCAAACTCAACACAAAAGACAAGGATGAGGAAGCACAGAGCCTGAGGGAATAGTGGGCCAAGACGATTTCAGGGAGAATTGGTGGGTATGTGTGTGTGCACATGAGGCAAGAGAAAGGAGAAAGACATCCAAAGAGTACTTACTGAGCTCATACTATAAGCCAAACTCTATTTCTACGTACAGGGGAAGCAGTGATGATCAAAACACACTGTCTCTTCACTCAGGCAAGCTCGAATGGTCATCTGGAAGGCTCAGCGAAGCGTTCGTGTCAACCTTGGTTCTCCGCAGGGTAAAACATCAAATTCACCCTCAGCAAAGGGCCCCTCCCTCCAGGCTGGGCCCCCCACCACCAACCTTCCGTTCTAGGGTGTGCTGAAGGAGTGGAGGGATGCAGCGCCCAGTGGCACACCACCCTGCCCTTCCTCTGCCCTGCACCAGGCCCTCGGGCTAGGCTGCCTCTGGCCTCAAGTGGCCACCTCTTTCCCGATGAATCATTAACTCTTGGCCCTAAGTCAGGCCCAACCTGTCGCTGCTTCAGCGTCATCTCCGCTACCTCCTGGGTCACCTCCCCTACAGTTACCATGTTACAGGTCAGACCCTGCAGCTCTGTATAAAGGGAGGGAAGGAGGAAGAGAGAGAGGACTGAAGGAAGAATGGGAGGGTAAAGGGGAAGGGAAGACGCCGCCCAGGCCTCCACCCTCCACCCCACCTTTCCTTCGGTGGCTGTCAGTACTCCACTCACCCTGCCTTAAACACACCACCGTTTCACCCTCTTCTTCCCTTCCTTACACCTTCACTCCCCTTAAGGCGACCAGCCGGGGACACTGCGTCACTTCCTTCTGCTAACTGCCTCTCTCACTTTTCCTTCCTCTCTGTGCTTGGACAACAACGAGATCAAACCTGTCAATCTTAAGGAAAATCAGCCCTAACTAGTCATTGGAAGGACTGATGCTGAAGCTGAAGCTCCAGAACTTTGGCCACCTGATACGAAGAGTCAACTTACTGGAAAAGATACTAAGGATGTCTCTTAATCTCCACATCCTTCACTTTTTCTAAATAAGGTCACATTCACACGGTCTAGGGATAGGGGGCTTAACATCTTCGGGTGGCCATTATATAATCTACTCCAGGCAATGAGAGGGCTAAATAAAATATCCTCCTAATAATTGTGTGCTCTGTTAAGAAAGGCTGATCGTATTACTGCCGGGCTCTCTGACTGTTGTTTATTCACAGTACTTTTAAGATTTCACTGCCAAAGGGTGTAATTTTTAAAATGTTGCAACATAGTGTTGAGTAAAGCTGGAATCTAATTGTAAAAAAAAAAACAAAAAACACGCTGTCTATATCTTCCTCAAGTGTATTAGTCACCTACTGCTGTGTAACAAATTATCCAAAGACTCAGCAGCTTAAATTATCCAAAGACTCAGCATCTTAAAACAATCATGAACTTTTCTTCATTCTCATGCTCCCTTCAGGGGTCAATTATTCCAGATTGCTTTAGCTACGAAGTTCTGGGTTTCTCATGAGTTTCCAGTCAAAATGTCAGCAATGGCTGCAGCCATCAAATGGCTTGTGTGGAGCGATTTGATTCCAGATGGCTCATTAAAATAGCAGATAAGTTTACTCCAGAGGTTGTCAGGAGGTCTTATAACATGGACTTTTCTTTGGGGCTGTCTGGGTGTCCTTACACCATGGCAGCTGGCTTTCCCCAGAGCAAGACATCCACAAAAGAGCTAGGTTGAAGCCATAATGTAGCCCCCAAAGTCCCAGTCTGTCATCTCCCCAGTACCCTACTGGTCACAGAGGTTAGCCATAGTCCCTGTGGGAGGAGAATCTATACAGACTGGGCTGCAAGAAAGTAAGAATGACTGGGAGACACCCTGGAGACTGGCTGTGACACAGAGCTAAAACTTCTACAAATAATCATAATCAGAGGCACCAAAGGAATACTTGTAACCTGTCCTCAGCACCGGGAAGGAAACATGTGGAACCATGAGGTCATTGCAGGAATGGATCTGATTGATGTTGGCAACAGAAACAAGAAACGACTCAGACCAGTCACAGGGTGAGTGAAGAGCATTTGTCTAGGAACACTTAGTGCCAATTAAGTTTAATTCTTACATACTAACCGTGTCTCCACCAGGAATTTTTATTTGCTACGTTTCCAGTAGCAAGGAACAAGGCAATCCTCAGGAACCTCTTTTTTCCCTGCTTTCAGCATTCTA
Organism: Tragulus kanchil; assembly: GCA_022376925.1. Taxonomy (NCBI): domain Eukaryota; kingdom Metazoa; phylum Chordata; class Mammalia; order Artiodactyla; family Tragulidae; genus Tragulus; species Tragulus kanchil. Next base: position 174,599,986 of record JAIOJX010000030.1, read on the forward strand.
CTTTTTCCCGTTTGTATTGTCTCTCCCTGCTCTCAAACTATTCCCATCTTCCCCTCTAGCTAAGAGGCCCAATTTCTCCCATTTCCTAATTTCCTCATGGCAGTTTTAGGGAAAACTGAGAAATAAAATACTAAGCAATCAATACATGTAGCAACTATGTAGCACTTCCATCACCCCACCTGGAAAAGTGAAAAGCGACAGAACTAGGTATTGCACTTGACAGTATTGAAAGTGTTTATAACCAGCCACCTGCATCTCTTAGTGAAGTCAGATAATAGAACTGACCTCTGGCTTTGGAACCAGCAGACAGGGGGCTCTGCCAGGCACATGGATGCTCATGTCTCAGTCTCACAGTGAAGAAGCCTCTCAAATGAAATGGAAAGGCAGAAGTACAGGTTCCTGTGATGCTCACAAGGGATCTTCTCTACCTTTTTCCTTCCTCAAGAAAAGAAGGAGGGGGTAGTCCTGTAGCTCCCCGAGCCAGAAATCCTCCCTCGGGGTGAGAGAACCTTCTGAAGATGGGCCCGTCAGAATTCAGGGGCAGACAGTGTCTAGATCAGCTCAAGTGACTGAATCATATTCAGCATTTATGGGGATGCCTGTACACCAGTAGAATCTCTACTCTTGTACTGTGGTCTCAAGTTCTCATACATCAGGATTACCAGCAATGCTTCTCAAAGGATTTCCCAGCAGTCCAGTAGCCAAAACTCTGAACTCCCCAAAGCAGGGGGCCCAGGCTCGAACTGTGGTTGGGAACTACATTCCATACAGACTGGGCTGCAAGAAAGTAGGACAAGGGTGGAACCACTTCTACAAATAATCATAATCAGAGGCACCAAAGGAATACTTGTAACCTGTCCTCAGCACCGGGAAGGAAACATGTGGAACCATGAGGTCATTGCAGGAATGGATCTGATTGATGTTGGCAACAGAAACAAGAAACGACTCAGACCAGTCACAGGGTGAGTGAAGAGCATTTGTCTAGGAACACTTAGTGCCAATTAAGTTTAATTCTTACATACTAACCGTGTCTCCACCAGGAATTTTTATTTGCTACGTTTCCAGTAGCAAGGAACAAGGCAATCCTCAGGAACCTCTTTTTTCCCTGCTTTCAGCATTCTACTTTTTCCCGTTTGTATTGTCTCTCCCTGCTCTCAAACTATTCCCATCTTCCCCTCTAGCTAAGAGGCCCAATTTCTCCCATTTCCTAATTTCCTCATGGCAGTTTTAGGGAAAACTGAGAAATAAAATACTAAGCAATCAATACATGTAGCAACTATGTAGCACTTCCATCACCCCACCTGGAAAAGTGAAAAGCGACAGAACTAGGTATTGCACTTGACAGTATTGAAAGTGTTTATAACCAGCCACCTGCATCTCTTAGTGAAGTCAGATAATAGAACTGACCTCTGGCTTTGGAACCAGCAGACAGGGGGCTCTGCCAGGCACATGGATGCTCATGTCTCAGTCTCACAGTGAAGAAGCCTCTCAAATGAAATGGAAAGGCAGAAGTACAGGTTCCTGTGATGCTCACAAGGGATCTTCTCTACCTTTTTCCTTCCTCAAGAAAAGAAGGAGGGGGTAGTCCTGTAGCTCCCCGAGCCAGAAATCCTCCCTCGGGGTGAGAGAACCTTCTGAAGATGGGCCCGTCAGAATTCAGGGGCAGACAGTGTCTAGATCAGCTCAAGTGACTGAATCATATTCAGCATTTATGGGGATGCCTGTACACCAGTAGAATCTCTACTCTTGTACTGTGGTCTCAAGTTCTCATACATCAGGATTACCAGCAATGCTTCTCAAAGGATTTCCCAGCAGTCCAGTAGCCAAAACTCTGAACTCCCCAAAGCAGGGGACCCAGGTTCGAACTGTGGTTGGGAACTACATTCCATATGCTGCAAGTATGGTTTCTCATGCTGCAATTAAAGATCCTACAGGCTGCAATGAAGACTGAAGATCATGCCTGCCATAATTAAGACCTGGCACAGAGAAGTAAATATAAAAATATTTTTTAAAAAAAGAAAAATTTCTCAAAACCTAGATTTCTGAGCCCAAACCACAGAGCTGCTGATGCAGACAGTCTAGGGTGGGGTCTGAGAATCTGCATCTCTAACAAGTTGCAGTGATTCTGAGATGCGGATGCTGTTGATCTGACCACGCTTAGAGAACCATGTTACAGGTCTGGTAATTGATGTAGGCTGCACACAGGAAGCACCAAGGGAATTTCAAAGTACGGATGATTTCGAGGTGTAGCCTAGATGTTGGGATTTTTCAAAGCCACCTCAGGTGATGTTCCCGTGCTGCCCATAGAAGTCCCCCTGGTGCAGATCTGACCCTAACACCATCAGAGTGTCTGCGCATGAACCTGCTCAGTGCTACCTCATACAGAAAGTCCTCCCAGGAAATACGGGGCGAGTGCTCAGGCTTCACCCTGGACTCTGGTACCTCTGAATTTCAGGGGCATTGCCTCGGGGCTCTGGCGCTTGCTACTTTTTCCCTCTTTAACAAGATCAGTTCCTCTTTCATCATTTCCTATCTTGTGCCTTCCTCCTAAGGTGTCATTTGAATTGGGTCTCTAGGCTAAAAGAAATATTTGAAATGCACTCATGTAAGAGAAAGGACACAAGACTGGAAATCAGCAGGAGTTGCTTCTAGCTCTGTCATCATTTAACCTCTCTGAGCTGCAGCGTTTCATGTGATCTCTAAGAAAAAAAAATAACAGCTAACATATGTTACCATAATTGTGGTGAAAAATGCTAGCTTGGAGTCATATCAATAGTCGGCAATTTGCTTCACATGATTGTCAGCACACCCTGTAAGAAAAATATTGTGAGTTCCTACTTTATAGATGGCAGAATCACCCAAATTCAGGTTAAATACCACACTTCATTTATTCAGCAGAAACAGTACAATCCTAGAGCTTCTGAATCCAAATTCTGATTCCTGATGCCCTGATGCTGCCTTTAATGTCTTCTCTTTCATGATGGATGTAGATCTTTTCTACATAAGGGGCACAATTTTCTACAGGCTCCATCCCTCTCTATGAATCTAGGACTGATTCCATCTTGGAATGATTTAAGTAGTGCATTTATTTATTTATTTTTATTTTTTGCTACCCACAAGATCTTGTTCCCTGACCAGGAACTGAATCCAGGCTTCCTGCATTGGGACCATGGAGTCCCAGCTACTGGGCCACCAGGGAAGTCCCTAGGAGTGATTTAAAGGCAGCAGTTTTCAGAGTGTGGTCCCCAGACCAGCAACATTTCACCATCTGGGAACTTGTTAGAAATGCAAACTCTCAGCTCCCACCCCAGACTCACTGAATCAGAGAATCTGCATTGGGGACCCCAGAAACCTATGCCTCAACAAACCATCAGAGTGCGAGGTCAAGTCTGAGAGCTACTGGCTAAAGATCTCTGATGCCATGTTCAACAGCTCTATTACTGAGTAAACTTGGAGACGCAACTAATAGTGCTAAGCAGGCTCATATAGGGCTACAAAAAAGCAAATTGCTAAATTTTCAGGCATTTTGCAAGACAGGAATATTTATACCATGGAAATCTGCACACGCACTAAATCAGAGCTCCCCACCACTGCTCCCTCCCCCAGAGCCGGAGAGCTGGTTTACCAGCACACAGCTAAAATAAACCTCTGATCGTGGATTTCAGGCCTCCTCAGGGGGCCGTGACCATGTTCTTGAGGTCAAGACTCTACCTGCAGAGGAACAATTCCTGCCTTTATGATGCCAGTGGCCCCCGGCTCCTTCATTCATCAGAAATTGGAGAATACATGGCCTAGTTTGCTTTAAAATATTGTTAAAAGACCAAGGTTTTCATCGGGGAGCACAATAGTCCCCCGTGGACTTTAACTTCAGCTCCAGTTAGATGTCTGCTGCCTGTCCTGCATACACTGGGCTTCAATCATACTGTGAATTATTTCCCATTCCTTACTTCATTGTGCCCTGTCCACCTCTTGACCACTGTGCATTCTATTTCCTCAGGCTGGAAATCCCTCCCTTTCTGTCCCACTTGTTCTCTAGGTCTGAACTTGGGTACAAACTCCTATAGGAAGTTGCCTTCATACCTTGCCTCTCCCTCTCAACACTTGCCGTGCCCCCTCCCTACCTTCCAGCCAAAGCTCATGGTGACATGCCCTTCCTCCTGTCTCCCAGGGCACTTGTAAAGAATGCCCTTACCAAAGTGCTGACCATCTGTTTAGCCCGCCCTGGTCTGACTGCCTCTCTCTCTCTCTGTAACTAGACTGTAAGCTTCTTGAAGGCACAGTTATGGTTTCCACACTGCAGTACCACCAGCAGCTAGCTCAAGGGCTGGTGCCAAGTGGGTATTCAATAAATGTTTATTGAATTCATGAATGTCATCCCTGATTCTGAGAACTCTTTGCCTAAGTGTCTGGATATTGACACTTCCTAGATGCCCCAGAGCCACACTTCACCATTTCCATTCACTATTTTGCATTTTCTTATTATGAGTTGCTACTCTGGATGATCATCAGTTCATTATTGCCATTCCCAACTGTATTCAGCCTGCCTAGCGATTTATTTTTCCTCAAAGCTTACAGCTGGGCATTTCTCCTCTTGCAAAAATCCACCCTCTCTCATCTCAGCCTGATGTTGATCTGTAGTAATTAACCTATGTGAAAGTCTCTCAGCCGTATCTGACTCTTTGCAACCCCATGGACTGTAGCCCACCAGGCTCCTCTGTCCATGGAATTCTCAGGCAAGAAATAGTTCTCTCAGCCCCGTATCGTGATCTTTGCAACCCCATCTGAAGTGTTCTTGAGGTCAAGACTCTACCTGCAGAGGAACAATTCCTGCCTTTATGATGCCAGTGGCCCCCGGCTCCTTCATTCATCAGAAATTGGAGAATACATGGCCTAGTTTGCTTTAAAATATTGTTAAAAGACCAAGGTTTTCATCGGGGAGCACAATAGTCCCCCGTGGACTTTAACTTCAGCTCCAGTTAGATGTCTGCTGCCTGTCCTGCATACACTGGGCTTCAATCATACTGTGAATTATTTCCCATTCCTTACTTCATTGTGCCCTGTCCACCTCTTGACCACTGTGCATTCTATTTCCTCAGGCTGGAAATCCCTCCCTTTCTGTCCCACTTGTTCTCTAGGTCTGAACTTGGGTACAAACTCCTATAGGAAGTTGCCTTCATACCTTGCCTCTCCCTCTCAACACTTGCCGTGCCCCCTCCCTACCTTCCAGCCAAAGCTCATGGTGACATGCCCTTCCTCCTGTCTCCCAGGGCACTTGTAAAGAATGCCCTTACCAAAGTGCTGACCATCTGTTTAGCCCGCCCTGGTCTGACTGCCTCTCTCTCTCTCTGTAACTAGACTGTAAGCTTCTTGAAGGCACAGTTATGGTTTCCACACTGCAGTACCACCAGCAGCTAGCTCAAGGGCTGGTGCCAAGTGGGTATTCAATAAATGTTTATTGAATTCATGAATGTCATCCCTGATTCTGAGAACTCTTTGCCTAAGTGTCTGGATATTGACACTTCCTAGATGCCCCAGAGCCACACTTCACCATTTCCATTCACTATTTTGCATTTTCTTATTATGAGTTGCTACTCTGGATGATCATCAGTTCATTATTGCCATTCCCAACTGTATTCAGCCTGCCTAGCGATTTATTTTTCCTCAAAGCTTACAGCTGGGCATTTCTCCTCTTGCAAAAATCCACCCTCTCTCATCTCAGCCTGATGTTGATCTGTAGTAATTAACCTATGTGAAAGTCTCTCAGCCGTATCTGACTCTTTGCAACCCCATGGACTGTAGCCCACCAGGCTCCTCTGTCCATGGAATTCTCCAGGCAAGAATACTGGAGTGGGTACCTGTTTCCTTCTCCAGGGGATGTTCCCAACCCAGGGATCGAACCCAGGTCTCTCACAGTGCAGGCGGATTCTTTACCATCTGAGCACCAAGGAAGCCCATGTCTGTCTCCACATCAGGGTCTCTTTAAGGTCAAAAACTCTACAACACATGCACCCCAGATTATCTGCCAGTTCACCTCCTATGCAGATTCCCAACACGATCATACACTTTTATTCATCAAAGACACATACTGGAATGAACAGAGTAGCCCTATTCTTAATAGCCTAAAACTGGACACAATTCAAATGTCCATCAAGAGAGGAATCATCAACTGTAGCATATCCATACAATGGAATACTACATGCAGCAATGAGACAAAGGACAACTGTCTGCAACAAAATGAATCACAGAAACATGACGCAGAGGGAGAAAAGCCAGACAAAAGAGTCATATTATACAGTTCATCTATGACATTTCAAAAACAGATACGACCAATCCATGGCAATAGAACACAGGACAGCAGGAAGATAATGACTAGAGGATGCACAGGGGTTCTTTTGAGATGCTGATAATATTCTGCTTCTTGATCTAGGGGTTGTCGATGCTATTTTTGGAAGACATTATAATTCAACTGATAATTCTCTGAAATGTGTTCATTTCTTGCCATATACATTATTCTGCAATGAGAAGTTTTCACTTTAAAAGTTAAAATGTCTGAGGAGATAAAACAATCAGGCATGCATTCTCTGCTTTTAGATTGGGGTTCTGCAGTGAGGAGTATATTCATCACTATTTGCATTTTGCACTTCTAGATGCCCCAGAGCCACACTTCACCATTTCCATTCACTATTTTGCATTTTCTTATTATGAGTTGCTACTCTGGATGATCATCAGTTCATTATTGCCATTCCCAACTGTATTCAGCCTGCCTAGCGATTTATTTTTCCTCAAAGCTTACAGCTGGGCATTTCTCCTCTTGGCAAAATCCACCTCTCTCATCTCAGCCTGATGTTGATCTGTAGTAATTAACCTATGTGAAAGTCTCTCAGCCGTATCTGACTCTTTGCAACCCCATGGACTGTAGCCCACCAGGCTCCTCTGTCCATGGAATTCTCCAGGCAAGAATACTGGAGTGGGTACCTGTTTCCTTCTCCAGGGGATGTTCCCAACCCAGGGATCGAACCCAGGTCTCTCACAGTGCAGGCGGATTCTTTACCATCTGAGCACCAAGGAAGCCCATGTCTGTCTCCACATCAGGGTCTCTTTAAGGTCAAAAACTCTACAACACATGCACCCCAGATTATCTGCCAGTTCACCTCCTATGCAGATTCCCAACACGATCATACACTTTTATTCATCAAAGACACATACTGGAATGAACAGAGTAGCCCTATTCTTAATAGCCTAAAACTGGACACAATTCAAATGTCCATCAAGAGAGGAATCATCAACTGTAGCATATCCATACAATGGAATACTACATGCAGCAATGAGACAAAGGACAACTGTCTGCAACAAAATGAATCACAGAAACATGACGCAGAGGGAGAAAAGCCAGACAAAAGAGTCATATTATACAGTTCATCTATGACATTTCAAAAACAGATACGACCAATCCATGGCAATAGAACACAGGACAGCAGGAAGATAATGACTAGAGGATGCACAGGGGTTCTTTTGAGATGCTGATAATATTCTGCTTCTTGATCTAGGGGTTGTCGATGCTATTTTTGGAAGACATTATAATTCAACTGATAATTCTCTGAAATGTGTTCATTTCTTGCCATATACATTATTCTGCAATGAGAAGTTTTCACTTAAAAAGTTAAAATGTCTAAGACATGGTGATGGCTGCAGTGAGGGAGATAAAAACAATCAGGCATGCATTCTCTGCTTTTTAGATGGTTCGGCAAGAGTTTAGACACATACATCTGGAAACAAAACTAACCGTGTAAACCACGAGTTTAAACCTCAATACTAGCTAGTATAAACCAGAGCTTATCATGGTGTCCTGGAGCTGGTTTCTGTAAGCCAGTCATACACATCTCTTGCCAAGCCCACATTCAGTGACATCCAATCAGTAGCTCAAAATTAACCATGCTGGGATCACCCACACCACACATGGGCATGCTAAGCTGCTTTAGTCATGTCTGACTGTTTATGATCCTATGGACTGTAGCCTCCAGACTCCTCCAGGGGCTCTTCCTGACCCAGGGATCAAACCTGCATCTTTTACATCTCCTGCATTGGCAGGTGGGTTCTTTACCACTAGTGCCACCTTGGACCCTGGAGAAGAAAATGGAGACTCACTCCAGGAATCTTGTCTGGAGAATTCCAAGGACAGAGGAGCCTAGTGAGTTACAGTCCATGGAGTCACAACTGAGTGACTGACACACACACCTATTTAAGGCTTTAACCCAGAAAGCTGGTTATTAAAACATTTACCAGCACACCACTAGAGAAACCTCAAATATTAGTGAAATTAACATAACCACCGACATCTCAGCCTGTCTTAGCCCCACCATAACCCAGTGACAAAGAAGGCATATCTTAGAAAAGGTTTTAAAATTGATCTTTTCACAAGGTAAAAATAAAGTGCCCACAAATACTAGCTCTGGGATGCATCACCCTACTGCCCTCTAGTGGTAAATAAACTCCTGCATGCTTTTCTGGAGATGGAATTCAGTCCAGACAATACCAGATATAGCACATAACCATTGGTTTAGTTTGCGATGCCCATAGCTGAATATCATTGATTCTGCCAAATTATGGAAATTATAGAGGAATAGAATTGATAGGCCATATTAATATACAGATATCAATATTTCTCTTGTCAGAATATGCAAGGATGGGAAACAAAGTAGCATCCAGAGAATAAAGAAGCCCATCTATTTTATTGAGAATTGCAAGCATTTCTTGATAAATACGCATTTAAAATAAGTCTAAGACATACTGCAGTGAGGAGATAAAACAATCAGGCATGCATTCTCTGCTTTTAGATGGTTCGGCAAGAGTTTAGACACATACATCTGAAACAAAACTAACCGTGTAAACCACGAGTTTAAACCTCAATACTAGCTAGTATAAACCAGAGCTTATCATGGTGTCCTGGAGCTGGTTTCTGTAAGCCAGTCATACACATCTCTTGCCAAGCCCACATTCAGTGACATCCAATCAGTAGCTCAAAATTAACCATGCTGGGATCACCCACACCACACATGGGCATGCTAAGCTGCTTTAGTCATGTCTGACTGTTTATGATCCTATGGACTGTAGCCTCCAGACTCCTCCAGGGGCTCTTCCTGACCCAGGGATCAAACCTGCATCTTTTACATCTCCTGCATTGGCAGGTGGGTTCTTTACCACTAGTGCCACCTTGGACCCTGGAGAAGAAAATGGAGACTCACTCCAGGAATCTTGTCTGGAGAATTCCAAGGACAGAGGAGCCTAGTGAGTTACAGTCCATGGAGTCACAACTGAGTGACTGACACACACACCTATTTAAGGCTTTAACCCAGAAAGCTGGTTATTAAAACATTTACCAGCACACCACTAGAGAAACCTCAAATATTAGTGAAATTAACATAACCACCGACATCTCAGCCTGTCTTAGCCCCACCATAACCCAGTGACAAAGAAGGCATATCTTAGAAAAGGTTTTAAAATTGATCTTTTCACAAGGTAAAAATAAAGTGCCCACAAATACTAGCTCTGGGATGCATCACCCTACTGCCCTCTAGTGGTAAATAAACTCCTGCATGCTTTTCTGGAGATGGAATTCAGTCCAGACAATACCAGATATAGCACATAACCATTGGTTTAGTTTGCGATGCCCATAGCTGAATATCATTGATTCTGCCAAATTATGGAAATTATAGAGGAATAGAATTGATAGGCCATATTAATATACAGATATCAATATTTCTCTTGTCAGAATATGCAAGGATGGGAAACAAAGTAGCATCCAGAGAATAAAGAAGCCCATCTATTTTATTGCGGGTGCAAGCCATACTCAGCAATCCAGTCTAACCCAGGATGCTGCTTACAAATTTATAAGAAAGCTCGTGGAATTTCAGAAATCCTACAGCCTTGTAAATAATGCATTTTGTTCTGGGAGAATCATACAGTGAATAATACATCAGACACAGCGGATCTGAAATCCAAAACAAAGAATGAGATGGGGGAAGAATTTCAGGTAACCTGAACCACACGCTCAAAGCAATGCAATACTACTGATATTAACATTCCCTAAGTACATAAGGTATTTTTGAAAATAAAGAAGTAGGAGAAGGAACAGAAAACGAGGGAGAGGAGGAAGGGAGAGGTTTCATTTTTCACAATTGAAACAGAAGCACTCTCTGTTTTAGAATTATGCAAAAAATAATAATAATAATAATGCAAAGGAAAGCATCATTGGGATGTATTGAAACCCCGAAAGGTAAAAGGAACATTAATTTTCTAATCATCATGGTGCCTGGAAGAGTTCAGGGAAGCGATCTATAGCCAGCATATAGGATAACAACAGAGGAAAGTCGAAGAGGCCCCCAAGCACAATGACTAGCCTCAGCTCTCCAAATCTTCCTGCATTCGGAACATTCCAATCGCTTTCATCCAAGCCCCAGGGCTCAGCTCAAAACACAATCTGGTGTTCCGTTCACTATTCTAGGTATACTGAATGTTAGAAGATATTGCATCGTGTTGTTTTTTTTTTAACTGACAAGAAACCAAAGCAGGAATAAAAGAAAGAACAATAGTGCTATGGTTTCTGAAACACTCGCAGTCTTTATTTCTGGGTAGCTCAGTGGGTATGATGGAGGGTAGTAGGTATCCTTTCGACGGCCCAGAAGCCCTCACTTGACTCCTTTTGCTTAAGTCCAGGCCTCTGAACACCAAGGCAGTGTGTCATCCAGGTCTGGTCAATCACAGCACACCACTACTCTCAATAAAATGAGTGATCGCAGGGAACCCTGCTCAGGGTCATGTGGCAGCCTGGATGGGAAGGGAGAATGGATACATGAACATGTATGGCCCAGTCCCTTTGCTGTTCACCTGAAATGATCACAATATTGTTAACTGGCTATGCGTGTATACGGGCTCTGTCTCTCAGTCATGTCCCACTCTTTGCGATCCCATAAACTGCAGCCCACCAGGCTCCTCAGTCTATGGGATTCTCCAAACAAGAATACTGGAGTGGGCTGCCATTTTCTCCTCCAGGGGTCCTTCCCGACCCAGGGATCCAACCTGGGTCTCCTGCATTGGTAGATGACTCTTTACCACTGTACCATCTGGGAAGTCTTATAACTCAATAAAAAAGTTGAAAAAAAAAAAAAAAAAAAAGGAAAAAAATGGATCTCTCTAGCCCTAGGTTTTTCAGTTACCAAGCAAGCAACAGAGAAAAGACTGTGGTTAGATCCTCAATATCTAGAGTATGCAGTCTATGGTCTTCCCAAACGACTTTCAATGCAGTCTTTTCACAAAATACTTGAAAGTCAATTCTCCCTCCTCCAAAGGCAGTCTTCACAGATACATAATATTCTTCTCAAACGTGACAAGGAAGGAGAATAAAACAGTTCTGCAGGTGGCCTTGGATACCATCTTCAGCCTCTGCAAGGATAGTCATACCCTGATTGATATGAATTGAAACTTGCTACCACGATCTGGTCATGGCATGACTAACAAAGTTGCCCACAAATTTTTAAGACTTTCCTGCCATACAGATTTAGCCCCAACACTGGAACAGATCTATCACATGGCATCCCAAATTACAAGGGGAGTCACCAGATTTGGAAGAAGAAAACCTGGTGGGGCCTTGTTAGACTTTCCAACTTTCAAATTCTTGCTCTGATTAGTTCAGAAAAATGAGACTGAGCTTGTGCTGACTTGAATATTAAGTCGAGGTGATGTTTTGGTCCCTCAGTCATGAACACTTTACCTCCCCCACCCCAAACTACACAGACTTTGCTAGAAACAAACATGAACACTCCAATATTTGTGAATCAAGCACCAAGAGTTTAAACTACTGCAAAGTATGTGTCTGCCACGGACATCTTTGCTATTTATGAATTCACACTCTAGGGTGACACCACAGTTTGGGGAAATAGAATGGGAAACAGATGAGAAGGTGTTAGAAATATTAATGAGTGCTAGGAATTCTCTCGCATTTCTCAAGCTCTATTTTGGAGAAAAGGCAATAATGCTTCCAATTTTATTCTGGGCTTAAATACTCTGCCTCTCGAGGTCTCGAAACAGCATCGTGCATGACTATTAAAATGACTGTAGGACCAGACTTTCAGGTGGATAATGTTGCCAAGGAAACGGCCTACCTACCATTCCAGTACATCTATTTCAGAAAGAACAGACAAGTCAGCCCACATGCCTTTTTTTTTTTCCCATAACTAAACAAAGCTGGGAAACTATTCTTAAACATTTTGCATTGGCCAAGTCCTGTATAAAAGAAGGGACTGTATACCATATCTAATGGTATTTCCACCCTACCAGGTATTTTTTCCAGAATCCTAAAGAGGAGTTTACATCAACAGAGAAAGAGTGAAGAAGAAATAGGAACAGCTGTGGCTGGGGACTTGTAAAAGACACAAAACCACAGTGACCTGGAAGTTGCCCAGTCTACCGCCTACCTGGATTTTAAACTCATCCACTCAATAAAATGGAACTAAAAGCAAGCTTTCTAAAGCTGTAAAGACGATGGCAAGTTCCCCTATCCATTCTCTTCGTTTGAGAATAAATTTAACATGGAATAAGCACCTTCCTTATGCTGTTAGGTTTCAAATAAATTGGAGCCACCAGTAGATAAGTCAGACTTTCTAAATTTCCAATCTCACTTGCATCATCCAGGTGGATTTTTTTTTCACTTGTCCTCTCTGGATGATGAAAATCTGTCTCAGTCATTTTCCATCACATATGTCAACTCCTCTTACTTAAATTGGGAGAGGTATATAGTAGTTAAAAATAATTCCAAGACACCTCCGTGTAAGTCCCAAATCTGGCACTTCCTAGCAGTGGATTTAAGACATTTATCCTCACTCACTCTCCTCACCTATAAAATCAGGGTATCTTACTACAGTCTTCCAAATTTGTCTGGAATTCACATGAAACTGTGTGAATATTCATATGGGATCACTTAAATATGAACATTTTTAAAATTCAAGTATAGCTGATTTATAAGGTCATGTTAGTTTCAGGTGCATAGCAAAGTGATTCTGTTATAAAAAAATGAATATATACACACATATGTATCTGTTCCTTTTTAGTTTCTCATCCATTATAGGTTATTACGAGATACTGTATATAGTTCCCTGTGCTATACTGTAGGTTCTTGTTGTTTATTCACTTTATATGTACATGTGTGTATCTATTAATCCCAAACTCCTAATTTATCCCCTCTTTCCTATTTGGTAACCTTAACTTTGTTTTTTATGTCTGTGAGTTGTTCTGTAAATAATTTCATTTGTATCACTTTTTTAGATTCCACTTATATGTGTACCGTGATACTTGTCTTTCCACTTATACATGATATCATGATACTTGACTTCCTTCACTTAGTATCATCTCTAGGTCCATCCATGCTGCAGTAAATGGCATTCTTTCATTCCTTGTTATGGCTAAGTAATAGTCCATTGTGTATATATGCATCACTTCTTTGTCCCTTCATCTGTCAATGGACATTTAGGTAGTCCTCCAGACTACAGGGTTGCATGTGTCAATGTGTGGAGACATCTGTGATCATTAAGGCTGAGGTGATGCTATTGGTAGCAAGAAGGAGAGACCAGGGATGCAGCTAAGCATCCAACACTGCAGATAGGAACCCTCCACCTGACAAAGAAACATCTGGTCCAAAATGCCAACAGGATGTGAGGGCGATCCAGTTGAGACATCTGTCACCCCACTGATCACCAGGGTTGATTCCGCTGATCTGGCTGGCTAGGCAGGTGTCTCCTTCCTCCCTCACCACTCCATGTGCGTCCCTCCCGAAGCTGTGCACTCCATTGAAGAGGATGATCATGCCCGATAGAGGACGACCGCTCTTTGGTCAAGGGTCTACAAGTAGCAGTGCTCCCCTGCTAGAACCTCCAAACAAGCTCTCAAAATGCCAGCAGCACTGAGCTGAAGAAACTCAGTTGAGGGCTTCCCAGGTGATCCAGTGGTTAAGAATCCACTTGCACTGCCGGGGACACCAGCTCAATCCCTGTTCCAGGAAGATTCCACATGTCAAGGAGCAACTAAGCTTGCGAGCCACAACTACTGATCCCCTGCCCCAAAGAGCCTGTGCTTCCCAATAAAGAGCAGCTCCCACTCGCTGCAACTGGAGAAAGCCCTCATGTAGCAACAAAGACCCAGGGCAGTCAAAAATAAACTTTAAAAAATTACAAATAAACTTATAAATAGAAATAGAAATAGATTAATAGTATTTTTTTCAAGTCATGATAGATCTTTACCTGCCTTATGATCTCTAAAGAGGATACTTATCCATGGCTGGGTGAGGGTCTGAGAAACGTTTCTCTCGTTACTGTTCTCACAAAGAGTCCATCCAGCCTACTACGTGCCACTCATTTCCATTCAATCAACTCTCTACCCACTCACTCATCCTGCCAAACACCTATGCAGTCTACCTTTAGCCAAGTTTCCAAGTGAGCGCTGGTCATTAAAAATAAGAAACTCCCCGTAACTACAATTCACAAGAAGGCTCACTCATATCCAGATGCTATTAGGTGAAAACAGAAAAACAAACACAATCACATATAAATAGTTTACTGTGTCGGGTAACCTTATGGAAGTCATTGTACTTCTCATAGCTCAGGTTTTTTTTTGGAAAATTTGGATCATAATGCCTACCACACTCTTAGATGCAGCCTGGAAAAGCAGTTAGGTACGTGGATCCTGGAACCACCATACTGGATCACACCTCAACTCTATACTCACTAGCTGTGCCACCTCCAATCCACTATTAAGCTTCTCTGAGCCTCCTCTCATCATCTAAGAAATAGCATCTGCCCTGTGGAGTCATGAGGATTACATAAAGCACTTAGATTATACTTGGAATGTAGGCTATCCTTATTATTATGGCCATCAGCATCAGCTCAGGTATATAGGAGAATAATATGAAATTAAGGAGACCTTGTAAAACAGAGTAAGGTTTTATTATTATTAGCTAGTTGCCACCTAAATGGTCAAGGGTCTACAAGTAGCAGTGCTCCCCTGCTAGAACCTCCAAACAAGCTCTCAAAATGCCAGCAGCACTGAGCTGAAGAAACTCAGTTGAGGGCTTCCCAGGTGATCCAGTGGTTAAGAATCCACTTGCACTGCCGGGGACACCAGCTCAATCCCTGTTCCAGGAAGATTCCACATGTCAAGGAGCAACTAAGCTTGCGAGCCACAACTACTGATCCCCTGCCCCAAAGAGCCTGTGCTTCCCAATAAAGAGCAGCTCCCACTCGCTGCAACTGGAGAAAGCCCTCATGTAGCAACAAAGACCCAGGGCAGTCAAAAATAAACTTTAAAAAATTACAAATAAACTTATAAATAGAAATAGAAATAGATTAATAGTATTTTTTTCAAGTCATGATAGATCTTTACCTGCCTTATGATCTCTAAAGAGGATACTTATCCATGGCTGGGTGAGGGTCTGAGAAACGTTTCTCTCGTTACTGTTCTCACAAAGAGTCCATCCAGCCTACTACGTGCCACTCATTTCCATTCAATCAACTCTCTACCCACTCACTCATCCTGCCAAACACCTATGCAGTCTACCTTTAGCCAAGTTTCCAAGTGAGCGCTGGTCATTAAAAATAAGAAACTCCCCGTAACTACAATTCACAAGAAGGCTCACTCATATCCAGATGCTATTAGGTGAAAACAGAAAAACAAACACAATCACATATAAATAGTTTACTGTGTCGGGTAACCTTATGGAAGTCATTGTACTTCTCATAGCTCAGGTTTTTTTTTGGAAAATTTGGATCATAATGCCTACCACACTCTTAGATGCAGCCTGGAAAAGCAGTTAGGTACGTGGATCCTGGAACCACCATACTGGATCACACCTCAACTCTATACTCACTAGCTGTGCCACCTCCAATCCACTATTAAGCTTCTCTGAGCCTCCTCTCATCATCTAAGAAATAGCATCTGCCCTGTGGAGTCATGAGGATTACATAAAGCACTTAGATTATACTTGGAATGTAGGCTATCCTTATTATTATGGCCATCAGCATCAGCTCAGGTATATAGGGAGAATAATATGAAATTAAGGAGACCTTGTAAAACAGAGTAAGGTTTTATTATTATTAGCTAGTTGCCACCTAAATGGTAAGAGATCCAATTTTAAATACATGTGAGTGTTTTTAACACAAATTGGAGTCAAGCATATGTTTGCTAATTATTCTCTTTGATGTTTATAGAAAGCTAGCTCATATGTCAATATTATTTTAGAAGTACAGCTCCTTCTGTTCATTGTAAATTGGGGAGAGAGGGAAATAAAAAGCTGCCATTAAAATGCCTAAGTGCCAAAACAACATAATGGTATTTGTGCAGAAAGGTTTTGAAGGACTAAAAGTGATTTGCAATCTCGTCTTAACTGATTCAGTATTTTATTCTTCCAATTGTTTTAATGGCTCCTTGCTGGCAAGAACAGAAAATCCCAATGCCCTGGTCAACCATTTGGCCATCTGGTCCAAGTGACGTGGGTACCATGTATCACTTACCAGTCATCTTAGCTGAAACAGTTTCCTGACAAACTCTAAACATACCATTCGCTCTCCCTCTGCTATCATTATTGATCCTAACAACCACTGCACCCAAATCTCTACTTTCCTAAACTTGATCAACCCTCCTGTCAGATGCCCCCTACACCATGAAGCCTTCTCAGAGAACCTCACCTCCTCAATCCCAAACCCAAGAGCATCTTTTCTTCCTTTGAATTCCCATCATTTTTGACTTACACCTGGTGGGTGCCTCAAAACCAGTGACCTTAGCAATGCCTCACAGGGTGCTGGAGGTAGAGGTTTCCAAGGAGCAGAGATAATGATTCTTGTCATTCCCACACTATCCTAATATGGGAAATCAGAAGAGTAAGAAATCAATTCTGAATTCGTAATTTGGGGCTTGTGAGTCAAAGCAATTCCCTCTGGTTTAATCAATGGCTGAATCACACTGTTTGCTTCAGAAAATAAGCACACAAATCCCACTTCAAAAGCAAGCTATACTCACTAGCTGTGCCACTAATTAAGCTTCTCTGAGCCTCCTCTCATCATCTAAGAAATAGCATCTGCCCTGTGGAGTCATGAGGATT
Source organism: Tragulus kanchil (assembly GCA_022376925.1). Lineage (NCBI taxonomy): Eukaryota > Metazoa > Chordata > Mammalia > Artiodactyla > Tragulidae > Tragulus > Tragulus kanchil. Next base: position 174,617,126 of record JAIOJX010000030.1, read on the forward strand.
ACATAAAGCACTTAGATTATACTTGGAATGTAGGCTATCCTTATTATTATGGCCATCAGCATCAGCTCAGGTATATAGGGAGAATAATATGAAATTAAGGAGACCTTGTAAAACAGAGTAAGGTTTTATTATTATTAGCTAGTTGCCACCTAAATGGTAAGAGATCCAATTTTATATACATGTGAGTGTTTTTAACAAAAATTTGGGAGTCAAGCATATGTTTGCTAATTATTCTCTTTGATGTTTATAGAAAGCTAGCTCATATGTCAATATTATTTTAGAAGTACAGCTCCTTCTGTTCATTGTAAATTGGGGAGAGAGGGAAATAAAAAGCTGCCATTAAAATGCCTAAGTGCCAAAACAACATAATGGTATTTGTGCAGAAAGGTTTTGAAGGACTAAAAGTGATTTGCAATCTCGTCTTAACTGATTCAGTATTTTATTCTTCCAATTGTTTTAATGGCTCCTTGCTGGCAAGAACAGAAAATCCCAATGCCCTGGTCAACCATTTGGCCATCTGGTCCAAGTGACGTGGGTACCATGTATCACTTACCAGTCATCTTAGCTGAAACAGTTTCCTGACAAACTCTAAACATACCATTCGCTCTCCCTCTGCTATCATTATTGATCCTAACAACCACTGCACCCAAATCTCTACTTTCCTAAACTTGATCAACCCTCCTGTCAGATGCCCCCTACACCATGAAGCCTTCTCAGAGAACCTCACCTCCTCAATCCCAAACCCAAGAGCATCTTTTCTTCCTTTGAATTCCCATCATTTTTGACTTACACCTGGTGGGTGCCTCAAAACCAGTGACCTTAGCAATGCCTCACAGGGTGCTGGAGGTAGAGGTTTCCAAGGGAGCAGAGATAATGATTCTTGTCATTCCCACACTATCCTAATATGCGGAACTCAGAAGAGTAAGAAATCAATTCTGAATTCGTAATTTGGGGCTTGTGAGTCAAAGCAATTCCCTCTGGTTTAATCAATGGCTGAATCACACTGTTTGCTTCAGAAAATAAGCACACAAATCCCATCCTCTCAAAAGCAAGAGCAAAGTAAACTTTTGCTGGCAGCTTGAGACTCACAGGTTCATAGAATCAGCCGGCTTGAATCATCTTGTGTGCGTGACCGGTCACTCAGCTATGTCGGACTCTTTGTGACCCCATGAACTGCAGCCCCCAGGCTCTTCTGTCCATGGGATTCTACAGGTAAGAATACTGGAGTGAGTCGCCATACCCTCCTCCAGAGGATCTTCCCAACCCAGGGAATGAACCAGCGTCTCCTGCATTTCAGGAGGATTCTTTACCACCGTGCCACCTAGGAAGCCAGAAGATCATCAAGTCCTTTCAAATGTTTATATTTATTGTCAGTATTTGCAGTCTGGGGAGGTTCTTGTCCCAAGAAAGGTAAACTATTAGCAACTGCATGATGTCCCCTCCACATTTCTATTTTTTGCTGAACCTTCCCACATCTGTGTCCTTACCTGTCAGGTCTCTCGTTCCTCCCATTACTTCACTTAAATATGAATTGCTCTGAAAGATTAGTGGTAATGCTCATAAAATACAGTCCTGTTACTTTTCTTTTCTTTCAAAGGAGCATGATAATTGCAAACTGCAACAAACGGAGCTGAAAATAACTCCCCAGGCAGTTGTGCATTAGGAATTAGATTAAAATGAGCCCAATTTATTTTTAAATGACCTGGTAATTTGCAGGAAAGATTTAAGCTGCTTAAATTTTCATCAGTGGAAAACTGGGAGGCTCATGGAAAACCAATGTCTACCCTAAACTTATTTGCAACCCTCCTGTCAGATGCCCCCTACACCATGAAGCCTTCTCAGAGAACCTCACCTCCTCAATCCCAAACCCAAGAGCATCTTTTCTTCCTTTGAATTCCCATCATTTTTGACTTACACCTGGTGGGTGCCTCAAAACCAGTGACCTTAGCAATGCCTCACAGGGTGCTGGAGGTAGAGGTTTCCAAGGGAGCAGAGATAATGATTCTTGTCATTCCCACACTATCCTAATATGCGGAACTCAGAAGAGTAAGAAATCAATTCTGAATTCGTAATTTGGGGCTTGTGAGTCAAAGCAATTCCCTCTGGTTTAATCAATGGCTGAATCACACTGTTTGCTTCAGAAAATAAGCACACAAATCCCATCCTCTCAAAAGCAAGAGCAAAGTAAACTTTTGCTGGCAGCTTGAGACTCACAGGTTCATAGAATCAGCCGGCTTGAATCATCTTGTGTGCGTGACCGGTCACTCAGCTATGTCGGACTCTTTGTGACCCCATGAACTGCAGCCCCCAGGCTCTTCTGTCCATGGGATTCTACAGGTAAGAATACTGGAGTGAGTCGCCATACCCTCCTCCAGAGGATCTTCCCAACCCAGGGAATGAACCAGCGTCTCCTGCATTTCAGGAGGATTCTTTACCACCGTGCCACCTAGGAAGCCAGAAGATCATCAAGTCCTTTCAAATGTTTATATTTATTGTCAGTATTTGCAGTCTGGGGAGGTTCTTGTCCCAAGAAAGGTAAACTATTAGCAACTGCATGATGTCCCCTCCACATTTCTATTTTTTGCTGAACCTTCCCACATCTGTGTCCTTACCTGTCAGGTCTCTCGTTCCTCCCATTACTTCACTTAAATATGAATTGCTCTGAAAGATTAGTGGTAATGCTCATAAAATACAGTCCTGTTACTTTTCTTTTCTTTCAAAGGAGCATGATAATTGCAAACTGCAACAAACGGAGCTGAAAATAACTCCCCAGGCAGTTGTGCATTAGGAATTAGATTAAAATGAGCCCAATTTATTTTTAAATGACCTGGTAATTTGCAGGAAAGATTTAAGCTGCTTAAATTTTCATCAGTGGAAAACTGGGAGGCTCATGAAAACCAACCGCTGGTCACTGAGGTAGGAGAATTTCTTTCCCACAAGCCAAAGAGGGAGCGTTGGCGAACTGGTTCAACACTCAGGTTCAAATAGCAACAAGAAAGAAGAAAAACCTGATTTGACATTCATGTAATCAGTTTCCAAAGTCTAAAAGAAAGCAAGTTCAAGGTCAGCTCACAATTACAATTGCCAAAATCTGTACTTGGAAGGAATTTTTAAAGTATTACTGAATAGAAATTGAAATCAAAGTCCTAGGAATTTTTTGTTGTTGTTAAGGCTTTTCATCTCCTTGTACGACGGCATGAAGGATTTGGGTCTCAGCTCAGGGTCTGAGTGAGAGGACATCAAACCTCTCCCAGCACTCACTGCCACATGGACTTGGGGGTACCAAGGCCAAAACAGGAGTTATCTCTGCAAAGCTGTATGAATCCCACTGCCTCACACTGCAAGCTATGGTGGGGAATCTGCTCATGTATTTATGGTAACTGAAGAATGTGATGAATTCTGGGGCCAAAGATACTAAAAATGATCCATTAATCCAAATGAGCTTGCCCTGTTCTTGGGAGGAGACCATCACCATGTTGCTACCCATCTAATATATATATTTTAGTAAAAATGTAAAAATCTTTCAAATGAGTCATCTACTAGCACCATTGTTTAAGTTTAATATGTATTAAATCTTTATATCTAGCATATCTTTTATATATATATAAAAACTATATATATATTTTTATATATATATATAAAACTATGGGGCATACCTGGTAGTTCAGCTGGTAAAGAATTTGCCTGCAATGCAGGAGACTCGGGTTCTATTCCTGGGTCAAGAAGATCCCCTGGAGGATGAATAAAGTACTCACTCCAGTATTCTTGGGCTTCCCTCATGACTCAGTTGGTAAAAAATCCACCTGCAGTGTGGGAGACCTGGGTTTGCTCCCTGGGTTGGGAAGATACCCTGGAGGAAGGTATGGCAACCCACTCCAGTATTCTTACCTGGAGAATTCCATGGACAGAGGAGCCTGGACGGCTACAGTCCATGGGGTTGCCAAGAGTCAGACATAACTGAGCAACAAAGCAGTCATGCTTCCTCACCCTTTTGTTTGAAATCAACCACTTCTCCATGGAATAAATCACTGTGTATAGACAAGATAGATGGATGCATATGCACACATATACTGAGACGTATATACATATACATATTGCACACATTCAAAGCCAAAATAAACAGTTGAGTGGGGGGATAGAAAAGTTTCAAAGATATACACACACACATATATATATATAAAATAGATAATAAGAACCTACTGTGTAGGAGAGAAAACTCTATTTCATGCCATGTAATGTTTTCCCTCATAGCTCAGTTGGTAAAAAAAAAAAAAAGAAAAAGAAAAGAAAAGAATCTGCCTGTAATGAAGGGGACCCGGGTTTGATTTCTGGGACAGGAGAATCTCTTGGAGAAAGGATATGGCAACCCACTCCAGTATTCTTGCCTGGAGAATCCCATGGACTGACGAGCCTAGTGGGCTACAGTTCATGGGGTTCCAGGAATCAGACACGACTTAGTCACTGAACCACCACAATGACCTATACGGGAAAAGAGTCTAGAAAAGAGTGGATATATGTAAATAGATGTGTCTGATTCACTTTACTGTATGGCAGAGGCTGACGCATCTTCCTGACCCGAGGATTGAACATGGTTTTCCTGGCGGCTCAGTGGTAAAGAATCTACCGGCTGGGCTTCCCTGGTGGTCCAGTGGGTAAGGACACCACCTTGCAGTGCAACAGGCATTGGTTCGATCCCTGGCCTTGGAAGATCCCACGTGCCGCAGAGCGGCTGGACTGATGTGTCCAATTACCGAGCTGGAGCTCTGGAGCACATGCGCCCAGAGCCGGTGCTCTGCGACAACAGAGGCCACCGCAATGGGAGGCCCACAAGGGCCAAAGAACAAAGATGGATGAAAATAGACAAATGAAAGACCAATAGAAGTGGCCTGCCTGCTCCCCTCCCTCCCCACCCCACTCCCACCAAAATAAATAAATAAATAAATCTTTAAAAAAAAAAAATCTACCTGCCAATGCAGGAGACTTGGTTTGATCCCTTGGTCGGGAGAAGTGGGTTCAACCACTGAGCCACTAGGGAAGCCCTCCTCTGTAAATAAACCCTCATCAAATTACCCTAATCTAAGTGTGCCTTCTGCTTTCTTCCACAGCCAGACTGATACAGGTGACATTCCGGAACTCCCAACCTTCACAGTCTGGTCAAAGATTGTGATGGGGTGGTTTTCATTGAACTCTAACAGCTACTATCAAGCAGGTGCGAAGACAATCATGATCAAGAGGAGGGACCGTTTTAAGATCTAGAAAGGTTTTGTGAAGCTCATTCAAGATGGACATAAGGTCTCATGAAGAAAAGATACAGAAAACCACTCTTTATTATGTACTAGATTATAAGGATCTATTTTCAGGGTAAAAATTCAGGAGTTAAAAAAGGAGAGGGGCTTCCCTGGTGGTCCAGTGGGTAAGGACACCGCCTTGCAGTGCAAGGGGCGCCGGTTCGATCCCTGGCCTGGGAAGATCCCATGTGCCGTGGAGCGGCTGGACTGATGTGTCCAATCACCGAGCCGGAGCTCTGGAGCGCGTGCGCCCAGAGACGGCGCTCTGCAACGACAGACGCCACCACGATGGGAGGCCCACAGGAGCCAAAGAACAAAGACAGATGAAAATAGAGAAATGAAAGACCAATAGAAGTGGTCCTCCTGCTCCCCTCCCTCCCCACCCCACCCCCACCAAAATAAATAAATAAATAAATAAATCTTTAAAAAAAAAAAAAAAGAAAGTTTAAAAAAAAAAAGGAGAAATAGAGAGGTCAGTAAATTTAGGAAAGCTAAAATGGAAGCTAACTTATGTGGATGGGCCAAAGTTTCCCAAAGCTTACTCAGGTACCATGGGTAACCCTGTACATGAATTCACACATGAAAAGAAGAGAGTTAAGCATATTTTCCTTTTCATTTTTGTTTCAAAATTGGATCAGTTAAAAGTAGTACATGATAATAATTCCACTGGAACTGCTACATAATTTAGCCTCTGTACCAAGTACCATACTGTGTATCTTTCATAATTTAGTGAATTTAATCCTCAGAGTAGTTCTGTAGCATGGCTATTATAATTGCCATTTATGGCTGAGAATTTAAGATTTTGACAAGTTAAGCAAATTTCCCAGAATGGTACAGCCTCTAAGCAAAGGTTAAGTCTGGACGATCCCATAGCTGGGCCCTGCATTTCTAAACTGCTCTAAGGCTACATATGTGCCCATGTGTACATATACAAATATGCATGTGTCTGTGCGTCTGTATGCACTTGCATATGTGTTTAAAACTATGAGTGAAAATCTCAGAGTCAAAGGAAAATAGAAGAATAAACTCATTTTTCACTGGCAGTCAACTGAAAACTGGGAGAGAAAGCCACAGCTCTCCCAGGATTCCCTGGGAGAAAGTCAAAAGTCAGGAATCCCAAATAGTTTAGTTGACAAGTTATCCTCAAAGTTTATATCCTATAGCTCCTACTCTTTCAATGTCTTTAAAAAGAAATCTCCTTTCACAAACTAATCATCACCAAAACATTAAGATGATACTATAAGAACCCTTAGCATAATTTACATATTTGCTGAGATAGTAATGTATCTTTTCCTCTCACGATTTTCCCTCAGGCAAAATGAAGCAAGTACAACACATTTTAAAGTCATTCTGTAGATCAAATCACTCAGAGATATGATATAATTAGTCTTATGACAGGACGTAGTTAATTAAATTAGGGAGGAACAATTCATTAAATGACAAAAAAGGGTGAAAACACCAAAAATTAACATACCATTAACATTAATATGTCACAGTGAGAACATGAGTACTGATACATATATTTAAACAGAATTCTCACAGAGAATAAAAATTTGCCATTGAGATAGCATTCTGGCCATGGCAGAAATCAGAAAATCCTCTCTTTTTTCAGTGCAGGAACAGAAAAACTATGGATTCCCTCGAGTTTCTGTGAAGCATTTTCCAAGACAAATTTAATACGAGGATGTCTATAATCTGACCCAAAGAAGATATTCTTGATGCATTTTTCTCCATAAAGGCTCTGTCTTTGCATTGTTGAGATTGTGTGGTCTTGAATAATAATTCCACTGGAACTGCTACATAATTTAGCCTCTGTACCAAGTACCATACTGTGTATCTTTCATAATTTAGTGAATTTAATCCTCAGAGTAGTTCTGTAGCATGGCTATTATAATTGCCATTTATGGCTGAGAATTTAAGATTTTGACAAGTTAAGCAAATTTCCCAGAATGGTACAGCCTCTAAGCAAAGGTTAAGTCTGGACGATCCCATAGCTGGGCCCTGCATTTCTAAACTGCTCTAAGGCTACATATGTGCCCATGTGTACATATACAAATATGCATGTGTCTGTGCGTCTGTATGCACTTGCATATGTGTTTAAAACTATGAGTGAAAATCTCAGAGTCAAAGGAAAATAGAAGACTAAACTCCTTTTTTACTGGCAGTAAACTGAAAACTGGGAGAGAAAGCCACAGCTCTCCCAGGATTCCCTGGGAGAAAGTCAAAAGTCAGGAATCCCAAATAGTTTAGTTGACAAGTTATCCTCAAAGTTTATATCCTATAGCTCCTACTCTTTCAATGTCTTTAAAAAGAAATCTCCTTTCACAAACTAATCATCACCAAAACATTAAGATGATACTATAAGAACCCTTAGCATAATTTACATATTTGCTGAGATAGTAATGTATCTTTTCCTCTCACGATTTTCCCTCAGGCAAAATGAAGCAAGTACAACACATTTTAAAGTCATTCTGTAGATCAAATCACTCAGAGATATGATATAATTAGTCTTATGACAGGACGTAGTTAATTAAATTAGGGAGGAACAATTCATTAAATGACAAAAAGGATGAAAACACCAAAAATTAACATACCATTAACATTAATATGTCACAGTGAGAACATGAGTACTGATACATATATTTAAACAGAATTCTCACAGAGAATAAAAATTTGCCATTGAGATAGCATTCTGGCCATGGCAGAAATCAGAAAATCCTCTCTTTTTTCAGTGCAGGAACAGAAAAACTATGGATTCCCTCGAGTTTCTGTGAAGCATTTTCCAAGACAAATTTAATACGAGGATGTCTATAATCTGACCCAAAGAAGATATTCTTGATGCATTTTTCTCCATAAAGGCTCTGTCTTTGCATTGTTGAGATTCTGTGGTCTTGAATAATAGATTCAATGTTCTTAGCCAGAGTTATAGCACAGTAGAATCTCAGTTGCTCACAAAATATGAGTTAATGTCCACAGAGAACAATTTAACCAACCATCGCCAAGCTGGCTGCTGCTGAGGAGCGCTAATGAGTCAAGGTTTAGAAGCCTAATAACTAACAGACTAAACATTAATCACAAAATGACATGATATTCAAGCAGAAGTGGAACGAACGAGGAAGACAGAAAAACTTTAGCAGCTTCTTTTGTTTACCAATAACATCTCTAACATTATTTCTCCCAAGTGAAGCACTTTAACAAGTCCAACATTCACATAAGGCTTTCCTTTTGGTTTTTCTGCTCATCTCAGCTAACTGCTTTAGAACACCTCTAACACTTTTCTTTCTTCTTATAGATCACTGAGAAGAAGCCAGATACACATTCCCTCACAAAACATACAGAAGAGTTCATAAAAATAAATAGGAAATCAAGGAGAAAAATTAAGACGCTTTTAGTGGGCAAGGATCTCAAATAATGCTGTTAGAAGAGTAACAATAGTGGTAGTAATTGTTACTAGTAGCAGCCGTAGTAACAGTCCATTGAAATTTTCCTTAAATATATTTTTAGCATTGAAGTAAAGAGTTGGGTGACAGGAATTAGATATGAACTAAAGAAAATAATCTTAATATAAGAAACATAATCACCAACCCACTCCCCCCTCCAAAGAGTGACCTAGGTTAACAACGGAAAGATGGACAAAATATACCAGATGAATGCCAACAAAAAAGAAAGCAAAGCTTCTGGATGAAATGTCAGATATGAAAAGTAGAATAGAATATCACTCAAAAGTACAGATACAATACACATGGGCATTTTATAATATAAAGGTATAAACTGAGTTTTGTGAATCAAGCATTTTCCAAAAAGAATAAAAATTTGCCATTGAGATAGCATTCTGGCCATGGCAGAAATCAGAAAATCCTCTCTTTTTTCAGTGCAGGAACAGAAAAACTATGGATTCCCTCGAGTTTCTGTGAAGCATTTTCCAAGACAAATTTAATACGAGGATGTCTATAATCTGACCCAAAGAAGATATTCTTGATGCATTTTTCTCCATAAAGGCTCTGTCTTTGCATTGTTGAGATTCTGTGGTCTTGAATAATAGATTCAATGTTCTTAGCCAGAGTTATAGCACAGTAGAATCTCAGTTGCTCACAAAATATGAGTTAATGTCCACAGAGAACAATTTAACCAACCATCGCCAAGCTGGCTGCTGCTGAGGAGCGCTAATGAGTCAAGGTTTAGAAGCCTAATAACTAACAGACTAAACATTAATCACAAAATGACATGATATTCAAGCAGAAGTGGAACGAACGAGGAAGACAGAAAAACTTTAGCAGCTTCTTTTGTTTACCAATAACATCTCTAACATTATTTCTCCCAAGTGAAGCACTTTAACAAGTCCAACATTCACATAAGGCTTTCCTTTTGGTTTTTCTGCTCATCTCAGCTAACTGCTTTAGAACACCTCTAACACTTTTCTTTCTTCTTATAGATCACTGAGAAGAAGCCAGATACACATTCCCTCACAAAACATACAGAAGAGTTCATAAAAATAAATAGGAAATCAAGGAGAAAAATTAAGACGCTTTTAGTGGGCAAGGATCTCAAATAATGCTGTTAGAAGAGTAACAATAGTGGTAGTAATTGTTACTAGTAGCAGCCGTAGTAACAGTCCATTGAAATTTTCCTTAAATATATTTTTAGCATTGAAGTAAAGAGTTGGGTGACAGGAATTAGATATGAACTAAAGAAAATAATCTTAATATAAGAAACATAATCACCAACCCACTCCCCCCTCCAAAGAGTGACCTAGGTTAACAACGGAAAGATGGACAAAATATACCAGATGAATGCCAACAAAAAAGAAAGCAAAGCTTCTGGATGAAATGTCAGATATGAAAAGTAGAATAGAATATCACTCAAAAGTACAGATACAATACACATGGGCATTTTATAATATAAAGGTATAAACTGATAATAAAATGAAAACAACTACAATGAACGAAGAAACATAGTGGCAACACTCACAAGGTACAAATCATATGCTACAAAAAACAGCAAACAAAACATACACTAGAACTAGGAGAATGTAAGCAACTGTGATCAATGACCTACCAAGTGGTCAAAATTATAAATAAAACAAAAAACATTTAATCAAAGAACTAGTTAGATACATTTGATAAATACCTAATGCTAAACCCTGAAAGTAAAAACATATCTTGTTTTTAAGTAGTAATAAAAGAAACATTAATATTGACCATATAGGGCTTCCCCTGGTGGTCCAGTTGGTAAGGACACCACCTTGCAGTGCAAGGGGCGCCGGTTCAATCCCTAGCCTGGGAAGATCCCACGTGCTGCGGAGCGGCTGGACTGATGTGTCCAATCACCGAGCCGGAGCTCTGGAGCGCATGCGCCCAGAGACGGCGCTCTGCAACAACAGACGCCACCGCGATGGGAGGCCCGCAGGAGCCAAAGAACAAAGACCGATGAAAATAGAGAAATGAAAGACCAATGGAAGTGGCCCGCCCGCTCCCCTCCCTCCCCAACCCGACCCCCGCCCATAACAAATAAATAAATAAATCTTTAGAAAATATTGACCATATAACTTAGAGAGGACATCTCACTAAATTCTAAAAGGTGGAATTTTAAAAACAATAATTTTTTGCTGTATTGGAATGTTTAAAATTAATAGCATCAGAAAATACTAATCACTTTAAAAATTGAGTAGATTGCTCTTAACTCTTCATTAGAGAGATGTAGAGTTCACTATTTCTTTAAAAATATAACAGACAACAGCTAATGCAGTACATAAAGGACAAGTCAAAGGTTTAAATACATTATTAAGAAACAAAGAATATAAATAATATATTGGCCAAATGACTTAACTTTTAAATATATGAAAAAAAAAACAGAAGGACACAACAAACATAAAATCCTAAATTATTGAGGCATATAGAAACCAGTAGAACTAATAAATGCATTCCAAAACATCTCAAAAGATCATTCTTTAAAAATAAAACAAACCACTAAGTAACCTAATAGGAAAAACGGGAATACCATAAAACAAAATAAGTAATAATTAAGAGCATATTACTGGGCTTCCCTGGTGGTCCAGTGGGTAAGGACACTGCCTTGCAGTGCAAGGGGCACTGGTTCGGTGCCTGGCCTGGAAAGATCCCACATGCCGCAGAGCAGCTGGACAGAGGCATCCAACTACCAGAGCTCTGGAGCACATGTGCCCAGAATCTGTGATGAGAGAGGCCACTGTGATGGGAGGCCCACACAGGCCAAAGGACAAAGATAAATAAATGAAAGATCAATACAAGTGGCCAAAAAGAAAAAAAAAACAATTAAAAAGAGCATATTACCTTATTGGGATTATTTTTTAATGATAAAAATCAACTTTGCTCAATTTTATCCAAGCTTGACAAGTTAGATGAAACCGAAATTTTTCTAGGAAAATAAGTTACCAAAACTTAGAGATTTTTTTTTAATGTAAGCAAATCAATGTTTCCCCAAACAATTAAAAACATTTAAGAAATAGGTGAAGCTATCAAATTGAAACCCTTGATTCCTTTTCTACCACAGCCATCCCCAAATAAAATCCATGGAGGCCAGATTCATTTGTGGAGAAATTTTAATAGACCCTTAAAATAAGAGAATTCTCAAATCAATTTAACCTGTTTAACTGTTTCTAAATGGAAACTTGCAACTTTACAAAATAATCATGAATCTACAAACAACAACTATGGACTAATCTCACTTTTTACTTTCAATACAGAAATCCTAAGATGGCAAATACGTCAGTCAAGATAGAAAGACCCTCAGCGTGCCTACCTGTACACCAAAATTTCAACTATTCACATAGAAACTATCCATGAGAATGACCTGAACGCTAGCAGAAAATATTCTCCACAACTGAAGATACAAAGATGGGCAAAGGTACAGAGATATGATATAATCAAACCCACAAGTGAAAGAATAACTCTAATCAGAAGTTCTCCCCAAAGAGCAAGTGGTCAGAGCCTCCCAGCTGGCTCACCAACCCAGGGGTCCTGCACCAGAAATAAGAGCCTGCCGAACACCTAGCATCAAAGGCAAGTGGGACATGAGCCCAAGAGAGTCTGATGTCTGTAAGAACAGATGAAGAAGACCATGTGCCAAATCTCCCCTGCTTCAGTCCTAGCACATAGACCGTCATAAAAAGGATCCTGGGTCAGCTCACTTACTGAACTTGGATACCCTCCCAGAGAAGGCAACTCCAGCCCCCGAGGGACAAAGTCACTGTCAGTAGCCATTTTGGGTAGCCAGCAAGCACATGCCGCAGAGCAGCTGGACAGAGGCATCCAACTACCAGAGCTCTGGAGCACATGTGCCCAGAATCTGTGATGAGAGAGGCCACTGTGATGGGAGGCCCACACAGGCCAAAGGACAAAGATAAATAAATGAAAGATCAATACAAGTGGCCAAAAAGAAAAAAAAAACAATTAAAAAGAGCATATTACCTTATTGGGATTATTTTTTAATGATAAAAATCAACTTTGCTCAATTTTATCCAAGCTTGACAAGTTAGATGAAACCGAAATTTTTCTAGGAAAATAAGTTACCAAAACTTAGAGATTTTTTTTTAATGTAAGCAAATCAATGTTTCCCCAAACAATTAAAAACATTTAAGAAATAGGTGAAGCTATCAAATTGAAACCCTTGATTCCTTTTCTACCACAGCCATCCCCAAATAAAATCCATGGAGGCCAGATTCATTTGTGGAGAAATTTTAATAGACCCTTAAAATAAGAGAATTCTCAAATCAATTTAACCTGTTTAACTGTTTCTAAATGGAAACTTGCAACTTTACAAAATAATCATGAATGTAAAAACAACAACTATGGACTAATCTCACTTTTTACTTTCAATACAGAAATCCTAAGATGGCAAATACGTCAGTCAAGATAGAAAGACCCTCAGCGTGCCTACCTGTACACCAAAATTTCAACTATTCACATAGAAACTATCCATGAGAATGACCTGAACGCTAGCAGAAAATATTCTCCACAACTGAAGATACAAAGATGGGCAAAGGTACAGAGATATGATATAATCAAACCCACAAGTGAAAGAATAACTCTAATCAGAAGTTCTCCCCAAAGAGCAAGTGGTCAGAGCCTCCCAGCTGGCTCACCAACCCAGGGGTCCTGCACCAGAAATAAGAGCCTGCCGAACACCTAGCATCAAAGGCAAGTGGGACATGAGCCCAAGAGAGTCTGATGTCTGTAAGAACAGATGAAGAAGACCATGTGCCAAATCTCCCCTGCTTCAGTCCTAGCACATAGACAGTCATAAAAAAGGATCCTGGGTCAGCTCACTTACTGAACTTGGATACCCTCCCAGAGAAGGCAACTCCAGCCCCCGAGGGACAAAGTCACTGTCAGTAGCCATTTTGGGTAGCCAGCAAGCACACTGGTGCCAACAAGCACATTTTTTTTTTTTAAACCTTTATTTTACTTTTAACTTTTACAGAGTTTTGTTGTTTACAGATATGTATGTTCTCAGATTAGTCATATGTATATCCGCCCCTTCCCTCCCCTCCCGACCATCACACAGCACCCCTGAAGGATCCCCTTTTCCCACAGAGCAATGACTAGAGCTATTTTCTTCACTTATGATAGTACAGGCCTTCATGCTACTTCCTTTACACCTCTCACCCACTGTTCCTTCCCCACAATGTCCATATGTCCACTGTCCATGTCTGTCTTAAGTTCCCTAACATATAGGTGCCAGGAGCTTACCTGCCCATTAAGGGGCCTGCACCAGTTCAACCAAGGATGCTCTGTCCTCACACCCAGCCAAGTTAGGGCAGAGAGTCAAGTTGAGCGCCATGTGTTACACAGCAACTTCTTGCCAGCTATCTACCTGACACACAGCAGTCTATATATGTCCACAAGACTTCTTCCACTCATCCAACTTTTTCCTTCCTCCGCTGTGTCCACACGCTCTTACCACACAGTCAAGCAATCACACTCCTTGGTATTTACCCAATGGAGTTCAAAACTGCCATCCAGCAAAATTTCCACATAAATGTTGAGAACAGCGTTATTCATAGTCTCCCAAACTTGGAAGCAACCAAGATGTCTCTCCGAAGATGAATAGAGAAACTGTGGTACACAGAGACAATGGAATATTATTCAACTCTAAAAAGAAATAAAGCCATCAGGCCTTGAAAAGACATGGAGCAAACTTAAATGTATATTACTCAGTGAAAGAAAACAATATGAAAAGGCTACATCATATAGCATTCTAACATGCCAACATTCTGGAAAAGGCAAAACTATGCAGACAGTACAAAAAGATTATTGGTTTCCAAGGGTTTGGGGAAAACAGATGGATGAAAAGACAGAACACAGAGGATTTTTAGGAGAGTGAAACTATTCTATATGGTATTATAATGATGGATACATGTCATTATAAGTGTGTCCGAACCAGAGTGTTCAACACCAAGAGTGAACTATAACGTAAACTACAGGCTGTGAATGACAACAATGTGTCAAAGTAGGTTCCTCAGTTGTAGTAAGTGTACCCCTCTAGTGGAGGCTGTTGATAATGAGGGAGGTGGTTAGTATATGGAATCAGGAAATATATGGGAAAACTCCATAACTTCCCATTAACTTTGCTATGAACCTAAAACTTCTCTCAAAGTCAATTTTCAAAAATCCTACATAGGCTACTCAGACACATAACCCAGCAACACACTGAAAGAATAATGGATAAAAATCAACAATTCAGGGCTTCTCTGGTGGTCCAGTGGGTAAGGACACAGCCTTGCAGTACAAGGGGCACCGGTTCGATCTCTAGCCTGGGAAGATCCCACATGCCGCAGAGTGGCAAAGGGCAATTCAAAGAGCCTTTTTACCTACAGGCCAACTTCCTCCCTAGCCAGCTAAAGTTAGGGCAGAGAGTCAAGTTGAGCGCCATGTGTTACACAGCAACTTCTTGCCAGCTATCTACCTGACACACAGCAGTCTATATATGTCCACAAGACTTCTTCCACTCATCCAACTTTTTCCTTCCTCCGCTGTGTCCACACGCTCTTACCACACAGTCAAGCAATCACACTCCTTGGTATTTACCCAATGGAGTTCAAAACTGCCATCCAGCAAAATTTCCACATAAATGTTGAGAACAGCGTTATTCATAGTCTCCCAAACTTGGAAGCAACCAAGATGTCTCTCCGAAGATGAATAGAGAAACTGTGGTACACAGAGACAATGGAATATTATTCAACTCTAAAAAGAAATAAAGCCATCAGGCCTTGAAAAGACATGGAGCAAACTTAAATGTATATTACTCAGTGAAAGAAAACAATATGAAAAGGCTACATCATATAGCATTCTAACATGCCAACATTCTGGAAAAGGCAAAACTATGCAGACAGTACAAAAAGATTATTGGTTTCCAAGGGTTTGGGGAAAACAGATGGATGAAAAGACAGAACACAGAGGATTTTTAGGAGAGTGAAACTATTCTATATGGTATTATAATGATGGATACATGTCATTATAAGTGTGTCCGAACCAGAGTGTTCAACACCAAGAGTGAACTATAACGTAAACTACAGGCTGTGAATGACAACAATGTGTCAAAGTAGGTTCCTCAGTTGTAGTAAGTGTACCCCTCTAGTGGAGGCTGTTGATAATGAGGGAGGTGGTTAGTATATGGAATCAGGAAATATATGGGAAAACTCCATAACTTCCCATTAACTTTGCTATGAACCTAAAACTTCTCTCAAAGTCAATTTTCAAAAATCCTACATAGGCTACTCAGACACATAACCCAGCAACACACTGAAAGAATAATGGATAAAAATCAACAATTCAGGGCTTCTCTGGTGGTCCAGTGGGTAAGGACACAGCCTTGCAGTACAAGGGGCACCGGTTCGATCTCTAGCCTGGGAAGATCCCACATGCCGCAGAGTGGCTGGACCAAGGTGTCCAATTACCAAGCCGGAGCTCTGGGACACACAAGCCCAGAGCCGGTGCTCTGTGACAAGAGAGGCCACTGCGATGGGAGGCCCACACAGGCCAAAGAACAAAGATAAATAAATGAAAGATTAATAGAAGTAGCCAAAAAAAAAATCAATGATTCATACAAAAAAAATTGATAATATAGGGAAAGATGTATATATTCTTCATCTAAAATGTATCTTAGCCTCAAAGCTGCTACCATGCTCAACAGTGACATACTAGTGGCATTCTAACATAATACCAGAAGAGAACAAGGCTGCCCACCTTTCCTAGCTGGGTTTGACATTGTACCAGCCACTGAAATCAAACAAGAGAAAACATTAGAATAATGTCAACTATCACTATTCTCAAACAATAGAGTTCACACACCTGGAAAAGCCAAACTACTACAAGCAGTAAGAAAATTCAGCAAGATAAGACCACATAAAATTTTAGCAATCAACTGCCTTCATATACAAACACAACAACTTGTTGGAAGATATAATGCAAGAAAATTTTCCATTCACAACAGCAACACAAAAGACAAAATGCCTAGACATAAACTCAACAAGAAAAACTTTAAATGCTTTGAAAAAGTTGGCAAGGCTATGAAAGCAAACACTGGCATACACAGCTGGTAGAAGCATAAAGTGACATCACCCATAAGGAGGGCAGTCAGACAACATCCATCTAAATGACAAAGGCATACACTTTCTTGAGCCACCAATTTGACTTTGAGAAATTGGTCCCATATGTATATTTGTACATGTATGAAATCATCCATGAAAAATGCATTCATTACATCATTGTTGTAATGGCTGAAGATTCAGAGCCATCTGGTCAACAGTTAAAGTGATTAGTGGAATTCTTACAAGGTGGTACAACACACCATATAAGTCTGACAAAGCTTTCTACATAATGATAAAACAAAACAAAACAAAAACCTCCAAAATATAAATTAGGTTAAAAAGCAAGGTACAGAGGAATTTGTATTTTACTTCTTCTGTAAAAAAGGGAAAAAACAGAAAATATAAGCAATAAGAACTTTTTTTTGAACACCTAAGAAATCAATGTCAGTGTTGAACACTGGGGTGAGCCTAGAAGGTGGAAACAAGGTTGGAGAAGGCACAGAGTGACCTTGCAGATTATTATGCTATCATGCCAACATAAGACCCAGTTACAAAACTGTATGTTCTTAATGGTGCTAGCAGTATTACAGACTGCACAATAATTATAGTGGTCAAGATAAGCCAGGTTATGCTATACAAAAAATCAATGATTCATACAAAAAAAATTGATAATATAGGGAAAGATGTATATATTCTTCATCTAAAATGTATCTTAGCCTCAAAGCTGCTACCATGCTCAACAGTGACATACTAGTGGCATTCTAACATAATACCAGAAGAGAACAAGGCTGCCCACCTTTCCTAGCTGGGTTTGACATTGTACCAGCCACTGAAATCAAACAAGAGAAAACATTAGAATAATGTCAACTATCACTATTCTCAAACAATAGAGTTCACACACCTGGAAAAGCCAAACTACTACAAGCAGTAAGAAAATTCAGCAAGATAAGACCACATAAAATTTTAGCAATCAACTGCCTTCATATACAAACACAACAACTTGTTGGAAGATATAATGCAAGAAAATTTTCCATTCACAACAGCAACACAAAAGACAAAATGCCTAGACATAAACTCAACAAGAAAAACTTTAAATGCTTTGAAAAAGTTGGCAAGGCTATGAAAGCAAACACTGGCATACACAGCTGGTAGAAGCATAAAGTGACATCACCCATAAGGAGGGCAGTCAGACAACATCCATCTAAATGACAAAGGCATACACTTTCTTGAGCCACCAATTTGACTTTGAGAAATTGGTCCCATATGTATATTTGTACATGTATGAAATCATCCATGAAAAATGCATTCATTACATCATTGTTGTAATGGCTGAAGATTCAGAGCCATCTGGTCAACAGTTAAAGTGATTAGTGGAATTCTTACAAGGTGGTACAACACACCATATAAGTCTGACAAAGCTTTCTACATAATGATAAAACAAAACAAAACAAAAACCTCCAAAATATAAATTAGGTTAAAAAGCAAGGTACAGAGGAATTTGTATTTTACTTCTTCTGTAAAAAAGGGAAAAAACAGAAAATATAAGCAATAAGAACTTTTTTTTGAACACCTAAGAAATCAATGTCAGTGTTGAACACTGGGGTGAGCCTAGAAGGTGGAAACAAGGTTGGAGAAGGCACAGAGTGACCTTGCAGATTATTATGCTATCATGCCAACATAAGACCCAGTTACAAAACTGTATGTTCTTAATGGTGCTAGCAGTATTACAGACTGCACAATAATTATAGTGGTCAAGATAAGCCAGGTTATGCTACAATGCATGCTGTGTGTGCTAAGTCATGACCGACTCTTTGAGACTCCATGGACTGTAGCCCTCCAGGTTCCTCTGTCCATGGGATTCTCCAAACAAGAATACTGCAGTAGGTTCCCATGCCCTCCTGCAGGGGATCTTCCCCATCCAGGGGTCAAACCCATTTTTCTTATGTCTCTTGAATTGGCAGGCAGGTCATTACCACTCATGCCACTGGGAAGCCTTATCTATCCCTAAATTGCAGTAAATTCTCATAACAGGGTTATTCCTCCTATCATGGGTCAATTGCCTGTAGGCTCTGTTCTATGTGGTTTTTCATCCAGCACATAGTTTGACAGAGAAACACTGCCTGTCCCCCATACAGAGTATATGGTGACCTTAGAGAGTGTTCCACTAGCCATTAAATCATCCCAGAAGTGATATGTGTCATTTCATCCCACAACCCACTGGCTAGAACTTACCAAAAGGCCCCACAAAAATTACAGAGATGACTATAAAGAGACTAGAAACATATACTGGTGAGCTATAGTCATGATTACTGTGACCACTTTGGTGAAATTTAAAATATGATATAAAAGGAAAAGGCTGTTTTATGTCCAAAGATTTTGACCTAAGCATTACAACTCTGAGGACTTCATCTAAGGAAGTATCTCTAAGTGCTAGTAAATAAATGCGTAGAAAAATTTCAAGCCTGTATATCTAACCAAGATTGAGAAAATTATTCTTTATCTCCTTCTGAGGCAGTTACGTTCCCCCCAAATACCACCCTTCGCTCCCTAAAAAACAAGTTACACATGAGCTGTACATTAGAAATCATGGAAGCCCAGATGGAAACACAACGACTTGCTTTTAAAGCCTGGGGCATGGATCAGCTCTCTTCTGTACTCCAGCTGGGGCATTCAAGTTGAAAATCCTCTGAAATGAAGTACCGTAAGATGGTTTCATCTCCAGCCCTGGGGTAGGAGCTTAGCCATAATTTTAACACAGATTCATTTCAATTTCAGTTGCAATAAATGTCTTCATTTAGCCAGGTTTTCACTAAACAACGGAAAGTAGATAATTACAGTGGATGAAAAGATATTTTAGACAAAAAAGGAGCTTAATCTCACTGTAATTATAGGTGTATGTGGATTTCTTTTAACAGAAAGGTCATTTAGCTAATTCTGGGCAAAGTTGTACTTACTATGATTTTTAAAGCCAGGATAACAGACGGCTGAAGTGTTTAGAGCTTGGAGCCTGAGGCCCAAATCTCATCTTACCTTTGCTCTTTAACAGTTGTTTGAGGTTGGACAAATCACTGAACACCTCCAGATGTAAATCTTCTTGCCATAAAAAAAAAAAAAAAATGACATTTACTCTTATCTCATAAAATTCAATGCAACAGTAGCTGAGTAGCATTTCCTAATGGGGCACATGACTAGTCCTCAATCAGTGTTCTCTGGTGCATATAGTCACGGTTTTATTCATGGGAGCCTTTATTCTTTTCTAAGTACTTTCGCTAACATCCTGTCATTTTCAATATTTAAACCTGAGAACATTCCCATAAGATAGAATGATAAGGCCACATGCCTTTCGTATACTAAAGGAAAATGTGACAACTTCAAGGAGAGCAGCAAAGGGTGCCACCAGTAGATCAGAGGTGAGAGCTCCTCTATTCAGTCGAGGAACGTTGGCCAACATTCATGGAAGATGTACTGTTTACATAGATTGGGAAAGATGTGTAGGGTTTCTATGGTAAAGGCTATACATGAACAGAAAGATTTGGAATGGGAGGACAACTATTACAATAGTGCCACACAAGTGTGTATTCACAGAATCATGACCAACACAGCCTCTAGCACTGTTCTGAATGAGTGGGAAATCAGACCAGCAGGATGCGGAGTGGGACCACTGAGAATCTTGACAGCCAGGACGGAAGGCCCCATTTCACCAGATCCAACTGGTAAAGTCTGAGGGCATCGCTCTCTCTGTACTCCAGCTGGGGCATTCAAGTTGAAAATCCTCTGAAATGAAGTACCGTAAGATGGTTTCATCTCCAGCCCTGGGGTAGGAGCTTAGCCATAATTTTAACACAGATTCATTTCAATTTCAGTTGCAATAAATGTCTTCATTTAGCCAGGTTTTCACTAAACAACGGAAAGTAGATAATTACAGTGGATGAAAAGATATTTTAGACAAAAAAGGAGCTTAATCTCACTGTAATTATAGGTGTATGTGGATTTCTTTTAACAGAAAGGTCATTTAGCTAATTCTGGGCAAAGTTGTACTTACTATGATTTTTAAAGCCAGGATAACAGACGGCTGAAGTGTTTAGAGCTTGGAGCCTGAGGCCCAAATCTCATCTTACCTTTGCTCTTTAACAGTTGTTTGAGGTTGGACAAATCACTGAACACCTCCAGATGTAAATCTTCTTGCCATAAAAAAAAAAAAAAAATGACATTTACTCTTATCTCATAAAATTCAATGCAACAGTAGCTGAGTAGCATTTCCTAATGGGGCACATGACTAGTCCTCAATCAGTGTTCTCTGGTGCATATAGTCACGGTTTTATTCATGGGAGCCTTTATTCTTTTCTAAGTACTTTCGCTAACATCCTGTCATTTTCAATATTTAAACCTGAGAACATTCCCATAAGATAGAATGATAAGGCCACATGCCTTTCGTATACTAAAGGAAAATGTGACAACTTCAAGGAGAGCAGCAAAGGGTGCCACCAGTAGATCAGAGGTGAGAGCTCCTCTATTCAGTCGAGGAACGTTGGCCAACATTCATGGAAGATGTACTGTTTACATAGATTGGGAAAGATGTGTAGGGTTTCTATGGTAAAGGCTATACATGAACAGAAAGATTTGGAATGGGAGGACAACTATTACAATAGTGCCACACAAGTGTGTATTCACAGAATCATGACCAACACAGCCTCTAGCACTGTTCTGAATGAGTGGGAAATCAGACCAGCAGGATGCGGAGTGGGACCACTGAGAATCTTGACAGCCAGGACGGAAGGCCCCATTTCACCAGATCCAACTGGTAAAGTCTTAGGCAGACTGGAACTAAGATTACATACGCATTCCAACAGCACCCCAGGACAGGAAGAATAAAAATGGAAAGGTGAGAAGGGAAAGCGAGTACAAGGTGTGTGTGATGGGAATATACATGAAAGAGGAGGAAACTGTCAGCCTGCACTGGAAGGACAAACAGTAAACTGAAAGATGACGTGATCCTAACAGCGATGCTGATGACAATGATGGTCACAATAGCTACTCTTTCACGCGCACCTCTCATGTTTAAGACTGTGGCTAATGCTTTATATCCACTTCTAGGCAATTCTCAGACCATTTCAAAGGATTTTTTTTTTGTATTTCACTATGAAAATTTCATGATGATACCATGGCACACACAAAAGTTATATGATTAGCCCAAAATCTCACAGCAGGGAAAGGGAGGAGTCAGAACCAAAATCCAGCTTGGACAGGGTAGGTCCCAGTGCCCTGCACTCATCCTCAGAGCAAGGAGCAAATGGAACATGCAGATGTTCCTGGACCATTGGTAATGGCACAGGAAACCACGCCCCTTGGAAATTCGGACCTAAGTCTTACAGTTTATATCTGCTCCAATTAACCAGAGTGTAAATTTCAATGTGGCAACGCACCTGGTGTTTCATCGATGTACCCTCTAAATAGTACACTAAACTCTTCATTCATTTACAGTCTTTCACTTACTTCCTCCACAAATATTTACTCTCTGTTTCCAATGAGCCAGGCCCTGAGCTCAACACTAACGTTTAAAAAAAGAGTAGTGGGCTTCCCCTGGTGGCGCAGTGGGTAGGGACACCGCCTTGCAGTGCAAGGGGTGCCGGTTCGATCCCTGGCCTGGGAAGATCCCACGTGCCGCAGAGCGGCTGGACCGATGTGTCCAATTACCGAGCCGGAGCGCTGGAGCTCTGGAGCGCATGCGCCCAGAGCCGGTGCTCTACAGCGACAGACGCCACCGCGATGGGAGGCCCACAGGAGCCGAAGAGCAAAGATGGATGAAAATAGAGAAATGAAAGACCAATAGAAGTGGCCCACCTGCTCCCCTCCCTCCCCAACACGACCCCCAACCAAAATAAATAAATAAATAAATCTTTAAAAAAAAAAAAAAAAAAAGAGTGGTCATAACAATGTAAAAATAATGGCCTTTCTTGTGGCTAGATTGGAGGTTGGTGGCAAGATCCTAATACCAAGTTATCACTTGTGTGTACATTTGAAATTTTTCACGCTAGAAAGTAGTTTTTAAAAATTCTGCCAAGGTTACCAATGAGTTTCTTGTTGCTTAATGTAATGAACACAGTGCTATGCTCACATCCTTGACAGCTGTCTCCCCCAACAATTGAAAAAACATGACAGAGAAGGACTCATCAGAGAAGGAAGAGGAAGCCAACAGAGCAAGAAGTAAGAAACTCGCTCCTGTTTTCCTCCTGCTCCTCTAGATGCTGCTTCTATCACATTCCCAAGGCTCCTTCTCCCTTTTCTTCCCCTTAAAAGTCAGCATTATGCATGATCCGAAAGGACACCTGCACCCCCATGTTTGTTACAGGTCTGTATACAACAGCCAAGACACAGAAGCACCTAAATGTCCATCAATAAAGGAATGCATAAAATAAAAAACTGGTATATATACACACTGGAATATTACTCAGCCATAAAAGAGAAATAATGCCATTTGCTAGAACACGAACAGACCTAGACATTGTCATACTGAGTGGCGTAAGTCAGACAAGGAAGCAGAAGTATCATATGATGTCCCTTTTATGTGGAGCCTAAAAAGAAATTATATACATGAACTCGCTTACAAAGTAAGAGAGACTCA
The DNA here is from genome assembly GCA_022376925.1 of Tragulus kanchil. Classification (NCBI taxonomy): domain Eukaryota; kingdom Metazoa; phylum Chordata; class Mammalia; order Artiodactyla; family Tragulidae; genus Tragulus; species Tragulus kanchil. The sequence goes on from JAIOJX010000030.1 coordinate 174,640,602, forward strand.
CAGACTTAGAGAACAAAGTTATGGTTGCCAGGGGGAATGGTTTGGTGGAAAGGGTAGTTAGGGAGCTGGGGATGGACATGCACACGTTGCTATATTTAAAATCGATAACTAACAAGGACTCCCATATGGCACAGAGAGCTCTGCTCAATGTTACGTGGCAGCCTGGATAGGAGGGGAGTTGGGGGAGAGTGGATACATGTGTCTGTATGAATATACATACATACATTCAGAGAATTCCTTCTCTGTTCACCTGAAACTATCACATTGTTTATTAATTGGCTATGCTCCAGTACAAAATAAAAAAAACTAAGTTGGAAAAAAATGAAATATAAAACTTATTTTTAAAAAGCCTATGTTACATATGCCCTCAACCCTATTGTTTTTTCCCTCAAATAATTCATTCTTTCTCAAAATTCACATCCTCTGTCCTCAGACTTTCAATAATTATCCATGCAGTGAAATCTTCTCAGTCAGTATCACCATACCAGATCTCTCTCCTAAACATCACAGAGGAATTCAAACATCTATGGAGGATAAATTCTAAAAAATTACATCAACACCTCAATGCCAAAATATCAGAATTATTCTCCACCTTCCTTCGTGTCCAGCTCCTTACTCAGATCCACTCCCCTGGCTTGGTTAGTTACCTCAGAAAGGAACACGACCAAACACCCAAGGTCATCAAAGAAGTCCAGTGGAACTAGCCTGAGACAGTGCTTAACTTACCCATGTCATTTCCTCTATTGAGTAAACAACAGAAGACGAATGAATGGAACACAAGACATTTCTCTAAATCATTCGTCTTGGAGAGCAAAACAAAGCACAGAATTAAATACGATGTTTCAAAGATTTTCTTATATCCTAAATGGACTGAAAATGTTTTTCCTTTAAAAGCTGACTGAAGGAATACAAATCTAAATCATGACTGTGATAACTTGCCTCCTGTTATAGTGTAAAAAAATTGCTAGACTTTAACAATTATGTTTAATGTAAGCATTTATTCAAAGACCTGCTTAAATTTTATACTTGAGGTTAAAAAAATAAAGAAAATCAGTTATTTGTAGATGCTACTTCATCAACCCTGCATGTTCTTAGGAGTGAACTCAGTCACCTGAAGTGTTATGTGGGTAGATCGTGTTTGGACCTTGAGAGGTGGACAAGACACTGAGAGAAAAGATACACTGTAGAGAGAACCATGCAGAACATCAGCCATTCATGAGAGCTTAGCTCATATAACTGAAATTCTAATACGTGGGTACATAAGGTACACTTATCCAGTAAGAGTTTGGACATTTTTTAGATATTTACTATTTATTTAGCTTTAAAAAACTTTTCATTTCACATTGGAGACAAGTGATTAACAATGCTGTGTTTGTCTCAGATATACAGCAAAGTGATTCAGTTATACATACACATAGATCTATTATTTTTCAACTTCTTTTCCCATTTAGATTGTTACCCAATATTGGGCAGAGTTCCTGTGTTGTACAGCAGAAGCTACCACAATATGGCAAAACAACTATACTCCAATATCAAATCAGAGGAATTCAAACATACCAGATCTCTCTCCTAAACATCACAGAGGAATTCAAACATCTATGGAGGATAAATTCTAAAAAATTACATCAACACCTCAATGCCAAAATATCAGAATTATTCTCCACCTTCCTTCGTGTCCAGCTCCTTACTCAGATCCACTCCCCTGGCTTGGTTAGTTACCTCAGAAAGGAACACGACCAAACACCCAAGGTCATCAAAGAAGTCCAGTGGAACTAGCCTGAGACAGTGCTTAACTTACCCATGTCATTTCCTCTATTGAGTAAACAACAGAAGACGAATGAATGGAACACAAGACATTTCTCTAAATCATTCGTCTTGGAGAGCAAAACAAAGCACAGAATTAAATACGATGTTTCAAAGATTTTCTTATATCCTAAATGGACTGAAAATGTTTTTCCTTTAAAAGCTGACTGAAGGAATACAAATCTAAATCATGACTGTGATAACTTGCCTCCTGTTATAGTGTAAAAAAATTGCTAGACTTTAACAATTATGTTTAATGTAAGCATTTATTCAAAGACCTGCTTAAATTTTATACTTGAGGTTAAAAAAAAATAAAGAAAATCAGTTATTTGTAGATGCTACTTCATCAACCCTGCATGTTCTTAGGAGTGAACTCAGTCACCTGAAGTGTTATGTGGGTAGATCGTGTTTGGACCTTGAGAGGTGGACAAGACACTGAGAGAAAAGATACACTGTAGAGAGAACCATGCAGAACATCAGCCATTCATGAGAGCTTAGCTCATATAACTGAAATTCTAATACGTGGGTACATAAGGTACACTTATCCAGTAAGAGTTTGGACATTTTTTAGATATTTACTATTTATTTAGCTTTAAAAAAAAAACTTTTCATTTCACATTGGAGACAAGTGATTAACAATGCTGTGTTTGTCTCAGATATACAGCAAAGTGATTCAGTTATACATACACATAGATCTATTATTTTTCAACTTCTTTTCCCATTTAGATTGTTACCCAATATTGGGCAGAGTTCCTGTGTTGTACAGCAGAAGCTACCACAATATGGCAAAACAACTATACTCCAATATCATCAATAAATTAATTAATTAAAATATTTTAAAAATTGGAGAGGGAGACTCAAGAGGGCGGGGACTTAAGTATATCTATGGCTGACTCATGTTGACATATGGCAGAAACCAACACAATATGTAAAACAATTATCCTTCAATTTAAAATAAATTTAATTTTTTTAAAAAAATTGTAGGGGCCTCCCTGGTGGTCTAGTGGGTAAAGAGTCCACCTTGCAGTGCAAGGGGCACCAGTTATATCCCTGGCCTTGAAAGATCCCACATGCCACAGAGCGACTGGACCAGTGTGTTCAATTATGAGCCAGTGCTCTGGAGTGCATGCACCCACCCACCTGGTGCTCCGAAACGAGAGAGGCCACTGCAATGGGAGGCCCACACGGCCAAAGAACAAAGATGGATGAAAATAAATAAATAAAAAACCAATAAAAGAAGCCAAATTTTTGAAAAGTTGTAAATGGTATCTACAGGAAAATAAAATAAAATGGATCCGCAACAAGGGTCTATTGTACTGTACAGGAAAATCTTCCCAGTAAGTCTTTGAAGACCCAGCATTCCCCATATCATCCTGTATCAGTTCAACTTAAAAAAAAGATGTGATTAGCAGGCAGACTTTCTCCAAAATGACTTTGAATAGAAGCCTTTCTCAAAGATACTGGGAACAGGTATTTTCAAGGCAGATGAAAGGTTACCCTGGAGGCTCTCCAAAAATTCTTCCCAATTAGAAACTATAACAAGTTTTACCTCAAAAAATGAACTTTGAAAATTTCAAGAAGTCCTTTTACCTAATGAGAGGTGGACAAGACACTGAGAGAAAAGATACACTGTAGAGAGAACCATGCAGAACATCAGCCATTCATGAGAGCTTAGCTCATATAACTGAAATTCTAATACGTGGGTACATAAGGTACACTTATCCAGTAAGAGTTTGGACATTTTTTAGATATTTACTATTTATTTAGCTTTAAAAAACTTTTCATTTCACATTGGAGACAAGTGATTAACAATGCTGTGTTTGTCTCAGATATACAGCAAAGTGATTCAGTTATACATACACATAGATCTATTATTTTTCAACTTCTTTTCCCATTTAGATTGTTACCCAATATTGGGCAGAGTTCCTGTGTTGTACAGCAGAAGCTACCACAATATGGCAAAACAACTATACTCCAATATCATCAATAAATTAATTAATTAAAATATTTTAAAAATTGGAGAGGGAGACTCAAGAGGGCGGGGACTTAAGTATATCTATGGCTGACTCATGTTGACATATGGCAGAAACCAACACAATATGTAAAACAATTATCCTTCAATTTAAAATAAATTTAATTTTTAAAAAATTGTAGGGGCCTCCCTGGTGGTCTAGTGGGTAAAGAGTCCACCTTGCAGTGCAAGGGGCACCAGTTATATCCCTGGCCTTGAAAGATCCCACATGCCACAGAGCGACTGGACCAGTGTGTTCAATTATGAGCCAGTGCTCTGGAGTGCATGCACCCACCCACCTGGTGCTCCGAAACGAGAGAGGCCACTGCAATGGGAGGCCCACACGGCCAAAGAACAAAGATGGATGAAAATAAATAAATAAAAAACCAATAAAAGAAGCCAAATTTTTGAAAAGTTGTAAATGGTATCTACAGGAAAATAAAATAAAATGGATCCGCAACAAGGGTCTATTGTACTGTACAGGAAAATCTTCCCAGTAAGTCTTTGAAGACCCAGCATTCCCCATATCATCCTGTATCAGTTCAACTTAAAAAAAAGATGTGATTAGCAGGCAGACTTTCTCCAAAATGACTTTGAATAGAAGCCTTTCTCAAAGATACTGGGAACAGGTATTTTCAAGGCAGATGAAAGGTTACCCTGGAGGCTCTCCAAAAATTCTTCCCAATTAGAAACTATAACAAGTTTTACCTCAAAGAGATGAAAATGAATCTTAAAATAGTAGCAAAGTGCTAACTTAAAATTGTCTCAAAACGCATGTCTAGGTCCATCCTTACTTCCAAGCCTCGGAGGATATAAGCTGCCTTGAAAGTAAAATGAAGGGAAATGAGCCCAAGGGGAGGTAACATTGAGGAATCAACTCATTTTGCTGTCTATGCTTCCTGACCCTGAGCCCTGCCCAGAGAACCCAGGGAATCCTTGATGACCGCACTTCAAGTCCTCCTTCCCCAACCCCATAATGGCCAGTGTCGCTCATCAAAAAGCTTAGCAGGTTCATGTCCCATTCCTACAAGCTCTGGTTCCTGCTATGTACAAACGGGTCTAGATTACACCTAACAGAGATACTGATCTAGTATCAAGACTTAGACAAGCTCATGTTTCGGGGGCAAGGGGTGCTGGAGAGTGTGCAGTCTAATGCCCAAGTCTATACTTATGAACGTGAAATAATCTCATCTTTTCCTTATAAATAAAGCTGGACTTTTTGTCATTTGGGTTTTGAAACTATCACTGGTCCAGAATTGTTAGAATTTCATAATTACATTAAGGCCTTCCCAGGTGGCTGAATGGTTAAGAATATGCCTGCCAATGCTCAATCCCTGGGTCGGGAATACCCACTCTAGTATTCCTGCCTGGGAAATCCCATGGATAGAGGAGGCTGAAGACTACCATCCATAGGGTCACAAAGAGTCAGACACGATTGAGCAACTAAGCACACATGGAATTGCTTTGAAAGTATGAGGGGAAAGAGAGAAAACCAACACTGTCTAGAATCAAGCCACAGACAAGAAGCAAAATGTGCATCTTCAGCATCACTGATCCCTCATGTTCTGAGTCACCATCCATAGCACCAGATTTCCCTAACCCTCAGATTTTTGAAACTTCCTTATCCTGGATCTGATCTGATAAACTAAAGAAATACAGAGTAAAATCATCCTTAGCTTCTGACTTTGCCCAAGTTAGTTGTTCCTGCTTAAATTATCTGTGGTGATCATAAACCTTCAATCATGGCAAAATATTTTTATTAATAATAATCAACCCAGGGGCTTCCCTGGAGGTCCAGTGGGTAAAGAGTCGACCTTGCAGTGCCAAGGGCACCGGTTCGATCCCTGGCCTGGGAAGATCCCATGTGCCACAGAGCGGCTGGACTGGCATGTTCAATTACAAGCCAGCGCTCTGGAGTGCATGTGCCCAGAGCCAGTGCTCAGCAACAAGAGAGGCCACTGTGATGGGAGGCCCACACATGTCAAAGAATAAATATGAATATAAATAAATAACTAAATAACCAATAAAAGAGGCCAAACTTAAAAAAAAAAATCAACCCATAACATGCAGATCAGTGTCATCTCTATTATTTCTGTGTACAACTGTATGACAGGGTCAACAGGAGAGTAGCCTTCCCACCTCCCTTTATAATACAATGATCTCTGTGAAGGTAAGATTAGCCTTTTAACATACTCTGTGGGATCCATCAGTTGGAATTTTCATTTGCACTATATTAACCATGCAAATGTCATCTCCTAGAAGACCAGCTTCACCTTGCACCACTCTCTATTTCAGTTTCTAAATCTCTGCCCACTTTTATTCCTTCTTCAAGACCTGCCCACATATTCCTATCTTCCCCTCCCCACCTATAATGCCCTTTACCTAGTTAATTTTTTTAAATTTGTTCATTTTTACTTGTAGCTCAGCTGGTAAAGAATCTACCTGCAAGGTGGGAGATCCCAGTGTGATTCCTGGGTCGGGAAGTTTCCTTGGAGACGGGAAAGGCTACCTACTCCAGTATTCTGGCCTGGAGAATTCCATGGCTCATCCATGGGTTGCAAAGAGTTAGACACGACTGAGCGACTTTACTTTCACATTTTTAATTGGAGGATAATTGCTTTCCAGGAGGGGTGTGGGGGACTGAACTGTTGGTTCCTGCCATAGGTATACCTATATCTCCTGCCCCTTGAACCTTCTTCCTGCCTCCTTTAGGCTGCCACAGAGCATCCCTAGTAAATTTTCACTCATCTGTGCAAATCTATTAGGATGTCAAGATCATATTGATTCTATTAGAATTTCAAGCTCATATTGATACATTTCCTGACTAGGTTTTATTCATATGTTGAATTCTCTCCAAGTTCCATGTACGTCTTTTTTATTTTTAATATTTATTTATTTGGCTGTGCTGGGTCATAGTTTTGCATGCTGGATATTTTAGTTGTGACATCTGGGATCTAGTTCCCTGATCAGGGATTCAATCCAGGTACCCTGCACTGGAGCTCAGAGGCTTAGCCACTGAGGGAAGTTCCTCCAGGTACTTCTTCCACAACAGTTTCTGAAGCTCTAATTACTTTTATGATGAGCCTTCCAAGTCTTGAGGACAAGGACCATCTCTGCTACATTTAGCAACGACCTCCACCCTCAAGCTGAGCGAGCGTAGATCAGGGTTTCATAAATATTAGTGAAATATGTGAATAAACCAGCAGCTTGAACAAAAGCAATCTACAAAGTAGTCACAACATCACTGGCCTGAAAAGTCTGAGTTATCAAATAACAACCATAAAGAAATTTTGATTCAAAAACAGGTGAGGAGAAAAACATGAAATCTCCTCAACTTTCTGCAAATGAAAGGAAAACCTTGACAACCCATCTGCCTTAGAACTTGGAAGACAAATCCATTCGTCTGCTTTATCTTTCTGGAGGCTGTGGGTATTTGCATGAAAATGAATTCAACATAAAAAAAAGCAGCTCTACCATCAGCCATTAAGTAAGAAGCTGAAACACAGTAAGGAAGTAGCAGAAATTAACATAAACCAAACAGGGAGTTGTTTTTGAACAAAAGGATTAAGCCCCAGACACCCCAGAAAAATCCAGGCAAATTTTAACCAACATGAAAGAAGTACTTAATTTTTGTCTCACGGGGGGGTTGTAGTCTGCAAAAGGATGATGAAACGAACTCAGTAACTAGAATGTGGGTTCAGACAGGAACAGGGGTCCTCAGTCATAGCTGGTTCAGAACTGTCTGGTGGTTCTACACTGATTCTGAGCCAAAACACACAGTTTCTGACTTAGATTTGGGTAGGAATTTTTATCTCTAATAAGTTCCTAGATAATGTTGATAATGCACGCTGGCTTGGATATCATACTTGGAGAAGCATTGACTAGAACTCTGGAATAAAAAGCAGGAAATCCATGATCCAGGGAAAGGCAGGAAGTTGAACCTATCCTTCTTCTCTTCTCTCATTTCTACCACTGCTGTTGTAGTCCAGTCGCTAAGTCTTGTCTGACTCTTATTGATCCCATGAACTACAACACACCAGGCTTCCCTGTCCTTCACTATCTCCTGGAATTTGCTCAAACTTATGTCCACTGAGTTGATGTCTTCCAACCATCTCATCCTCTGTCACCCCTTTCTCCTCCTGCTCTTAATCTTTCCCAGCATTAAGGTCTTTTCTAATGAGTTGGTTCTCACATCAGGTGGCCAAAGTATTTGAACTTTAGCATCAATCCTTCCAATGAATATTCAATCTTTACTATTCCATTAGGATTAACTGGTTTGATCTTGCAGCCCAAGAGACTCTCAAGAGTCTTCTCCAGCACCATTATTCAAAAGCGTCAATTCTTTGCCATTCAGCCTTCTTTATGGTCCAACTCTCACATTCATATGTGACTACTGGAAAAACTGTACCTTTGATTATATGGACTTTTGTCAGCAAAGTGATATTCTTGCTTTTAATATGCTGCCTAGGTTTGTCCTATCTTTCCTTCCAGGAAGCAAGCATCTTCTAATTTCATGGGTACAGCAACCATCTGCAGTGACTTTGGAGCCAACATGCTACCATATACACCTCAAATCCAGTATATGCTACTTGCTGGCTGCATAAGTCACATTCTGAAATAAAAAGAGCAATCTCCAGGGCAACCTCCTCAAACTTCACTTTCTGTAACCACATCATCTCCTCTTGAAGAGAACCTTCTCAATGTGTCGGGGCATGCAGCACAGAACCACCCAAAAGGAGTCTGATTCATGGCAAACCTTTATTCAAAATAACAGTAATGGAAGCAGCTGTTGAACATTCTTCATGATGACATGCTGAGCACTGCATCTACCTTAGCTCATATCTACCTTCTACAACTCCAGACACATATGCAATCCAGCCTTATTTTTCACAGATACCACATACATGAATTCATCACTTGCTAAAATGTATCTAGAACTCTGGAATAAAAAGCAGGAAATCCATGATCCAGGGAAAGGCAGGAAGTTGAACCTATCCTTCTTCTCTTCTCTCATTTCTACCACTGCTGTTGTAGTCCAGTCGCTAAGTCTTGTCTGACTCTTATTGATCCCATGAACTACAACACACCAGGCTTCCCTGTCCTTCACTATCTCCTGGAATTTGCTCAAACTTATGTCCACTGAGTTGATGTCTTCCAACCATCTCATCCTCTGTCACCCCTTTCTCCTCCTGCTCTTAATCTTTCCCAGCATTAAGGTCTTTTCTAATGAGTTGGTTCTCACATCAGGTGGCCAAAGTATTTGAACTTTAGCATCAATCCTTCCAATGAATATTCAATCTTTACTATTCCATTAGGATTAACTGGTTTGATCTTGCAGCCCAAGAGACTCTCAAGAGTCTTCTCCAGCACCATTATTCAAAAGCGTCAATTCTTTGCCATTCAGCCTTCTTTATGGTCCAACTCTCACATTCATATGTGACTACTGGAAAAACTGTACCTTTGATTATATGGACTTTTGTCAGCAAAGTGATATTCTTGCTTTTAATATGCTGCCTAGGTTTGTCCTATCTTTCCTTCCAGGAAGCAAGCATCTTCTAATTTCATGGGTACAGCAACCATCTGCAGTGACTTTGGAGCCAACATGCTACCATATACACCTCAAATCCAGTATATGCTACTTGCTGGCTGCATAAGTCACATTCTGAAATAAAAAGAGCAATCTCCAGGGCAACCTCCTCAAACTTCACTTTCTGTAACCACATCATCTCCTCTTGAAGAGAACCTTCTCAATGTGTCGGGGCATGCAGCACAGAACCACCCAAAAGGAGTCTGATTCATGGCAAACCTTTATTCAAAATAACAGTAATGGAAGCAGCTGTTGAACATTCTTCATGATGACATGCTGAGCACTGCATCTACCTTAGCTCATATCTACCTTCTACAACTCCAGACACATATGCAATCCAGCCTTATTTTTCACAGATACCACATACATGAATTCATCACTTGCTAAAATGTATCTACAACTCTATAATCAATACTCATGTCACTTTTGTAGTCATTCACATACATGCTGGTGAAAAATCTGGGTTGCCTGATGCAGCAGAGGCTAAACAAGGTGATTATCTGTTTTCTTTCAGCTCAGATGGGGCAACAATTATCTTGTTCAGAGTTTATTCAGCACCACATTTCCCACATTTTGTTGGTGACTTCACTGTTTAAAATGGCCCTAGTACTGTTGGGCTTTCTAGTGTTCCCAAGTGCAACAAGGCTGTGATGCACCTTACAGAAAACACAGGTTAGATAAGCTTTGTTCCAGCACAAGTCATGGTGCCGTTGGCCATGAGTTCACAGTCAATGATTCATATATGCATATTAAATAAGGTGGCTTTAAATGAAAACGGACATAAACAATAGCTAGAACATGGAAGCAACCTAGATGTCCATTGATGAACGAATAGATAAAGCAGCTCTGGTACATATGTACAATGGAGTACTTCTCAGCCACAAAAAGAAATACAGAAGACTCAGTCCTAATGAGATGGATGAATCTAGAACTTATTATACAAAGTGAAGTAAGTCAAAAGGAGAAGGACAAGTATAGTATACTAACACATATATATGGAATCCAGTAAGATCATACTGATAAATACACACGCAGAGCATCGATGGAAAAACAGTCATAGAGAACAGACTTATGGACATTGGGGAGAGGAAAGAGTGGGTGAGAGATATGGAAAGAGTAACATGGAGCCCTATACTAGCATATGTAAAAGAGATAACTATTGTCAATACGCTGTGGGTTACGGGATCTTACATGGGGGCTATGCAATGGCCTGGAGGAGTGGGATGGGTGAGATGGGATATACCTATGACTAATCTGGGATTATACATATCTGTAAACAACAAAACTCTGTAAAAGCAAAAGGCAAAATAGAAAAAAGACATAAAACAAGTTACATACTGATCGGTTGACAACACTGTGAGCAGAAGCTCATACGAATCTAATCCATTATTTCCCTTGAGTCACCTTCTACAACTCCAGACACATATGCAATCCAGCCTTATTTTTCACAGATACCACATACATGAATTCATCACTTGCTAAAATGTATCTACAACTCTATAATCAATACTCATGTCACTTTTGTAGTCATTCACATACATGCTGGTGAAAAATCTGGGTTGCCTGATGCAGCAGAGGCTAAACAAGGTGATTATCTGTTTTCTTTCAGCTCAGATGGGGCAACAATTATCTTGTTCAGAGTTTATTCAGCACCACATTTCCCACATTTTGTTGGTGACTTCACTGTTTAAAATGGCCCTAGTACTGTTGGGCTTTCTAGTGTTCCCAAGTGCAACAAGGCTGTGATGCACCTTACAGAAAACACAGGTTAGATAAGCTTTGTTCCAGCACAAGTCATGGTGCCGTTGGCCATGAGTTCACAGTCAATGATTCATATATGCATATTAAATAAGGTGGCTTTAAATGAAAACGGACATAAACAATAGCTAGAACATGGAAGCAACCTAGATGTCCATTGATGAACGAATAGATAAAGCAGCTCTGGTACATATGTACAATGGAGTACTTCTCAGCCACAAAAAGAAATACAGAAGACTCAGTCCTAATGAGATGGATGAATCTAGAACTTATTATACAAAGTGAAGTAAGTCAAAAGGAGAAGGACAAGTATAGTATACTAACACATATATATGGAATCCAGTAAGATCATACTGATAAATACACACGCAGAGCATCGATGGAAAAACAGTCATAGAGAACAGACTTATGGACATTGGGGAGAGGAAAGAGTGGGTGAGAGATATGGAAAGAGTAACATGGAGCCCTATACTAGCATATGTAAAAGAGATAACTATTGTCAATACGCTGTGGGTTACGGGATCTTACATGGGGGCTATGCAATGGCCTGGAGGAGTGGGATGGGTGAGATGGGATATACCTATGACTAATCTGGGATTATACATATCTGTAAACAACAAAACTCTGTAAAAGCAAAAAGGCAAAATAGAAAAAAAAGACATAAAACAAGTTACATACTGATCGGTTGACAACACTGTGAGCAGAAGCTCATACGAATCTAATCCATTATTTCCCCTTGGAGTCATACTTTCAGCATTCACCACTTCAGTGTTTGCAGTAAACTTACAGATCATAACTACTGTGAACGGTCCCTGGGTCTGAAAGGCCCCCTGGAGAAGGAAATGGCAACCCACTTCAGTATTCTAGCCTGGGAAATCCATGGACAGAGGAGCCTGGCGGGCTATACTCCACGAGGCTGCAAAGAGTCAGACACAACTGAGCACACACACATGTGCATTAGGAGTGGTGGTGGTGGTTGAGTCATAAGTCATGTCCAGCTCTTTGTGACCCCATGGACTGTAGCTCACCAGGCTCCTCTGTCCACAGGGTTTCCCAGGCAAGAATACTGGAGTGGGTTGCCATTGCCTTCTCCAAGGGATCTTCCTGACCCAAGGATCAAATCTTGGTCTCCTGCATTGCAGATGGATTCTCTACCACCTGAGCCATGAGGGAAGCTGTAATGGTGAATAGTAAGGACTGACTGTACTGATACCCACACTGGAGGTATGGTTTTTATTTGTATTTTACAAATAAGGAGATTATTGCTTCAAGAGGTTAGAACACACGACAAGGAAGTAGTTGACTCTAGATTCTAGCCAGCCTTAAAACCCATGTTCAGCCATATCAGCCCACCATTTGGGCACAGAAGGAAAGCACAGCATGAAGAAGAGAGTCTGAGTTCAAATCTGGACTGAGCCTAGACTTGACACTCATAAATTATCTCCTGCACCTGAGTCTCCTTGTCCATAAAGTGGAAATATTCATAATGCACAAATGAGTTAATTTGTACAATGTACATAGAGTATAGTCTAAGTTAATTTCAAAACTAATGGTCCACAGGATAAAGATCTGACCCTACCCTATGGTCGGATTTGAGGAAATCAATCAAGTTGATATGGAAATATAAGCCCAGCTAATAAATCCAGATGAGTGCAGGAGATTTACCTTCCCTGGGTATTGTTTCCCCACACAGATGGCGACCACGATGAAAAGCATATATTTCTTTGCACACAGCAATGTATCATCTCTCAGGCAGTAGCATGGCAGGAAGCACTCCATGCATGGATTAACAAGCTCATTCTCTAACTAAACAGCCTAGAGACAATGCTACTTGCTAAGTCTTTTAAATATCCAGCTATATAATATCACTAAAAAAAATTCAATTTCCTAGTCCCTTCCTAGGTACAGGATAAGGTCTGTTTCCATCTTCTAGAAAGCCAACCATGTGATAAGGGACTGACTGCCATGTTATTTGAGTCTAAATAATACTGAGAGGAATTCACATGAAAGCAAAAGTTTTCGTTTTTCTGAAATATAGTCATAGGGCCTTCAATCTAGTAAGGTTATTTAGCAAATTGAATCAAATGATACTTTCAAAGCACTCAGCCTAGTTTTCTAGCCAGTCTGGACCAAGACACAGTGGCATCCTATACAGCCTAGACATTTAGTGTTCCTTCAGATAATTTCTGTACATATTTGTTTAACATTTATTTAGAAGAAGAGAAGCTGCATTGAGAGGAGGATAGTGAAGGGGACTCTGCTGACCAATCCCGCCTCTTGTGAGGAACTCAACGTCAGCCTCAGACTCACTCTAGAGCCGAGCTACCAGCTCCAGGATCTCTGCTGCTGGGGAGGGCAGTGGCTGTCCCATCCATTAGCATGTACAGCATTCTCCTCTATACCACTGGAGGGAAGTAGCACTCCCCCACCAGAAATGTCACCAGACATTGCCACAAGGCCCCTGGGTAGGTTGAAGGTGGGAGGCTTACAAAACCAACCTCCTGATTGAGAGTCACTGCTCTAGAGAACCAAGCAAGGTATTTTTCTACTAAGTACTAAAGAGACAATCGTGATACTCACTGATAGCTGAACTGTTGGGTCTGCATCCATGCCAAACCATCCGTTGAGTATTTCTAGTATCAGTCTTGTGAAGCTGAACACAGTGCTTAGGGTATTACTTCCCATTATGGGCCAGTGATGCATAATGGTCCACAGGATAAAGATCTGACCCTACCCTATGGTCGGATTTGAGGAAATCAATCAAGTTGATATGGAAATATAAGCCCAGCTAATAAATCCAGATGAGTGCAGGAGATTTACCTTCCCTGGGTATTGTTTCCCCACACAGATGGCGACCACGATGAAAAGCATATATTTCTTTGCACACAGCAATGTATCATCTCTCAGGCAGTAGCATGGCAGGAAGCACTCCATGCATGGATTAACAAGCTCATTCTCTAACTAAACAGCCTAGAGACAATGCTACTTGCTAAGTCTTTTAAATATCCAGCTATATAATATCACTAAAAAAAATTCAATTTCCTAGTCCCTTCCTAGGTACAGGATAAGGTCTGTTTCCATCTTCTAGAAAGCCAACCATGTGATAAGGGACTGACTGCCATGTTATTTGAGTCTAAATAATACTGAGAGGAATTCACATGAAAGCAAAAGTTTTCGTTTTTCTGAAATATAGTCATAGGGCCTTCAATCTAGTAAGGTTATTTAGCAAATTGAATCAAATGATACTTTCAAAGCACTCAGCCTAGTTTTCTAGCCAGTCTGGACCAAGACACAGTGGCATCCTATACAGCCTAGACATTTAGTGTTCCTTCAGATAATTTCTGTACATATTTGTTTAACATTTATTTAGAAGAAGAGAAGCTGCATTGAGAGGAGGATAGTGAAGGGGACTCTGCTGACCAATCCCGCCTCTTGTGAGGAACTCAACGTCAGCCTCAGACTCACTCTAGAGCCGAGCTACCAGCTCCAGGATCTCTGCTGCTGGGGAGGGCAGTGGCTGTCCCATCCATTAGCATGTACAGCATTCTCCTCTATACCACTGGAGGGAAGTAGCACTCCCCCACCAGAAATGTCACCAGACATTGCCACAAGGCCCCTGGGTAGGTTGAAGGTGGGAGGCTTACAAAACCAACCTCCTGATTGAGAGTCACTGCTCTAGAGAACCAAGCAAGGTATTTTTCTACTAAGTACTAAAGAGACAATCGTGATACTCACTGATAGCTGAACTGTTGGGTCTGCATCCATGCCAAACCATCCGTTGAGTATTTCTAGTATCAGTCTTATGAAGTTGAACAAAGTCCTTAGGGTATTACTTCCCATTATGGGCAAGTGATGCATATGATAGAATATATATATACATCTATGATCCAAGAGATGCAGTATATACAACATTCACTGTGAGGTTGGGGTAGTAGAGGTTTGATAAATCCAGGCCTTTCTCTCATCTCACTTAAAGGCATGTAGTCAAGCTCCTCATGGACTGACACCTGGACAATATATGCCCCTGAAGCTGCGGTGCCCAGCACAGAGCAAGTACACATGACAGTTCTCATTTTACTATTAATATAAAAACTTACCCTATGGCTCCATATATTTTAACCTGGTGCTTCCAATTCTCAGTGTTTTTTCAAAGCTAAATCCATCAAATAAAGAGAAGCTAGGGTCCTCCACGATGACTCAGCAGGTAAAGAATTTGCCTACAATGCAGGATACAAAGGAGATGCGGGTTTGATCCCTGGGTGGGGAAGATTCCCTTGAGGAGGAAAATGGCAGCTCACTCCAGTATTTCTGCCTGAAAAATCCCAACGAGAGAGGAGCCTGGCAGGCTACAGTCCACAGGGTCTGCAAGAGTCAGACATGACTGACTACTCACAGAAAGAGAAGCCATTCTCTTTTTAACATAAGAATTCTGGTTGACACCCTTGCGGTCTCTTGAAAACTTGGTGACAAGGCCTTGTTTCTAGGTGAGGACTTACATTTCTTTCCTGCTTGCTGTGATAACAATATATTCAGTCTTAATTCACATGCTGTCCCTGGTGCTGATTTCCCCCACACTGTTCACAGAGTGGACCTACGAATGTTGAATGAGGACACAAAGCTAGAACCCACTGCCTCTCAAAGCACTGAGGAACATCATTTCAGATGTAGTGGGGTGCTTCAGGGAATTAAAAGCATAAATGCCTCTGCCATAAATAACAATAAGCAAGTGCCATATGGCTTAACAGTTGCAGTGTGGTTACATATCACATCATTAGCCCCTGCATTAAACACCCTTATTAACAAGGAAGGGAGCTGTCTCCATGGTGGAACTGTAGCTGAGAGTGTCAGCGATTCAGTCTGGAGTCAGGGCCACACCAAAAACCAAACAAGCCCAATGTTGGCCTCCCATAAAAACAGAACACTATAAGCAGTACTGCTTCCAGTTTCAGCAAATATCCTTAAGAAAGCACTGCAATTTTATCAACTCTCATGCTCTCTTAGGGCTTTCCTGGTGGGTCAGCAGTAAAGAATCTACCTGGCAGTGCAGGAGACTTGGGTCTGATCCCTGGATTGGGCAGACCGTCTGGAGAAAGGAATGGGAACCCAGTCCAGTATTCCTGGTTGGAGAATCCCATGGACAGAGAAGCCTGGCAGGCTATATAGTTCACGGGGTCAAAGACTCAGACACGATTTAGTGACTTAAGCTAAAGCAACACTTTTCATTTATCTCTGGTAAAAAAATAAATAAGTCCTCTCAGAAGGGAGATAATAGCTGTGCATATTCTATCCTTGAGAGAACTTCTCTTTTGTTACATTTAGATAGAGTCTTAAATAAAATCACCTTTGCTGGAGAAGAAGAAATAAATCAACTCAAGAGATTAAGGCTCAGTCATATAAAAAGAAACTGCACAGTGAAAAGAAGATTTCTGTTTTCATGATATCTAGCCTTTGTAGAGACACTGTTGACCATGAGCTGGCATACTCTACGTGTAGCGCATACATTAATGAATTTAACCATCACTTCAATCCAGTGATAGAAGCGTCTTATTAGCATCCTCATTTCACAAGTAACAAAGCAGAGGCTCAGACAGGATGAGGAACTTGGTCAGTCATGTGGCAGACCTTGAATGAGAACCAAGGAAGTGTGTTCCAAAGTCTGTGGGCTTAACTAGTGCCATAAATTGCTTTATGATTTGAGTTCCATCTCACCCACGCAGGCCCAGATGGTAAAGAATCTGCCTGCAATGCAGCAGACCCAGGATCGATCCCTGCGACAGGAAGAGGCTCTGAAGTAGGAAACAGCAACCCACTCCAGTCTTCTTGCCTGGAGAATCCCATGGACAGAGGAGCCTGGTGGGCTACAGTCCATGGGGTTGCAAAGAGCTGGACACGACTGAGTGACTAACACTTTAACTTCCACTTTCAGACATGCCAAGCTTTCACATAGTGGATCTTGTCAGTAGCAATGTTACTGGCTATCTAATCTGGAGAAAGTCTGAAATTTTTGAAATTTCAGTCTCTTAATCTTTCACATGGGTAAATGATAATCCTTATATCCAGTGGTAATACACATTAAAATTCTAGACAGATACAAGAAATTATTAAGGACTGTGTCAGAGAACAATTGATATAAAGACGTGACAAAGTCTGGGCAGGGTGGGCTCACTTTTCTGAACATCAGGGCACACACTACAAGGAATATTTTGTGACACGAGACAATATGCATAATCAACTTCAAACAAAAACAAAAAAGAGCACAGAGAAATGTGCGTACCTTGAAATATGTAAATATTTGCACAGTACCTATTCACAGTACCATGTGCATACGACAGTATGTACAGACACAAAACCTACATTATGGAATTTTCTAAAAGTGTTATAAAACATTTTATCTTATATAAATATACAAACATCCAGATGTATATGCACACAAGCATCTATGTGTATTTATATACATAAATATATACCTATTAAACCTACGCTTTTAAAGACGAGAAGAATATAAGGAAAATAAACAATAATTTTCTCGTGATAGTGCCTTTCAATTTTACAAGCTTTCTGCATTGAAAAGATGTTGCTTTGTAACTAGAAACAGACCCAGAAAATACTCCTTTTTAATGTATAATATGCACAGGGAACGTGAAGTATTTCAGTCATCTTTCTTACATCAGAAATTCAACGTCACACTGAAGCCACAGAAGCCCTTATTTTAACACGGGTCATTAAAAACCAGGTTCACATTTGTTTTGTGCTACCTATCTTCTCAGATTTCCAAGGTGTTAGCAAAAACAAGGCCATCTCACCCACGCAGGCCCAGATGGTAAAGAATCTGCCTGCAATGCAGCAGACCCAGGATCGATCCTGCGACAGGAAGAGGCTCTGAAGTAGGAACAGCAACCCACTCCAGTCTTCTTGCCTGGAGACTCTCATGGACAGAGAAGCCTGGTAGGCTACAGTCCATGGGGTTGCAAAGAGCTGGACACGACTGAGTGACTAACACTTTAACTTCCACTTTCAGACATGCCAAGCTTTCACATAGTGGATCTTGTCAGTAGCAATGTTACTGGCTATCTAATCTGGAGAAAGTCTGAAATTTTTGAAATTTCAGTCTCTTAATCTTTCACATGGGTAAATGATAATCCTTATATCCAGTGGTAATACACATTAAAATTCTAGACAGATACAAGAAATTATTAAGGACTGTGTCAGAGAACAATTGATATAAAGACGTGACAAAGTCTGGGCAGGGTGGGCTCACTTTTCTGAACATCAGGGCACACACTACAAGGAATATTTTGTGACACGAGACAATATGCATAATCAACTTCAAACAAAAACAAAAAAGAGCACAGAGAAATGTGCGTACCTTGAAATATGTAAATATTTGCACAGTACCTATTCACAGTACCATGTGCATACGACAGTATGTACAGACACAAAACCTACATTATGGAATTTTCTAAAAGTGTTATAAAACATTTTATCTTATATAAATATACAAACATCCAGATGTATATGCACACAAGCATCTATGTGTATTTATATACATAAATATATACCTATTAAACCTACGCTTTTAAAGACGAGAAGAATATAAGGAAAATAAACAATAATTTTCTCGTGATAGTGCCTTTCAATTTTACAAGCTTTCTGCATTGAAAAGATGTTGCTTTGTAACTAGAAACAGACCCAGAAAATACTCCTTTTTAATGTATAATATGCACAGGGAACGTGAAGTATTTCAGTCATCTTTCTTACATCAGAAATTCAACGTCACACTGAAGCCACAGAAGCCCTTATTTTAACACGGGTCATTAAAAACCAGGTTCACATTTGTTTTGTGCTACCTATCTTCTCAGATTTCCAAGGTGTTAGCAAAAACAAGGCCATCTTTGGAGTAGGGGGCAGCAGTGAGGAGTGGGGAATGAATTCAGCTAGCAATACAGGGAGGTGCTGCCCTGGGGTTCCCCTGTATCTGAATCAGCCCAGTGCTTAAGAGAACTCGTTCGGTCGCAGGAGCCATTCCTGGATGGTTGTCAGAAAGCAGTTTGCCCCTCGTCCCTTTGCAGATGTAGGTCTGAAATCCCTAAGCATTCCTGTCTGTTCATTTTTCTGTGGCTGAAAATAACCTTGGAATTTGATGGAAAATTTGCAGCATCCTGTCTTCCCCTCCTGCCATCAGTTTTGTGTTCCCAGAGTACCACACGAATCAAATGACATCCTGCTTCAGTTGCCTTTAATGGCTTCCTTTACCTGCAAATCAGGCCTCCGCCTCCCTCAAGGGTTTCTGCAATCTGGCTCAGACTTGCCTTTCCAGGCTCATCTCCCACTGCAGCCACATCAATCAGTATCCTATGTGGATTTCTCCCCACGCTTGTCATGCTGCATCATTTTTCTATTGCCTAGCCATCTTTACCGGTGATCCTGCCCCCTCAATGCCTCCTTCCTCCACATTTCAGCCCATAAAAACCCTACCCAGTCTCAAAACCCTGGCTCCACTGCTGCCTTTTCAATCAAGTATGTTAATCCCTCCCAAAAAGGGCTTTCCCTTCCTTTGATCCACCGACATCTTCTGATGGTTCTATTTCTCTTGTTTTTTCAAGATTTTTTTAACTGATGTGGACCACTTTTTTTTAGACTTTTTAAGTCTAGCTTTGTTTGGGTTTTTTGGTCATGAGGCATGTGGGATCTCAGTTCCCTGACCAGGGATTAAACCCATACCCGCTGTCTTGGAAGGCAAAGTCTCTACCACTGAAAGTCCTCAACCAGGAAAGTCCCCTGCTCTTAAAACGCTCATCTCTCGACTTTATACAGTATAAGCGTCATTAGATACTAGGAGAACTGACTTTTTCCACATGCACAGGTCCTACGATATAGGCCCTTGCTTGAACAGAACTGAATGCAGCCAAAAAGTAAACAGGATGTGCCAGAATTTATGTAGGATGTTAATAGATCAAGTCCTTCCATGTTTATTATCACAATCCCATGTGACTAATGCCCTTACCACTATTCCCCACATTTTGCAGATGCGGAGACCAAAGCTTACTTGCTGGGGTGAGAATTTCCCAACAGTGTCTTTCCCAAGTATCTCTGCTAGCGTTTTACTCCAAAATATTCCCTCATTCCTGTCCCCTGGGTGGCCAGCCCACCTTAACTAAACTGTTTCTCGGAGAGGCTGGGCTGTTCTGGTAGAGATAGCAGCTTCCCTTCACTAACGAGTCCCCAAAGTGGGGACAAGCTGACAGAAAAGTCACAGGTCCCCGAAGCTCACATCTATTAGAGTAGCTATGGAGCCCCTGGGGTTGGCCTGTCTCTCATTCACATCACATCACATCCCCTCTTGCTTTCAAGTCTGCTTTCCTATGTCCCAGGGGGGCCCAGGGGACATCTGTCCAGGAGACTGCTGGAAGCAGAGCTGAGTCAGAGCTCTGAGCGAGCAGGTTGACTTTGAGGAGACAGAGTTGGCCTGGCTGCTCCCAGGAGTCCCTGTCCTTTTTAATGTGAAACACTAAGGATTTTTATTCTCTTTGTAATTTTTTTTTTTTTTTTCTTAATTGCAGCTCCGAAGCTCCAGAGCACAGGCTCAACAGATGTGACTCACAGGCTCAGCCACTCCACAGCACGTAGGATGCTCCCAGATCAGGGACCGAACCCGTGTCTCCCTCATTGGCAGGCAAACTCCCCACCACTGAGCTACCAGGGAAGCCCTTGCAAATTTTTTTAAATTTATTTTTAATTATTTTTTACTGAGGTCTATTTGATTTACAGTGCTCTGTTAGCTTCTGGTGTATACCAGTGTGAATCAGTTATACATACACATATATATTCACTTCGTTATAGATTATTTCCCCAAACAGGTCACTACAGACTATTGAGTAGAGTTCCCTATGCTACATAGTAGGTTGTTATTCATGATCTATTTTACATATAGCAGTGCACATATGTCCATCCCAGTCTCCCAATTTATCCCTACCCCACCTTCTTTCCACCTGACAACCATAAGCTCCTTTTCTATACCTGTGACTCTACTTCTGTTTCCTAAGTCCGTTCTACCATTTTTTTAGATTCCACACCGAAGTGATATCATGTGATACTTGCCTTTCTCTGTCTGACTTACTTCACTCAGTATGACAGTACAGAGGTTTCTTTCAAATCTAAAAACAGAGCTATCATATGATCCAGCAATCCTACTCCCTGGGATATATCTGGAGAAAACCATAATTTGAAAAAATGCATGCACTTCAATACTCACTGCAGCATAATTTACAATGGCCAGGACATGGAAGCAATCTAAGATCCATTAATGGATGAATGGGTAAAGAAGATGTGGTACATACATACAATGGAGTATTACTCAGCCACAGAACAAACAAAATAGTGTCATTTAGCCTACTGTACCATGTCTCCTAAGAAAGTGCTAAAATATTGGAATCTCCTCATGAACCTGAATGAACTATCCCTTCAGTATCAAGAGTCCTCTATTAGGGCTTCCCTGGTGGTCCAGTGGGTAAGGACACCGCCTTGCAGTGCAAGGGGCGCCAGTTCAATCCCTGGCCTGGGAAGGTCCCACGTGCCGCAGAGTGGCTGGACCCATGTGTCCAATTACCGAGCCGGAGCTCTGAAGCGCATGCGCCCAGAGCCGGTGCTCTGTGACAGCAGGGGCCACCGCGATGGGAGGCCCACAGGAGCCAAAGAACAAAGACGGATGAAAATAGAGAAGCGAAAGACAAATAGAAGTGGCCCGCCCATCCCCCTCCCTCCCCACCCTGCCCTCACCAAAAATAAATAAATAAATAATAAAAAAAAAAAGAAAGAAAGAAAGAAAGAAAAGTCACCACAACAGGAGAATCCCACATGCTGTGAAGCAACTGAGTTCATGAGCGGCAATTGTTGAGCCTGTGCTCTGGAGCCTCAGAGCTGCAACTATTGAGTCCACGTGCTGCAACTATTGAAGCCCGTGAGCCCTAGAGCCCAAGTTCCACAAGAGAAGTCACCGCAACAAGAAGCCTGCTCACCTCAACTGGAGAGTAGTGCCCACTCTCTGCAACTAGATAAGAGCCTGGGGCAACAGTGAAAACCCAGAATAGCCAAAAATTTAAAAAAAAAATCCTGGAATGGGTTGTCACACCCTCCTCCAGAAGCTCTTCCACCCAAGGATGGAACCTGCCTCTCCTGCTTCCCCTGCTTTGGCAGGCGGATTCTTTACTACTCAGGACAGATGGATAGATACAGATATAAAGATACAGACAAAGATGTGGATACAGATACACAGATAATGATATACAGATCTCATCCTTTCTGCCCCTAGGCACTAAGTCTAGGTGTCCAGGAATTTCCAAATGGCTTCCTATCACACTGAAAAGGAATGTATCGTAAAGCTGAAAAGACTTTTTGTCAGGAGGACAGATACACACTTCGAAAGGTTTATCTCGCCCGTCACTGTGTCTTAACTTTACAGCACAAAGAACTCGGGGGGTGGAAGGCCAGTCTAATTTCACCTCTTCACTCTCCGTCTCTAAACCTTGAGGCAGAAAAGAGATGGTCAGAGCAGGTAGGGTGATATACAGCTTGTCGGTGAGCTAATGGTCTGACATCACACGCCAGTTCACACAGGCCACTCACAATCCTTAGCTAATAGAAGCCAGTTACTCTCAGACTGAACTACATTTAAAATAGTCGCTGGGGGACAAGTCTACACAAGGTCAATAACTCCCACTGGACCTCAGAAGCCTGTTGCTAGAATCAATTCTGTATAAGGCAGATGCGAGTTAGAGAGCCAATGCCTGGCCTCAGGCCTGTGTTGATTCATGCACCAGATCCCTGCACTGGCATTCTGATACCCAACAGAGATTAATTTGTTCCCGTGAGAATGACCATGTTTCACTTTCAAATCATCTGGATTCATAGCTAGTTTTATCTACTATAAATCTTGCTTGATG
The DNA here is from genome assembly GCA_022376925.1 of Tragulus kanchil. NCBI lineage: Eukaryota > Metazoa > Chordata > Mammalia > Artiodactyla > Tragulidae > Tragulus > Tragulus kanchil. The sequence goes on from JAIOJX010000030.1 coordinate 174,663,700, forward strand.
AGAATTTGTCATTACAAACTACAGTGGTAGCCAATCTTTTAAAAATGTCTACACTGGGTACCCATGAAGCAGGAAAATAAGTATATTCCAAAATTTCCCCCAGAGAACAAATTTACCATGATCATTTCTAGAATATACTGACTCCCTTCTAAATCACCACTGGATAACACGTAATGTAGTCTTCAATAGCCATGCTCCTAAAATAAATCTATTGTTAGAAATAATTAGGTACACCACAGCGTCTTCTAAGCAGCACTAGGTGGTACCCCCAAATATTCGGTTGAAACAATGCTTTTAAAAGCACACTTGTGCTGAGGATCCAAACATACTACTAAGAGAACAGGGACAATGGGACCTGGCAGCTGTCATTCATATTCTAATGAAAAAGCAACAAAACAGCAAACAATTTGTCTTTACCTCTGATTAATTAACCACACTTCCTATGTGTACAAGTCCTTAGGTGAAGGAAAGCAACAAAACCATAATTAGTGCTTAGTCGCTCAGTCATGTTTGACTGTGACCCCATGGACTGTATAGCCTGCCAGGCTCCTCTGTTCATGGGCTTCTCCAGGCAAGAATACTAGAGTGAGTTTCCATTTCCCTCTGCAGGGGGTAATTAAGATTCTCTCTACTTAAAATTCTAGCCTCCTTTATACATGTGTGTTATATGGTTCATTATACACGAAAATCCTAAATTAAGAGACACTTGACAAGTATTTACATAAAGGAAACATAAACATCCAAATAGCAACCCACTCCAGTATTCTTACCTGGAAAATCCCCTGGACAGAGAAACCTGGTGGGCTATAGTTCATGGGGTCGCAAAGAGTCAGAAACGACTAAGCACATACACATCCAGAAGTACCGACTGGTTAAGAAATACTTAATTATAAAATCAGAAGGAAGTGTTTTTAAGGAGACTTCATTCAGCTTTCCTGTTGCTAAGAATTCGACCAAGAGATTTTTGGTTCCCAGGGGGAGCACCAGATCCCTGCACTGGCATTCTGATACCCAACAGAGATTAATTTGTTCCCGTGAGAATGACCATGTTTCACTTTCAAATCATCTGGATTCATAGCTAGTTTTATCTACTATAAATCTTGCTTGATGAGAATTTGTCATTACAAACTACAGTGGTAGCCAATCTTTTAAAAATGTCTACACTGGGTACCCATGAAGCAGGAAAATAAGTATATTCCAAAATTTCCCCCAGAGAACAAATTTACCATGATCATTTCTAGAATATACTGACTCCCTTCTAAATCACCACTGGATAACACGTAATGTAGTCTTCAATAGCCATGCTCCTAAAATAAATCTATTGTTAGAAATAATTAGGTACACCACAGCGTCTTCTAAGCAGCACTAGGTGGTACCCCCAAATATTCGGTTGAAACAATGCTTTTAAAAGCACACTTGTGCTGAGGATCCAAACATACTACTAAGAGAACAGGGACAATGGGACCTGGCAGCTGTCATTCATATTCTAATGAAAAAGCAACAAAACAGCAAACAATTTGTCTTTACCTCTGATTAATTAACCACACTTCCTATGTGTACAAGTCCTTAGGTGAAGGAAAGCAACAAAACCATAATTAGTGCTTAGTCGCTCAGTCATGTTTGACTGTGACCCCATGGACTGTATAGCCTGCCAGGCTCCTCTGTTCATGGGCTTCTCCAGGCAAGAATACTAGAGTGAGTTTCCATTTCCCTCTGCAGGGGGTAATTAAGATTCTCTCTACTTAAAATTCTAGCCTCCTTTATACATGTGTGTTATATGGTTCATTATACACGAAAATCCTAAATTAAGAGACACTTGACAAGTATTTACATAAAGGAAACATAAACATCCAAATAGCAACCCACTCCAGTATTCTTACCTGGAAAATCCCCTGGACAGAGAAACCTGGTGGGCTATAGTTCATGGGGTCGCAAAGAGTCAGAAACGACTAAGCACATACACATCCAGAAGTACTGACTGGTTAAGAAATACTTAATTATAAAATCAGAAGGGGAAGTGTTTTTTAAATGGAGACTTTCCATTCCAGCTTTCCTTTCCAGTTGGCTAAAAAGAACCAAATCCAGCTGCTGATGTGTTTTGTTTCTGAAGTGGACCCCTTGCCATGGGCATATGAGTCCCTCCTCTTGGTGTGGTCCTCTGTGTTTGTATTATGAACACAAATTCCTCATGGCAGACCCAACCCGCATTCACAAGGGGCTCACTCATTCATTCAATAAATATTTTAAGTGTACCTAATGAAATTCAGACATCATGTTTGAAAGTGAAGACATAGCAGGGCACAAAACGCCCCCAGGAGAACAGATTCACTTGAAGAAACAAGTAACTTCAAGATAATTCTAGCAAGTAGGTCTGTGCCCTGAAGCACATGCCATGGGAGAGAAGAGAACCATTAGAAACACCCTCTCTAGGGAAAGAACAGTTAGGCAGTGAGATGAATGATCAGGAGAAGCCATCCGTTAATACCTGGTGGAAGAACGTATGCAAAGGTGCAACGGTAAAAACTAGGCAGGTATTTGTGAGAACAAGAAGGACACAAGAGTGACTCCCTATGAGCAAGTCAGAGTGTGAAGGGGGAGTGACATCAGAGATAGGACGGGGCAGATCTTTTGGGGACAGTAGGCCATGGCAAAGAATTCTGATTCTGTTCCAAGTGCAACAGGAAGCCAGTGGGAAGATGCTAAGCAGAGTGGGAGGTAGGGAGCATGACTGATTTCCTATCACAAGATCCTGCTGGCAGCGGTATTGATGGTAGGAGCAAAAAATGGCTACAAAGAAGGCTAGCCAGCTGTGACAACCCAGGAGGGTCGGAGTCGGGGTGGGAGGGAGGGTCAAGAGGGAAAGGATATAGCAGATGCATGTTGTTGTACAGCAGAAACCAACACCCCATTGTAAAGCAATGATAGCACCAATTAAAAATAAATTTTTAAAAAATAGATTTTAAAAGGCATATATACTACTCTAACTGAATCACTTTGCTGTACAGCAGAAACCAACACCACACTGTAAATCAACTATACTTCAATAAAGAAATTAAAACTGAAAAAAGTTAAAAAAAAAAAAAAAAAAAAAAACAGGCCAGTCTGGACACTCTCGCAATGGTGAACACAAATGAGACATGTTAGTGAAAAGACCTAGGGGAAACAATGAAGCTAGGAGAAGTGGTAGATTCTAGACATAGTTGGTGGTAGAATCAGCAAGACAGGTCAATGGAGGGGTTCAGATCATTCCATTTTACCTCGCTCCATCCAAGAACCTTGTTAGGTAGACTGAGTGGGGATCCAGGGTCTACTCAAGGACATGCTCCCTGGGGCTGATGCTGTTCAGCGTTATGATGGAACTAGAGCTAGTGTGTTATTGTTGTTGATAAGTCACTAAAGCATATGTGACTCTTTGTGACCCCGTGGACTGTAGCCCACCAAACTCTGTCCATGGGATTTCCCAGGCCGGAATACTGGAGTGGTTTGTCATTTCCTCCTCCCAACCAAAGCATTAAATCTGTGTCTCTTTTGTCTCCTGCATTGGCAGGCAGATAGCAGTTGTATTTTAAAACCTTAGATGGTATTTGTTTGAAGAGCTAAATGACAATCTGTATCTCTATACGTAATCTCAAGACAGACCCATCTTCTCTCTGAGACTCACGTATTTCTCCTGCAAACTAAAGTTGTTCAGTCTGATAACCCACAGATTTTTCTAGCAGCTCTGGTACACCAGGAGCCTTCATCCAAGGCAGGCAAGCCTCCTTTCCTAGTATGAATCCACAGCTATCAATAACAATGACAGTTTACAATTCTAGGGCACTTACTATGCACTTGGAGAAGGAAATGGCAACCCACTCCAGTATCCTTGCCTGGGAAATCCCATGGACAGAGGAGCCTGGTGGGCTACAATCCATGGGGTTGCAAAGAGTCAGACATGATTGAGTGACTAAACAATACTATGCACTAGTCACCATGCTAAGGGCTTTTCATGCATCATCTCAATTAATTCCCAATCAATACTGTGAAGGAACTAGGGTCAGAAGGTAAAATAAGTTGCCCAAAGAAAGAAACTGGTAAGGAGATAAGCTAGGGTACAAACTAGAAAAGACACATGTGGGACTTGAGCTTATAACCACCTTGATGTACCGCCTTCAATAAATGGCAAGCCTATTCCTTCCTCTTCTGTCTGACACTGTTTCAGATTCCATCCTTGAACCATCATGAGCCCCTCACCTATGTTTTTCCTTCTACAAGATAAGCATCTTTTTTTCTCGACCATTCAAATAAGGGCCCCTGAGCTCCTCCTCCTCCTCCTCCTCACCTCCAGAGGATGCTCTCTGGTTTGGCACTTGTTCTAAGAATATGCCTCCAGTGCACTAACATGGTTCTCGACATGTGAACCAACCATCATAAAGTTCCCTGAGATTAATCCTTTCCATTGTACAAGCATTAATTTCTTAACATCTAGCTTAAGACTATACCAGTAATTCTTTCTCCTTGGGCATCAGATAGCACACAGGAAATTTCTGGAGGTCAGCAAATTTATAGGTCGGCAAACAGGCATCAGAGCCAAGAAGTGTGTGTTCAAGTCTAGCTATACTATGTATCAGCATTGTGGCTATAAGTCACTTAAGCTACCTGAATCTCCTCCCTTCATCTATGCAAGAATAGTAAAAACCTACTCTGTAGGGTTACTTTGAGGATCAAGTAAGATCATTTAGGTACAGGACTCGATATAGTTTTTAAAATCTAAAAATGCTTAAATCTTAGCAACTATTATTTTATGGGGGGAAAGTATAAATTATACAGCACACAACTCTAAATGCCAATGCGCATGCATGCTGTGTCACTAAGTCAATCCACCTCTTTTATGACCCGATGGACTGTAACCCCCAGGCTCCTTTGTCCATGGGATTTTCCTGGCAAGAACACTGTAAGGGGTGGCTATTTCCTTCTCCAGGGGATGTTCCTGACCCAGATATGGAACATGCTTTCTCCTGCACAGGCAGGCAGATTTTTTTTTTTTTTTTTTTGGCCACTTCTATTGGTCTTTCATTTATTTATTTTCATCCATCTTTGTTCTTTGGCCCATGTGGGCCTCCCGTCCCAGTGGCCTCTCGTTAGATGGGGACATGCACTAGTCACCATGCTAAGGGCTTTTCATGCATCATCTCAATTAATTCCCAATCAATACTGTGAAGGAACTAGGGTCAGAAGGTAAAATAAGTTGCCCAAAGAAAGAAACTGGTAAGGAGATAAGCTAGGTACAAACTAGAAAAGACACATGTGGGACTTGAGCTTATAACCACCTTGATGTACCGCCTTCAATAAATGGCAAGCCTATTCCTTCCTCTTCTGTCTGACACTGTTTCAGATTCCATCCTTGAACCATCATGAGCCCCTCACCTATGTTTTTCCTTCTACAAGATAAGCATCTTTTTTTCTCGACCATTCAAATAAGGGCCCCTGAGCTCCTCCTCCTCCTCCTCCTCACCTCCAGAGGATGCTCTCTGGTTTGGCACTTGTTCTAAGAATATGCCTCCAGTGCACTAACATGGTTCTCGACATGTGAACCAACCATCATAAAGTTCCCTGAGATTAATCCTTTCCATTGTACAAGCATTAATTTCTTAACATCTAGCTTAAGACTATACCAGTAATTCTTTCTCCTTGGGCATCAGATAGCACACAGGAAATTTCTGGAGGTCAGCAAATTTATAGGTCGGCAAACAGGCATCAGAGCCAAGAAGTGTGTGTTCAAGTCTAGCTATACTATGTATCAGCATTGTGGCTATAAGTCACTTAAGCTACCTGAATCTCCTCCCTTCATCTATGCAAGAATAGTAAAAACCTACTCTGTAGGGTTACTTTGAGGATCAAGTAAGATCATTTAGGTACAGGACTCGATATAGTTTTTAAAATCTAAAAATGCTTAAATCTTAGCAACTATTATTTTATGGGGGGAAAGTATAAATTATACAGCACACAACTCTAAATGCCAATGCGCATGCATGCTGTGTCACTAAGTCAATCCACCTCTTTTATGACCCGATGGACTGTAACCCCCAGGCTCCTTTGTCCATGGGATTTTCCTGGCAAGAACACTGTAAGGGGTGGCTATTTCCTTCTCCAGGGGATGTTCCTGACCCAGATATGGAACATGCTTTCTCCTGCACAGGCAGGCAGATTTTTTTTTTTTTTTTTTTGGCCACTTCTATTGGTCTTTCATTTATTTATTTTCATCCATCTTTGTTCTTCGGCCTGTGTGGGCCTCCCATCACAGTGGCCTCCCTCGTTGTAGAGCACTGGCTCTGGGCACATGCACGCCAGAGCTCTGGATCAGTAGTTGGACACACAGGTCCAGCCGCTGTTTGGCACAGGGGATCCTCCCAGGCCAAGGATCGAACCGGCACCCTATAGGCAGGCAGATTTTTTAACCACTGACCCATCTGGGAAGCCCCTAAATGACAGAATACTGTACCAAAAAATATCACTGAACTTCAATGATTAGATTTCAACCCTGGACCTATCCATCACAAATGGCATACTGGTTAAAAATGCAAGGTATGGTAATATTCACTTTTATCAGTGGCCAGCTGTGAAGCCTCAGGTAACTGACTAGATCTCTCTAAGCATCCCTTCCTTTAGGTTAAGTGGAAATGGTACAATACCCTACAGATTGGATGGTATAAGAAAGCCACAAAATTGTGTATCAGGGCTTCCCCAGTGGTCCAGTGGGTAAAGAGTCCGCCTTGCAGTGCAAGGGGCACCGGTTTGATCCCTAGCCTGGGAAGATCCCACGTGCCGCGGAGCGGCTGGACCGATGTGTCCAATTATGAGCCAGCGGCTCTGGAGTACATGCACCCAGAGTAGGTGCTCTGCAAACAAAGAGGCCACTGCGATGGGAGGTCCACACAGGCCAAAGAATTAAGACGGATGGAAATAAATAAATGAAGGACCAATAAAAGAGGTCAAAATTAAAAAAATAAAATAGTGTATCAGAAATACTCACCAAAAAAAAAAAGAAATACTCACCACATCGCCTGGCAGGTGGTGAATGCACTATGAGTAGCTGTGATCAGTACAATCCTCCTTTTAATTGACATAGATTTATTAAGTATCTCCTCTATGCCACGCATGGTTCTAGGGGCTCACATACAACAGGGAAATACTTTCTTGCTCCCATGTTGACTGAGGTGATAGACAATAAACAAATAAACATGACAGGTGGTGATAAGAGCTATGAAAAAAAATCAAACAGCGTGAGACTTCCCTGGCAGTCCAATGGTTAAGCCTCTGTGCTTCCAATGCAGGGGACATGGTTTCAATCCTTGGTCTGGGAAGTCCCACATGCCACGTGGGTATGGTGTGGCCAAAAAACAAAAAGAAAACAAAAATCAAGCAGAGTAAGGGCAGAGTGACAGGGTACTACTTTTTGAGGGGGGTGGGGCCCACTTCTATTGATCTTTCAGTTATTTTCATCCATCTTTGTTCTTTGGCCTGTATGGGCCTCCCATTGCAGTGGCCTCTCTTGCCGCAGAGAACCGGCTCTGGGCACATGCTCTCCAGAGCTCCAGCTCAGTAGTTGGACACATCGGTCCAGCTGCTCCACAGTGTATGGGATCTTCCCAGGCCAGGGATCGAACAGGCGCCCCTTGCACTGCAAGGCAGTGTCCTTACCCATTGGACCACCAGGGAAGCCCCAGGGTGCTACGTTGTACAGGGTGACCATAGGTTATAGGGAAGTGTCTCTAAGTACAACTTCTGCCCCAGTCTCACTCTAAAGTCAAGAGGGAAGAAAGAAATCACTCAGTTCCCACTCCTTGGTTTGGGCACTTTTTTCTTTCTAAACAGAGGCTCGAGTTAGTACAGACTGTTCACAAAGGTAATTTCCAGTTGACCACAATCTGATGAATAAAACATCACCAGGAAGAGCAAGTAGAATGTGATCCGCTGGAGGCTACACATGGAGCATCAGAAATCAAATTCTCCAACCCCGGGCAGCCACTGCGAAGAGAAGCCAAGAGTGCCCGTGGTCCCAGGCACTTAGAGTAAGATGTTGACGTGAGTGAGTAACACATCCCTGATCTACTGTTCCATTTCAGAAGCAACTGTGGTTTTTTACCAACCAGGCAAAAATAAGTTCAGAGGAAAGTGGTCTCCACTGGAACAACTCAAATTAGAAATCTCTTTAAAGTGAGGCCTTTAATGCCTCTGCCATCAGAAGACTGAGCAAGCAGGGCTATTCTCGATTTTTTTGCCACTATTTATTCAGACTTGTAAGAGTCTTCTGGGACACCTGGGACATTGGCTTTCAAATCAGTCCAGCAGGCATTGATTGATCTCCCAGAGCATTGAAGAATACCATGATAGAATGTAATGCACGTCCCAACTAAACTCACAAGCAAGGGGTGAAGATGGCGAAATAAATAAAATATGACCATCAAGTAGGATCAGGGAAACCATGGAAGAACATTCAACATGGAGGAAAGAAACAAGGAAGAGGGGTATGATTACAGAAGTGGCCAAGGAACTGGACTTTGGAAAACAGTAAGTGGGCGGAGGGGGTAAGAAGACCATGCCAGAATAGCAACAGCAGGAAGAGAAACCTCCTCCTGAAACAGAATGGCACCTTCAAAGGAACTGTCAACAGAATTGAGGGTCTTGGTGACATAATGCAGACGTGCACTAAAGTCAGAGAAAAAAGTTCAAAAGTCAGGTAAGGGTCTGAACATGAAGAACCTGGTGGCCCTGCTTCTCCTAGTTTCACAAGTGTAAAGAGGGTACTCGTAGGCTGCCCGTTTAAAAACAGTCATTTTAAAAATTCAATTGAGTTAATTCTGTTCCTCACAGTCATTCACACGTTCATCTCCAACTTTAATAACTTGTTATTTGTGGCCCAATATCTACCCTGTTCCCTTGGGAGTCACATGTTAATGTACGAAATTGAATTTATGGCCGCTGAAGGGTGACAGATTAATAGCACGAAAAATTAATCTGTTCACCCATATACTAAGAATAGAAAACCTACACAGAGGCAGTTCAATCTAATACCACTTATTATTAAGCCTTAAAATGTAAGCCCAGAGAAAAGAGATGAAAATTTATAAGCCAAGACCAAAGAGCTGGGACCTGAGGTAGCTGTGACTACAGGAATACCATGCAGTATGTTTTCTAAAACCCTCTCATGAAGAAATTTTCAAGCAGGAGCTTCCTAGGTCTAAAAATTACATGACTTTTATATTGGATCAAATAGCAACATTTGACTGTGTCGCTGATTATGACAACCACATCAAATTAGAAATCTCTTTAAAGTGAGGCCTTTAATGCCTCTGCCATCAGAAGACTGAGCAAGCAGGGCTATTCTCGATTTTTTTGCCACTATTTATTCAGACTTGTAAGAGTCTTCTGGGACACCTGGGACATTGGCTTTCAAATCAGTCCAGCAGGCATTGATTGATCTCCCAGAGCATTGAAGAATACCATGATAGAATGTAATGCACGTCCCAACTAAACTCACAAGCAAGGGGTGAAGATGGCGAAATAAATAAAATATGACCATCAAGTAGGATCAGGGAAACCATGGAAGAACATTCAACATGGAGGAAAGAAACAAGGAAGAGGGGCATGATTCCAGAAGTGGCCAAGGAACTGGACTTTGGAAAACAGTAAGTGGGCGGAGGGGGTAAGAAGACCATGCCAGAATAGCAACAGCAGGAAGAGAAACCTCCTCCTGAAACAGAATGGCACCTTCAAAGGAACTGTCAACAGAATTGAGGGTCTTGGTGACATAATGCAGACGTGCACTAAAGTCAGAGAAAAAAGTTCAAAAGTCAGGTAAGGGTCTGAACATGAAGAACCTGGTGGCCCTGCTTCTCCTAGTTTCACAAGTGTAAAGAGGGTACTCGTAGGCTGCCCGTTTAAAAACAGTCATTTTAAAAATTCAATTGAGTTAATTCTGTTCCTCACAGTCATTCACACGTTCATCTCCAACTTTAATAACTTGTTATTTGTGGCCCAATATCTACCCTGTTCCCTTGGGAGTCACATGTTAATGTACGAAATTGAATTTATGGCCGCTGAAGGGTGACAGATTAATAGCACGAAAAATTAATCTGTTCACCCATATACTAAGAATAGAAAACCTACACAGAGGCAGTTCAATCTAATACCACTTATTATTAAGCCTTAAAATGTAAGCCCAGAGAAAAGAGATGAAAATTTATAAGCCAAGACCAAAGAGCTGGGACCTGAGGTAGCTGTGACTACAGGGAATACCATGCAGTATGTTTTCTAAAACCCTCTCATGAAGAAATTTTCAAGCAGGAGCTTCCTAGGTCTAAAAAAATTACATGACTTTTATATTGGATCAAATAGCAACATTTGACTGTGTCGCTGATATATAAAGGAAGCCATATGAAAATATGGTTTATTCTGGTCTATTGTCAATAAATCATTAGATAATGGTGGTAACAGTAAATCAATAAATAATAACGAACATGCATGTCACTGAAAATTTCTTTCCCCTTTTCAGAAAGCTAAGAAAAGGGCTTGGGGTTAGGAGCTACTTTGATAATTTCTCATGGGCCACAGCTTGATCAGCAACATCCAATACACAGCCTGTATGCCATGATCCTCCATCCCAAATCAGAGGACTGTCGTTGTTGTTTAGTCACTAAGTGGTGTCTGACTTTTCTGAAATGCCATGGAGTGCAGCCCATCAGGTTCCTCTGTCCAACTGGAGCGGGCTGCCATTTCCTACTCCAGGGAATCTTCCTGACCCAAGGATCAAACCTGCGTCTCCTACATTGGCAGACAGATTCTTGACCACTGAGACACCTGGGAAGCTGTCAAGTCAGATGATAGGTGTTGCTAATCTGTTGGCATTTGTTCACCCATAATCCTCAGCCCAGAGGTCCCAGGCCACCACTTTGCAGCTGGCAACCTTCAGACAACCCACCTTTCTGACAAAACTGGGTTCTTTCCATTCACAGCCATCTTCTATTCTCTCACCAGAGTAATCCTTCTAAAAGCGAAAGTTAACCTAGAAGGATAAATACTAATTTCCTGGTGCAGTCAAAAGGGCCTTTCACAATGTACATTCATATGCCTTCTGTTTTGGGCACCACCCAAATCCCCTCCTATTTTGCATACCCTAATTTAGTCATCTGTATACGGCTCTGGCACACAAAGCTTTTACCTGGGAAAAAGACTGTTCATCCTGCCAAGTGTAGCCCAAGCGCCACCTCCCAGGTGAATCCTTCCTGTAGGAGACAGCTGCCAGCATCGTCTCCTTCTGGCTGAGGATGCATCCTTTCCCCCTTCGGCACATACAATTCAGAGGAGGCTGACGGAGAGATTCCACTGAGACAGGCTAGGACCAGGGATCTGAAGCCGCAGCTGCAATCCTCCAGCAACAAAATGCAAACAAACGGTATGGAACTAAAAATAACTGTGTGCATGCACAGTTGGGGCAAATCTTGGACGCAAAAGATATGAAAATAGTAGAAAAACCATCTGCCACTTTTAAAGACTCTGGAACAAAAACAGGAAGAGGTCAGGAGACAGAGCAGGGTACTACTCAAGCCTCATGCACTCACATCACCTAAGGGGTGGGCCAAACACCTAAGCCGCCCCCCTGGTGTGATGCTGGCTGACTCCTAGCCCCACCCCCTCCCACATCCATATAAGGAGCTAGCTCACCCACCCACTCATGAGCAAGCAAGGGAAACTGTGTTTTTTTTTTTTTTCTTTACATTTAAAAAAAATTTATACAGAGTTTTGTTATTCACAGACACCTATGTTCCCAGATCTGTCATATGCATATCCCTGGCGCCTTCCCACCTCCACCCCCCTCCCAGTCCCCCCATCCCACCCACCCAGGCTGTCACACTGCACCCCTGCAGGATCTCCTATTCCCACAACACAATGACAAAAGCTATCTTTTTCACATATGATACTATAGGTTTCCATGTTACTCCCTCTATGCCTCCCACCCACTGATCATTCTCCACAATGTCCATATGTCTGTTCTCTGTCTGTTTTTCCCTTGCTTCACTGCGTGTGTTATCGTTACCATCTTACTAGATTCCATATATATCTGTTAGTATACTGTACTTGTCTTTGGGTTTTTTTGACTTACTTCACTTTTTATAATAGGTTCTAGATCCATGCACCTCATTAGGACTGATTCTTCTTCATTTCTTTTTACAGCTGAGAAGTACTCCATTGTATATATGTACCAGAGCTTTTTGGGATTGCAGAAATATAGACCAATGGAACAAGATAGAGAACTCAGAGATAAACCCACGCACCTATGGGTACCTTATTTTTGACAAAGAAGGCGAACATATAAAATGGGACAAAGACAGCCTCTTCAACAAACGGTGCTGGGAAAACTGGCCAGCTACATGCAAAAAAATGAAGTTGGAACATTCCCTGACACCATACACAAAGATCAACTCAAAATGGATTCAAGACCTAAATGTAAGACCAGAAACCTTAAAACTCTTAGAGGAGAATACAGGTAAAACACTCAAGGACATAAACCAAAGCAAGATCTTCCATGACCCACCTGCTAGAATAGCGGAACTAAAACCAAAAATTTAACATGTGAGACCTAATGAAACCTAAAAGCTTTTTTTTTTTTTTTTTAGATTTATTTTTATTTATTTATTTTTATGGTCTTTGTTTTTGGCTGTGGGCCTCCCATCGCGGTGGCCACTTCGTTAGAGCCGGCTCTGGGCGCATTTTCATCGGCTTTCTTTGGCTCCTGTGGGCCTCCCATCGTGGCCTCTTCGCAGAGCCGGCTCTGGGCGCCATCAGTCTCACCCACCCACTCATGAGCAAGCAAGGAAACTGTGTTTTTTTTTCTTTACATTTAAAAAATTTATACAGAGTTTTGTTATTCACAGACACCTATGTTCCCAGATCTGTCATATGCATATCCCTGGCGCCTTCCCACCTCCACCCCTCCCAGTCCCCCCATCCCACCCACCCAGGCTGTCACACTGCACCCCTGAAGGATTTCCAGTTTCCACAAGCGTAATGACCATAGCTGTCTTTTTGACATATGATAGTATAGGTTTCCATGTTACCCCCTCTATGCCTCCCAACCACTGTTCATTCTCCACAATGTCCATATGTCTGTTCTCTGTCTGTTTTTCCCTTGCTTCACTGCGTGTGTTATCGTTACCATCTTACTAGATTCCATATATATCTGTTAGTATACTGTACTTGTTTTTCTTTTTTTGACTTACTTCATTTTTTATAATTGGTTCTAGATCCATGCACCTCATTAGGACTGATTCTTCTTCATTTCTTTTTACAGCTGAGAAGTACTCCATTGTATATATGTACCAGAGCTTTTTGGGATTGCAGAAATATAGACCAATGGAACAAGATAGAGAACTCAGAGATAAACCCACGCACCTATGGGTACCTTATTTTTGACAAAGAAGGCGAACATATAAAATGGGACAAAGACAGCCTCTTCAACAAACGGTGCTGGGAAAACTGGCCAGCTACATGCAAAAAAATGAAGTTGGAACATTCCCTGACACCATACACAAAGATCAACTCAAAATGGATTCAAGACCTAAATGTAAGACCAGAAACCTTAAAACTCTTAGAGGAGAATACAGGTAAAACACTCAAGGACATAAACCAAAGCAAGATCTTCCATGACCCACCTGCTAGAATAGCGGAACTAAAACCAAAAATTTAACATGTGAGACCTAATGAAACCTAAAAGCTTTTTTTTTTTTTTTAAGATTTATTTATTTATTTATTTTGGTAGGGAGGGTGGGAGGGAGGAGGGCGGCGGGCCACTTCTATTGGTCTTTCATTTCTCTATTTTCATCGGTCTTTGTTCTTTGGCTCCTGTGGGCCTCCCATCGCGGTGGCCTCTGTCGTTGCAGAGCACCGGCTCTGGGCGCATGCGCTCCAGAGCTCCGGCTAGGTCATTGGACACATCAGTCCAGCCGCTCCACAGCACGTGGGATTTTCCCAGGCCAGGGATCGAACCGGCACCCCTTGCAGTGCAAGGCGGTGTCCTTACCCACTGGACCACCAGGGAAGCCCCAACCTAAAAGCTTTTGTACAGCAAAAGAAATTACAAAAAAGCTGAACAGACAGCCCACAGAATGGGAGAAAATCATAGCAAATGAGACAACAGACAAAGAATTAATCTCCAAAATCTACAAGCAACTCAGACAACTCAGCACTGGAAAAATGAAGAGCCCAATCAAGAAATGGGAAAAAGACCTAAAGAGACATCTCACCAAAGAGGACATACAGATGGCCCAAAGCACATGAAATGATGCTCAACCTCGCTTACTATTAGAGTAATGCAAATCAAAACTGCAATGAGGTATCACCTCACAACCATCAGAATGGTCATCATCCACAAATTGACAGACAATAAATGCTGGAGAGGGTGTGGAGAAAAAGGAACCCTCTTGCATTGCTGGTGGGAATGTAAATTGATACAGTCTCTATGGAGGACAGTATGGAAATTCCTTAAAAAACTAAAAATAGAAGCGCCATACGACCCAGCAATCCCACTCTCAGGCTTATACCCTAATGAAATCAAAATTGAAAGAGACACCTGTACCCCAATGTTCATTGCAGCTCTCTATACAATATCCAGAACATGGAAGCAATCTAGATGTCCATCGATGAATGAATGGATAAAAAAGGGATGCAGTGTGACAGCCTGGGTGGGTGGGATGGGGGAAAAATTTGGGAAACCTTAAAAACTCTTAGAGGAGAATACAGGTAAAACACTCAAGGACATAAACCAAAGCAAGATCTTCCATGACCCACCTGCTAGAATAGCGGAACTAAAACCAAAAATTTAACATGTGAGACCTAATGAAACCTAAAAGCTTTTTTTTTTTTTTTAAGATTTATTTATTTATTTATTTTGGTAGGGGAGGGGTGGGGAGGGAGGGGGACGGGCGGGCCACTTCTATTGGTCTTTCATTTCTCTATTTTCATCGGTCTTTGTTCTTTGGCTCCTGTGGGCCTCCCATCGCGGTGGCCTCTGTCGTTGCAGAGCACCGGCTCTGGGCGCATGCGCTCCAGAGCTCCGGCTAGGTCATTGGACACATCAGTCCAGCCGCTCCACAGCACGTGGGATTTTCCCAGGCCAGGGATCGAACCGGCACCCCTTGCAGTGCAAGGCGGTGTCCTTACCCACTGGACCACCAGGGAAGCCCCAACCTAAAAGCTTTTGTACAGCAAAAGAAATTACAAAAAAGCTGAACAGACAGCCCACAGAATGGGAGAAAATCATAGCAAATGAGACAACAGACAAAGAATTAATCTCCAAAATCTACAAGCAACTCAGACAACTCAGCACTGGAAAAATGAAGAGCCCAATCAAGAAATGGGAAAAAGACCTAAAGAGACATCTCACCAAAGAGGACATACAGATGGCCCAAAGCACATGAAATGATGCTCAACCTCGCTTACTATTAGAGTAATGCAAATCAAAACTGCAATGAGGTATCACCTCACAACCATCAGAATGGTCATCATCCACAAATTGACAGACAATAAATGCTGGAGAGGGTGTGGAGAAAAAGGAACCCTCTTGCATTGCTGGTGGGAATGTAAATTGATACAGTCTCTATGGAGGACAGTATGGAAATTCCTTAAAAAACTAAAAATAGAAGCGCCATACGACCCAGCAATCCCACTCTCAGGCTTATACCCTAATGAAATCAAAATTGAAAGAGACACCTGTACCCCAATGTTCATTGCAGCTCTCTATACAATATCCAGAACATGGAAGCAATCTAGATGTCCATCGATGAATGAATGGATAAAAAAGGGATGCAGTGTGACAGCCTGGGTGGGTGGGATGGGGGAACTGGGAGCGGTGTGGAGGCGGGAGGGGGCCAGGGATATGCATATGACAGATCTTGGAAAATACATGTCTGTAAACAACAAAACTCTGTAAAAGTAAAAAGTAAAATAAAAATAATTTTTAAAAAGAAAAAAAATAAAGACACAAAATAAGAATTAAAAAAAAGAAATTTAATAGACCTTGAAAAGGTCTGTAGCAAAAAATAAAAATAAAAACTTTTAAAAAAAAGCCCTATAATAACAATTATCATGTCCTATTGTCATTTATTTATTTACACTCTATGTCTACGACTAGGATGTGAGCAGTGACTGCATCCTATTCTTCTCTGGGACACCAGAGCTTGACACAGTGTCACTAGGAAAGTGTGGTGAATGAGTGAGCCAAAAACTGAAAACCCATCATGCATTTCTATCAACGTTCAGGAGCCAAAGGACACCACATTTGTTGAACTCTTCAGTCCACTTCCATAACTTCCAGTGGAAACAAAGGTAGTGATAGCTCCACACTAGCACACAAGTCTCTCAGACTCAGTGGTTAAGACCCTGCACTTCCACTGCAGGGGTGAGGGTTTGATTCCTGGTCAGGGAACTAAGATTCCTACATGCCACACAGTGTAACAACAACAACAAACCCTACAAACAGAACGATGACAAATAAGTGCAATAAAATCTGCCTCTTTGTCAAAAAAAGAAAATCAGAACCTTCAAGGGCTTGTGTTCCAAGAAACACAATATTAAAATCTTATTTATCGTACATAGGAACTGCAGGAAAATGCAACATTTGTAAACGTCAACTGTGGAAACTAAAATTTAGTCCATTCTTTCAAACTAGTAGGGTTAAGACTATATTGAATATCTGAAAGGATCAATACCAAAATGTTTGAGGAGTTATCTCAAAGTGACAGGACATCAGGTGGTTTGTATTTTTACCTCTTTATTTCTTGTGTTTCCTAGGTGGCACAGAGGTAAAGAATCTGCCTGCCAATGCCAGAGACACAGGAGACATGGGTTCAATCGAGGGTTGGGAAGATCGCTTATAACCTGCTTCAGTATTTTGCTTGGAAAATTTCGTGGACAAAGGAGCCTGATTGGGGTCTCAAAGAGTTGGACATGACTGAGCGCACCTGCAAGCTTTAATTCTTGCTGAATTGCCTCTTAAAATTTATTTTGGAAGTATAAATTTACATTATAATGAGGGAATTAAAAGTTCCTTTCATATTAAAAATACAGTAAAATGTCTCCTTTGGCCCCAAATAGGAGAGAATAGAGAAGCCTCATATCTTTAACTGAAATGGAGAGACTCAACTTCCACTTCCACCTG
Organism: Tragulus kanchil; assembly: GCA_022376925.1. Taxonomy (NCBI): domain Eukaryota; kingdom Metazoa; phylum Chordata; class Mammalia; order Artiodactyla; family Tragulidae; genus Tragulus; species Tragulus kanchil. The sequence continues at coordinate 174,680,894 of JAIOJX010000030.1, forward strand.
ATGCACTAACCCCTCCACCTCAGGCCCTGACATTTGGGGCAGAATTGTATCTCCTCTCTCTCGGCTCACTTGGTTCTGCAGACACAACCCTTGATCTCTACGTCAGGAAACTACTCCCTCTCTCCATTCCAGTGACCTCAACAACAGCACTACTAACCACATCTGTCATCCTAGGATATTCACACTCAGTGGTTTAGAAAGAATAAGTATACATCATGATATAGCCATATGGCACTCAAAAGGAATCATGTTTGCAATTAAAATTTCATGCAATTGTTCAGGGACTGTATCTTGAGATTTCAGCTAAAAATAAAGACAGCAAAAGTCAATCTCTCTCTCTCTCCCTCAGTGAACATTCTATTGCAAGTACCCCCAGCTTCTGGAAGCAACACAGAGACGAAATATCAAGTGTCAGATCCTGAAAAGCAAGTTTGAAAACATGCCAGGTCCCATACATCACTCATCAAAAGAATATATTACAGGACTTCCCTGGTGGTCCAGTGGGTAAAGAGTTTGTCTTGCAGTGCAAGGAGCACTGGTTCAATCCCTGGCCTGGGAAGATCCCATGTGCTGTGGAGGGGATGGACCAGTGTGTCCAGTTACAAGTCAGCACACAAACACATGCACCCAGAGCCAGTGCTCTACAACAAGAGAGGCCACTGCAATGGGAGGCCCACACAGGCCAAAGAACAAAGATGGATGAAAATAAATAAATGAAAGATCAATAAAAAAAAAAAAAAAAGAAAATAGAAGCACCATATGACCCAGCAATCTCACTCTTAGTCTTATACCCTGATGAAATCAAAACTGAAAGAAGCACCTGTACTCCAATGTTCATTGCAGCTCTCTATACAACAGCTAGAACATGGAAGCAACCTAGATGTCCATTGACAAATCAATGGATAAAAAAGCTCTGGTACATATATACAATGGAATACAACACAACTGTAAAAAGAAATGCAGAAGAATCAGTCCTAATGAAGTGGATGGCTCTAGAACCTATCATAAAAAGTGAAGTAAGTCAAAAAGAGAAGGACAAGTACACTATACAAACACATATACATGGAATCTAGTAAGATGGTAACGATAACACATGCAGTGAAGTGATGGAAAAACAGACATGGACAGTAGACCTATGGACATTGTAGGGAATGAACAGTGGGTGGAAGGTGTAAAGAAAGTAGCATGAAAACCTATACTATCACATGTGAAAAAAATAGCTATTCTCATTGCGCTGTGAGAAAAGGGGATCCTGCAGGGGTGCTGTGCGACAGCCTGGAGGGGTGGGATGGGGGGGATATACATATGACTAATCTGAGATTATACATATCTGTAAACAACAAAACTCTGTAAAATAAAAGGTAAAATAAAAATTAAAAAAAAAAAGAATCCACCTGCCAATGCAGCAGACAAAGGTGCAATCACTAGTCTGGAAAGATTCCACATGCCACAGGCAGCTAAGCCTGTGAGCCCCATCTATGGAAGCCCTCCTGCCCTAGAGACCATTCTCCTGGATAAGAGAAGCCACCACAATGAGAAGCCTGTGCACTGCAACAAAGAATAACCCCAAACAGTAGAGAAAGCACCCACAACTACAAAGACCCAGTGGAACCAAAAATAAATGAATAAATAAAATCTTAAAGACATAGAGAAGAGACTTTCAGACACAGTGGGGGAGGGAAAGACAGGATAATTTGAGAGAGTAGCATGGAACATATACACAACCATGTGTAAAATAGATAGCGGGAATTGGCTGTATGATACAGGGAATGATGTTTAAGAAAGAGAGGACATATGTATAGCTATGGCTCATTCATGTTGATGTACAGCAGAAACCATCACAATATTGTCAAGTAATTATCCTCTTTTATTATTTTATTAAAGATAAGACAAAATAGGGGGCTTCCTTGGTGGTCCAGTGGGGTAAGGACACTGCCTTGCAGTGCAAGGGGCGCCAGTTCAATCCCTGGCCTGGGAAGATCCCACGTGCCGTGGAGCGGCTGGACTGATGTGCCCAATTACCAAGCAGGAGCTCTGGAGCGCATGCGCCCTGAGCCAGCGCTCTGCGACAACAGAGGCCACTGCAATGGGAGGCCCACAAGAGCCAAAGAACAAAGACGGATGAAAATAGACAAATGAAAGACCAACAGAAGTGGCCCGCCCACCCCCTCCCTCCCCAACCCGCCCCCCTCAAAATAAATAAATAAATGTTAAAAAATAATAAAAAAAAAAAATAAAATAGGGGCTTCCCTGGCAGTCCACTGGGTAAAGAGTCCACCTTGTAATGCAAGGGGCACAAGTTTGACCCCCATCCCAGGAAGATCCCACATGCTGAGGAGCGGTTGGGCCGGTGTGTCCAATTACAAGACAGTGCTCTGGAGTGCATGTGCCCAGAGCCAGTGCTCTGCAGCCAGAGAGGCCACTGCAGTGGCAGTCTCACAGAATAAAAAGATCGATGAAAAATAAAAATGATAAGTTAGAGGAAAAAAATAAAATAATTTTTAAAGGATATAAGGTTTTTGAAAAAGAATATACAGAAGGTAGGGTGCGAACAGTCATCTAAGTGACTGACCACGACCACGACCCCCTACTTACTGTACTCTTTCACTGTCTCAGATCCAATCTCCTTCTGGGCTTCCACAGCTGCCCATCTCATGCCCAGTCTAAATGAAATTTTCCAAAATCTCTATTCCCTAAGTTCAGCTGACATTTATCAAGCACAGTTTTTGTGCCAGGTATAGGAACGACATGCTTATGAAATCTTCCATAATCAGTTCCAGTTGAGATGGAGCCCTGGTTTGTAACATTTGCCCATGTCCATAGGAAATTCCTCTGCTGTGGTCCATTTCAATCAAATAGCTTGACGTCACTAAACATGGAGCCGGCAAGGGATCCTCAGTGCTCATCACTTTATAGTAGGTTCCCCGTTACTACAGACAAACGGAGATGTAAGTAACTTTAACAGCGTGACGAATAGCAAAAGGTAGAAAAACAACTGCTACTAGAATCTGCAGTATTTCTTTTGTCTTTTAATCTAATGTATTTAATGAGAGTTGTATGTAATTGAATGTTTAGGAATGGCTGTATTGTACAACCCACTCACAGAACTTCCTGAAAATTTAACCCTTGTCACTCATGAGGGATTAGGAGCCAACTCCTGCAGGGCACTGGTGTCAGCCCTTGTGATCAGGTCTGGAGACACAGGAATAAAACACAGTCTCTGCTCACAGGAAACACTAGCCCCTTAAGAGACAGAGATGTCAAGAAACCACAGCCAAGTGAAAATGGCTTAGGGGAAGTGTCTACCAAACCCACAGAGCACAAATAAGCCAGAGGGAAGAGTCTGGCGAGAAATTCAGAAAACGTTTTGCAAAAGATCTAACATTCAAGCCGAGTCTCAAAGCATGTTTAGAAGTGGATAGAAAAGAGAGCAGGAACAGTAAGATAGAGACACTGGCAGTCTGGCCCCAGGAAACAGCACAGGCAAGACTTTAAACATCTGAAAAAAAAGTCAGGTATTGTATGCAGATTTCAAGGTGTTTGGAGCACAGAGTCTGGGGGAAGGAGCAGTGAGAAATGAATGCTCAAGGGCTTCCCTGGTGGCTCAGAGGTAAAGAATCTGCCTGCCCAGTGCAGGAGATAAGGATTCAAGCCCAGGTCAGGGAAGATCTCACCTGCTAAGGCGCAACCAAGCCAATGTACCCCAACTGCTGAGTTTGTGCTCTAGAGCCTGGAAGTCACAACTACTCAGCCCTGGAGCCCGTGCCATCTCATGCCCAGTCTAAATGAAATTTTCCAAAATCTCTATTCCCCAAGTTCAGCTGACATTTATCAAGCACAGTTTGTGCCAGGTATAGGAACGACATGCTTATGAAATCTTCCATAATCAGTTCCAGTTGAGATGGAGCCCTGGTTTGTAACATTTGCCCATGTCCATAGGAAATTCCTCTGCTGTGGTCCATTTCAATCAAATAGCTTGACGTCACTAAACATGGAGCCGGCAAGGGATCCTCAGTGCTCATCACTTTATAGTAGGTTCCCCGTTACTACAGACAAACGGAGATGTAAGTAACTTTAACAGCGTGACGAATAGCAAAAGGTAGAAAAACAACTGCTACTAGAATCTGCAGTATTTCTTTTGTCTTTTAATCTAATGTATTTAATGAGAGTTGTATGTAATTGAATGTTTAGGAATGGCTGTATTGTACAACCCACTCACAGAACTTCCTGAAAATTTAACCCTTGTCACTCATGAGGGATTAGGAGCCAACTCCTGCAGGGCACTGGTGTCAGCCCTTGTGATCAGGTCTGGAGACACAGGAATAAAACACAGTCTCTGCTCACAGGAAACACTAGCCCCTTAAGAGACAGAGATGTCAAGAAACCACAGCCAAGTGAAAATGGCTTAGGGGAAGTGTCTACCAAACCCACAGAGCACAAATAAGCCAGAGGGAAGAGTCTGGCGAGAAATTCAGAAAACGTTTTGCAAAAGATCTAACATTCAAGCCGAGTCTCAAAGCATGTTTAGAAGTGGATAGAAAAGAGAGCAGGAACAGTAAGATAGAGACACTGGCAGTCTGGCCCCAGGAAACAGCACAGGCAAGACTTTAAACATCTGAAAAAAAAGTCAGGTATTGTATGCAGATTTCAAGGTGTTTGGAGCACAGAGTCTGGGGGAAGGAGCAGTGAGAAATGAATGCTCAAGGGCTTCCCTGGTGGCTCAGAGGTAAAGAATCTGCCTGCCCAGTGCAGGAGATAAGGATTCAAGCCCAGGTCAGGGAAGATCTCACCTGCTAAGGCGCAACCAAGCCAATGTACCCCAACTGCTGAGTTTGTGCTCTAGAGCCTGGAAGTCACAACTACTCAGCCCTGGAGCCCGTGTTCTCCAACAAGAGAAGCCACCACAATGAGAAATCCACTAGAGAAGAGCCAGAATAGCAATAAAGATGCAGCACAGGCAAAAAATAAATAAAATTATATATTTTAGGTTCTTCTTCACGTCAAAGTCTTTTATGCACACGAGAGTCATCTTCAGGAACTTGAATCACATGATTCTTGAATAGACTGTTCTGTCAACCTCCACCAAGCATTTTTAGTACATGTGTGTCATTTCACATTCCATGGGAGACAGGGGAGCTTCTTAAAAGCTTGCATGAATGAGATACCATACCGCACCACACACTGCTCACTGAAGCCACAGAAAGCAATAGGAAGAGAAAGACCATCCCACATTTACTCTTGGACCAAGAACATAAACATACTGAAGGTGCCAGGGATGTACTGTGTGATCTGCCTCCCAAATCTCCCTTCAGTAATTAGCCCACATGTTAGAATACCACCAGAATACAGTCCTCAGTGTCAACCTCCTTTGAAAATGGCTTCATTCATGGTCGTACCCCTGACCCAAGGAAGCTCACAGCCAACAGATGGTCAACGAGGGCTTACAAAGGTCCTGGCTGCTTGTTTCAACTCAGGACAACTCTGAAGGAAGTGCCGTGTAGGAGTGGGTGGGAATTTCTTGAGAAAGAATCCTGTTACCCAGTCTTGCTTTCTTCTCCTCCATTCCACAGGAGCTCATCCCACTAAACATCCTGCATGATTTTTTCTGAGTCTTTTTTCCCCAGGAAATCCAACTTGCCACAAAATCTAACCAATGAAGTCTCTGTTCCTTCCCTCAGTCACTAAATTTTGTTAAGCTTTGACCACATGCCAGGCTCTCTGCAGAGCACTAAAGTTTTCAACATGAACAAAATAAATTAAAGCTAAGTACATAATCCAGGTTTCAGAGACTTTAGTGGAGAAGACAAATATATATATCAAATACTCATATTAATTAATGTATAGACAGTATAATTACAAAAATAACTCCTCAAAAGGAAAATACTCTCCAAGACAGCATGCCCTAAAGGAGCGAACTATGCTGGATATTGAGTTGAGGGAAAGCCGTGTCAAGAATCATGAATGGTCTCCATAATACCACTCTGGGGCATACACATCCTGAGGAAACCTATGAAAAGACCCATGTACCCCAGTGTTCACTGCAGCACTATTTACATGTTCTCAAAAAGGGGCCCTTGCAATGAATGAGATACTTCTTCACGTCAAAGTCTTTTATGCACGAGTCATCTTCAGGAACTTGAATCACATGATTCTTGAATAGACTGTTCTGTCAACCTCCACCAAGCATTTTTAGTACATGTGTGTCATTTCACATTCCATGGGAGACAGGGGAGCTTCTTAAAAGCTTGCATGAATGAGATACCATACCGCACCACACACTGCTCACTGAAGCCACAGAAAGCAATAGGAAGAGAAAGACCATCCCACATTTACTCTTGGACCAAGAACATAAACATACTGAAGGTGCCAGGGATGTACTGTGTGATCTGCCTCCCAAATCTCCCTTCAGTAATTAGCCCACATGTTAGAATACCACCAGAATACAGTCCTCAGTGTCAACCTCCTTTGAAAATGGCTTCATTCATGGTCGTACCCCTGACCCAAGGAAGCTCACAGCCAACAGATGGTCAACGAGGGCTTACAAAGGTCCTGGCTGCTTGTTTCAACTCAGGACAACTCTGAAGGAAGTGCCGTGTAGGAGTGGGTGGGAATTTCTTGAGAAAGAATCCTGTTACCCAGTCTTGCTTTCTTCTCCTCCATTCCACAGGAGCTCATCCCACTAAACATCCTGCATGATTTTTTCTGAGTCTTTTTTCCCCAGGAAATCCAACTTGCCACAAAATCTAACCAATGAAGTCTCTGTTCCTTCCCTCAGTCACTAAATTTTGTTAAGCTTTGACCACATGCCAGGCTCTCTGCAGAGCACTAAAGTTTTCAACATGAACAAAATAAATTAAAGCTAAGTACATAATCCAGGTTTCAGAGACTTTAGTGGAGAAGACAAATATATATATCAAATACTCATATTAATTAATGTATAGACAGTATAATTACAAAAATAACTCCTCAAAAGGAAAATACTCTCCAAGACAGCATGCCCTAAAGGAGCGAACTATGCTGGATATTGAGTTGAGGGAAAGCCGTGTCAAGAATCATGAATGGTCTCCATAATACCACTCTGGGGCATACACATCCTGAGGAAACCATAACTGAAAAAGACCCATGTACCCCAGTGTTCACTGCAGCACTATTTACACTAGCCAGGACATGGAAGCAACCTAGATGTCCATCACCAGATGAATGGATAAAGAAGCTGTGGTACATATATACAATGGACTATTACTCAGCCATAAAAAGGAATGCATTTTAGTCAGTTCTAATAAGGTAGATAAACCTAGAACCTATTATACAGAGTGAAGCGAGTCAGAAAGAGAAAAACAAAGATCGTATATTAATACATATATATGGAATCTAGAAAGATGGTACTGATGAACCTATTTGCTGGGTAGCAATGGAGACTCCGACAGAAAACAGACCTGTGGACACAGCGGGCAAAGGAGAGGGTAGAACGAATTGAGTAGCACTGAAACATATCTATTATCATATATAAAACAGAGCGCCATTGGGAATTTGCGGTATGGAACAGGGAGTTAAACCTGGTGCTCTGTGACAACCTAGGGGAGTCGGATGGGGTGGGAACATGGGAGAGAGATTCAGGAGTGGGGAGACATATGTACACCTATGACTGATGTAGGTGATGTAGCTCTATGGCAGAAACCCACACAACAATGTAAATCAATTATTCTCCAATTAAAAATTAATAAATTAAAAAAGAAGCAGGCTTCCCTGGTGGTCCAGTGGTCAAAGAGTCCACCTGGCAGTGCAAGGGGCACCGGTTCAATCCCTGACCCAAGAAGATGCCATGTGCCGTGGAGCAGCTGCACTGATGTGTCCAATTACAAGCCAGTGCTCTGGAGCACATGCGCCCAGAGCCAGTGCTCTGCAACCAGAGAGGCCATTGCAATGGGAGGCCCACACAGGCCAAAGAATAAAGATGTATGAAAAATAAATAAAGAAAGAACCAATAAAAGAGGCCAAATTTTTTTTTTAATTTTTAAAAAATGAATCATGAATGGTCTGATATTTTTCCCCAGGTCTAAGTTAACAAGTTAGCCTGCCACAGTTTTGTGGGTGCTTAATGGGAGACACAGGACCCCAAAGTCATAGGCCAAGGACAGTTTATTTCTTACAGATAGAGTCGTAGCCAGAGAGTCAGCATTTCTGCATCATTTCCCAATACCATTAGGGTGATGAGAAGAGGGGCAGGTGACACCTGCCTAGGTGGTGGACTGCACTTTACGACAAGAGTGCTGAGTTTAGGGAACCCGGATCTTTTAGAGTGGGCAGTATGGATATCTGTCCTTTGTTCAAGAGTGGGGGTATCTACCTCTATCTTCCAAAGCTGTTCACCACACAAATATCTTTGAAATGTTCATCTGAAACAGTCAAGTGCAAACCATAGCTGTAGAGAAACATGCAGACATAAGAGCGATCCATACATAATTATCTTGTAGCAAGTGGAATATATAGTAAGCCCCCTACATAGGAACCTTCAAGTTGCAAATTTTCAAAGATGCGAATGTGCCCCTTTAGGCCAGCTGTTGTACTGGACCATATTGTAGCTTTCAAGGTACTGGGCTGTAAGAGTAAAAATGTTTTCTTTATATTTTGCATTTGTTTTTTATGTACATAGTATTTGTATGAAAAGCATTATAAACCTATTACAGTACAGTATGATATGGCTGATTGTGTTAGTTGGGTACATAGGTTAACTTCATCAGACTTACAAATTGGATTTACAAATGCATTCTTGGAATGGAACTTGTTCATATACAGGAGGCTTACTGTATAAATCTGTCTCTTGGTTAGAAACCTTCACACTAAGCTCTGTGTTTCTCTAACTAAGGCTACCTAACAGACATGTTTAGGATAGATCTTTGCCATCTCCACAACAGGATCTGGAGGTTCTGGGGGCACTGCGTATTTCCTTACAGTAGTTCATTGTTTGGTAGACTCTTGGGACTTTGAATGTAGATTACAAGGATTCTCTCTCTTTCTTTTTTTTTCCATCTTAAAGGTGTGGTGTAACTTAGAATTTGTCTGGGCAAATGCTGTGTGTTAGGTGATCTATGGGATTGTAAAGGTAAACTTGGATATCCAGAAGCTGAAAGCATTCTGTTGCAACAGAAGTGTTTCCAACATTATCTCTGGTGCTACAGTTGTAGATGCCAAGAACCCAGAACAAGGACTTAGGTTTCCCCAAAGGGTTATAAATCTGTGTGGAATGTGATAGCAGGAGATTGAAAATGGTCCTCTCTCTTGGATCCGCTGCTGCACTAACATCATTTTCTAAAAGTATTTATCCTTGAATTAAGCATTTCAGAGAATATTCTCATTATGTGAGTGGATGTGGTGAGGTCATAAAAGCTTCACAAATCTCTGAGACAGACAAATCTCCACTTGCTATGTATCACATTGGGGCCCCATAACTGCCATATGGAATCCGGACAGTATCAAATTTGTGTTTAGAGAAAGCATTTTGCAATTATTCTACCATATTTCTATTTATTATGATGAAATATCTTCCTGGGTAATCTTTATACAGATATATTTTACCATTTTTGTCCCTCAGATATTTCCTATGGAATAAGGCACCATGAAATTCCATACAAAATGCTTTAGAACAGTGCATCTCAAAATGCGTCTCCTCCTCCCTCCGCCTCCAACCCTGACCAGCAGCAGGAGCAACTGTGCCACTTGGGACTTTGTTAGATGCAAAGTCTTAGGTCCTACCTTCCACCTGTTCAATCAGAAACTCTAGAGCCCAGCGATCTGTGTTTTAATAAACCCACCAGGGGATTCTAAATATGTTCAATAGAGAACCACTGCTACAGAATTAACTGAGGCTGTTTCAGAAATGAACAGAACTGTTGATTTCAGGGTAAAGAAATACAGCCTGTCAACATTCAGCCTCTTCAACGCTAACTTTAATCTGAACCTTTCTTCCAACAGCCATAAACGAAAATGGTTGACAACTTTTATTTTATTTTGCAATTTAACAGCCTCGGCAATAAACCCAACCGCCTGAATTATCTTTCTTATCCAAACAGAGCAGATTCTGGTCGGGTGTGATATACAGTGGCAAACTCAAGATTCATAGAAAATCAATATGCAAATCAATACATTTTTAACTCCAAGTCTCGTCTGTCAAGTCTTTCATATTAAATGGCTTCATCAAGAATTTGGTGAAACGCAAGAAAAGACCTCACTCAATGACCCACACCAAAGCTTTACCAATAATATACAATTTTGCAAAAGACGACACAAGGGGTCAATAGCACAACCTATCCTGCCTTAGAAAACTGAAAGCTTCATTCAGAGATAATCGAACAACTGAACTTACCACATGGACGCGCACTCACAATTGGAGAACCTTTGGCACCAAAAGCTCAAGCTGATGGGCTTCCCCTGGTGGTCCAGTGGGTAAGGACACCGCTTTGCAGTGCAAGGGGCGCCAGTTCGAGCCCTGGCCTGGGAAGATCCCACGTGCCGCGGAGGGGCTGGACCGGTGGTCCAATTACCGAGCCAGAGCTCTGGAGTGCATGCACCCAGAGCCAGTGTTCTGCAATGACAGACACCACCACGATGGGAGGCCCACAGGAGCCAAAGAACAAAGACGGATGAAAATAGAGAAATGAAAGACCAATAGAAGTGGCCCGCCCGCTCCCCTCCCTCCCCAACCCGACCCCCGCCCAAAATCCCAAAATAAATAAAATAAATAAATCTTTAAAAAAAAAAAAGCTCAAGCTGATAACCATTATGGCATCCAGAGGGAGCTGCTGCAGTGGGTCTCAACACAGGCTGCACAAGAGAATCATATTTTTTTTTTTTTTGCTTTTGTTCAGTTGCTCAGTCCTGTCTGAGTCATTGTGACCCCATGGATGGTAGCTCACCAGGCTACTCTTTCCATGGCATTTCCCAAGCAAGAATACTGAAGCAGGTGGCCATTTTCTGCTCCAGGGGATCGTCTCAACCCAGGGATCAAACCCCCATCTCTTAAGTCTCCTGCACTGGGAGGTGGACTCTTTAGCACTAGTGCCACCGGGGAAGCCCAGCTTTCCAGTGTTAAAAATGTTCAAAGGCCCTAGGATCAGGTCATACACCCAAGATGAGTAGTTGTTAAATTTTAGCATGCCTTGGAATCCACTAGAAGTCTTGTTAAAACATAGAAGACTACATCCAGATGACCCCTGCCCCAGATCAGTTAAATCGCCATCCTTGGAACTGGGAACCCAAACAGTATTTTCTAAATTTCTCAAGATATTTGCAACGTGTAGCCAAGGTAAAAAGCACCAGTCCATGGATCAACTCAGCCCGCCCATGTGTCCAAGGACAACTCTACAACACAGAATGTGTATGAGAGCAGAGAGGGAAGGAAAATAAACAGAAACACCTGAAAACTGTGTTCAGAAGCATGAGATAAGGGAGAATCTCCCCAAAGAATCCAAAGTTCATTAACTTAAATAACAACACTATTCAAAATGTTGCCAACCACTGGAAACTGGAGAACTGGGGAAGGGGACTGAATGAAACATCATCCGACTTTATGAGATTCACCAGTCAGAAGAGAAGATTATCTCAGCAGCTCTCACTACCTACTGACTTGGGCCACAGGTGTCCCTAACAGAGGTCACCACATGGGTGTTGAGTCAGGGGAGCTGAGCAGGGTAAAGGTTATGAGTGTCTGAGAAGAACACTTATTGTCTTAGGAAAGAGGAGGGGGAGACTGTTACAGCCTGAAGTAAAGTGACAGTTAAGATACTAAGAAAGGACAGAGAAGGCAAAAGTCAGATTGCTAGGGAAGTTTGACAGCAATGTTATTAGACGAATTAGATGAATGTGCTTAGCTGGACAACTGAGTAAGAAAGTAAGACTAATATATAGTTTAATGAATCCAAGGTCTGGGAGCAGTTCTCAGAAACAGTAAATAATAATAATAATGAAAGTGAAAGTCGTTCAGTCGTGTCCAACTTTGTGAGATCCCATGGTTTTAGCCTGCCAGGCCCCTCTGTCCATGGAATTTTCCAGGCAAGAATACTGGAGTAGGCAACCTTTCTCTTCTTCAGGGAATCTTCCCAACACAGGGATCGAGCCCAGGTCTCCTGAATTCCAGGCAGATTCTTTACCAGCTGAGCTACCAGGGAAGCCCTAATAATAATAATAATAATAATATGTTAATATTATCTAAAATTTATTGTACAGATGTGAGAGTTGGACAGTAAAGAAGACCGAGTGCCAAAGAATTGATGCATTTGGATTGGGATGCGGGACAAGACTCTTGAGAGTCCCTTGGATTGCAAGGAGATAAAAAAAAAAAAATCAACCTTAAAGGAAATCAAACCTGAATATTCATTGCAAGGACTCATGCTGAGGCTGAAACTCCAATACTGTGGCCACGTGATGTGAAGAGATGACATTTCCTGATGCTGGGAAAGAGTGAGGGCAAAAGGAGAAGGGGGCAGCAGAGGAAGAGATGGTTGGATGGCATCACTGACGCAATGAATATGAATTTGAGCAAACCTCAGGAGAACATGGAGAACAGTGGATCCTGACATGCTACAGTCCGTGGGGTCAAGAAGTCTTGGACATGACTTAGCAACCGAACAACAACAACAAGATTTATTGACCTGTTCTATGGACCAGGCACACACCATGTAAACCCTGTACATAGACTAACTCACTTAATCTTCAGTCTACAGAATGGGCAGCCTGAGGCACAAGGAGACAAAGTAACTCACCCAAATTCACAGAGCTATTTAGGGTGGAGTAGGCTCCCCCGGGGCATGCTCCTGAACACACCAGCCTTCCTGCCTTACATAAGAGCACCTGCACAATCTACCTCCACACCCCTAAAACTAGAAAGAGTATCTCTCACTGACTGCCAAGTTCAAGAAAAGATCTTTCATTCGAACATCATGATACACACATACTATGACTATGTGAAGTCCCTAGCATTTTCAGAAATCTCATTTTCCTTTTCTAGCCACATGATGATAAACACTCAAGACAGCATGAAAGTAGTATTTCCCCTTTCCATTCCTGTGCACTCCTGGAAAGAGAGTGAAACAAAGAAAAAAGGCATGCAAAAATCTCAAGGGCACATGCCCCTCCTATACAGCATCTTTTTGTTTTCTTGAAAACAAAAAAACATGTAAGGCATATAAATTATTACAATCACTGAAATGATTAAAAAATGAAAAGGCCCCACTAATGTGGGTACTTAAGATAAAGGTACAAATCCTAAAGGAATTATGGAGAAGAAAAAACAAGCTCGCGAACAAATATAGTCAGCTGCAAAATAGAATAAAGTTTTCCAAATGTACAATCCAGCCTGCCCAAGAGCCTGAAAGGGGCCTCCAAGATAAATGGTGGTAGATTTCACCAGAGGCCCCCACCAGACCATCTGCCAATGCACACTCCAGCAGCAGCTTATGGCAACAGTCCTCTTAACCTTTTAGATTACAGGTATAAATTCCACATTTATTTGTTTATTATCACTCTCCCTCCTAGAATATAAACTCCAAGAGATCAAGAACTTTGTCTTATTCCTACCACACCCACTTTTTTTTTTATAACAGAGTCTGGAACATAATTGGTTCTTAATAAATAATTCCTAAATGAATAGATCAAATTGTAAAAAAACAGTAATGCTAACACACCCTGCTAAGGAAGCAGTGATATTAACAATTCACACTACAGATGGGTGGATATGCTGGCATGAAATTGGACAATGTATGTGAAGACCTTTATAGATGTTCCTTCCCACTCTTTGCTCAACAATATACTTCTATGACTCTACATGTTTTAGAAAATCTGGGATGCTATTAAATATTCATTTACAAAGAGGTACTCTGCATTATTTACAAGAGGAGGAAAATTTTTCAACAATCTACATATTCAAAAAGAACATAGGAGGAAAACAAATTGTGGTATATCCACACAATGGAGCTTTTGATGGTAGGGAAAGGATCACTATATAATGTAAATTTAAACAAAAATCAAAAGGAACAGAAAATAAAACTTCACATATACAATACCACCTATATAATCACATACCTATGTGTAGAGAAAAGAGACTGGAAGGAAATATACCAAGATGCTCATGGCAATTTTCTCTGGTGATGAGTCTGCAAATAAATTCTTTCTGTCTTTATGCATTTTCACATTTTTCATGCCTCCCACATCTTATGTTAAAATATTAATTAAAAAATAAAACATAGCTATAATTGTATCTTAGTTCACTGGGAGCAAATAAATGATCATAACTAAGGCAAAAGGCTAATTCATAAAATCTTTTCTTTTCTTTCCATGGACAAAAATATTCCTGCTTCAAATTTATTACTTTTGAGCTCACAGAAATGAGCACTTGAACTGAGAGCTAAACATGTCCAATTTGAGCACACTGATGGGTATGATAAGCTGTATTTTCCAAAATTGCAACCGATTTCCTTTCAAATGAAACATTAAACACCAATATGCAAAAGAGAAACATAACTGATTTATTCAAAATTGGGGGTAGCACCCAGCATCAGACTCAGCAACCCTGACCCTGTTAGGCTCCTCTGCCCATGAAATTCCCCAGGCAAGAATCCTGGAGGGGACTGCCATTCCCTTCTCCAGGGAATCTTCTTGACTGAAGGATGGAACCCAGGTATCTCACACTGCAGGCAGAGTCTTTACCATCTGGGCCACCAGGGGAGCCCCTGAATATAGAGACCACTGATCTTCCCTGTCTGCTACAAGGACATGCTTGGGGACCTCTGAAATCTTGGAAAACAACTCAGCAGCCACAATACTGAAAGCTCTGAAAATAAAAATGTTTCCACACAGATTCTCCAAAGCTCAAACCAGGGGCCTCTCCCGCCCCACAGCGGTGAGTTATGTGCCAGCTCCTTTGGGGAGACAGGCGCAGGGTTTGTGCTTGGACATAACAGCTACACAATTTCCTGCTGGGTGTGTGATCAGAAGCCTCTTCAAATCTGTCTACTCTAACATTAAAGCTTCATGGCACCTAAGGAACACAAAGACACTCTTATTCCATAAAGCATTCTTTGGCCTTGGTTCAATATTTTGATGCAATACCTTGACTGTTGTGACCACAGCAGACATGAGGGACAACAGCCCAGGCTATAAAACACTATATAATGTAAATTTAAACAAAAATCAAAAGGAACAGAAAATAAAACTTCACATATACAATACCACCTATATAATCACATACCTATGTGTAGAGAAAAGAGACTGGAAGGAAATATACCAAGATGCTCATGGCAATTTTCTCTGGTGATGAGTCTGCAAATAAATTCTTTCTGTCTTTATGCATTTTCACATTTTTCATGCCTCCCACATCTTATGTTAAAATATTAATTAAAAAATAAAACATAGCTATAATTGTATCTTAGTTCACTGGGAGCAAATAAATGATCATAACTAAGGCAAAAGGCTAATTCATAAAATCTTTTCTTTTCTTTCCATGGACAAAAATATTCCTGCTTCAAATTTATTACTTTTGAGCTCACAGAAATGAGCACTTGAACTGAGAGCTAAACATGTCCAATTTGAGCACACTGATGGGTATGATAAGCTGTATTTTCCAAAATTGCAACCGATTTCCTTTCAAATGAAACATTAAACACCAATATGCAAAAGAGAAACATAACTGATTTATTCAAAATTGGGGGTAGCACCCAGCATCAGACTCAGCAACCCTGACCCTGTTAGGCTCCTCTGCCCATGAAATTCCCCAGGCAAGAATCCTGGAGGGACTGCCATTCCCTTCTCCAGGGAATCTTCTTGACTGAAGGATGGAACCCAGGTATCTCACACTGCAGGCAGAGTCTTTACCATCTGGGCCACCAGGGGAGCCCCTGAATATAGAGACCACTGATCTTCCCTGTCTGCTACAAGGACATGCTTGGGGACCTCTGAAATCTTGGAAAACAACTCAGCAGCCACAATACTGAAAGCTCTGAAAATAAAAATGTTTCCACACAGATTCTCCAAAGCTCAAACCAGGGGCCTCTCCCGCCCCACAGCGGTGAGTTATGTGCCAGCTCCTTTGGGGAGACAGGCGCAGGGTTTGTGCTTGGACATAACAGCTACACAATTTCCTGCTGGGTGTGTGATCAGAAGCCTCTTCAAATCTGTCTACTCTAACATTAAAGCTTCATGGCACCTAAGGAACACAAAGACACTCTTATTCCATAAAGCATTCTTTGGCCTTGGTTCAATATTTTGATGCAATACCTTGACTGTTGTGACCACAGCAGACATGAGGGACAGCAGCCCAGGCTGGCTGAATTTTCATTACACAGATGGCTGGTCTTAGGTTAATTGCTATACGACCCAACTCCACAGCTTGCTCTCTTCCACCCAGGGTGTTGGCATTTAAACTGTGCTCCCTAGAATCCTCTGTTCCCAGGAGCTGTCTGGAAAAAAAACTGCAGAGGAATGGAGGGAGAGGGGTAATAAAAAGATCTCACTGACATGGCAAAGAGACAGAGCAGACAAGTTCCACTCTTATCTGCCTTACACACTGGCATTTCATACACCATTTGTTTTGACGAAAGGGCACCACTGATAGAAACTGAAATTTGAAAGTCACTGCTTTAAAAATGTCTACCTCTAGGGCTTCCCTGGTGATCCAGTGGGTAAAGAGTCTGCCTTGCAGTGCAAGGGGCACCAGCTCGATCCCTGGCCTGGGAAGACCCCACATGTCGCAGAGCAGCTGGACTGGTGTGTCCAATTGTGAGCCAGTGTTCTGGTGCACATGCACTGGGAGCCGGTGCTCCGCAACAAGAGTGACCACTGCAATGGGAGGCCCACACAGGCCAAAGAATAAAGACAGACGAAAGTAAACAAGTAAAAAGCCAACAAAAGAGGTCAAAATTAAAAAAAAAAAAAAATGTCTACCTCTATGCACCACAGCCCACCAGAACCTGGCCCCTGGAGAGAAACAGAAGTAACCCCACAAGTTAGCAATGATACCTGCCAACATTTGGGTGTAAAATGGTCAATATTATTTCCTTTGTATCCCTCCCAAAATATATAAATACACCCTGAGGGCATTACATTAAGTAAAACGCACCAGACAAAGACACAACTATGGTATCGCCTCTCCGCCCCACAGCGGTGAGTTATGTGCCAGCTCCTTTGGGGAGACAGGCGCAGGGTTTGTGCTTGGACATAACAGCTACACAATTTCCTGCTGGGTGTGTGATCAGAAGCCTCTTCAAATCTGTCTACTCTAACATTAAAGCTTCATGGCACCTAAGGAACACAAAGACACTCTTATTCCATAAAGCATTCTTTGGCCTTGGTTCAATA
The DNA here is from genome assembly GCA_022376925.1 of Tragulus kanchil. Taxonomy (NCBI): domain Eukaryota; kingdom Metazoa; phylum Chordata; class Mammalia; order Artiodactyla; family Tragulidae; genus Tragulus; species Tragulus kanchil. Next base: position 174,698,240 of record JAIOJX010000030.1, read on the forward strand.
TTTTGATGCAATACCTTGACTGTTGTGACCACAGCAGACATGAGGGACAGCAGCCCAGGCTGGCTGAATTTTCATTACACAGATGGCTGGTCTTAGGTTAATTGCTATACGACCCAACTCCACAGCTTGCTCTCTTCCACCCAGGGTGTTGGCATTTAAACTGTGCTCCCTAGAATCCCCTGTTCCCAGGAGCGGTCTGGAAAAAAAACTGCAGAGGAATGGAGGGAGAGGGGTAATAAAAAGATCTCACTGACATGGCAAAGAGACAGAGCAGACAAGTTCCACTCTTATCTGCCTTACACACTGGCATTTCATACACCATTTGTTTTGACGAAAGGGCACCACTGATAGAAACTGAAATTTGAAAGTCACTGCTTTAAAAATGTCTACCTCTAGGGCTTCCCTGGTGATCCAGTGGGTAAAGAGTCTGCCTTGCAGTGCAAGGGGCACCAGCTCGATCCCTGGCCTGGGAAGACCCCACATGTCGCAGAGCAGCTGGACTGGTGTGTCCAATTGTGAGCCAGTGTTCTGGTGCACATGCACTGGGAGCCGGTGCTCCGCAACAAGAGTGACCACTGCAATGGGAGGCCCACACAGGCCAAAGAATAAAGACAGACGAAAGTAAACAAGTAAAAAGCCAACAAAAGAGGTCAAAATTAAAAAAAAAAAAAAATGTCTACCTCTATGCACCACAGCCCACCAGAACCTGGCCCCTGGAGAGAAACAGAAGTAACCCCACAAGTTAGCAATGATACCTGCCAACATTTGGGTGTAAAATGGTCAATATTATTTCCTTTGTATCCCTCCCAAAATATATAAATACACCCTGAGGGCATTACATTAAGTAAAACGCACCAGACAAAGACACAACTATGGTATCGCTATGCTTATATGTAGAATTTTCTAACATCAGACTCAGCAGAGAGTAGACTGGTGGACGTCAGAGGGGATGGGGTGGAGGAAATTGGGAGCTCCTGGTCAAACAGTACAAAGTTTCACTTATAAAATGAGTAAGTTCCAAGGACCTAACATACAGTATGGTGACTATAGTTAACAATGCTGGGCTTCCCTGGGTAAAGAGTCCATCTTGCACTGCAAGGGGCACCAGTTCAATCCCTGGCCCAGGAGGATCCCACATGCCATGAGGCAGCTGGACTGGTGTGTCCAATTGCAAGCCAGCGCTCTGGAGCGTATGTGCCAGGAGCCAGTGGTCTACACGGAGGGATGCCCCTGCAATGGGAGGCCCGCATAGGCCGAAGAATGAAGATGGTTGAAAAATAAATGAATGGAAAATCAATAAAAGAGGCCAAAAAAAAAAAAAACACTGTATGGAATACTTGAAAGCTGCTATGACAGTAGAACTTTCATGTTCTCACCATAGCAACAACAAAATGGCAATTATGTCAGTTGAAGGATGTGTTAACAGACCTTAATATATACACACATCAAAATCACATTTTACACCTTTACATATCTCAGTAAAGCTGAAAAATAGATGGTTCTCTATAATTATAAAAACTTTTATAAAACTGTATACATACATATTTGAGTTTTGTTTTTTGCTTGTTTTAGGCTATATTTTCATGCTGTTAAATATAAATTCAGATCATTCTCAGTGTACAGAATTTCATTGTACGAGTCTATCATAAATCTGTCTTCTCTTAAAATAATTTTCTAAACCACTGAAGAGACAGGCAAGCTATTTTGCTGGGTCAGGAAGAGAAGACCCTTCCCAACACCTGGAACCATGGTTTGGAGTTAGTTAGCTGGTCTGACTCTACGTCAAGGTCCCTCTGAGAGCCAAGAGAATGGCCAATTCAGTACAGAGCTTCTGCGGTCACTGTGAACAGCCATTTCTGATTCAATGTGTGTGACACAGCAAGGTAATAACCCCAGTTACACAGTGAAATCCTCCACTGTTTCCTGAGGCACGACGTGTCCTGTCAAATCCTATGCTTCATAAAACTGAGCAAGCTGTGAGGTGGAAACAACCCTAAATGCACATCAACAGTGTGACGCCTCAACACGTGACTTCTTGAGAATCCTCAAATCTCTCTCCTTGCTGTCAAATGCTTAAGTGTTGCTGCATCTACCTGCAGGGGAATTTTCATTCAGTACAGGTACTGAAAGGAGAAGAGCCCCAGACAAGAACTGTCTCACCAGTGGCATGTTTTCTGAGTTTCAGTTTTAAAGTTTCATTCAAGATGACAAGGAGCCAGGTCTACTCAAATAGCTGCCAGAAGGCCCTTGATCAGTACCTACTTTTTAAGTTCAGTGCTTCTGGGAACCTAAGACTCAAGCACCTTTGAATGAATTGATATAACAGATAGTGATTTGGGGGGTATTTTAAGTGAAAAGGTACCATAATACAAAGGCTGGAAGGGCTATACCTCCACCACTTCCAGCACACTATTGTTTACCCCGAAAGCTGCTATGACAGTAGAACTTTCATGTTCTCACCATAGCAACAACAAAATGGCAATTATGTCAGTTGAAGGATGTGTTAACAGACCTTAATATATACACACATCAAAATCACATTTTACACCTTTACATATCTCAGTAAAGCTGAAAAATAGATGGTTCTCTATAATTATAAAAACTTTTATAAAACTGTATACATACATATTTGAGTTTTGTTTTTTGCTTGTTTTAGGCTATATTTTCATGCTGTTAAATATAAATTCAGATCATTCTCAGTGTACAGAATTTCATTGTACGAGTCTATCATAAATCTGTCTTCTCTTAAAATAATTTTCTAAACCACTGAAGAGACAGGCAAGCTATTTTGCTGGGTCAGGAAGAGAAGACCCTTCCCAACACCTGGAACCATGGTTTGGAGTTAGTTAGCTGGTCTGACTCTACGTCAAGGTCCCTCTGAGAGCCAAGAGAATGGCCAATTCAGTACAGAGCTTCTGCGGTCACTGTGAACAGCCATTTCTGATTCAATGTGTGTGACACAGCAAGGTAATAACCCCAGTTACACAGTGAAATCCTCCACTGTTTCCTGAGGCACGACGTGTCCTGTCAAATCCTATGCTTCATAAAACTGAGCAAGCTGTGAGGTGGAAACAACCCTAAATGCACATCAACAGTGTGACGCCTCAACACGTGACTTCTTGAGAATCCTCAAATCTCTCTCTTTGCTGTCAAATGCTTAAGTGTTGCTGCATCTACCTGCAGGGGAATTTTCATTCAGTACAGGTACTGAAAGGAGAAGAGCCCCAGACAAGAACTGTCTCACCAGTGGCATGTTTTCTGAGTTTCAGTTTTTAAAGTTTCATTCAAGATGACAAGGAGCCAGGTCTACTCAAATAGCTGCCAGAAGGCCCTTGATCAGTACCTACTTTTTAAGTTCAGTGCTTCTGGGAACCTAAGACTCAAGCACCTTTGAATGAATTGATATAACAGATAGTGATTTGGGGGGTATTTTAAGTGAAAAGGTACCATAATACAAAGGCTGGAAGGGCTATACCTCCACCACTTCCAGCCAACACTAGTCACTGCAAATTCATTCATCCATTTGTCAAACAAATCATGGCCCTTCCTTGCTTACAGTCTTCCAATGACACTCCAGGGACATGGTGATAAATCAGCAGGTACAAGAGCTGTAACACAATAAGCTTTGGGTTCATGAAATGAAGAAAGGCTAGTTTTCCTGATACAGAGCAAAGGAAAAGGTTTGAGATGAGACTGGAAAACTAGGGAGGAGCCAGATCATACAGGTTTAGAATATGGTCAGGACATTTTCATTTCAAGTGAGTTGGAAAACCATTAAGTGTTTTAATTCAATGAGGGGCATGAGACAACATATTCTTAAAATACGATGTTAGCTTCTTTATAGAGAATGGCTTGGAAGAATGTGCCTTGTTTCTCACTTTTAGCTCATCTGATAGACCACAGAACTGGAAGAACACAGGCGGACTGTGGGCTGTCCAGGTAGCTTTGTCCCTCATTTTTCCTTAGAGAAGCTCTCTGTTAAATGTGCACCATACAATAGCAGAAGAGATGATCTCCAAAGTGGGATGACATCAGCACAAAATCAGTGCCCATCTCAGAGCACTCATGAATACAACAAATCTGGGGATATAAGGATCACAGACTTTACCACACATTCTCTAAAAAATATTTACAAAGCACCTGCTTAGAACCAGGTATTATTTTCAAATGAGAATGAACACCTATGCATGTTGGTAGGATGTCTTATGGTGTCTTGTAGATCTTATTGAGGACATACCATCTACTAAAGACAATATAATGTCAATGACGATTTCTACTGCTGTTCTAGCTCAATGGGTGCAATCAGAGATCCTCTATACCCTCAGTCGACCACCAACACAGCTTTCCCTTCGTGCCATCCTCAGTTGAGCAAACTACAGAAAGGGGCTTACACTAGGATGAGTCACATGGGAAGCTGGGAAGCATGTGGGCAGAAAAGAGTGTCATTTCCTCCCAGATACATACAGCCTGACCACTGGTGATCAGGGGTCCTCAAGAAGGAGGGAACCTAAGACTCAAGCACCTTTGAATGAATTGATATAACAGATAGTGATTTGGGGGGTATTTTAAGTGAAAAGGTACCATAATACAAAGGCTGGAAGGGCTATACCTCCACCACTTCCAGCCAACACTAGTCACTGCAAATTCATTCATCCATTTGTCAAACAAATCATGGCCCTTCCTTGCTTACAGTCTTCCAATGACACTCCAGGGACATGGTGATAAATCAGCAGGTACAAGAGCTGTAACACAATAAGCTTTGGGTTCATGAAATGAAGAAAGGCTAGTTTTCCTGATACAGAGCAAAGGAAAAGGTTTGAGATGAGACTGGAAAACTAGGGAGGAGCCAGATCATACAGGTTTAGAATATGGTCAGGACATTTTCATTTCAAGTGAGTTGGAAAACCATTAAGTGTTTTAATTCAATGAGGGGCATGAGACAACATATTCTTAAAATACGATGTTAGCTTCTTTATAGAGAATGGCTTGGAAGAATGTGCCTTGTTTCTCACTTTTAGCTCATCTGATAGACCACAGAACTGGAAGAACACAGGCGGACTGTGGGCTGTCCAGGTAGCTTTGTCCCTCATTTTTCCTTAGAGAAGCTCTCTGTTAAATGTGCACCATACAATAGCAGAAGAGATGATCTCCAAAGTGGGATGACATCAGCACAAAATCAGTGCCCATCTCAGAGCACTCATGAATACAACAAATCTGGGGATATAAGGATCACAGACTTTACCACACATTCTCTAAAAAATATTTACAAAGCACCTGCTTAGAACCAGGTATTATTTTCAAATGAGAATGAACACCTATGCATGTTGGTAGGATGTCTTATGGTGTCTTGTAGATCTTATTGAGGACATACCATCTACTAAAGACAATATAATGTCAATGACGATTTCTACTGCTGTTCTAGCTCAATGGGTGCAATCAGAGATCCTCTATACCCTCAGTCGACCACCAACACAGCTTTCCCTTCGTGCCATCCTCAGTTGAGCAAACTACAGAAAGGGGCTTACACTAGGATGAGTCACATGGGAAGCTGGGAAGCATGTGGGCAGAAAAGAGTGTCATTTCCTCCCAGATACATACAGCCTGACCACTGGTGATCAGGGGTCCTCAAGAAGGAGGACAGCCCCATGTACCCACACTTCCCTGCAGCTTCCTGGAATTCATTCGAGAACACCCAGACTCTTAGTGGGGTGGGTAGACAAGCTCTCCACAATGTTCCTGCCCTCTCATTCCTTGCCTTCCCAGGTATCACACCTTTTCCAGGAATAGAAAACTTTGCCCCAAGAACTCACCAAAATGTTTCTGTCTCACCACCTTGTCCCAGGTCTGATGGTGCCATGTCTGCTCCCATGTCGGCAGAAGGTGAATCTGTCCTACTTGTGAGAGCACAGACTGCAAGGACATTCTGTATGTCGAAATGAAGGAATCGAGTGAGAATGGGTTTTTCCAAGAAGCTCCCTTAATATTGCTCCTCCCAGAGTCACATCAAAACCAAGGACGGTGATACGGGAAGAAGGGCCTCTGTAGGCCTCAATCGCCGGCATTTTTGTATCACAGAAGATCCAGTAGATAGAGATAAGAAAGGACACTTCTACTACTTTTCTTGGATGTAATTTAATCCCTATTTTTGACACCTTAAGCTCCTTGATCTAAGGCACCAGCCTCTACAGTGTCCTGTAGTGAATACAAGTTTTCACAGTCTGACTTTCAGACAAAAAAAAAAAAAACATTGCTCTCAGGTTGAAGGCAGGGGTCCAGCCACTTGATCAAGGGCCAGGGTATGACGGTTCCAAATGAGCATAAATCACCAGCTTTGATACTTCTCGCTCAGCAGCCACTATGGCAAATGTGTTTTGCAGGCGCAGTACAGACAGGCAAATCCCCTACTCCCCAGGAGCCAACTTTCCAGTGGGAAAACACACAAAAATTAAACCAAGAGGCTAATGACCAAACATGAAATGAAGAATAGACACAGGAACCTAGGATTGAACACAAGAGTTTCATAAAGACAGTAAACCAGAGTCAGAGGACACCCCCAGCACCAGGGCGGAGGGGCTTGTGGACGCCACTTCAGGAAGAGGGGTGTTTCCTAGGGCTGCAGTACCAAAATACCAGAAACTAGAGGGGTCTAAAATAACATAGATTCTTTATCTCCCAGTTCTGGAGGCCAGAGTAGAGACCTCGAGGTGACAGTAGGACCACAATCCTTCTAAGGCTTCTAGGGGAGGACCTTTGTTTGTTTGTTCCAACTTATGGCAGTTAAAGGTGTCCCTTTTCTAAAAAAAAAATAAAAAAAAATATTTATTTAGCTCCATCAGGTCTTAGTTGCAGCACATAGGATCTTTAGTTGCAGCTTATGGAGTCTAGTTCCCTGACCAGGGATCAAATCCTGGCCCCCTTGTGTTGGGAGCATGGAGTCTTAGCTGCTGGACCATCAGGGAAGTCCCCAAAGGTATTTCTGGGCTTGCGCTCTCTATGACCACGTAAATCCAACCTTTGCTTCCATCTTCACATGGCCACCTTCCCTCTGTGTGCCTGAATTTCCCTTGTCTTACGTGGAAACAAATCACTGGATTAATACCAGTCCTAAACAGCTCCTCTGAATGTAATTACATCTGCAGAGGCCATACAAGCTGACCAGTTTTTGTATCACAGTAGATAGAGATAAGAAAGGACACTTCTACTACTTTTCTTGGATGTAATTTAATCCCTATTTTTGACACCTTAAGCTCCTTGATCTAAGGCACCAGCCTCTACAGTGTCCTGTAGTGAATACAAGTTTTCACAGTCTGACTTTCAGACAAAAAAAAAAAAAACATTGCTCTCAGGTTGAAGGCAGGGGTCCAGCCACTTGATCAAGGGCCAGGGTATGACGGTTCCAAATGAGCATAAATCACCAGCTTTGATACTTCTCGCTCAGCAGCCACTATGGCAAATGTGTTTTGCAGGCGCAGTACAGACAGGCAAATCCCCTACTCCCCAGGAGCCAACTTTCCAGTGGGAAAACACACAAAAATTAAACCAAGAGGCTAATGACCAAACATGAAATGAAGAATAGACACAGGAACCTAGGATTGAACACAAGAGTTTCATAAAGACAGTAAACCAGAGTCAGAGGACACCCCCAGCACCAGGGCGGAGGGGCTTGTGGACGCCACTTCAGGAAGAGGGGTGTTTCCTAGGGCTGCAGTACCAAAATACCAGAAACTAGAGGGGTCTAAAATAACATAGATTCTTTATCTCCCAGTTCTGGAGGCCAGAGTAGAGACCTCGAGGTGACAGTAGGACCACAATCCTTCTAAGGCTTCTAGGGGAGGACCTTTGTTTGTTTGTTCCAACTTATGGCAGTTAAAGGTGTCCCTTTTCTAAAAAAAAAATAAAAAAAAATATTTATTTAGCTCCATCAGGTCTTAGTTGCAGCACATAGGATCTTTAGTTGCAGCTTATGGAGTCTAGTTCCCTGACCAGGGATCAAATCCTGGCCCCCTTGTGTTGGGAGCATGGAGTCTTAGCTGCTGGACCATCAGGGAAGTCCCCAAAGGTATTTCTGGGCTTGCGCTCTCTATGACCACGTAAATCCAACCTTTGCTTCCATCTTCACATGGCCACCTTCCCTCTGTGTGCCTGAATTTCCCTTGTCTTACGTGGAAACAAATCACTGGATTAATACCAGTCCTAAACAGCTCCTCTGAATGTAATTACATCTGCAGAGGCCATACAAGCATGCCTTGGTTTACTGTGCTTTGGTGTATCATGCTTACCAGACACTGCTTCTACTTATTGACTGATTTACAAATGGAACGTTTGTGGCAACCCTGCATTGTTAGATGATGATGCCTCACACTTTTCAACCATAAAGCATATTTTAACTCAAGAATGTATGTTGTTTTTCAGTCATAACACCATTACAAGCTTAATACACTATAGTATACTGTGAACATAACTTTTATATGCATTGGAAATCCACAATAACTGAGTGACTGGCTTTACTGTCAGGTTTGCTTTATATTGGTGGGCTGGAACCAAACCTGCCATGCTGCTGAGATTTTGTCAGTATTTCCAAATCAAGTGACATTCAAAGGTACTGGAGGTGGGGCTTTCAACCTTCCACTCAGGGGAAAGATGAGGGAGGGGTGGGTGGGATGAGGAGGTACGGAGGAAGGGATGACACAATTCTTTTTTTTTTTTTTTAAAGATTTATTTATTTATTTGGGACGGGGGTCGGGTTGGGGAGGGAGGGGAGCGGGTGGGCCACTTCTGTTGGTCTTTCATTTCTCTATTTTCATCCGTCTTTGTTCTTTGGCTCCTGTGGGCCTCCCATCGCGGTGACGTCCGTCGCCACAGAGCGCTGGCTCTGGGCGCATGCGCTTCAGAGCTCCGGCTCGGTGATTGGACACATCAGTCCAGCCGCTCCGCGGCACATGGGATCTTCCCAGGCCAGGGATCGAACCGGCGCCCCTTGCACTGTAAGGCGGTGTCCTTACCCATTGGACCACCAGGGGAAGCCCTGGGATGACACAATTCTACCCACAAGAAGCAGTCAAGAAGGGACTCTGAGTGAGTGACATCTGAGCCAAGCTCCACAGTAACGAGCGACAGCTGGCCTGGGGACAATTCAGGTGAAGAACCTTCTGAGCAGAAGCGTACCTGGCCCCTAACTGGAGGAAGTTTCTTGGACAAGTTCTCCAGAATGAGAAATACAGGTGAGAATGTCATAAGCCATTTAAAGCAAGCAATCAAACCGATAAGAAAACAATCATGAATACAAGGAAAGCTGTCTCCACAGCTCTGTGGCAGCATTACTGGCAGTGAGAAAGTAGAAATTCACATGAGTAACTGTCAGCAAAGGGTACAGGGAGCTGAAACATCCATCCTACAGTCAGCTAAGTAGAAATTTGTGAAAAAGATGCAGAACAAGAAAATGCTTATGACATGTTAAATTAAAAAGCGGGGCACACGTTATGTATTTGAATTAAATGACGGCAAAACGCACATACATAGGAGACATCCAAAACTGCCATCCCATGAAGTCACAGTGGTTAAAAAGATGTTGAGATTGGGTATTTTATTCTCTTCTTTAATTGCTGTCTATTTGGGTTAATGCTCATTTTTATGATGAAAATTTCATAGGAATAAAAAGGTGCCATTTCAAAAAAATTGTTATGACATATTTAAAGATAACAACTGTGTATCTGCTGCAAAATCTACTTAACCCCAGCATCTTGTTACATGCGCTTCAGATTTATTTTCCAAGAAATAAAGCATTACAGTTATCACCGAAGCCCCCTGTGGAAAGACGATGTTTTCAAATCAAGCGTTCAAGGCAAAGAAAAACGTCTCTTAATATTCTTAAAGCAACACGGCTTTGTGAAATGAATGCAGCTGCCATCAGCTTTACGAAACAGAAGGGAAGCTTCCACTGCAGCTGAAATTATTTCTATAGGAGAAAAACTATCATTTCCCAAAACTAAATGGCTTTAACTCTACTCTACTCTAAGGAAGCTTACATACTATTCAATTTCCCACATTTTAGGAGAAATCTGGGTGCAGGGGGCACATCGTGCAGCATGCAGGATCTTATGAAAGTTCTCCAACCAGGGGTTCGAACTCGCGTCCCCTGCATTGGGACTGTGGAGTCCTAATCACTGGACCACCAGGGAATTGCCATTTCCTACATTTAAAAACATAGAGCTGTCCCATACAGTGACTGGGCTGTGCCTATGTTCTTAGAAAAGAAAAAACAAGAGATGAAAAGGGTTGGAGTGGGGCTGAAAAGACGTTCAAGTTCATCATCACGTGATGACCAACAGTCTCACCACCTGAAATATAGCATTTCTGTCCAGGGGGAATTTTCTTTGCATTTGGACAAAACTGAATGGCAGATAAACGCCATTTTAAAATATCCCTTTCTCTTCTCTAAATACGTCTATTTAAAATTTCAGTAAAACAAGCAATTACTCTCATTTCATGATACAATCAAATATATCTAACCTAGAGCAGAAATGGGGCTTTCCTGGTGGCTCAGACGGTAAAGAATTTGCCCAGAACATAGGAGACGCAGGATCAGTCACTGGGACAGGAAGATTCCCTTGGAGGAGGGAATGGCTACCTACTCCAGTATTCTTGCCTAGAGAATTCTATACATGCACAGAGAGAGGAGATGAACTTAAGAACCAATTCTAGGGCTTCCCCTGGTGGTCCAGTGGGTAAGGACACCGCCTTGCAGTGCAAGGGGCGCCGGTTCGAGCCCTGGCCTGGGAAGATCCCACGTGCCGCGGAGCGGCTGGACTGATGTGTCCAATTACCGAGCCGGAGCTCTGGAGCGCATGCGCTCAGAGCCGGTGCTCTGCAATGACAGAGGCCACCGCGATGGGAGGCCCACAGGAGCCAAAGAACAAAGACGGATGAACAGAGAGAAACGAAAGACCAATAGAAGTGGCCGGCCTGCTCCCCTCCCTCCCTCCCCAACCCGACCCCCGCCCAAAAATAAATAAATAAATAAATCTTAAAAAAAAAAAAAAAAGAACCAATTCTAAAGACTGGGCATGCTCAATTTAAAATGAGAAAGGTACAGAGGATTCCTTGCCTGTGTTATCAAATCAAAGTACTTTTGTTCTAATGAAGTTAGCACTCAAGCAAAGCAAGCACATCCATTATTTTTACCTACTTATTTCTCTAAATATGATCCAGGTGAGATTTTATACATTTTGTACCTTTCAAAGCTAGTTTTATAAAACCAGTAAGTCAAAATATTCAGATGTTTCAAAATATATTGAAGAGAAGTACACGGTAAACTTCTCTTAGTGTTCCTGGTCAGTCAGTATTTAGTGTCCCAGATGAATAAATATTTAATTGAGTGACCTTCTGCAAGTCAGAGGCTCTTTCCACCTCAGTTCATTTCATCTGAGATTTAAGAGATGGAGATTACAATCCGTGGGTTGGAAAGATCCTCTGGCTACCCATTCCAGTATCCTTGCCTGGAAAATCCCATGGACAGAGGACGTTGGTGGGCTACAGTCCATGGGGTCGCAAAGAGCTGGACACAACTGAGCGACTAGCACACACAGCCGCTTAGCATGTGGGGAGGATCCGGTAGCAGAGGACATGAGATGTCTTTGAAAACTGCAAAGTGTTACAGGAATAAACGTTAACTTCTAAAGGTGGCAATGAGGATCAGGCAATGGGAAAACTCTATCCAGCAACCTCCAACACCTTAAGTGTTATAACTTTATAAAAGACATCATACACTGAAAATGATACAGCCATTCACTCCTTACATTTTTGCTTCCCAGAAAATAAAGGTCTTACCAACTCTGTATTATGTAGAATCAAACACCAAATAGTAAGAATTGAAATCTCTATTCTTCAGTACAGTCAATTTACAATGTCTTCGAGAGGCCACCCGAGCCGGAGCTCTGGGCGCATGCGCCAGAGCCGTGCTCTGCAATGACAGAGGCCACCGCGATGGGAGGCCCACAGGAGCCAAAGAACAAAGACGGATGAACAGAGAGAAACGAAAGACCAATAGAAGTGGCCGGCCTGCTCCCCTCCCTCCCTCCCCAACCCGACCCCCGCCCAAAAATAAATAAATAAATAAATCTTAAAAAAAAAAAAAAAAGAACCAATTCTAAAGACTGGGCATGCTCAATTTAAAATGAGAAAGGTACAGAGGATTCCTTGCCTGTGTTATCAAATCAAAGTACTTTTGTTCTAATGAAGTTAGCACTCAAGCAAAGCAAGCACATCCATTATTTTTACCTACTTATTTCTCTAAATATGATCCAGGTGAGATTTTATACATTTTGTACCTTTCAAAGCTAGTTTTATAAAACCAGTAAGTCAAAATATTCAGATGTTTCAAAATATATTGAAGAGAAGTACACGGTAAACTTCTCTTAGTGTTCCTGGTCAGTCAGTATTTAGTGTCCCAGATGAATAAATATTTAATTGAGTGACCTTCTGCAAGTCAGAGGCTCTTTCCACCTCAGTTCATTTCATCTGAGATTTAAGAGATGGAGATTACAATCCGTGGGTTGGAAAGATCCTCTGGCTACCCATTCCAGTATCCTTGCCTGGAAAATCCCATGGACAGAGGACGTTGGTGGGCTACAGTCCATGGGGTCGCAAAGAGCTGGACACAACTGAGCGACTAGCACACACAGCCGCTTAGCATGTGGGGAGGATCCGGTAGCAGAGAGGACATGAGATGTCTTTGAAAACTGCAAAGTGTTACAGGAATAAACGTTAACTTCTAAAGGTGGCAATGAGGATCAGGCAATGGGAAAACTCTATCCAGCAACCTCCAACACCTTAAGTGTTATAACTTTATAAAAGACATCATACACTGAAAATGATACAGCCATTCACTCCTTACATTTTTGCTTCCCAGAAAATAAAGGTCTTACCAACTCTGTATTATGTAGAATCAAACACCAAATAGTAAGAATTGAAATCTCTATTCTTGACAGTCTCACTTGGCAGTGTCTAATTTTCTCAATCCTTTAACTTTCTGGAAACCAGAAATTACTGATGAAGGCTTTCTCTATTCAATCCTCAATAGAGTTCCCCTACAGGCATTTTTAGCCCTAAAACCAAACCAAGAGTTCTTACTTTCAGAGGCAAACTGTATGAAAGTTGAACCAAGAAATATGTCTTTAAAATTGAATGTCTTCCCAACTGCATGCATGATTTAAAATTGTGGAAGGTATACATTCAAAAGAAGACTTTTTTCAAAGCAGCCACCTTATGTGGGTTCCCATTTGTTCCAATATGATTTCTTCTGCTTGGTGCGATTTTGGAGTTTCTTGTTCTGAAATGAGAGCCATTTTAAAATTTATGCAATGTCAGGCTCTTTATTTTTCATCAAGTTAAATCATTCTTCATACTCAACAACTTGGTCTCAAGTGACTTGTGGCTATGTCCAATAATCTAATTCACCTGCATAGGATGACAATTTGCCACCCTTGACAGTGTTCAAAAGAATACACTGCAGGATCTAGACACACTGCCCTCAGGGAAATTGCAAAAACATACTGCTCAACATCAGCATCTTTTAGAAAAACTGATTATCTTCTGCCAGCATTGAAGAGAAGCCCACGATTGAATATATGAGCTCTAATTGTGTTTATTAAATATTGATCACAGCAACCATTCTAAAATCATGCTTTAGCAAATAACGTATAAGAAAATGCTTCCAATAAAATAGTACGTGAGAAGAAAAACAGAATAGAAACTGTGTAATTGTTCTTTCAGATACCATTATTTATTGAACCCCTGTGTGCAAGGCTTTCCTGGTGGCTCAGACAGTAAAGACTCTGCTATACTCAGGAAACCGGAGTTTGATCCCTGGGTTGAGAAGATTCCCTGGAGAAGGAAATGGCGTATTCTTGCCTGGAAGATCCCATGGACAGAGGACCCTGGTGGGCTACAGTCCATGGGACTGCAAAGAGTCAGACATGACTGAGCGATGAACACTTTCACTAACACTGTGGACCAGACTCAGCAGACAAAACACGCAGAGTCATAGATCAAGTTTCCTTAAAAGCCGACTGATAAACACTTCACATTCAACACAGTATTCCAGGCTCTGTGTTAATAAGTAAGTCAGTCAGTCCTCATTCAATCTGTGTTACAACAATACAAAGAAGCACTATTACACCAGTTTTACAGAAAAGTAAATTGAGGCACAGATCAATGAAGCAACCAGACCAATGTAAAGAGGCACAGGGGTAGAGTGAGGCCTAGAATCTAGATCTTTTCCCTCCTACCTACTAACTCTGTGTTTCATTCTATTGCACCCACATGGCACACTGTTTCCCTGTATCACGTATAATCTCCTGCACCCATTCCCCACAACTTCAAAGTAACCCAGAAGATTCTTCCACCTGAGCAAATCTGCAACACATCTGAGAACAGCAAGATCCAATCTTGATTCCTAAAAACTACATCAGTGTTGAATCCTTTAGGTCTTTCTTCAACAAAACTTTAACGAATCATCCCAGTAAACTCTGGCACTTACTCAAAATTCTGTCTTGTTTCGTCTCTTACACTGTGCTTCTCTCTGCCCACCTATTTCCCAAAACAGAACCCAAACCCCAGTGATCTAAAACTCACTCAGGTATCCTTCATTAGTAGTTTAAGTTTCTAGTAAGGATCAGACTTTCTCTAACTTCAGATAAATCATCATGGAAAAAAGCAAAATGGATAAACGATGCTAGACACACTGCCCTCAGGGAATCACAGCAACCATTTCTAAAATCCATGCTTTTTAAAGCAAATTAAACGATAAGAAAAATGCTTCCAATAAAATAGTACGTGAGAAGAAAAACAGAATAGAAACTGTGTAATTGTTCTTTCAGATACCATTATTTATTGAACCCCTGTGTGCAAGGCTTTCCTGGTGGCTCAGACAGTAAAGACTCTGCTATACTCAGGAAACCGGAGTTTGATCCCTGGGTTGAGAAGATTCCCTGGAGAAGGAAATGGCGTATTCTTGCCTGGAAGATCCCATGGACAGAGGACCCTGGTGGGCTACAGTCCATGGGACTGCAAAGAGTCAGACATGACTGAGCGATGAACACTTTCACTAACACTGTGGACCAGACTCAGCAGACAAAACACGCAGAGTCATAGATCAAGTTTCCTTAAAAGCCGACTGATAAACACTTCACATTCAACACAGTATTCCAGGCTCTGTGTTAATAAGTAAGTCAGTCAGTCCTCATTCAATCTGTGTTACAACAATACAAAGAAGCACTATTACACCAGTTTTACAGAAAAGTAAATTGAGGCACAGATCAATGAAGCAACCAGACCAATGTAAAGAGGCACAGGGGTAGAGTGAGGCCTAGAATCTAGATCTTTTCCCTCCTACCTACTAACTCTGTGTTTCATTCTATTGCACCCACATGGCACACTGTTTCCCTGTATCACGTATAATCTCCTGCACCCATTCCCCACAACTTCAAAGTAACCCAGAAGATTCTTCCACCTGAGCAAATCTGCAACACATCTGAGAACAGCAAGATCCAATCTTGATTCCTAAAAACTACATCAGTGTTGAATCCTTTAGGTCTTTCTTCAACAAAACTTTAACGAATCATCCCAGTAAACTCTGGCACTTACTCAAAATTCTGTCTTGTTTCGTCTCTTACACTGTGCTTCTCTCTGCCCACCTATTTCCCAAAACAGAACCCAAACCCCAGTGATCTAAAACTCACTCAGGTATCCTTCATTAGTAGTTTAAGTTTCTAGTAAGGATCAGACTTTCTCTAACTTCAGATAAATCATCATGCAGAGAAAAGAAGACAAAAACCTGGGATAAACGATGCAGATCTGGTGACATTTTGTGTTACTGGAGGTAATGTGAGCTGACATAGCAGATAAACTCTAAAACCTTGATGATGGAATAGAATAGAAATGTATTTCCTTCTCATGGGCAGCCCAATGTTGGTGTACCTGAAGGTGTTCAACACGGACCTCTATGCATCAGGACCACTTCCTTTTTATTTGTGGTCCCACCTTTCTCTATTCCATCGAGCTTTTCACATTGAGATAGCAAAGAAAGATCGACCATAGAGAAGGCAAGCTTGCTTCTTAATCTCTTCAGGACAGAGACACAGCATTTCTACTCACATTTCATTTGCCAGACCTAGTCTCATAATTCCACCTGATGCACAGGAGGCTGGGAAATGTGGCCCTAGCTAGGAAACCACTTGCCCGCTGTATGGGGACCGTGCATCTTTGGCGAACAAGTAATAGCTGGCCATACATCCTAACCAGATGATATAGAAAATTACAGCAGAAAGATCTACAAATAAAATCAACGTGTAAGAGAGAATAAAAAGCAAATATCAGAATAAAGGGTGGAAAAAATGTTACTTGGATCTGCAAGTAATGTAAATCAGAGGAATGGGCAAGAAATGATATCTGTGCCACTTGGAAAAGTAACATTAAAAGAAAGCAAAAACAGAAATATCATATGATGCACCCCTAGGTCTATACCCAGAAAAAGAAAACCCACAATTCTAAAAGATACATGTCCATTGCAGCAGTATGTATAAGTCAGGACATGGAAGCAACCTAAATGTTCATCAACAGAGGAATGGATGAAGAAGATACCATACATATATAAAGGAATATTACTCAGCCATAAAAAGAATGACATTGTGCCACTTGCAGAGGCATGCATGGACCTAGAGATCGTTATACAGAGTGAAGACAGACAGAAGAATATATATTAAGGCATATATGTGGGGTCTAGAGATGCAGTACAGGTGAACCTATTGACAAAGAAGAAATAGAGACATGGATATAGAGAACAAACATACGGACATGAGGGGAGGAAAGGGAGGGTGGGATGCACATATACACACTACTTTTTTTTTTTTTTGGAGATTGGGACTGACATATATACACTAATATGTATGAAACAGATTACAAATGAGAACCTACTGAATAACACAGGGAACTCTACTCAGTGCTCTTTAGTGACCTAAACTAAATGCAATGGAAATCCAAAGAAGAGGGTATTTATACATATATACACACAGACACACAGACATACACACGCACACACACACTGAGATAGCTGAAGCTGATTCACTTTTCTGTAAAGCAGAAAATAATACAACATTGTAACGCAACTATAGTTCAATAAATTTTAAAAAAAATAAAAATAAAACTAAAAGACCTAAATTCAGTTCACCTCCTTAAAAAAATAAAATGAGAAAAAGGTTACTGAAGTGACACTGTAAGGAGGGAAGAGCTGAGATCATAACTGATTCAATCAATACTAGGACAAAGGAAACTAAGTCCATTTAAAGCAACATCCTGTTTCCAGAAATGGCACACCACTTTACAAGCTGAGATGTGGCTCATATTTAACCGCTGTTTTGTCAGAAAGGCTAATTCTCTTGATTGTGTTGTGAAAACAAAACTACTGAAGAAAATCTTTTCGAGAAACCCTCAAAGAAAAATTAATATTCATACACAGCTGTCCATCTGAAACCCCGCAAGGTTGAAGTCAATAATTAGCATGGCCAGAAGAGTTCCAGCAAGTGGCCATATTTTGAGAATTATTTTCATACAAGCCAGTCCCGCTTAAATAAACCTGCTGGGCACATGTAAGATGAAAACAGTGAGGTAACTTAGCAAATCATGTTCTCTGTGCAAAGAATTTATCATTCTGGGGATACCAACCATCTGAACTTGGGTTTGATTCAATTAAATAAGCAGAACTTAAGCTATTTTTAAATGCTCCTATTACTTAACAGCCAAACTGGGTATCGTTTTGTGAGTCACAAATCTTGGACATTTAGGGAAGTAGAAAATGATAAACAGTTTGACCTGATTTCACCTGATTCCCTATTTTCTAGATGAGGCATGGAAGCCTAGATAT
Source organism: Tragulus kanchil (assembly GCA_022376925.1). Taxonomy (NCBI): domain Eukaryota; kingdom Metazoa; phylum Chordata; class Mammalia; order Artiodactyla; family Tragulidae; genus Tragulus; species Tragulus kanchil. Next base: position 174,716,157 of record JAIOJX010000030.1, read on the forward strand.
ATATATGACTTGACCAAATTACAAAAGTAATTAGTAGTGAAATCAGGTCTAGAACTTAGGTTTGTTGACCAAGGACTGTCCATTAAACTACCACCCATACTAATTGTATGTGTGCTCAGTTGCCCCCAACTCTTTGCAACCCTATGGATTGCAGCCCATCAGGCTTCTCTGTCTATGGGATTTCTCAGGCAAGAATACTGGAGTGGGTTGCCATCTCTTCCTGCAGGGGATCTGCCCAACCCAGGGATGGAACCTGTGTCTCCTGCATTGGCAGGCAGATTCTTTTCCACTGAGCCACCTGGGAAGCCCACCCATACAAATTAGCCTTGACTCAAGACCACTCTGACCAAAAGCTCCATGCATAGCAACATCAGCTATTCCTAACATGATGGGAAATCCAGCTTGAAAATGGGTCCTTAGGACAACCTTGAGACATGGATCTCAACAACTATCAGGCACCAATGAGAACAGTGACAAACATCAGCCAATGGGACAGAACACAGAAGAGAAGACTATGCAACAGCTTATTCCAGAGAAAATGCAGGCCTTTGGGGAACACAGACCTAGAGATGGCAAGCATCAGTTAACTTCTGATGTGCACTGATTATAGTGTCTGGTCTAACTTGGTCCCTGCACTAAATGGACACTGATTCTGCTCTTCAGCCTGGATTCTTCCAGTTACTACTGTGTGGGAAAACCACCTGTTTATAATTTGTGGCGTTCCTATACCCAACCATCTATTCCACATAGATTTTCTGAATGCTCACTGGGAGCCAGTGGGCAGGTATCAAAAAGCAAATGATGAACAGCACCCATACTTTGATTTGGGGATGCTCACAGTAGACTGGGGAAGAGAGATACAGAAAAATATCATCAGAGTCTGTGATTTTCCTATGTGCCCTCAAGTAGAAGCACAGGGTTTGACTAAGTTGCTCAACAGAAAGGCAGCATTCATCATCTAGGACCACCTTGCAACCCTCTCAACTACCAAGAATTTAAGACTTAAAGACAGGATATGGCATGGTTTATCAAGTTACCCACTCAAAGCATGGTCTGCACCCCAGCAGCATAGGCATAAACTCAGAGTTTTTTATAAGGTCAGAATCTCCGTTCCAGCTCCCCATCTAGTGAATCAGTAACTACATTCTCACACAATCTCTAATTGATTTTGTGTATCTATGTGTGATAGGCGCAACACCATAGTGGAGGACTATCCTGTAGTACATTGCTGAAACTGACTAGATCTAAGAGCCAATCTGTCAGCCAGAATTTTTTTTTTTTAACATTTTCTTTCTCCATCATGCCTTTTTGGTTTTTATATTTATTTTCATCCATCTTTTATTCTTTGGCATGTGTGGGCCTCTCACTGCAGTGGGTTGCCATCTCTTCCTGCAGGGATCTGCCCAACCCAGGGATGGAACCTGTGTCTCCTGCATTGGCAGGCAGATTCTTTTCCACTGAGCCACCTGGGAAGCCCACCCATACAAATTAGCCTTGACTCAAGACCACTCTGACCAAAAGCTCCATGCATAGCAACATCAGCTATTCCTAACATGATGGGAAATCCAGCTTGAAAATGGGTCCTTAGGACAACCTTGAGACATGGATCTCAACAACTATCAGGCACCAATGAGAACAGTGACAAACATCAGCCAATGGGACAGAACACAGAAGAGAAGACTATGCAACAGCTTATTCCAGAGAAAATGCAGGCCTTTGGGGAACACAGACCTAGAGATGGCAAGCATCAGTTAACTTCTGATGTGCACTGATTATAGTGTCTGGTCTAACTTGGTCCCTGCACTAAATGGACACTGATTCTGCTCTTCAGCCTGGATTCTTCCAGTTACTACTGTGTGGGAAAACCACCTGTTTATAATTTGTGGCGTTCCTATACCCAACCATCTATTCCACATAGATTTTCTGAATGCTCACTGGGAGCCAGTGGGCAGGTATCAAAAAGCAAATGATGAACAGCACCCATACTTTGATTTGGGGATGCTCACAGTAGACTGGGGAAGAGAGATACAGAAAAATATCATCAGAGTCTGTGATTTTCCTATGTGCCCTCAAGTAGAAGCACAGGGTTTGACTAAGTTGCTCAACAGAAAGGCAGCATTCATCATCTAGGACCACCTTGCAACCCTCTCAACTACCAAGAATTTAAGACTTAAAGACAGGATATGGCATGGTTTATCAAGTTACCCACTCAAAGCATGGTCTGCACCCCAGCAGCATAGGCATAAACTCAGAGTTTTTTATAAGGTCAGAATCTCCGTTCCAGCTCCCCATCTAGTGAATCAGTAACTACATTCTCACACAATCTCTAATTGATGTGTGTGTATCTATGTGTGATAGGCGCAACACCATAGTGGAGGACTATCCTGTAGTACATTGCTGAAACTGACTAGATCTAAGAGCCAATCTGTCAGCCAGAATTTTTTTTTTTTAACATTTTCTTTCTCCATCATGCCTTTTTGGTTTTTATATTTATTTTCATCCATCTTTTATTCTTTGGCATGTGTGGGCCTCTCACTGCAGTGGCCTCTCTCGTTGCAGAGCACTGGCTCTGGGCGCATGTGCTCCAGAGTGCTGGCTCATAATTGGACACACCAGTCCAGTCACCGTTCTATGGCATGTAGGATCTTCCTGGGCCAGGGATCGAACTGGTGCCCCTTCACTGCAAGGCAGACTCTCCACCCACTGGACCACCAGGGAAGCCCTTAGGATTTTTTTAAAGTTGTGTTTATTAAGGAATTTTCATAGACTTAAATTCATCCTTTTCAAATGTGTAAGTTGATGAATTCAACCAATATATACAGTTATGTAACCCCTAATTCCATCAAAGTATAAGACAACTGTCTCCCTAAAATGTGTTTTGGTGCCTTTTTTTTTTTTCCTGTTTATACCCTTCCCCTAACCCTAGTCACTACAAATCACTAATCTGTGTTCCACTAGTAGAGTTTTGCCTTTTTCCAAATGTCATATAAATGAAGTAAGAGAGTACATGGTCTTTTGGGCCTATTTTCCATTACATAGCATAGTGCTTTTGAAATTCACCCTTTTTATTGGAAACATCAGGTTTCTTCTTATTATTCCCAAGTAGTATTCAATTGTAGGAATGCAACGCCATTAGTTCAGCCATTCATCAGATGATGAACATTTGGAATGCTTCCAGTATCATGGGAACAGTATAAGTAAGAGTACAGGTCTTTGTGTGGACCTATCTTTTCCTTTATCTTAAGTAAAAAACTAGGAGCAGATTGCCAGATCATTTGGTAAACTTATGTTTAATCTAATAAGAAATTATCACAAGAGTTCAAGAGGTGGCAGAGAAAGATCCTGAACTCAAGACCTCCCACTGATACAACAAAGCTGCAACTACCTACATAATAATTCCCCCTGAAAGGGACCAAAAACTGGATGAATACAGCCTCCACAAAAAGTATGAAGAGACAAGATTGAGACGGGTAAGAGAAGCAGAAAAATGATCTCATCCAAGGAAAAACCACACCCAACAGTGCTGATTCACAATTCAGAGTGATCATGAATGTATGAATCTTCTCCCTGAGGAGCAAGGGCTCTGAGAGGCACCTCAGGAACTCTAACCCCTAGATCCTGAAGACAAGGGAGGTGCCCCCAAAACACGTGGCTTTGAAAATCAATTTGGCTTTGAAAATCAGTGGGGAATATGCTCAGGAAAACCAAAGATCTGCAGGGAAAAACAAAACAAAACACCTCTTAAAGGGCCTGAATGTAGACTCACTGGACCTGAAAACCAGTAAAAATACCACATTTAAAAGTGCACTGGGGCTTCCCCTGGTGGTCCAGTGGGTAAGGACACCACCTTGCAGTGCAAGGGGCGCCAGTTCGATCCCTGGCCTGGGAAGATCCCACGTGCCGCGGAGCGGCTGGACCGATGTGTCCAATTACCGAGCTGGAGCTCTGGAGCGCATGCACCCAGAGCCAGCGCTCAGCAACAACAGACGTCACCGCGATGGGAGGCCCACAGGAGCCAAGGAATAAAGACCGACGAAAACAGACAAATGAAAGACCAATAGAAGTGGCCCGCCTGCTCCCCTCCCTCCCCAACCTGACCCCCGCCCCCCCAAAAATAAATAAATAAATCTTTAAAATAAATAAATAAATAAAAGTGCACTGAACCAAAGTGTCAACTACAAACTGGCATTTACCAATTACATTGCCAATGCCTGGACAACAAGGGCATTTGCCCTCTGCCTCTGCAGAGACCAGGCTCTGTCCTGTTGGGAGCTGCTGACCTTCAATACTTCCGGATGGAGATCAGGGTGGGGTAGAGGCACTCTGTACTCCAGGGTATCCGGTGGGGCAGGTCCTTAGATAGGCAGGTTTTTAGGAACAGATTTTATTATCTCAATCCTTGCATCTCCTCCTATTTAGAAAAGCACTAAATTTCCTCATGGTGACATAACCGAAGACCCTTTGTGAAATGACTGTTTAATGATACAGAAATCCTCTTTCTCAAAATCTTTGATACTGATCTTCCTCCTGCTGCCTCTTTGGAGCAGTCTCTCAGAGCTACGTGAGGTGCTGCCTCCTGGGCTGCAGTCCTAATTACGCCCCAAATAAAAAAAATCCACAACTCTCAAGTTGTTCATCTTTTCTTAGTCAACAAAGGACTGCCCTGCACTTCCATTGCAGGGACCATGGGTGGGCCATCCTGGGTCAGGGAACTAAGATCCCACACACTGTGTGATGTGTTCAGAAAAATAAATAGATAAAACTTTTAAATGTAAGTTTTTTAAAAAAGTGCATGGACCATAGGTAAAGGTGACCCACTACTAATCTAACTATCCTTCACAAATTCTCTCAAAAAATTGATGAGGAAGCATTCCAAACACATTTTAGGAAGCCAGCATTACTCCGATACAACAGCCAGACAAAGGCATCACACACACAAAATTATTGGCCAGTGTCTTTAATAAACATAGATACAAAAATCCTCAATCAATATAGTTGACTCTTGAACAATACAAGTTTTAACTTCATGAGACGTCTTATATACAGATTTTTCAATAGTAAATATTACAGGACTACAAAATTCAAAGTTGGCTTAATTCACAAATATGGAGCTATAGTTATGGAACTTACACACACATTTTTAACTATGCTGAGGGTCAATGCTTCTAACTCTGCATTATTCAAGCGTCAACTATATCAGCAAGTTCAGTTCAACAATAAAGCACAACATCAAAATGATCATCCCACAATCAAGTGGGATTTATTCCAGGGATGCAAGGATGTTTCGCATTTATAAATCAATGTGACACACCATATTAACAAAAGGAAAGATAAAAATCACATGACCTTCTCAACAGGTGTAGGAAAAAACATCTGGCATTTTTGGAAGTCCTGGCCACAACAATTGGGCAAGAAAAAAGGCATCCAAATTGTGAAAGAAGAAATAAGACTGTCAGTATTGTAAGGGTTAGGTGGGAAAAGGGCAGGGCACAATCTTTGAAAAGAATGACATAGCCCAAGGACACAGCATAAACCCATTAGAATCAAATGGGTCCATGATGGCAGACCAGACCTTGATCCTCAGTCAGCAAGCTAAATGAAATGCCCAGAGGCAGCATGACAGTTCCACCCCTTCCCTAAAAGAGCTAGAATAATCCTCCCACTCATTAGCATATGGAATTACCCAGCACATAAAAGCTAAGAATGCCATGTTTTCGGGGCCACTGGATTCGCTCTGCGATGGATGGCCCACACTCTGTCTGTGGAGTGTACTTTCTCTGAATCAGAATAAATACATTTCTTACCTATTACTTTGTCTCTGGCTGAATTCTTCTCTGCAAAGAGACATGAAGAACCTGAGCCTCAGTGGGTCCGGACATTGGGTGAGTGATTTTAATTACTAGGTTTTTGGCTGGGTTCGAGTCCCAGCCACATGGGATCAAGTCCCATGCAGGGTTTTGACTGGGTTTGAGTCCTGGCCACGTGTGTTCAAATCCCAGACAGGGTTTGATTAGGTCTCGGCTCTGGGTTTAAGTCTTAAATCGAGATAGAACCCTTTCAGTATTGCAGTGCACATGATACTACAGAGAGAAAACCTTAAAGACCATACACACACAATTTCTGCTCACCTAGAATTATGGAGCATAGACATGTAAATTATTTATAAGGCAATCTTATCTACTGATAAGATTATCTACTCACTGATCTTATCACTTTGATAAGATCAAAACTGCTCCCTTGTTCTGGTTCATCTGCCTTGCTCTGTGAATGTGGCTTAAAAATAGAAAAAAAAAGTCAGAATTTTTTTTTTTTTTTCCTAAGAAAGCATTTCCCAGGGCTCCTCTGCTGATATAGGCTCAGCCTCTGGAAAATCAAATGTCCTTGAGTAGCAAGGGAAACACTGGTCTACAAGCTGTTAAGTAGGCTGGGCTCATGTTGACAAATGTTAACCTCTCTTTTTATTCTTCCCTTTTGTTGAGCATCATGTAGACGGGACTGACTCAGGCAGGACAGCAATGTTCCACAGGACGTGGTAGGACCACTACCTCTCCTGTCTAATTTTCTTTCTTTTTATTTTTTTTAAAAAAGATGCATTTATTTATCTATTTATTTATTTGAGGGTGGATGGGGTGGGGAGGGAGGGGAGCAGGCGGGCCACTTCTATTGGTCTTTCATTTGTCCATTTTCATCCATCTTTGTTCTTTGGCCCATGTGGGCCTCCCATGGCGGTGGCCTCTGTTGTCGCAGAGCACCGGCTCTGGGTGCATGCGCTCCAGAGCTCTGGCTCAGTAGTTGGACACATCGGTCCAGCCGCTCTGCGGCATGCGGGATCTTCCCAGGCCAGGGATCGAACCGGCACCCCTTGCACTGCAAGGCAGTGTCCTTACCCACTGGACCACCAGGGAAGCCCTAATTTTCTTTTATTAATATCAACGCCATATGCTGAGTCACTGCTATTCCATCGAGAGTTTGTTCTCCATACTTGGTCTTATAGGTAGGGATGCCAGATAACTGTGGAGCCTGGGCATTCATCACATGCAGCCACTTCTGCTGCAGCTCTTCCTCTGCAGATGGGACTGAATCTAAAATAATGAATTTGGGGAGGTTCTTATTTGAGACCTGGTGCCTAACTAGGAACAAATGAGAACTAATCCCATCTAAGGTTTCCCAGGTAGCACTAGTGGTAAAGAACCCACCTGCCAATGCAGGAGATGTAAGAGATGCGAATTTGATCCCTGGTTTGGGAAGATCCCCTGGAGAAGGGCATAGCCTCCCATTCCAGTATTCTTGCTTAGAGAATCCCCATGGACACAGGAGACTGGTGGACTACAGTCCATAGCGTCCCAAAGAGTCGGACACAAAGGAAGTGACAGCATAGCGCAAAACCACCTATCTTCAAATACCCCTTAAGGAGTCCTCAGTTCCTAAGAATGAGCTGCTTCCTTCAATGATCATAAAATGGCAAACCCAATCATATTCTGGTTGTATCCTGGGACCATCCTATCGACCTTCAAGTAAAAGTACAGATCTTGGCCAAGTTCATCAAGATAAAGGCAACATTCAACATTTGGGGACTATACAGGAAATCCAACTACTTTCTACAACATAAGGTTCCAAAATAAGCATATGCACGATGTGGTATAAAGCCATTTACTCAATGGCCACAGCTTAAGCATTACATGCAAACCTGTTAAAAGTACAGAATATACAGCCCTGCTCCAGATCTAGGAATCATGCTCTGTGATGTAACAAGATTCTAAGTGAAGTATGTGGGGACATTCAAGTTTGTTACAGAGCTTCAAGTCTAAGAGCCATCTCAAATGCTGACAAATTTCACAATCATATACCCAGACTTTGCAACAATAGGACTCTTCTTCTCACCAGTCAAATGAGGATAATTATCCCTCTCTCAGGATTGCTGTGGAAATGAGATGTCAAAAGTGAACATGTAGCCTGCATGACCAGGGACACCAAATTATTAAACAAGAATAATGCTCTGGGCCTATGTGGCTATTGTTCTAACTGCATGCTAAGTTGCCTCAGTCGTGAATGACTCTTTGAGACCCTATGGACTATAGCCTGCTAGACTTCTCTGTCCATGGGGGTCTCCAGGAAAAGATACTGGAGTGGGTTGCTATGCCTTCTGCTGCAGCTCTTCCTCTGCAGATGGGACTGAATCTAAAATAATGAATTTGGGGAGGTTCTTATTTGAGACCTGGTGCCTAACTAGGAACAAATGAGAACTAATCCCATCTAAGGTTTCCCAGGTAGCACTAGTGGTAAAGAACCCACCTGCCAATGCAGGAGATGTAAGAGATGCGAATTTGATCCCTGGTTTGGGAAGATCCCCTGGAGAAGGGCATAGCCTCCCATTCCAGTATTCTTGCTTAGAGAATCCCCATGGACACAGGAGACTGGTGGACTACAGTCCATAGCGTCCCAAAGAGTCGGACACAAAGGAAGTGACAGCATAGCGCAAAACCACCTATCTTCAAATACCCCTTAAGGAGTCCTCAGTTCCTAAGAATGAGCTGCTTCCTTCAATGATCATAAAATGGCAAACCCAATCATATTCTGGTTGTATCCTGGGACCATCCTATCGACCTTCAAGTAAAAGTACAGATCTTGGCCAAGTTCATCAAGATAAAGGCAACATTCAACATTTGGGGACTATACAGGAAATCCAACTACTTTCTACAACATAAGGTTCCAAAATAAGCATATGCACGATGTGGTATAAAGCCATTTACTCAATGGCCACAGCTTAAGCATTACATGCAAACCTGTTAAAAGTACAGAATATACAGCCCTGCTCCAGATCTAGGAATCATGCTCTGTGATGTAACAAGATTCTAAGTGAAGTATGTGGGGACATTCAAGTTTGTTACAGAGCTTCAAGTCTAAGAGCCATCTCAAATGCTGACAAATTTCACAATCATATACCCAGACTTTGCAACAATAGGACTCTTCTTCTCACCAGTCAAATGAGGATAATTATCCCTCTCTCAGGATTGCTGTGGAAATGAGATGTCAAAAGTGAACATGTAGCCTGCATGACCAGGGACACCAAATTATTAAACAAGAATAATGCTCTGGGCCTATGTGGCTATTGTTCTAACTGCATGCTAAGTTGCCTCAGTCGTGAATGACTCTTTGAGACCCTATGGACTATAGCCTGCTAGACTTCTCTGTCCATGGGGGTCTCCAGGAAAAGATACTGGAGTGGGTTGCTATGCCTTTTTCCAGGGGGTCTTCCTGACCCAGAGATTGAACCCACATCTCTTATATCTCCTGCATTGGCCAAGGGGTTCTTTACCACTAGCACCACATGGGAGGTAGCTTTCAGGTGATATTATTGGTCTTAAAACAGGAAATGTCATGGTGCTTTGCCACATGAGATCCATTTTGAACCCCACCTTCAATTATGAAGTGACTCTTCCTGCCCAAAAGAGAGTCTGAAAAGAAATGAGAAGCTTGACTAAAAATGAGAATTAGAATAACAAGGCAAAGAAAATAGAAAAAAGAAGAACATAAGAAACAAGACTGAGGAGAAGAGAAAAGAAGAAAACATAAAGGGGAAGAAGGAATAAATAGATCCTGGCCTTCTGGGTCCCAGGATTGTTATTTCTTACTCTTTTCCAATAACTTTTGACTCAGAGTGAACTGATTTTTTTCTAGGTGTTTCTAGGACCTATTTACCCCTAACATTCTCTTTAGACCATTTCTGTCTCGCTAGTGACACTCATACCTCTACCGATTTCCAGAAGGAGGTCTTTCAGCATGGTCCACTCCTAAGAACACTTTGGCAAGTGTCCAGCATAATAGGCGTCAATAGTTTATCATGAACGCTAGTTCCAAGACCACTGGTAGAAAATTCCAAAAGCAGAGTAGGAGAAGAAGGTTCAACCTGCAGTACCAACTATTTTCTCTGTTACAGACGAGTTGTGTCAATATTGGAGACTGAGGTAACCTCTCCAAATCATAGCCTCCCAGTCTACAAAATGAGGAGCATGTGCTATGTGCCATCTTCCACTCTTTCCTAGCTTCAGGAATGCATGATTTTACTAAGACTTTGTAGAGACTAGCATGGTGCTATCCAAACAGAAAGGACCTCTGGGGAAAAAAAACAAGGAAACAAGCATGGCTGAGAATAGATGGGGAGGGGATGGTGAGTGGGGAGAGGTCAGAGGGAGGTACAGGAGGATGGAGCTGACTGGTGTCCAGGAGGGTCCTGAGTTTAATCTAAGCAGATGGGCATGAATATTACCACCTAGGAGCAATTCTAGGCGCATCCCACGTGATGAGCGAGGATTGGTGCCCCAGCTGTGCAGGCAGCTGTCTGCCAAGAGGCTATATACCCAGCGAAATGGGAAATCTTTTCTGGAATTGATGAGCCATACTCCAGCAGCAGCCAGAGTTCAGAAGCTCCCCATCAATCACGTCACCTCTCCCACATTCCTTTCCTAGAGTTAAACAAACAAATGCAAAAGGGTCTGAACTTCAGTAAGTCCTTTCCCCTCCCATTTGCATACCAGCCACACTAGGTCTCCATCAACACACTTTCCCTCTCTGTGAGATTCCAGTTGGCATACATGGTATCTGAAATGAGGTAGCGTAGTCAACACTATTAAATCAGATGTCAGCGAAAGACCTTGATCTTTGAGTAAGAAAAGCACACCCGCAAACTAGGAATAAATAGATCCTGGCCTTCTGGGTCCCAGGATTGTTATTTCTTACTCTTTTCCAATAACTTTTGACTCAGAGTGAACTGATTTTTTTCTAGGTGTTTCTAGGACCTATTTACCCCTAACATTCTCTTTAGACCATTTCTGTCTCGCTAGTGACACTCATACCTCTACCGATTTCCAGAAGGAGGTCTTTCAGCATGGTCCACTCCTAAGAACACTTTGGCAAGTGTCCAGCATAATAGGCGTCAATAGTTTATCATGAACGCTAGTTCCAAGACCACTGGTAGAAAATTCCAAAAGCAGAGTAGGAGAAGAAGGTTCAACCTGCAGTACCAACTATTTTCTCTGTTACAGACGAGTTGTGTCAATATTGGAGACTGAGGTAACCTCTCCAAATCATAGCCTCCCAGTCTACAAAATGAGGAGCATGTGCTATGTGCCATCTTCCACTCTTTCCTAGCTTCAGGAATGCATGATTTTACTAAGACTTTGTAGAGACTAGCATGGTGCTATCCAAACAGAAAGGACCTCTGGGGAAAAAAAACAAGGAAACAAGCATGGCTGAGAATAGATGGGGAGGGGATGGTGAGTGGGGAGAGGTCAGAGGGAGGTACAGGAGGATGGAGCTGACTGGTGTCCAGGAGGGTCCTGAGTTTAATCTAAGCAGATGGGCATGAATATTACCACCTAGGAGCAATTCTAGGCGCATCCCACGTGATGAGCGAGGATTGGTGCCCCAGCTGTGCAGGCAGCTGTCTGCCAAGAGGCTATATACCCAGCGAAATGGGAAATCTTTTCTGGAATTGATGAGCCATACTCCAGCAGCAGCCAGAGTTCAGAAGCTCCCCATCAATCACGTCACCTCTCCCACATTCCTTTCCTAGAGTTAAACAAACAAATGCAAAAGGGTCTGAACTTCAGTAAGTCCTTTCCCCTCCCATTTGCATACCAGCCACACTAGGTCTCCATCAACACACTTTCCCTCTCTGTGAGATTCCAGTTGGCATACATGGTATCTGAAATGAGGTAGCGTAGTCAACACTATTAAATCAGATGTCAGCGAAAGACCTTGATCTTTGAGTAAGAAAAGCACACCCGCAAACTAGGAATGTAGGATTGGAGAATTTCAACATGGGAAGATCCCGAGAATGCTCAGTTTCAATCTCCAGCATTTTACAGATGAACAAAGAGGGATCAAGGTCACAACACGTATTGGTGGAAGGACTGATGTTGGAATCCAGGTGACAGTACCAACATGTTAGGTCTGCTAGTCCTGCTTTCTTATTAAAGTGCATGATATTAACAAGCCATTTGTAGACTTTGGAGACTAATCCCTTCTTGGTCACAGCCTTCACAAAGATTTTTTTTCCCATTCTGTGGGCTGTCTTCGTCATATTGAGTGACGTTAAGTTTGACAGAAAAAGAGGAATATCATATATGCAGGATCTAAAACAAAATGATACAAATAAACTTATCTATAAAACAGACTCACTGACTTAGAGAATGAATTTATGGTTGTTGGGGGAAAAGATGGGAAGAAGGGAGTTTGGGATGGACAGGTACACACTGCTGTATTTAAAATGGATAACCAAGAAGGACCTACTGTACAGCATAGGGAACTCTGCTCAATGTTATGTAACAACCTAAATGGGAAAAGAATTGGAAAAAGAATATGTATGCATATGTGTGTGTGTATATATATATATATATATATACACACATGAATGAATCACCTTGCTGTACACCTGAAACTAATGCAACATTGTTAATCAACTGTATGCCAATATAAAATAAATACTTGTAAAAAGTATATTTTGCCCCCTCTTTGAAGACCATGTTGGTATATTCGTGGTGTTGTGCAACGTTTTGAGTCCTCATCTAAACAGATTTATGATATTTCAGCAAGTGGCTTACACCCTAACTGAAAACACTTTTACCCTACTATTACATCGGTTCCCGTTTTTTGTCTTCAGAAATTTACCAGAAACAAACTTTTTTTTTCCATTTTTTTGGGGTGGGGGCGGGCGGGCCACTTCTATTGATCTTTCATTTATCTATTTTCATCCATCTTTGTTCCTTGGCCCATGTGGGCCTCCCATCGCGGTGGCCTCTGTTGCTGCTGTGAACCGGCTCTAGGCGCATGCGCTCCAGAGCTCCGGCTTGGTAATTGGGCACATCGGTCCAGTCGCTCCGCGGCACGTGGGATCTTCCCAGGCCAGGGATCGAACCGGTGCCCCTTGCACTGCAAGGTGGTGTCCTTACCCACTGGACCACCAGGGAAGCCCAGAAACAAACTTTTTTTTTTTTTTTTTTTTTTGAGGGAGGTGGGGTGGGGAGAGAGGGGAGCAGGCGAGCCACTTCTTTCCTCTTTCATTTGTTCATTTTCATCTATCTTTGTTCTTTGGCCCGTGTGGGCCTCCCATCGCGGCGGCCTCTGTTGTCACAGAGCACCGGCTCTGGGCGCATGCGCTCCAGAGCTCCGGCTTGGTAATTGGGCACATCGGTCCAGTCGCTCCGCGGCACGTGGGATCTTCCCAGGCCAGGGATCGAACCGGTGCCCCTTGCACTGCAAGGTGGTGTCCTTACCCACTGGACCACCAGGGAAGCCCAGAAACAAACTTTTTTTTTTTTTTTTTTTTTGAGGGAGGTGGGGTGGGGAGAGAGGGGAGCAGGCGAGCCACTTCTTTCCTCTTTCATTTGTTCATTTTCATCTATCTTTGTTCTTTGGCCCGTGTGGGCCTCCCATCGCCGCGGCCTCTGTTGTCACAGAGCACCGACTCTCGGCGCATGCGCTCCAGAGCTCCGGCTTGGTCACTGGACACATCGGTCCAGCCGCTCTGCGGCACGTGGGATCTTCCCAGGCCAGGGATCCAACCGGCGCCCCTTGCACTGCAAGGCGGTGTCCTTACCCACTGGACCACCAGGGAAGCCCCAGAAACAAACTTTTTAACTCATCTTGTTATGGACTGATTTTGCACACATTGAGTCAGTTACTAAGGCTAAATTCCCAAAAATAACCACTTTGATTTTTTTTAAAAATAAAGAACTCTCTGAAATTATATTTTACTGTAAGGACTACTTAAGTTATCATAGTCATATATACAAAGTTGGGTTTATCAGATTCAAAATTCTTCCACACAGACACAAAAATACATAGACGTGCTCAAAAGAAATAAAATGCAAGCCTCTTGGAGAAAATAACGGAATATATTCAGACAAAAACTCTTTTCAGAGGCATAGTTAAGCACAAGGGAAGAACAGGACCTATAAGGAATTTGATAGCTTTGTGTCAAGGGAAGGAATGGTGCAGACAAACACAATATGGCTCAGAAAAGGAACAAAATGTCTGAGGATCAGATTTACAGGGAAAGATCTAAAAGTAATACATATGTATAGCTTGACTCCGTTACCAAAAGAAAACTCAAACAGCCTCTAAGTTTGACATAAACAAGAGAGCAGCAAAGAGACACTTAGGCTATTTAGCATTTCATCTTCTACTTGCTTAAAAATGAAAAGAAGCTTCTAGAACACATTTCCCTCTATTTCTCCTAGTTCGCTCCATTAATCTTAAACTTAATTATTCAACTTAAATAAGAAAGGAGGAGAAGCAGGAGTCATTTTCTCACTTGTGAATAAATCATATTAATATCTGCTCTTTCCAGTTTGTTTCCTTCCTCCCCTGCCGAACTATCACCTAAGAGAATGACTGGCAGTTATCACTTTGCTACAGAGTTTCACCATCTAACAGATACGGAATTACTGTCTCTCTCTTCTTTCTGATTCTCCTGTGTGTCGACTGTTGCACAGGTTGGCCAGCGTTCTACCAGCAGAGGAGGCCAGGTGAATGCACTTCCCTCAAAGAATGTGCCTTTTATTTGACATCCGAAAAGCCTATCAACTGATGTATTATCATTTCATTTGAACCTCCTCTCTAATCAGCATATAGAGCTTCATGTCACCAGGGAAGCCCCAGAAACAAACTTTTTAACTCATCTTGTTATGGACTGATTTTGCACACATTGAGTCAGTTACTCAGGCTAAATTCCCAAAAATAACCACTTTGATTTTTTTTAAAAATAAAGAACTCTCTGAAATTATATTTTACTGTAAGGACTACTTAAGTTATCATAGTCATATATACAAAGTTGGGTTTATCAGATTCAAAATTCTTCCACACAGACACAAAAATACATAGACGTGCTCAAAAGAAATAAAATGCAAGCCTCTTGGAGAAAATAACGGAATATATTCAGACAAAAACTCTTTTCAGAGGCATAGTTAAGCACAAGGGAAGAACAGGACCTATAAGGAATTTGATAGCTTTGTGTCAAGGGAAGGAATGGTGCAGACAAACACAATATGGCTCAGAAAAGGAACAAAATGTCTGAGGATCAGATTTACAGGGAAAGATCTAAAAGTAATACATATGTATAGCTTGACTCCGTTACCAAAAGAAAACTCAAACAGCCTCTAAGTTTGACATAAACAAGAGAGCAGCAAAGAGACACTTAGGCTATTTAGCATTTCATCTTCTACTTGCTTAAAAATGAAAAGAAGCTTCTAGAACACATTTCCCTCTATTTCTCCTAGTTCGCTCCATTAATCTTAAACTTAATTATTCAACTTAAATAAGAAAGGAGGAGAAGCAGGAGTCATTTTCTCACTTGTGAATAAATCATATTAATATCTGCTCTTTCCAGTTTGTTTCCTTCCTCCCCTGCCGAACTATCACCTAAGAGAATGACTGGCAGTTATCACTTTGCTACAGAGTTTCACCATCTAACAGATACGGAATTACTGTCTCTCTCTTCTTTCTGATTCTCCTGTGTGTCGACTGTTGCACAGGTTGGCCAGCGTTCTACCAGCAGAGGAGGCCAGGTGAATGCACTTCCCTCAAAGAATGTGCCTTTTATTTGACATCCGAAAAGCCTATCAACTGATGTATTATCATTTCATTTGAACCTCCTCTCTAATCAGCATATAGAGCTTCATGGCACCAGTCAACAACAACTTTTTTAAAAGTGCCATTTGACTTGTGTAATTCAAAGATGATAAAACAGCAACCCAACACATTTCCATAGAAAGTACATCAAGTAGCACCATTTGTAAGCAAAATCATAAAGGAAAGAAATAGTTCGAGAGAGCAACCATGAAAAATAAAAAATATATACAAACACAAATGTATTTGAAAAGGACCCTATTCAAATCTGTTTCACTATTTATGAAATGGTTAAAGAAAATGAGAAATGAAGTATGAGTTGGTACCCTGAGGGCATAATATTAAACTTTCTGTAACCCCAGAACCATTTTTTCCAAACAAAATCTTACTTAGGCACTGAATATACAAAGTGAGGTAGACTGAAAAGTCAGTGTACATCTCAGTTTTCAACCTTAACAAAAAAAAAAAACCCTCTGAAATAAATCCAGTGCTCCTTCCAAACTCCAAGTTTAAGGCAATGCCTTCTAAACAATAAGCCAAACATATCCCAAGATCCACTCAGGAAATAATGCTGAAACAGTTAACTCTACCATAGGTGAAGTACCTAGAGTCACCACTGACAACACTCAGCCATCTATGCGGGGCCTTTCACAATATTTACAGGGTTGGAGTTTTGAAGGTCCCCACCTCCCACCTAGGCTTCCCAGGTGATTCAGTGGCAAAGAATCCTCCAGCAATGCAGGAGATGCAGGTTGGATCCCTGAGTTGGGAAGATCCCCAGCAGAAGAAAATGGCAACCCACTCTAGTGTTCTTCCTGGGAAATGCCATGGACTTATCACTCTTGGGGCTACAAAAAAAGTCTTCCAGTTTGTTTCCTTCCTCCTGCCGAACTATCACCTAAGAGAATGACTGGCAGTTATCACTTTGCTACAGAGTTTCACCATCTAACAGATACGGAATTACTGTCTCTCTCTTCTTTCTGATTCTCCTGTGTGTCGACTGTTGCACAGGTTGGCCAGCGTTCTACCAGCAGAGGAGGCCAGGTGAATGCACTTCCCTCAAAGAATGTGCCTTTTATTTGACATCCGAAAAGCCTATCAACTGATGTATTATCATTTCATTTGAACCTCCTCTCTAATCAGCATATAGAGCTTCATGGCACCAGTCAACAACAACTTTTTTAAAAGTGCCATTTGACTTGTGTAATTCAGAGAAAGATGATAAAACAGCAACCCAACACATTTCCATAGAAAGTACATCAAGTAGCACCATTTGTAAGCAAAATCATAAAGGAAAGAAATAGTTCGAGAGAGCAACCATGAAAAATAAAAAATATATACAAACACAAATGTATTTGAAAAGGACCCTATTCAAATCTGTTTCACTATTTATGAAATGGTTAAAGAAAATGAGAAATGAAGTATGAGTTGGTACCCTGAGGGCATAATATTAAACTTTCTGTAACCCCAGAACCATTTTTTCCAAACAAAATCTTACTTAGGCACTGAATATACAAAGTGAGGTAGACTGAAAAGTCAGTGTACATCTCAGTTTTCAACCTTAACAAAAAAAAAAAACCCTCTGAAATAAATCCAGTGCTCCTTCCAAACTCCAAGTTTAAGGCAATGCCTTCTAAACAATAAGCCAAACATATCCCAAGATCCACTCAGGAAATAATGCTGAAACAGTTAACTCTACCATAGGTGAAGTACCTAGAGTCACCACTGACAACACTCAGCCATCTATGCGGGGCCTTTCACAATATTTACAGGGTTGGAGTTTTGAAGGTCCCCACCTCCCACCTAGGCTTCCCAGGTGATTCAGTGGCAAAGAATCCTCCAGCAATGCAGGAGATGCAGGTTGGATCCCTGAGTTGGGAAGATCCCCAGCAGAAGAAAATGGCAACCCACTCTAGTGTTCTTCCTGGGAAATGCCATGGACAGGGGACCCTGGAGGAATCCAGTCCAGGAGGTTTCAAAGACTCAGATACAACTGAGAATGCACACATGCCACCTGCTCAGATCCATTGCCCACACACCTGTGAGCCGGCCACATCCAACTCCCCTGTCCATTTGAGAGGTCTAATTCTCCTTGCCTAAAGCATACTGCCCACACCTCTTTTACCCCCTTTCATATACAATCAAATTTCAAATAGAGCTGCTCTATCCTCAGAAGAGACAGCACACTTTGTCCCGTTTGTCTCTGCTACAGGGCTGAGCATAATACTAGATAATCATTTAGGGGGGTTTCCCTCAGTCATTAGACAGGAAAGCCTACAAACATCGAGACTGTACTTTATTCTTGTTATCAGCACACTGTCTAGCATGTGTGTGTATGTTTGTGCTCAGTCACGTCCAACTTTTTGAGACACCATGGAATGCAGCCCACAAGGCTCTTCTGTCCATGGGATTTCCCAGGTAAGAATACTGGAGCGGGTTGCCATTTCCACCTCCAGGGAATCTTTCCCACCCAGGGATCAAGTGTGCATCTCCTGCATTGGCAAGCGGATTCTTTACCACTGAGTCATCTAGGAAGCCCCAACTGGTGATGATAGTGATCATGCAAACTCTTTAAGAATAATAAAAACCAATATCTATTGAGAGTTCATTATCTGCCACCCACTGAACTTAAGTCCTTAACATCCATTATATCACTTTATCCTCACAACAAGATATTTCTTCTTTTCATTACCATTTTGCAAATGTGCAAACTATAACAGAGAAATGTTAAACGCCTTGACCAGTTACGTGGATTCACCATGATGGAACTCAATTCACCCTAACCTAAGTAGGCAAATACAGGAATCTGAGCAATTAGCTACTAAGCTGAATGAATAACAAGTCAGAAAGCAAATCAATGTAACACAAGGGAAGGTTGAGCAACTTCAAGTATACTTTAAACCCAAACACTCTAAGTTCAGCACAATGTTTAAAGTCTCCCTTTGAATCTTACAGCGTTTCTGCCCTTTCTCTTCCTGTTCAACTATCCTTTTCATCACCGGCCTTACACAAATTTGATGCCTTAAGACATTTTGAAATAAACCTAATGCCTCTTCAACTCAAGAGCTTCAATATGTAACCCTATAGGTGACTCTGCACCTATTTACCTCATGGATGGAGGGACAAATAGATAGGTGGATAGATTTATTAGTGGATGGATAGGTGGATGGAGAGACGGATGGAGAGATAGATGAATGATTCCATCTCTGCTACTCCTCAAAATAAGAGGCCAAAATTTTGGTAGAAGAAGTAAATGATATAGAAAAGAACAAAGACTGGCTTTGACTCCCAGATCCAAAACACAATTACTCTCTCATTATTTTCACTCTGGCTTTCATCTCAATGGCCATTTTGAGTTCAAAGTACCAAACTGCATCTATTCATAAGTGAGTCATTCAGTTCACGAACTGATGTGAGTCACTCTGACTTAAGTGAAATGCTTGTTCTCATCTCTTTCCTCTGGAAAGAGTTCTGAACTTATGATGAAAGGTAAGATGTACTTGCAAGGATACCTATGCAGCAACTCTGTGGAGCCTGCCCAAATGTTTACAATCAACATAAACAAAAGGCTTCTCTTTTCTAAATCAAAAAACAAACAAAACAAACAAACAAACAAACAAAAAACAGAGTGATTGTGAAGAAAAGCATGAAGCCATGAATACCACATGTCCTTTATTTAAGGCACATTTACAGGGAGCCAGAGACAATTTTCAAGTACTAATGCTCTTGGATGTCCTTATCAATCACTCCCAAAGATCCTTCTTTCTTGGCATTTAAAAGAGAGAAAGCAGCATACACAAATAATTTTTGAGCTTCTCTTATTGGCTGTGCTCTGGGCTTTTGAGGATATTGCAGTCTATGAGGCAGGCACAGTCTCTGCTCTTATGGAGCCTGTACAGGAAGTCCCCTACATAGGAACCTTCAAGTTATGAACTTTCAAAGATATGAACATGCCCCTGTAGGCCAGCTATTGTACTGTACTACAACACTTTTCAAGGTACTATACTGTCAGAATAAAAATATTTTCTTTATTTTTGTGTGTTTATTTTTTATGAACCTATTATTTGGATGAAAAGCATTACAAACCTACTACAGAAAAGTACTGATTGTGTTCATTGAATACCTCAGCACACTTTGCTAGACAAACTGGACTTATGTATGCCCTCTCAGAACAGAACATATTTTTATGCAGTTGCATGAGAAATGAGCTATGAAGAGTCAGCAGCATGACGGTGCTTCAGTGAAGACACATTCAGGGTGATACGTGGTGGACATAACATCATGTAATGAGAGTTCCCATGTTAAGGCCAGTGAAGTCCCCCATGATGGAAGTGACCCGTAGGTTAAGGATATCTCCTGGGAAGAGAATGAAAGAGAACACGATTCCAGGGAAAGGTTACAGAATAGTGCTGAGGGTGGAATGAACAGGGAGTATCTATGACTCTGCAGGAAGTTCAGTGAGGTGAGAGCACAAAGGAAGTAGGGGCAGGGAATCAGGTATCAGGGAAGGAAGGTTCATTATTTATCAGCTGATCAGTATGAATGCACTGAGCTCCTACCATATAGAGATTCCTGTGCTATATCTTGATAGAGCATTAGAGAAATATGAAGCAATGCATTCATTCAGCCAGGGTTTGGGCTTTCTTCCTTAACCCCATGATCAACCTTCCACTGACTCCCTCCTCATTCAGTGCATTTTGGGCCTATCCATGAACACTGTGCCTTTTGCAAAAAGCTTTCATAGCCTGAGATAAGAGGAATCAACTCTTGGCGCTGCCTTGGTGGCTTAGTGGTAGAGAAACCTCCTGCCAATGCAGGAGACATAGATTTGATCCCTGGTACAGGAAGATGCCACATGCCATGGAGCAGGTAAGCCAGAATGCCACAACTACTGAGTCTGTGTTCTAGAGCCCAAGATCTACAACTATTAAGCCCTCGTGCCTCAACCATTGAAGTCTACACACCCTAGAAGCTGTACTCCACAACAAGAGTAGCCAATGCAATGAGAAGACCACGCACCACAACTAAGTTATGAACTTTCAAAGATATGAACATGCCCCTGTAGGCCAGCTATTGTACTGTACTACAACACTTTTCAAGGTACTATACTGTCAGAATAAAAATATTTTCTTTATTTTTGTGTGTTTATTTTTTATGAACCTATTATTTGGATGAAAAGCATTACAAACCTACTACAGAAAAGTACTGATTGTGTTCATTGAATACCTCAGCACACTTTGCTAGACAAACTGGACTTATGTATGCCCTCTCAGAACAGAACATATTTTTATGCAGTTGCATGAGAAATGAGCTATGAAGAGTCAGCAGCATGACGGTGCTTCAGTGAAGACACATTCAGGGTGATACGTGGTGGACATAACATCATGTAATGAGAGTTCCCATGTTAAGGCCAGTGAAGTCCCCCATGATGGAAGTGACCCGTAGGTTAAGGATATCTCCTGGGAAGAGAATGAAAGAGAACACGATTCCAGGGAAAGGTTACAGAATAGTGCTGAGGGTGGAATGAACAGGGAGTATCTATGACTCTGCAGGAAGTTCAGTGAGGTGAGAGCACAAAGGAAGTAGGGGCAGGGAATCAGGTATCAGGGAAGGAAGGTTCATTATTTATCAGCTGATCAGTATGAATGCACTGAGCTCCTACCATATAGAGATTCCTGTGCTATATCTTGATAGAGCATTAGAGAAATATGAAGCAATGCATTCATTCAGCCAGGGTTTGGGCTTTCTTCCTTAACCCCATGATCAACCTTCCACTGACTCCCTCCTCATTCAGTGCATTTTGGGCCTATCCATGAACACTGTGCCTTTTGCAAAAAGCTTTCATAGCCTGAGATAAGAGGAATCAACTCTTGGCGCTGCCTTGGTGGCTTAGTGGTAGAGAAACCTCCTGCCAATGCAGGAGACATAGATTTGATCCCTGGTACAGGAAGATGCCACATGCCATGGAGCAGGTAAGCCAGAATGCCACAACTACTGAGTCTGTGTTCTAGAGCCCAAGATCTACAACTATTAAGCCCTCGTGCCTCAACCATTGAAGTCTACACACCCTAGAAGCTGTACTCCACAACAAGAGTAGCCAATGCAATGAGAAGACCACGCACCACAACTAGAGTAATGCCCACACAGCAATGAATACCAAACACAGACAAAAATAAATACAATTATATCTTAAAAAGGAAATAATTCTATATGGAAATGAGACCTCTGTGCTGTCATCATTTTTATAGATGCAGTCTTAGTTCAAAAAAACAAAAGAAAAAACTGTAAGGTATGTCACCTAAGCATGATTATTAATCTCATAATTTCTCTATTTACCCTCATTGTTAGACATGAGGTGATAAAAATGTTATATTTACAGAGTGCTTTATGTAGCATTTTATACAGTATTTTTTCTTTGGTTTGAACGAGACAGTCATCTTGGGGAGGCATTATTACAGGTGGGGAAAGAAACTTAACAAGGTCATATAATTTCCCCTAAGACCATGTTCAGTTCGATTCAGTCACTCGGACATGTCTGACTCTTTGCACCCCATGGACTGCAGCGTGCCAGGGGAGTATGCAGATGGAAAAATTACTACTACTAGGAAGCAAACCTAAAAATGAACATTTACCAGGACAGAAGAGAAAGTGAGAAGAGAAACTTCACTCCAGGGTGGAAGCTAGCTCCTCCAAGGATGACTCATGGTCCAGCAGCATCAGCATGACCCTAGGGCACCTTAGACCTGTGGAGCTTCCAACCCTGCCCCAGACCTGAGTCACCATTTATACTGTGACAATATTGTTGGGTTGTATGTATGTGGATTAATGTTTGAGGAACACTAAGGCTAGACAGGTTCCTGGTGACTGGCAAAAATCAGACGTACTGAGAGAAGATAGGGGCAGAGGGCATTCCATGACAAGGGAGAGCAGGGAAAAGGAGAGTCCCAGCCAAAATACTGAAAAGTTCTTAGCAGATACTTAAAACAATGGGTTGTTTGGGGGTACAGTGAAAGATGAAGCTTGGTTTGTAAACCAGCATCATATTATCCATGCTCTCAGACTCTAGAGATGTGCCCGTTCCTCTCCTCTGGTCTAATGCCTCTACTCCTCTTTCTCACAAAGTTCTTTTTTCAATAGAGTTGCAATCCTATACATAAACAAATTTTAAAGAGTGAAAAGATGATGATCTGGAATGGGAACTGGAAGTATAAATCCCTGGCTCCACTCCTCAGTCTCTCTAAAGGTGAGAACCTAAAACTGAAACTTTGAGGATCACTGTCATTATCTCCTGTCTACCACAAACCAGTTAGTCAAGTTTCTCAGTCCTGTCTGACTCTTGGAAACCCATGGATGAGTCATGGAACTCTCCAGGCAAGAATACTAGAGTGGGTAGCCTTTCTCTTCTCCAGGGGATCTTCCCAACCCAAGGATCGAACCCAGGTCTCCCGCATTGCAGGTGGGTTCTTTACTATCCGAGCCACCAGAGAAGCCCGAGAATCCTGGAGTGGGGAGCTTATCCGTTTTCCAGGGGATCTTCTTGACCCAGGAATTGAACCAGGGTCTCCTGCATTGCAGGAAGATTCTTTACCAACTGAGCAACAAAAGAATCCCCTGTCTATCTTAAGGACATTCTTTATACAGTAGCCACAGTTTAGAAAAAGCCTGTGTCACAGAGTGAAGTAAGTCAGAAAGAGAAAAACAAATATTGTATATTAAGGCATGTACATGAAATCTAGAAAAATGGTACTGATGAACCTATTTGCAGGGCAGGAATAAACACACAGACATAGAGAACAGACTTTGGATGCAGTGAGGGAAGGAGGGTGGACCAACTGAGAGAGGAGCATTGGAACATAAATATTACCACATGCAAAATGGGGTAGGAGGTTGTGTAAACACGGGAGGTCAATGTGGTGCTTTGTGACAACATGGGGCGGGGCAAAGGGTGGCGGCAGGCTCAAGAGGGCGGGGACATATGTGCACTTAGGGCTGATTCACATTGTTGTATGGCAAAAGCCAACACAACATTATAAAGCAAGTATCCAACAATTAAAAATAAATGTAAAAAAGAATCTCTTTGGAATTGTTTTTCCTAATTTTAAAATGACCACTAGGAATTCCATCCATGTGCATTCCTTAAAAATAAAGATAACTGTCAATTTTCTCTGTATCCCTAATACCAAAGGCAGGGACTGGCTGCTCAACAAGCTTTTGTTGAACAGATAAATGCACGAATGAACTGATAAGTAGATGATCTCAAAGAGAACTGAAGTAAACAATGAGGCATGTAAGTTACAGCTATATTTTCATAATAAAAGTAATGAGCAAATCATAAAGATCAGAGCAGAAATAAATGAAAAAGAAATGAAAGAAATAATAGTAAAGATAAATAAAATCAGAAGCTGGTTCTTCGAAAAGGTAAACAAAATTGACTAGCCACTGGCCAAACTCATCAAGAAAAAAAGAGAGAAGAACCAGATCAACAAAATCAAAAATGAAAAAGGAGAGATTACAACAGATAACGCAGAAATCCAAAGGATTCTAAGAGACCTGGAAGAAATGGACAGTTTCTTGGAGATTAATCTCCCAAGGCTGAACCAGGAAGAAATAGAAACTACGAACAACCCAATCACAAGTGCAGAAATTGACTTTGTGATCAAAAATCTACCCAAAAATAAAAGCCCAGGGCCAGATGGTTTCACAGCCGAATTCTACCAAACATTTAAAGAAGAGCTAATGCATGTCCTTCTAAAACTCTTCCAAAAAATTGCACAGGAAGGAACACTTCCAAACACATTCTATGAGGCCGCCATCACCCTGATACCAAAACCAGGCAAAGACAAAACAAAAAAGGGAAATCACAGGCCAATTTCTCTGATGAACTTAGATGCCAAGATCCTCAACAAAATCCTAGTAAACAGAATTCAACGACACATCAAAAAACTCATACATCATGATCAAGTTGGGTACATCCCAGGCATGCAAGGATTCTTCAATATCCGCAAATCAATGTGATAGACCATATCAACAAACTGAGAGACCAAATTGACATGATCATCTCAATAGATGCAGAAAAAGCCTTCGACAAAGTACAACATCCATTTATGATAAAAACTCTTCAAAAAATGGGCATAGAAGGAACCTATCTCAACATAATAAAAGCCATATATGAGAAGCCCACAGCAAACATTATTGTCAACGGTGAAAAACTGAAAGCATTCCCTCTAAGATCAGGAACAAGACAGGGGTGTCCACTCTCACCACTACTATTCAACATAGTCCTGGAAGTCCTAGCAACAGCAATAAGAGAAGAGAAAGAAATCAAAGGAATCCAGATTGGAACGGAAGAAGTCAAGCTCTCTCTTTTTGCAGACCACATGGTATCATACATAGAAAATCCCAAAGACTCTATTACAAAGCTACTAGAGTTAATCAGAGAATTCAGCAAAGTCGCAGGATACAAAATCAATACATAGCAATCACTGGCATTCCTATACACAAACAATGAAAAATCAGAAAATGAAATCAAAGAGGCAATCCCCATCACCATTGCAACCAAAAGAATCAATATCTAGGAATAAACCTACCCAAAGAAACAAAAGAATGGTACACAGAAAATTACAAGATGCTCATGAGAGACATTAAAGAAGACTTAAACAGATGGAGAGATATTCCATGTTCCTGGATCGGAAGAATCAATATTGTGAAAACGATCACACTACCAAGTATCATCTATAGATTCAATGTGATCCCGATCAAACTACCAAGGACATTCTTCACAGAACTAGACCAAAGAAGAACACAGTTCATATGGAAACACAAAAGACCCTGAACAGCCAAAGCAATCCTGAGGAAGAAGAATGGAGCTGGAGGGATCAGCCTCCCTAACTTCAGACTCTACTACAAAGCAACAGTCCTCAAGACAGTATGGTACTGGCACAAACACAGAAATATCGATCAATGGAACAAGATAGAGAACTCAGAGATAAACCCACACACCTATAGGTACCTTATTTTTAACAAAGGAGGCAAACATATAAAATGAGACAAAGACTCCCTCTTCAAAAATGGTGCTGGGAAAATTGGACAGCTACATGCAAAAAAATGAAGTTGGAACATTCCCTGACACCATACACAAAGATCAACTCAAAATGGATTCAAGACCTAAATGTAAGGCCAGAAACCATCAAACTCTTAGAGGACAATATAGGCAAAACCCTCAAAGACATCCATCAAAGCAAGATCTTCTCTGACCCACCTACTAGGGATGAAAACTGAAAGCATTCCCTCTAAGATCAGGAACAAGACAGGGGTGGCCACTCTCACCACTACTATTCAACATAGTCCTGGAAGTCCTAGCAACAGCAATAAGAGAAGAGAAAGAAATCAAAGGAATCCAGATTGGAACGGAAGAAGTCAAGCTCTCTCTTTTTGCAGACCACATGGTATCATACATAGAAAATCCCAAAGACTCTATTACAAAGCTACTAGAGTTAATCAGAGAATTCAGCAAAGTCGCAGGATACAAAATCAATACATAGCAATCACTGGCATTCCTATACACAAACAATGAAAAATCAGAAAATGAAATCAAAGAGGCAATCCCCATCACCATTGCAACCAAAAGAATCAATATCTAGGAATAAACCTACCCAAAGAAACAAAAGAATGGTACACAGAAAATTACAAGATGCTCATGAGAGACATTAAAGAAGACTTAAACAGATGGAGAGATATTCCATGTTCCTGGATCGGAAGAATCAATATTGTGAAAACGATCACACTACCAAGTATCATCTATAGATTCAATGTGATCCCGATCAAACTACCAAGGACATTCTTCACAGAACTAGACCAAAGAAGAACACAGTTCATATGGAAACACAAAAGACCCTGAACAGCCAAAGCAATCCTGAGGAAGAAGAATGGAGCTGGAGGGATCAGCCTCCCTAACTTCAGACTCTACTACAAAGCAACAGTCCTCAAGACAGTATGGTACTGGCACAAACACAGAAATATCGATCAATGGAACAAGATAGAGAACTCAGAGATAAACCCACACACCTATAGGTACCTTATTTTTAACAAAGGAGGCAAACATATAAAATGAGACAAAGACTCCCTCTTCAAAAATGGTGCTGGGAAAATTGGACAGCTACATGCAAAAAAATGAAGTTGGAACATTCCCTGACACCATACACAAAGATCAACTCAAAATGGATTCAAGACCTAAATGTAAGGCCAGAAACCATCAAACTCTTAGAGGACAATATAGGCAAAACCCTCAAAGACATCCATCAAAGCAAGATCTTCTCTGACCCACCTACTAGAATAGTGGAACTAAAAAGACAAATGAACATGTGAGACCTAATGAAACTTAAAAGTTTTTGTTCAGCAAAAGAAATTACAAAAAAGCTGAACAGACAACCCACAGAAAGGGAGAAGATCATAGCAAGTGAAACAACAGACAAAGAATTAATCTCCAAAATCTACAAGCAACTCAGACAACTCAGCACAGGAAAAATGAACAACCTAATCAAAAAATGGGAAAAGGACCTAAACAGACACCTCTCCAAAGAGGACATACAGATGGCCCAAAAGCACATGAAACAATGCTCAATCTCACTTATAATTAGAGAAATTCAAATTAAAACTACAATGAGATTATCACCTCACACCCGTCAGAATGGCCATCATCCACGAATCGACAGACAATAAATGCTGGAGAGAGTGCGGAGAAAAGGAAACCCTCTTGCATTGCTGGTGGGAATGTCAATTGATACAGCCTCTATGGAAGACAGTGTGGCGATTTCTTTAAAAACTAAAAATAGAAGCACCATACAACCCAGCAATCCCACTCTTAGGCTTATACTCTGATGAAATCAAATCTGAAAGAAGCACTTGTACCCCAATGTTCATTGCAGCTCTCTATACAATAGCTAGAACATGGAAGCAATCTAGATGTCCATCGATGAATGAATGGATACAAAAGCCCTGGTACATATATACAATGGAATACTACACAGCTGTTAAAAGAAATGCAGAAGAATCAGCCCTAATGAGGTGGCTGGATCTAGAACCTATCATAAAAAGTGAAGTCAAAAAAAAACAAAGACAAGTACAATATACTAACACATATATATATGGAATCTAGTAGAATGGTGATGATGGCACATGCAGTGAATCGATGGAGAGACAGACATGGACAGTGGACATATGGACATTGTGGGGAATTAACAGTGGTGGGGAGGCCCAAAGGAAGTAGCATGAAGGCCTGTACTATTACACATGAAGAAAATAGTTATAGTTACTGCTCTGTGAGAAAAAGGGATCCTTCAGGGGTGCTGTGTGATGGTTGGGAGGGGTGGGAGGGGGGGGATATACATATGACTAATCTGGGAACATACATATCTGTAAACAACAAAACTCTGTAAAAGTTAAAAGTAAAATAAAAGCCTAAAAAAATAAAATAAACAAAAAAGACAGAGAATAGACACATGGACATTGTGGGGAATGAATAGTGGGTGGGAGACATAGACAGAGTAACATGGAAACCTATACTATCATGTGTGAAAAAGACAGCTCTTGTCATTGCACTAAAGGAATAGGAGGTCTTACAATGGCTTGGTGTGATGGCCTGGAGGGGTGGGATGGGGGGGCTGGGAGGGGAGAGGGGACCAGGGATATGCATATAACTGATCTGGAAACATGCATGTCTGTAAACAATAAAACTCTGTAAAAACTTTAAAATAAATAAATAAGATTTTTAAAAAGTAATGAGCTATAAAATTGACTGTATTCATGTTCACAAAAAATAAAATTCAAAATTACCTATGACTAACTTTTCTTCCAAAAAAAAAAAAAAACTGACGAGATTGATCAATATCCAACCAATAAAGACCTCCTACAAAGTGAAAACTTTCCACTATGGATGAAAAAATACTGTTTTGGCTACAGTAAATGGTAGTTTGATTTGGACCTTGGGGAATGCTGGGAATTCCTCTGTAAAGCATCACATGCACTGGAAGGAGATTTTAACCAAGTATGCAGTCAGGGCTCAGAGCAGAACTGTCCAAGTTCATCCACATGTCACTCTCCTTCCTGCTGAAGAACTTATTTTATTTTATTTACTTTTTGGCCTCTTTTATTGGTCCTTCATTTATTAATTTCATTCATCTTAATTCTTTGGCCTGTGTGGGCCTCCCATCGCAGCGGCCTCTCTCCTTGCAGAGCACCAGCTCTGGGCACATGCACTCCAGAGTGCTGTCTCGTAATTGGACACACTGGGTCTAGCCACTCCACAGCATGTGGGATCTTCCCAAGGGGATCAAACCAGTGCCCCTTGCACTGCAAGGTGGACTCTCTACCTACTGAACCACCAGGGAAGCCCCTTCAATAACTTACTGATGTTATTTGGAGTTTTCTCAAATAATCATCTCAGAAAATAACAAGTACGGAGCAGGTGAAAATTCAAAGCATTTGTTATGTGTTAGAGTAAGAACAAGATAAGGGAGGAAATCTTTCTTCACATTAGCCGGGATGAACTGCATAGACCAAGAGTGAATTCAAGTCCCCATATTGAAACAACTCACTTCAAGTGTTGATAATGGTTACTAGGCAGTGTCATTCCCATTTAAGCAAACAGCAGTACGGGAGCCCACCACAGACAAGTCTCTGGCCATCTGTGTCAGGATGCTTAGCTCTGCAAAGACAAGGAAGATGCAACTCAAACTGTCAAGCGAAAAGGAAAAGGAAACCAGGAAAATAACTCACATTTGTGAAAACTGCAGGTTTTTTCTGGCTTTAAGTCACATTTTTTTTTTAAGTCGTGGTAGAACATTTCTTTCTTTCTTTGGCTGTGTTGGGTCTTAGCTGTCGCATGTGGGATCTAGTTCCATGACCAGGGACCAAGCTGGGCCTCCTGCATAGAATGCATAGAGTCTCAGCCACAGGACCACCAGGAAGTCCCTCTGCCCCTATGCGAACCTTGACTCAAGCTTCAGACAATGACTTCAAGGCCCAGTTACGGCTCCTGTCCTGTGACTGTTCTCCATCTTGGCTCAACTCTCAGGCTCCACATGGTGCCAAGATGATTACCTGCTGCTGAAGACTGTCAAAGCTTCCAAAGTTCCAACCCAACAAGAAAGGAGCTTTTCCTCCCAGTAACACCTGAATTACCCAACTTTGCCCATCATGAAGTAATCACCTAGGCAAGAGTAGGATGCAATTACACGGGGCCATGTGCTCAGATTTGGGTCAAGCACTGTCACCAGGGAGAGACAGGGCTCTCAGAAGGCAAGTTTCCACCTCAGCATCCTGAGGAGAACCCACGTAAAAGGCAAGGGCTAAAAGCAGGGATGAAAAGAGTTCCCCAAAGAAAACTTCAGGTTTTATGATCAAGGAGAAGGAAATGGATTCTGGGCAGGCAAAGAGAGCAAATACATTGTTGTTGTTGCTCAGTTGCTAAGTTGTGTCCAACTCTTTGTGACCTCATGAACTGAAGCCCACCAGGCTCCTCTGTTGATGCAAATTTCCAGGCAAGAATACTGGAGTAACTTGCTATTTCCTCCTTCAGGGGACTTTCCCAAACACAAATCTGCATCTCCTACATCTCCTATATTGGTAAGCGCATTCTGTATCACTGAGCCACTTGAGAAGCCTGAGCAAATATATACCAAGATGGTATTTAGGCGACAGCTCTATAGGCCATATTTGACAAAAACAGGTCCCCCAAGGCATTATATTTGGTATTTGAGGTACAGGGATGAAACAAACAAAGTGTTCCTCTTTTATGGAATCACAGAGCATCATTCTCTTTTGCTAAAATTCATGAATGGCCAGGATACACTGAAACACAATAATGGATCTTAAAAGTCTCAAGACTTTGCCTCTGTTGCTCTCATTATACTCCACATTCCTACTCTATAGTCTACAACACTCAACTTCCTTTTTCTTGAAAGCATTCCCATCTCTCTTGTTCTAGGCTTCTGCAAATACTGTTCCTACCTGACTCACATGGCTCACCCATTCTGTCTGCTCTAAATCCCTCCCACACCCCACCCATTCACTGGAATAACTCTCATCCATCCCTCAGGCCTTTTTCTCAAGGAAGCCCAAGTCAAAGGAAGGAGTGGAATGTGCTGCTATTGGGATTGACACATATAGACCACTGATACTATGTATAAGATAGATAGCTAAAGAGCACCTACTGTATAGCATAGGAAACTCTACTCAATACTCTGTGGTGACCTACATGGGAAGGATATCCAAAAATAAGGGTATATATGTATACATACAGTTCATTTGCTTTGCTGTACAGCAGAAACACTGTAAAGTAACTATAGGGCAATAACAATTCGTTTTAAAAAAAAGAAGCCTAAGCCTTGTGGTCACCTCTGCTGTTTTCTGCTATACTGTCTAACGATTCACCTTGAATAGCTCTGATCCCATTTAATAGAAAATATTTCATTGTCTCTTGCCACAACAGTATCATAAGGGAATGGCATCCTCCTTTCTACCCTTCACAAAAGAAAGGAAAACATAGCTTCAAGGAAAAGTATTAAGTACTCAGGAAATATTCATGGATGGATGGATGGGTAGATGGATAGATGCATGGCTCAAAGTACTACAGAAACATACAGTAGGGGCTTCCCTGGTGGTCCAGAGGGTCAAGAGTCTGCCTTGCAGTGCAAGGGGCACCGGTTCAATCCCTGGCCCGGGAAGATCCCACGTGCTGTGGAGCGGCTGGACCAGTGTGTCCAATTATGAGCCAGCGCTCTGGAGCGCATGCATCCAGAGCCAGTGCTCTACAATGAGAGAGGCTACTGCGATGGGAGTCCCACACAGGCCAAAGAATAAAGATGGGTGAAAGTAAATGATGACTTAGAGGCAAAAAAAAACCCCAGTAAAATACTCTAGCTTCACTAACTTATACATGCACACATGTATATTATTTATATGTAAATTATGTATTGCCTGCATTAGACATTCATTCAGGTTCAACTCTGTGCCTGGTATGTTCTGAGGAGCTAAAGATACCATCAGAAAAAACAGGTAAAAACAGTGTAAGGACAGACAGAAAACATTATAAATAAGTAAAGGATCTAACATGTTAGAAGGCAGTAAGTTCTTTAGGAAACATCCAGTAATTTAAAGAAATTGAGAAATGCCAGGACGGCAGGATAGAGTTTTGAAAGGGGTGGGCATGGCGGATGTTCACTGAGGAGGTGACATCTGAGCAAAGATGCCAGGGAGGGGAGGGCAGAGCCATGCAGATATCTAGAAAGAGAGCTACAGGCAGAGGCAAGCCAGTGCAAGGGCCCCGAGGTGAGCACAAGCCTGATGTGCTCAGCACAGACTTGCGCCGACCCAAGTCACAACCACTGTATTACTAAGAAGAACAAAAACTATGTTCACCTAATTGCCAAAAGATCCTTTTTAAAGATTTTTTTTAAAATGTTTTTGATGTGGACCATTTTTCAAGTCTTTACTGAATTTGTGACAAAACTCCTCTGCTTTATAGTTTTGGTTTTTTGGCTCCATGGCATGTGGGATCTTAGCTCCCCAGTCAGGGATCGAACACACATGCCCTGCACTGGAAGGTGAAGTAACCACTGGACCACCAGGGAAGTCCTTTATTTTTGCCTATTATAAATTCTTTAATATGGAAATACCACAGATATTCTTATCAGATAGGCAGACATTATAACTCAAGAATGTTTTCCAATCAGCCAAAAACTTGAGAAAACAGGAACAAGAAAATAAAATGAAAACATTTTCAGCCAGTGTGTGCTGACCTAAAAATGTTCATTTGCATTAACTTCATTCATCTGAGAATTTAATGAGCATGCCTTAATCATTCGAAGAGGCAAATGCCTACTACAATGTAGGAAAATCATGTAACAGCCATCAAAGTTTATTTTTATCACTGTTTGAATAACTCCAAACTTCAAGGGTACCAACAATTATACGAATGTTGCTATTAATACCTATTTTATTTATTAGAAGTGGACAAACATCTAAACAGCTAGCTTGAACATAGTGTTTTATCCTTGGTGATGATAAGTTTTCATATCTGCCTTCTTCTCATCTGGTTTGCTTCAACAGAATGATAAAGGATAAAAACAATTAATTATATGAGTCATGTTTCTAAGACCGATACCCTGTTAATGGGAACATGTTTAGGCTCATATTCCCAAACTTGCTCAAGAGTTGGTTACAGACTAAGCCTCTTCGTTTCTTCTATACTTCCTGCAATGGGTCCATTGATTCTAAGCAAAACAGCCTCTTGGGCTTTCCTGGTGGCTCAGTGGTAAAGAATCTGCCAGCAATGCACCTGCAGTTGCAGGTTCAACAGGAAGACCCCCTGGAAGAGGGCATGGCAACCCACTCCAGCTCTCTTGTGTGGAAAATTCCATAGACAGAGGAGCCTGGCAGGTTACAGTCCATGGGAGTCAGACACAACTGAAGCACAACTCACACACACACACAGACATCTCTTATTAAGGTTGACATAGCATGTCAAATAGCAACAACAATAGTAATAATAAGCTTACATTTACTGATGCTTACTCTCTTTCTGACACTGTCAATTATTTCTGTAATCTTCACAACATTCCTGATAAAAGATGTACTGTTTTTATTCTCACTAGAAAGATCCATAAACCCCAGAAGTTACACTCTATGTGGAGGGAGCCACGTGGTACCAAGCGATCCTACTCTCTTGACCATTACGGATGAAACCTGGGTAAGTACATGATCAAAGCAGGACTGGCCCGACTGGCCCTCCCAGGAGAGAAGGGGGAATTCATGTCTGCAGTTGGCTGGAATCTCCTATAACTTGAGGCAGAGGGGAACTCTTACTAATAGAAGGAAGTGGAGACAGGAGAGTGGGCAGAGAGGAGAGAAAGATACTCGCTTTGGTGCTTGATGCCCTCTAGTACGTGTTTCCATTCTCTCCTGAAGTCTGACGACCCCTGGGCTCAAGATCTGTACACCTGATATATGGCTTAAGCCGGAGGTCCCCAATCTTTTTGGCAACAGGAATCAGTTCCATAGAAGACAATTTTTCCACAGACCAGGATGGCGGGGAGGATGGTTTCGGGATGATTCATGGGCATTACATTTATTGTCCAGTTTGTTTCTATTGTTATTACATCAGCTCCTCCTCAGATCATCAGGCAACAGATCCCAGAAGTTGAGAACCACTGGTTTGAGTTATCCAGGGAGGATTTCAACCTTTTGCTCATATGCACATTCATTAGTATGGACTTGAATTTATCGGAGAATTTCATGGAGATACCTTAATCAGAAGCCTTAACATGTCCCAGCAGAACACCAATACTGAGAACAGAAAAGTAAGAACCAGGTAGGTCAGAGGCAACAAGTACAACATGACTATATTGCCAGTATTTTTTCACTCCATCTCTCACATCCAAGTTGTTACTCAGCATGAACTCTGAGGATATTTTCCTTCAAATCCCATTTTGCTAAGACATTCAATCTCTTCTCTCAACTTTTCGCATTTTAGGCTGGCTTTCAAGCCTGACGTGGTAGATAAAGGAAACAGGGAAATTAAAAGAACTAGAAGGGAATACATGGTAGAAAATTTTTGAATAAAGAACATAGCTTGAAAAGATCTTGCCTGATCTGCCAGTGTTCAAAACGTGGCAACCTACAAGATACACAGAAATAGGATCTGGGCTCATACTTTGTTTTGAAAGTGAAATATATACCTAATATTTACACAGAACCAATTTGATAAAAAGTTTTTTATTTCTTACTCATTTGAAAAATTCTGAGTCCTCTTTAGATAGGGCTCTCGTCCTTCAACTTGCCTGCTTCTACACCACCCTGTCCTCTTTTCCACCACTCACTTATAAAACCAGGTGAATAACTTTGATCCCTCCAGTCTGAACTGTGAATAGTCATTTGAAGGACTGGTGCTGAAGCTAAATCTCCAATTCTCTGGCGATCTGATGTAAAGAGTCAACTCATTGGAAAAGACCCTGATGCTGGAAAATTTTGAGGGCAAGAGAAGAAGGGGCTGATAGAGGATGAGATGGCTGGATGGCATCACAGACTCCATGGACATACATTTAAGCAAACTCATGGAGATAGCGAAGGACAGGGAAGTCTGGCGTGCTGCAGTTCATGGGGTGGCAAAGAGTCAGACACGACTTAGACATTGAGCAACAAGTCTGGACTGACAAATCACTTCCCATACTCTGAAAACTCCAGTCACACTAGCTTTCTTTCATTTCAATTAACTCACTAAGTGTCCTCAAATATGTATCCATGAATGTCTCATGAGAAAACAGAAGTCATTCTATTTTAAGCATAAAAATAGTTAACATGAGGAAATAGAAACAAACTTTTAAAAGGCTTGAGAGCAAAAATCAGGGAAGTGGCTACCACCATTTAAGAAATCAGGAAGTGAAAGAATCCTAAGAAATCACCCGTCATGATATCACCCACAGAACCAGTGATTCTCAGGAGAACACAGCTCTCATCTGTGGTCTGATCGTACTTTTGCCCAGTGCACAGTAACGGCCATAGAAAAATGGCTTCTCCTTCTCATCTGTATTTTAGATTCCCACAGCCCCTCTCATTGTGAAAATCTATTAAATTTTTTTTCATTTGGCTGTGCCAAGTCTTACTTGTGACACACAGGATCTTCTAGCTGCAGCCTGCAAACTGTTAATTGTGGTGTATGGGGTCCAGTTCCCTGAGCAAGGATCGAACCCTGGGCCCCTGCTTTGGGAGCCTGGAGTCTTAGCCACTGGATCACCAGGAAAGTCCCTCACTGTTGAAAGTTACATGGGAATCCTGCTGGCAAGGAAGTCTGGGGGGGGGAATGAGTCCAGCTTCTTCTGATCCTTGCTCTTCAAAAGAACACCAAGACTTCTAGAAACAAAGTTAACAGTGAAAAAGAATTTCCAGCACACTATCACCAGGCCTTTGCCAGTAAACTTGGTTTTGCTAGAATGTTCTCCACACCCCCTCATCAAACCGGGTTAACTTGTAAGAAATAATTGGGATGACTGAGGAAGGACTTCAAAAACTTCACTCCTCAATAAAATCAATGGCAACAGTTGGGGGAAAGATCAAACCAGTACTTTCAGAACTCTAGAAACTCACCAAAGGCTGTTAACAATCCAAGGTTAATTTATCGCATGCAAAAAGTAGCTGAATCTCATTTTTAAAAGACAAATATGGGAACTTCGAGCCTTCATAATTTGTACTACCCCAAGCCCCTCCACATTTTCATCTTAGCACTGAAAACTAATAGCCTCACAATTATGGTAGCCATGAAAACCAGCAGCCTAGCAGTCACTACTGGAGGAACAAACAGGTCTTCAGTTTCCTTAAAAGCCTAATTCCTGGTACTCCTAACCCTGCCAACCTCATACTTTCAATTAACTCACTAAGTGTCCTCAAATATGTCTGAAGCATGAGAAAACAGAAGTCATTCTATTTTAAGCATAAAAATAGTTAACATGAGGAAATAGAAACAAACTTTTAAAAGGCTTGAGAGCAAAAATCAGGGAAGTGGCTACCACCATTTAAGAAATCAGGAAGTGAAAGAATCCTAAGAAATCACCCGTCATGATATCACCCACAGAACCAGTGATTCTCAGGAGAACACAGCTCTCATCTGTGGTCTGATCGTACTTTTGCCCAGTGCACAGTAACGGCCATAGAAAAATGGCTTCTCCTTCTCATCTGTATTTTAGATTCCCACAGCCCCTCTCATTGTGAAAATCTATTAAATTTTTTTTCATTTGGCTGTGCCAAGTCTTACTTGTGACACACAGGATCTTCTAGCTGCAGCCTGCAAACTGTTAAT
This sequence comes from Tragulus kanchil, assembly GCA_022376925.1. Taxonomy (NCBI): domain Eukaryota; kingdom Metazoa; phylum Chordata; class Mammalia; order Artiodactyla; family Tragulidae; genus Tragulus; species Tragulus kanchil. Next base: position 174,752,632 of record JAIOJX010000030.1, read on the forward strand.
TGTGGTGTATGGGGTCCAGTTCCCTGAGCAAGGATCGAACCCTGGGCCCCTGCTTTGGGAGCCTGGAGTCTTAGCCACTGGATCACCAGGAAAGTCCCTCACTGTTGAAAGTTACATGGGAATCCTGCTGGCAAGGAAGTCTGGGGGGGGGAATGAGTCCAGCTTCTTCTGATCCTTGCTCTTCAAAAGAACACCAAGACTTCTAGAAACAAAGTTAACAGTGAAAAAGAATTTCCAGCACACTATCACCAGGCCTTTGCCAGTAAACTTGGTTTTGCTAGAATGTTCTCCACACCCCCTCATCAAACCGGGTTAACTTGTAAGAAATAATTGGGATGACTGAGGAAGGACTTCAAAAACTTCACTCCTCAATAAAATCAATGGCAACAGTTGGGGGAAAGATCAAACCAGTACTTTCAGAACTCTAGAAACTCACCAAAGGCTGTTAACAATCCAAGGTTAATTTATCGCATGCAAAAAGTAGCTGAATCTCATTTTTAAAAGACAAATATGGGAACTTCGAGCCTTCATAATTTGTACTACCCCAAGCCCCTCCACATTTTCATCTTAGCACTGAAAACTAATAGCCTCACAATTATGGTAGCCATGAAAACCAGCAGCCTAGCAGTCACTACTGGAGGAACAAACAGGTCTTCAGTTTCCTTAAAAGCCTAATTCCTGGATAACTGCCATTATTTGACTTACCCGGTGATTCCTTATAAACCCTCATGATGGTGTTTGTCTTTAATTGACCTAAAACTCTGAGCTTGCTCAGTACAAATACTCTTGTCTATGCAGTATTTGTCAAAAAAAAAAAAAAAATCACTGGCCATTATTTAATACAGTATCTTTCTGATGAGGTATAATTGTTGGGAAAAAATTAAAAAATGGCCAAAAAGTTTAAAAGGACGGGATGTCCAGGAGAGGTTTTGAAAAGCTCCGCAATATACCAAGGAACTTAAAGGCTATACGCATGTTCAAGGCTGTGTACGTACCCAGGACAAGCTTGAGAAGCCCTCATCTTTCTCTTTCTCTGCCCAATCATTGGCTGACCATTAAGTTAACCAGTTTAACCACTAAGTTAACCATTAGGTTAGTGGCATCACCACCTCAATGGACATGAGTTTAAGCAAGCTCTGGGAGATGATGAAGGACAGGGAAGCCTAGTATGCTGCAGTCCATGGGGTTGCAAAGAGTTGGACATGAATGAGCAACTGAACAACAATAAGTTAACCAAGAGACTTCAGTGGCTACAGAATGTCAAGAATTTACGGAAGTCATATAATCTTTTTCAGGAAGGTCACCAAACAAAGAGGAACAGTAAATTCTATGGAGAGATGGTATCTGACTTCAGCAGTTCCTACATTATTTACAGTTACCAGTTTCTAACAAAATTTACAAGGCATGCAAATAAGAGGTAAGAATAGTTTATACAGAGTAGGAAAATGAAGTACACAGAAAATACCTCTGAGGTAGCTCAGATTTGGACGTACTTACTAGATAAAGATTTTAAATCAGTCATTTTAAATCTTTAAAATAGCTAAAGGAAAATATGAGAATGCTATCTCACCAGAGAATAATGAGATAGAAAATTGTAAAAATAGAGATCTTAGAATTAATATGTACATAAGAGGATGTAAGAGACCCAAATAAACAAAATACAAAATGGAAGAAGTGAGACTGTACATTCTGAGAACAACAAAAAAAATTAACAAAGCCTTAGGTTTCCTTCAGTACTATCTGCAAAGTGTCAGCGTTACGAGACATGTCACTGAGTACAAAAAATTAAAAACATGTAAAAACACTGCAAGGAAATCAAACCAATCACTTCTAAAGGAGATTAACGCTGAATATTCATTGGAATGAATGAGGCTGAAGCTGAAGCACCAAGACTTTGGCCACCTGATGAAAAGAGCCAACTCTGGAAAAACCTTGATGCTGAGAAAGACTGAGCAAAAGAAGAAGAGGTCAACAGCGGATGAGATAGTTAGATATTATCATTGACTCAAAGGATATGAATCTCAGCAAACTTCAGGAGATAATGAAGGACAGGGAAGCCTGGCATGCTACAGTCCATAGGGTCACAATGGGTTGGACATTTAGTGACTGAACAACAACAACAGAGATGAGAGAAGTTCTAGAGCTCTGTTGTACAATACCATACTTATAATCAGCAAGACTCTAATGCATACTTAAAAATCTGTTAGAGAGTAGATCTCACGATAAGTGTTCGTACCCAAAAAAACAATATATATATATATATATATATATACACATACATATATACACACACACACACACACATATTTATTTTTTAACTTAGATACATGGATAACCAATCTGATCAATTTTGCCCTTCTTTTATGGACCAAGAAGAAAAACATTTAGACTAGCTAAATCCCAAGGAAGTCTTCAGTTGGAGGATCAAATGGCAAAGTAAAATGATTCTGTTGTTATGCTAAAAAGTAGTCCACATCTAAGAGAAATTACATAGCCAATTTAAGCCTATTCACATGAGCTGGCCGTTTTTAAAATATCTAATGATCATGAATATACAACTCACTGAACTTCATAATTGGTAGGTAGAAAAATATTCATCATACAACAGCCCCACGTTAATTATATGAAGGTTTAATAACTCAACGTTCACTTCTGCAGCTCTCACCTAGCTCTACCATGCTGCACAAAGTCTGTCGCTTGTTGTTTTGGTGCCAGTTAATCAGATGAGAATAGATCTGTTAAGTAAACATACTTGTGGAGTTTAGGATCATTTCCAGTCCTGGCAAGCAGGAACTTCAGCGTATGATGTGTTAAGGTTTAAGCCACGGAATGAACAGTTGAGGGCAAAGTATATGCATCCCCCTGACAGACCATGGGGGAAAATCTACAAACTTCACATTCTGCAGTGTGTACTGCGGTGTGCTGAGGAATCTGTCATGGGCCATTTACCATAACAAAGAACAGAACTATGTGGACAAGTCCGAGAAAAAGCTGATTCAGAAACCTTTCCTCCTGTCCATTTTGGTTTTGTCAATTACCATGATGGTGGAGGAACCAAGCACTGGAGAGGAACCTGAGAAAAGTTCTCTTTAAAAAATACTTATGGATGTTTCTCTTCCTTTCTATATCAGAAATGGACCAAAGCATTAATTCCTTAATTGCTACGGTGATCACATTACATTAGGCACATTGAAAACAACAACAAAAAGAGATGAGAGAAGTTCTAGAGCTCTGTTGTACAATACCATACTTATAATCAGCAAGACTCTAATGCATACTTAAAAATCTGTTAGAGAGTAGATCTCACGATAAGTGTTCGTACCCAAAAAAACAATATATATATATATATATATACACATGCACATACACACACACACACACATATTTATTTTTTAACTTAGATACATGGATAACCAATCTGATCAATTTTGCCCTTCTTTTATGGACCAAGAAGAAAAACATTTAGACTAGCTAAATCCCAAGGAAGTCTTCAGTTGGAGGATCAAATGGCAAAGTAAAATGATTCTGTTGTTATGCTAAAAAGCAGTCCACATCTAAGAGAAATTACATAGCCAATTTAAGCCTATTCACATGAGCTGGCCGTTTTTAAAATATCTAATGATCATGAATATACAACTCACTGAACTTCATAATTGGTAGGTAGAAAAATATTCATCATACAACAGCCCCACGTTAATTATATGAAGGTTTAATAACTCAACGTTCACTTCTGCAGCTCTCACCTAGCTCTACCATGCTGCACAAAGTCTGTCGCTTGTTGTTTTGGTGCCAGTTAATCAGATGAGAATAGATCTGTTAAGTAAACATACTTGTGGAGTTTAGGATCATTTCCAGTCCTGGCAAGCAGGAACTTCAGCGTATGATGTGTTAAGGTTTAAGCCACGGAATGAACAGTTGAGGGCAAAGTATATGCATCCCCCTGACAGACCATGGGGGAAAATCTACAAACTTCACATTCTGCAGTGTGTACTGCGGTGTGCTGAGGAATCTGTCATGGGCCATTTACCATAACAAAGAACAGAACTATGTGGACAAGTCCGAGAAAAAGCTGATTCAGAAACCTTTCCTCCTGTCCATTTTGGTTTTGTCAATTACCATGATGGTGGAGGAACCAAGCACTGGAGAGGAACCTGAGAAAAGTTCTCTTTAAAAAATACTTATGGATGTTTCTCTTCCCTTTCTATATCAGAAATGGACCAAAGCATTAATTCCTTAATTGCTACGGTGTCACGCTACCAAGAAATTCTGCCTTGTAGGCTCTCTGTCATATAAGTTACCCCACAACCCCAAGTCTTCCAAAGGTCATCACTCCTGCTAAACTGGTCTGAGTATGAAGATGTGTTACCCCTGATGCTATAACTAACTGCCTGAAGATATCGGTGGCATCATCAGAGTTGGAGAGATTACTTGCTACTCAAGATAATCTTATTATAAACTCACAGAATTTTACTGTGATACTAAAAAAAAAAAAAAAAAAAAAACCCTTTACCTAACTTTACTCAAATGAGACTTAAAACCTCAAAAATTATTAAAGCATATATGCTTTGTCTCCAGTTGCTTTTTTTCTTTGCCTCTAAGTCATCATTTATTTTTCATCTATCTTTATTCTTTGGCCTGTGCAGGCCTCCCATTGCAGTGGGCTCTCTTGTTGCAGAGCACTGGCTCTGGGTGCATGCACTCCAGAGCACTGGCTCGTAACTGGACACACCGGTCCAGCCGCTCCACAGCATGTGGGATCTTCCCAGGCCAAGGATCCAATCAGTGCCCCCTACACTGCAAGGTGGACTCTCCACCCACAGGACCACCAGGGAAGTCCTAGTTTTTTGCTTTTGAAATAAGAGGAAAAGGTTTCCCAGCCAGACTGTTCCTAGTTTGACATTACATAGCTCAGAATCCAAGTTTTTTCCTGAGGATTTCGGCACACCACTGGAGGTATTTTTGTCAGTTCAGCATCCACACACACACACACACACACACACACACACAAAAATTCACATCAAGTAGAGAGAGTAAAGGAAATTATTTACTTCTATTTTACTTTGAACTGCTGTGACTATATTTAACCTGGTGGTTGTTGTTGTTCAGTAGCTAAGTCACGTCCACCTCTTTGCAACACCAAGGACTGCGCCATCTTCCAGGATTGGCTCAAAAAACCCTATGTGGACAAGTCCGAGAAAAAGCTGATTCAGAAACCTTTCCTCCTGTCCATTTTGGTTTTGTCAATTACCATGATGGTGGAGGAACCAAGCACTGGAGAGGAACCTGAGAAAAGTTCTCTTTAAAAAATACTTATGGATGTTTCTCTTCCCTTTCTATATCAGAAATGGACCAAAGCATTAATTCCTTAATTGCTACGGTGTCACGCTACCAAGAAATTCTGCCTTGTAGGCTCTCTGTCATATAAGTTACCCCACAACCCCAAGTCTTCCAAAGGTCATCACTCCTGCTAAACTGGTCTGAGTATGAAGATGTGTTACCCCTGATGCTATAACTAACTGCCTGAAGATATCGGTGGCATCATCAGAGTTGGAGAGATTACTTGCTACTCAAGATAATCTTATTATAAACTCACAGAATTTTACTGTGATACTAAAAAAAAAAAAAAAAAAAAAAAAACCCTTGACCTAACTTTACTCATATGAGTCTTAATACCTCAGAAATTATTAAAGCATATATGCTTTGTCTCCAGTTGCTTTTTTTCTTTGCCTCTAAGTCATCATTTATTTTTCATCTATCTTTATTCTTTGGCCTGTGCAGGCCTCCCATTGCAGTGGGCTCTCTTGTTGCAGAGCACTGGCTCTGGGTGCATGCACTCCAGAGCACTGGCTCGTAACTGGACACACCGGTCCAGCCGCTCCACAGCATGTGGGATCTTCCCAGGCCAAGGATCCAATCAGTGCCCCCTACACTGCAAGGTGGACTCTCCACCCACAGGACCACCAGGGAAGTCCTAGTTTTTTGCTTTTGAAATAAGAGGAAAAGGTTTCCCAGCCAGACTGTTCCTAGTTTGACATTACATAGCTCAGAATCCAAGTTTTTTCCTGAGGATTTCGGCACACCACTGGAGGTATTTTTGTCAGTTCAGCATCCACACACACACACACACACACACACACACAAAAATTCACATCAAGTAGAGAGAGTAAAGGAAATTATTTACTTCTATTTTACTTTGAACTGCTGTGACTATATTTAACCTGGTGGTTGTTGTTGTTCAGTAGCTAAGTCACGTCCACCTCTTTGCAACACCAAGGACTGCGCCATCTTCCAGAATTGGCTCAAATTCATGTCCACTGAGTTGGTGACGTTATCTAACCATCTCACCCTCTGCTGTCCCCTTCTCCTTCTGCATTCAGTCTTGCCCCAGCATCGAGGTCTTTTCCAATGAATCAGCTCTTCACATCACGTGGTCAAAGTACTGGAGCTCTAGCATCAGTCCTTCCAATGAATATTCAGGGTTGATTTCCTTTAGGATTTTAGGTTTGATCTCCTTGCAGTCCATGGGACTCTCAAAAGTCTTCTTTCATATCACAATGTACCAGAAGTCAAAGATAATGTAAGTCCCAGATCCATTATATACAAATCAGCACTACATGCTCTCTAGTAAGATATAAACGCATATCTAACAGCTCAACATTTTCTAACCTTTTCTGAGAATCTGTTTAAATCTAGCAGGGCGCTTATACCCTGTGGGGCAACAACACTGAACTAGTGGGATCACTTCACTCCAGAGGCTCCCCGTTAGCAGGTGGAGGGGGCACAAGGGGGTCATCACACCTTCCAATGTATATCTGATGCAAAGTATGACGTGATGTGCTCTCATATTTAAAGTTCCCATAAAAGCAATTTTAAAACATTGTCAAACAATTCTGCTGTCAAACAACAACTTCATACTGAAGTTTACATATTTAATTGAGGCAAAACAACCCATACCCAAACTCAGACATACTAAAGCAGATTTGGACTTGAATTGAGAAGTAAAGGACCTGACCCCTCATCAGTGTTCACCATGTCAGGAAATGACACCCATCACCCAAGCTGTCCAAGTTCGCAGAACAAGAGTCATTCTTGCTTCCTCTTTTTCTTCAACTCTCACATCCAGTCCTTCATCAAACCCTCATCTCTCCCCTCCAAACTATATCCCAAACCTATCCTTCTCTCCTAAATCTCACCTGATAGCATCATAATGTGAGCTATTATCATCTTTTTATGGATTTATTATCATGGCTTCCTTCTTGGTCTCATCCTCCCATCCTTTCCTCCATATAATCTCACACAAGAGTCCACGTATTTTAATACCTGACTCAACCACCTGGTTTTATAAATCAGTCTGTGTCTGTGTCTATTTTCATGACATTGTATCAGAGCTAAGGACTTATAACTTATAAGACAATACATCCTACAGAGACTAAAATACTTACCATCCAATACTTAAAGAGTTTACCAAGCCCTGTTTTAAAAAACAAATCAGATCAAGCCATTTCCCTTTTTGAAAAAGTTCAATATTCCTCCTTACACCTGAAAGAAAATCCACACGTTTCACTTTATCATAAGACCCAATATGCTCATGATAGAAATATATTAAATAAATAGGAGTAAGTCACATTGTTTCATCCTCTTTTGTTATTTTTTGCTATGCCCAGGGTGCCACATTCAAGCAGTGAGGAATGTATGTCTTTAGGAAAAGGCAAAAGATTTATTTGATCTGGAATGTATGTCTAAAAACTCATTTTTTAGATTTTAGGGGTTTCCTGGTGGCTCAGTACCAAAGAATCCACCCTCCAACCTGGAGACACAGGTTCAGTCCCTGATCTGGGAAGATCCCACGTGCTGTTGAGCAACTAAGCTCTTGAGCTGCAACTATTGAGTCTGTGCTCTATAGCCCAGAAGCCACAGCTACTGAAGCCCGCCTGTCCGAGAGCCTGTGCTCCACAAGAGAAGTCCACATCCCACAAGTAGACAGTAGCCTCACTCACTGCAACTAGAGAAAAGTCTGAGGACTGCCAAAAATAAAAAATCTTGAATTGAGAACCCATACCCAAACTCAGACATACTAAAGCAGATTTGGACCTGACCCCTCATCAGTGTTCACCATGTCAGGAAATGACACCCATCACCCAAGCTGTCCAAGTTCGCAGAACAAGAGTCATTCTTGCTTCCTCTTTTTCTTCAACTCTCACATCCAGTCCTTCATCAAACCCTCATCTCTCCCCTCCAAACTATATCCCAAACCTATCCTTCTCTCCTAAATCTCACCTGATAGCATCATAATGTGAGCTATTATCATCTTTTTATGGATTTATTATCATGGCTTCCTTCTTGGTCTCATCCTCCCATCCTTTCCTCCATATAATCTCACACAAGAGTCCACGTATTTTAATACCTGACTCAACCACCTGGTTTTATAAATCAGTCTGTGTCTGTGTCTATTTTCATGACATTGTATCAGAGCTAAGGACTTATAACTTATAAGACAATACATCCTACAGAGACTAAAATACTTACCATCCAATACTTAAAGAGTTTACCAAGCCCTGTTTTAAAAAACAAATCAGATCAAGCCATTTCCCTTTTTGAAAAAGTTCAATATTCCTCCTTACACCTGAAAGAAAATCCACACGTTTCACTTTATCATAAGACCCAATATGCTCATGATAGAAATATATTAAATAAATAGGAGTAAGTCACATTGTTTCATCCTCTTTTGTTATTTTTTGCTATGCCCAGGGTGCCACATTCAAGCAGTGAGGAATGTATGTCTTTAGGAAAAGGCAAAAGATTTATTTGATCTGGAATGTATGTCTAAAAACTCATTTTTTAGATTTTAGGGGTTTCCTGGTGGCTCAGTACCAAAGAATCCACCCTCCAACCTGGAGACACAGGTTCAGTCCCTGATCTGGGAAGATCCCACGTGCTGTTGAGCAACTAAGCTCTTGAGCTGCAACTATTGAGTCTGTGCTCTATAGCCCAGAAGCCACAGCTACTGAAGCCCGCCTGTCCGAGAGCCTGTGCTCCACAAGAGAAGTCCACATCCCACAAGTAGACAGTAGCCTCACTCACTGCAACTAGAGAAAAGTCTGAGGAGCAATGAAGACCCAGGGCAGCCAAAAATAAATACATAAAATCATAAACAGACACACACACACACCCCAAAACTGCTTACATGGGGTGGGCACAGACATCAGGATCACAAAGACTGGGATTTCGCATTCCATTTCGCATTTGCCGAACTGGAATGATGCTATTTACCTCAAGGAGTGCTAGAAGGAATTAAATGAGGTTATTTACATAAACACAGTGATTTTACAAATGTTGATCACTGTCCTTCCCCAGACCAAAATACACACTCTTCACTTTTTAACCTGTCTTCATATGGGCCCTGGATACTAACATTCTATGTCCTACAAAAAGAACTGAAAAAATATGTAAAAATAAACTACCTTAAATCTGGAGGGGTGGAATGGAGGGAACTGGGCGGGTGGGGACCATGGATATGCATATGACTGATCTGGGAACATACATGTCTGTGAACAACAAAACTCTGTAAAACTTTTAAAATAAAGAATAAAAAAGAAAATTTTTTTTTTCATGTCTCAGATGTAAATTTCATTTTTCTTCTTCTTTTTTTTTTGTTGTTGTTGACTAACTGAACCATTTTCTTCTTCTGGAACTTACTTCCTTTATGGAAATCACATAGAAGCTCCTCTTTGTCAACCTACCAAGATGCAGCTATATGGCAATGTTTTCACTTCTGGAATATTTTTTCATAAAACAATCCTTGGCAGACCCAGTAATAAAGCCAACAGAGGTCTTACTATTGCTTCAGACCCAAGCAAATACCTTTTCATGGTATCTGTGCTACCTTATGAGGCATGGAAACGGGATTATTTTTGCAACACCCCATTCAGGATGCATACTAGTTTAGCTCATGCAGGCCATTACTCAAGAAATAAGGAGGGCTTCCCTGGTGGTCCAGTGGGTAAGGACACCGCCTTACAGTGCAAGGGACGCCAGTTCGATCCCTGGTCTGGGAAGATCCCACGTGCCACGGAGCGGCTGGACCCATGTGTCCAATTACCGAGCCCGAGCTCTGGAGCACATGCGCCCAGAGCCGGTGCTCTGCGACAACAGAGGCCACTGCGATGGGAGGCCCACACGGGCCGAAGAACAAAGATGGATGAAAAATAAATAAATGAAAGACCAATAGAAGTGGCCCGCCCACCCCCCTCCCTCCCCAACCCGCCTCCCCCAAAAAAGAGAAACCATTAAAAAAAAAAAAGAAGAAGGAATTCATGTTGATGCATGACAGAAATATTGTAATATGCAATCATCAATTAAAAATAAATAAAAAGAAATAAGGTGTTTGGAAGGAAATACTTCACGTTTGAGAACTTGGTTCTTGTTTAGGTTACTTTACAATTTCAGAAAGACCAGTTGGCCATCTTCAGTTTAGCCCATTGAGTCACAAAGTGCCATCTCTCCCTAAGACCTTGAGACAGGATTTAGGTACTTTATGTGGGACAGAATCCTAGGAAACACCAGTAGCGGGGATAGAAAACAAGAGAGGAAAACAAGAACAGTCCATGAAGGGCATGTAACTATGTGGAGTAACTGGAATTTAATGTCTCCAGGAATCTCTAAAGCCAGAGAAGCTCTGAGTTGTACCTATGATAGGTGAAGAAGCCAGGATACTCACAGACTAACTCCAGTAATTTACTGGCTCAAGGTTGCACCCAGGGGTGAGGGCAAAGTGAACTCCAACCATCCAAGAAGCCTATAGGCAAATTCAAGCAGAGGCTGCCAACCGGTCCCTGTGAACGACCACGGAGGTTCCGTGAGGCCGAGGAAGGTTGCTATGCAGGCAATCTGAGTCCCCAGTCCTGGCTGGGTCCCTGCCACTCTACTCCAATTTAATATTGAGGCCAAGGTCTAGAAAGCAGAGAGAGACGATGCCAGGCCTAGGAATACTGACTCCAGTCACCAAATGTTTATTGACAGACTACTTCAAGACAGAGTAGCTAGCCATGAAACAAACATCTGTAGCCCTGGATTCTCCTTCCCATACCCCATTCTCTCTGCCCAGCCTAACCTCAGCAAGTCACATCCCTTCATGGGCCTGTGCATCCTCACAGATTCTACCCATGATTTTCTCCCTGAAGCATACCCTTTCCTTTGAGTCTAAGTTCAACACTCAGAAGTCTGGCTTCTGTAACATTATGTATCTGTCTCTACAGAACCCTGTCAGGGTGTGCCATCTTCAGTTCTTTCATGTCTGTCCATTCCCACCAGGCTCAGAGCTCCCAGGGTCACAGAACCTAAGCACCTACATGGAACAGATGCTTAATAAATGTCTCATTGAACTGAACAAAAGGAAACTGCAAGCCACAGAAGAAACCAAATCTGGAAGATGACATTTTCAACAAGGTCAAACATATTTAGGAACATGGCAATATGCTCATAAAACGTTATCTTAAATACATGCATATACACAAGAAGACGTCTGAATGGATAATACATGTGTTTTATATTTTAATAGTGAACTGTGTATTTAGTTAATCTATATTTTCTAATTTTACGGCCATGAAGACCTATTGACCATATCATTGAAAAGTGAAAATGACCTTTAAGAACAATACAAGGCTTACTGATGGAAAGTCAGGGTCAGGCCACTTACAGGTCACAGATTTCAAGGCCAGTCAGGGAAGCCAGTGAGTAACTGAATAGGCAGAATCCAGCCAAAAGACGACTTTGAAATTGGGGCAGTTCCTCTCTCAGATGGCACCCTTCACCCAGAACATGTTCTCAGCATGTGACCACTTGAGTCTGTGGGGGCTGGACTCTTAGGTTATAGGTGTTGTAAGCAGCCCAGGCCAGAGTGAGCAGGGAGCGTGGAGATGAGGACATGGATCCTCACCCCTGATTTCATCAACTACTTCTCTTTCCCCTTGTAAGCAGCCTCTACTTTACCAACTGAGTTATTATCCACAGAGCATTAAACTAAGCATGGGAGCCAAAATCATCCAACCTCTGATGGTCCATTTCTCTGTCTCTTTAAATACCAAGTTATCAAACTAGAAAGCCTTGAGAGTGATTGTCTTTCAAACTCATTTACAGATGGGAGTATCAAACAAAGAAGAAGAATGTTTTAAACCAGAAGTTGTTACGTCACTGAACATGCATATGCAGGGAGACTGAAGGTCACTGCTAGAAGGGCTGTTTGGGGACTCTGAGGCCACAGTCAGGTTTGATGATAGAGAAAGATGTGGTTGATTAGTAATGTCTGCATGGCAATGAATAGGGTAGTGGTGGCTCACATGCCATTCTCTCCTTAGACCTGAGCAGCCACAGGATAAGGACCATTTATGATAGAAGCCCTATGGGAAGACGGTGATATGGGACCAAAGTTATACTTGGATGATGTTTCCTTATAAGATTAGAAATTTGTTTGGTCTCATATCATACTTGTATCTGGTGGCTCAGATTGTAAAGAATCTGCCTGCAATGCAGGAGACCCAGGTTCAATCCCTGGATTGGGAAGATCCTCTAGAGAAGGGAATGGCTTACCCACTCCAGTATTCTTTTTTTCTTTTTCGGGGCCACTTCTATTGGTCTTTCATTTATCTGTTTTCATCCATCTTTGTTCTTTGGCCTGTGTGGTCTTCCCATCGCAGTGGCCTCTCTCACTGCAGAGCACTGGCTCTGGGCACATGCGCTCCAGAGCTCTGGCTCGGTAGTTGGACACATCGGTCCAGCTGCTCCGTGGCACATGGGATCTTCCTGAGCCAGGGATTGAACTGGTGCCCCTTGCACTGCAAGGTGGTGTCCTCACCCACTGGACCACCAGGGAAGCCCTCACTCCAGTATTCTTGTCTGGAGAATTCCACAGAGGAGCCTGGCAGGCTATTGTCTGGGGGATCACAAAGAGTTGGAAACAACTGAGCGGCTAATACTTGCACTTACTTGGATGAAGTCACTACATGCTACAACAGGTCTAAAAAACTGATAGAATAAGGATGCAGATTCCTACCTGTTCAACCCCCAAACTCATGCTCTTTTCTGCTCTCCTTCAGGGTCCTCCTGGGTGGCTGTCTCTTTTCCATAATCCCCTGGGGCCCCCCCCTCACCCAGCTCTGACAGTTCAGCTCCTAAAACAGCTTGAAGATTCACGGACTTCTTGTTTCAATAGCTAGTGCTCTTTGCCTCCATCACAAAGACATAATGACCCAGGTCTTCTCTTTCAGGTCCCCACTGACACTCTCTTGTTAGCACTGAACATGCATATGCGGGGTGAAGGTCACTGCTAGAAGGGCTGTTTGGGGACTCTGAGGCCACAGTCAGGTTTGATGATAGAGAAAGATGTGGTTGATTAGTAATGTCTGCATGGCAATGAATAGGGTAGTGGTGGCTCACATGCCATTCTCTCCTTAGACCTGAGCAGCCACAGGATAAGGACCATTTATGATAGAAGCCCTATGGGAAGACGGTGATATGGGACCAAAGTTATACTTGGATGATGTTTCCTTATAAGATTAGAAATTTGTTTGGTCTCATATCATACTTGTATCTGGTGGCTCAGATTGTAAAGAATCTGCCTGCAATGCAGGAGACCCAGGTTCAATCCCTGGATTGGGAAGATCCTCTAGAGAAGGGAATGGCTTACCCACTCCAGTATTCTTTTTTTCTTTTTCGGGGCCACTTCTATTGGTCTTTCATTTATCTGTTTTCATCCATCTTTGTTCTTTGGCCTGTGTGGTCTTCCCATCGCAGTGGCCTCTCTCACTGCAGAGCACTGGCTCTGGGCACATGCGCTCCAGAGCTCTGGCTCGGTAGTTGGACACATCGGTCCAGCTGCTCCGCGGCACGTGGGATCTTCCTGAGCCAGGGATTGAACTGGTCCCCTTGCACTGCAAGGTGGTGTCCTCACCCACTGGACCACCAGGGAAGCCCTCACTCCAGTATTCTTGTCTGGAGAATTCCACAGAGGAGCCTGGCAGGCTATTGTCTGGGGGATCACAAAGAGTTGGAAACAACTGAGCGGCTAATACTTGCACTTACTTGGATGAAGTCACTACATGCTACAACAGGTCTAAAAAACTGATAGAATAAGGATGCAGATTCCTACCTGTTCAACCCCCAAACTCATGCTCTTTTCTGCTCTCCTTCAGGGTCCTCCTGGGTGGCTGTCTCTTTTCCATAATCCCCTGGGGCCCCCCCCTCACCCAGCTCTGACAGTTCAGCTCCTAAAACAGCTTGAAGATTCACGGACTTCTTGTTTCAATAGCTAGTGCTCTTTGCCTCCATCACAAAGACATAATGACCCAGGTCTTCTCTTTCAGGTCCCCACTGACACTCTCTGCACTTTACCACCAAATATGTCCTTTGGCTTCAGCCCTTCCTTTCATCAATGCACTTGATTTATTCAAATGCTCCAGAATGACTCACAAGCTACATGAAGACAAACCCAGCTGTGTGCCAGAGATAATTATTTCCGAGCAATTAAAATGAGCTATGGGCTGCCAAATTAAACACCAAAACGTGATTCCGCACTTTTCTCTCTTATCTGCCTCGTCCGGTCTCTGGCTGTCAAAAGAAACGGCTTGCTAAGGCAGGGGCTTCCCAGCCCTAATACATTAATCATTGCTGTTCAGCTGCCTTATTAAAGGATCATCTCTGCATGAAAGCCTTCCTGCAGCTCAAGAGAGAGCCTCTGGTCTGCAGCGAGAGGGTGCCAAGGTGACCACTTATGCCACTTGCTGCTGATAAGCTCCCCTAAAACCTGTCCCATGCATCGAGAATCAATCTAGATGTCACAGGACAATAGCAGCAGTGACCAAAGAGGAAGGAGGCACCAGAGATGGAGGGAAGGGACAAGCTTCCCCCAACCCCGTCTACAGCATTCACTCAGAACCTTCTGGAGGGCTGCCTCATTTTCCTCTCACAGGTCCCAAACTCCAACAGACGCAGATGCAGAGACTCTCTTGCAAGTTCCTTACCAAGAGAGCACTCTCAGGAGAGATCCAAATGGGTGTGAGGGAGGTGGGCGGGGCTTGGGGGAAAGTTAGGCAAAAATGTGCTTCTGTGAAAGATCTCACCCTGATCCCATGAGGAGAACAGAAGCATCAACAGTATTGCAGAGTGTGAGCCACCCAGAGGCATGGTGACAAGGATACTCCATGCGTCCATCAGTCAGTCATGGCTGTGGGCCACCCCTTTGTGGCAATGATGGAGGGGTGGGTGGAGAAGCTGTAACTCAAGGACCATCTCAGATGCAAAGTGCATGGATAAGCCATCAGTAGCCTGTATGCCCAGCAGCTGGAAGAGGGGTGCCCGTGGGAGAAAAGACCCAGGTGGGGTGCCAATAGCCCCTGCTCAGTTCTTGTATATACGGACTTTCTCATCCCCATGCAATGCCATCTTTTGGTCCCCACTGACACTCTCTGCACTTTACCACCAAATATGTCCTTTGGCTTCAGCCCTTCCTTTCATCAATGCACTTGATTTATTCAAATGCTCCAGAATGACTCACAAGCTACATGAAGACAAACCCAGCTGTGTGCCAGAGATAATTATTTCCGAGCAATTAAAATGAGCTATGGGCTGCCAAATTAAACACCAAAACGTGATTCCGCACTTTTCTCTCTTATCTGCCTCGTCCGGTCTCTGGCTGTCAAAAGAAACGGCTTGCTAAGGCAGGAGCTTCCCAGCCCTAATACATTAATCATTGCTGTTCAGCTGCCTTATTAAAGGATCATCTCTGCATGAAAGCCTTCCTGCAGCTCAAGAGAGAGCCTCTGGTCTGCAGCGAGAGGGTGCCAAGGTGACCACTTATGCCACTTGCTGCTGATAAGCTCCCCTAAAACCTGTCCCATGCATCGAGAATCAATCTAGATGTCACAGGACAATAGCAGCAGTGACCAAAGAGGAAGGAGGCACCAGAGATGGAGGGAAGGGACAAGCTTCCCCCAACCCCGTCTACAGCATTCACTCAGAACCTTCTGGAGGGCTGCCTCATTTTCCTCTCACAGGTCCCAAACTCCAACAGACGCAGATGCAGAGACTCTCTTGCAAGTTCCTTACCAAGAGAGCACTCTCAGGAGAGATCCAAATGGGTGTGAGGGAGGTGGGCGGGGCTTGGGGGAAAGTTAGGCAAAAATGTGCTTCTGTGAAAGATCTCACCCTGATCCCATGAGGAGAACAGAAGCATCAACAGTATTGCAGAGTGTGAGCCACCCAGAGGCATGGTGACAAGGATACTCCATGCGTCCATCAGTCAGTCATGGCTGTGGGCCACCCCTTTGTGGCAATGATGGAGGGGTGGGTGGAGAAGCTGTAACTCAAGGACCATCTCAGATGCAAAGTGCATGGATAAGCCATCAGTAGCCTGTATGCCCAGCAGCTGGAAGAGGGGTGCCCCGTGGGGGAGAAAAGACCCAGGTGGGGTGCCAATAGCCCCTGCTCAGTTCTTGTATATAGCTTCATGGTGTTCAGACAGGGAATGTCTGACCTGGAAGTGATCTCACAGTGGGAGTCATAAACCTGAAGTTTATGTCCTCCACGTGACCCTCGAGTGACCTCAGAAATGGTGTAATTCCACTGAAATTGTTTGCAAAATGTCCATACATGAAATTGACAGGGAACCTTTGTTCCCTCCTCTGAATCTCTACAGAGCAGGGGACCTCAATCCCTGGGCCACAGACGGGTACCGGTCCTTGGCCTGTTAGGAACAGGGCCGCACAGCAGGATATGAGTGGTGGATGAAGCAAGAAAGTTTCATCTGTATTTACAGACACTCCCCACTGCTCTGTTATCACCTGAGCTCTGCCTCTTGTCAGAAGTGGCATAATATAGTCAAATACATTTGAATCATTCCATAACCATTTCCCAGGTCCCATCTGTGGAAAGACTGTCTTCTATGAAATTGATCCCTGCTGCCCAAAAGGTTAGGGACTGACGTCATGAGTCCATGACCCTCTTGGGTTCAAAAGTTCACCTCCAAACTTCCTCAGGGCACTGTAATTCACCCTTTTCTAAGAGACTTTGCCAAAGTCCTCCCTTTTTTATCTTCTGTGTACTTCAGAGGCACAGCTGGGAGAGAGGACTAGATCCCATTGGACATCTTCTAAAGGTGGTAAGTGTGTTAACAGTTTTCAAGGTGGTGATAAGGATGATGAAAGCTAAAGTTTATCTGAAAGCTAAAGCTTATCATGTACTTAATATACACCAGTTATTGTCCTAAGCTGGTGTGTGTTATCTCCTTTAGTTTTCAAAACAATTCTTCGGGTTGCACTAGTGGTAAAGAACCCACCTTGTGGGGGGTCTTCTGTGAAAGATCTCAGATCCCATGAGGAGAACAGAAGCATAAAAGGAGTGTGAGCCACCCAGAGGCATGGTGACAAGGATACTCCATCGTCCATCAGTCAGTCATGGCTGTGGGCCACCCTTTGTGGCAATGATGGAGGGGTGGGTGGAGAAGCTGTAACTCAAGGACCATCTCAGATGCAAAGTGCATGGATAAGCCATCAGTAGCCTGTATGCCCAGCAGCTGGAAGAGGGGTGCCCCGTGGGGGAGAAAAGACCCAGGTGGGGTGCCAATAGCCCCTGCTCAGTTCTTGTATATAGCTTCATGGTGTTCAGACAGGGAATGTCTGACCTGGAAGTGATCTCACAGTGGGAGTCATAAACCTGAAGTTTATGTCCTCCACGTGACCCTCGAGTGACCTCAGAAATGGTGTAATTCCACTGAAATTGTTTGCAAAATGTCCATACATGAAATTGACAGGGAACCTTTGTTCCCTCCTCTGAATCTCTACAGAGCAGGGGACCTCAATCCCTGGGCCACGGGACGGGTACCGGTCCTTGGCCTGTTAGGAACAGGGCCGCACAGCAGGATATGAGTGGTGGATGAAGCAAGAAAGTTTCATCTGTATTTACAGACACTCCCCACTGCTCTGTTATCACCTGAGCTCTGCCTCTTGTCAGAAGTGGCATAATATAGTCAAATACATTTGAATCATTCCATAACCATTTCCCAGGTCCCATCTGTGGAAAGACTGTCTTCTATGAAATTGATCCCTGCTGCCCAAAAGGTTAGGGACTGACGTCATGAGTCCATGACCCTCTTGGGTTCAAAAGTTCACCTCCAAACTTCCTCAGGGCACTGTAATTCACCCTTTTCTAAGAGACTTTGCCAAAGTCCTCCCTTTTTTATCTTCTGTGTACTTCAGAGGCACAGCTGGGGAGAGAGGACTAGATCCCATTGGACATCTTCTAAAGGTGGTAAGTGTGTTAACAGTTTTCAAGGTGGTGATAAGGATGATGAAAGCTAAAGTTTATCTGAAAGCTAAAGCTTATCATGTACTTAATATACACCAGTTATTGTCCTAAGCTGGTGTGTGTTATCTCCTTTAGTTTTCAAAACAATTCTTCGGGTTGCACTAGTGGTAAAGAACCTGCCTGTGCATACGGGAGATGTAAGAGACGCAGGTTCAATCCCTAGGGTCAAGAAGATCCCCAGAAGAGGCATGGAAACACACTCTAGTATTTCTGCCTGGACAGAGGAGCCTAGAAGGCTACAGTCCACATAGTCGCAAAGACTGAGTGACTTAGCACAATCTAGGACCTATTAACAGTATCCCACTTTATTCTATTAAAAAAAAAAAAAAACCTGAAACATTGAAAAGTTAAACAATTTGCCCAACTTTTGATAGGAAGTAGGAGAGTCAGGATTTGAACCTAGGCAGTCAGATTCCAGAGATGCAGGAATGCTCAAGGAAGCCACATAAAATATGTCATTGAAGCATCAGAATCAAGATCACAGAGCAGCAGAGATACACAAAGGCAGTGGTTTTTCAATTCTCTAGTCTCCTGATTACGAGGGCCATGGGCCATGTCCTCCCTGCCCCTTCGAGGATACAGCAAGGGCTCAAGAAACACTGGTTACTCAAGTGAATCAATTAAATGGTTAGACAAAATAAAGTGAGTTGTAAAAGTGCCTAACTCAGTCCCTAGATTCAATGGAAACACAAGCGATGGTAATTTCCTTTCTATGAAAAGAAAGTTATTTTTCCATTCCATTTCCCCAGATACTCCACCACACCTCAGAAAATAAAATTTACCGAATTTTACCAGGTACAAAATTTACCAAATTGAACTGCACAGGTACAAGGAAGGGTAATACCAAAAGATGTGAAATGAGGCCCTGGTGATGCAGTGGATAGCACTCTCTGCTCCTACCACAGGGGCCCTGGGTTCAATCCCTGGTCAGGGAACTAAGATCCTACATGCCACAGCTAAGCCCACTCGCCACAATGAGGAGCGCATGCACCACAATGAAGACCCAGCACTGCCAAAATAAAAAATAAAATTAAAAAAAAAAAATGACAAGAAAATGAGAGAGTGGGAGAGTCAGGAGAAAGCTGGGAGTAGCGGAAGGAATGGAAAGCGGGCGGGGACAGGAGAGAGGAAATGAAGCAGCCAAACTGCTATGGTTAGATGTACACCCAGCACATCCAGGGAGCAGGCTGCTGCCTGGCACATGTACATTTCATTTGTAAGAGACAGGTTCAATCCCTAGGGTCAAGAAGATCCCCAGAAGAGGCATGGAAACACACTCTAGTATTTCTGCCTGGACAGAGGAGCCTAGAAGGCTACAGTCCACATAGTCGCAAAGACTGAGTGACTTAGCACAATCTAGGACCTATTAACAGTATCCCACTTTATTCTATTAAAAAAAAAAAAACCTGAAACATTGAAAAGTTAAACAATTTGCCCAACTTTTGATAGGAAGTAGGAGAGTCAGGATTTGAACCTAGGCAGTCAGATTCCAGAGATGCAGGAATGCTCAAGGAAGCCACATAAAATATGTCATTGAAGCATCAGAATCAAGACCACAGAGCAGCAGAGATACACAAAGGCAGTGGTTTTTCAATTCTCTAGTCTCCTGATTACGAGGGCCATGGGCCATGTCCTCCCTGCCCCTTCGAGGATACAGCAAGGGCTCAAGAAACACTGGTTACTCAAGTGAATCAATTAAATGGTTAGACAAAATAAAGTGAGTTGTAAAAGTGCCTAACTCAGTCCCTAGATTCAATGGAAACACAAGCGATGGTAATTTCCTTTCTATGAAAAGAAAGTTATTTTTCCATTCCATTTCCCCAGATACTCCACCACACCTCAGAAAATAAAATTTACCGAATTTTACCAGGTACAAAATTTACCAAATTGAACTGCACAGGTACAAGGAAGGGTAATACCAAAAGATGTGAAATGAGGCCCTGGTGATGCAGTGGATAGCACTCTCTGCTCCTACCACAGGGGCCCTGGGTTCAATCCCTGGTCAGGGAACTAAGATCCTACATGCCACAGCTAAGCCCACTCGCCACAATGAGGAGCGCATGCACCACAATGAAGACCCAGCACTGCCAAAATAAAAAATAAAATTAAAAAAAAAAAATGACAAGAAAATGAGAGAGTGGGAGAGTCAGGAGAAAGCTGGGAGTAGCGGGAAGGAATGGAAAGCGGGGGCGGGGACAGGAGAGAGGGAAATGAAGCAGCCAAACTGCTATGGTTAGATGTACACCCAGCACATCCAGGGAGCAGGCTGCTGCCTGGCACATGTACATTTCATTTGCAAGAGCCTGACATAGTTTCCTTTCATATTCTTATTTTTACTTATTTATTTATTTATTTTCTCTCTCTCTTTTTTTTTTTTTTTTTTACCTTTTGTATTCTTACATGTCTATGCAACCCCCAGCTCTGAAACAGAAAAGGGCTCACCTGCATGGGAGAGAGGCTGAATGAGGATGTTATTCATCTTGCTCTTCTTTCAGCCCCTCCGTCCCAACCACTACCACCCCACCCCCCCTCCGCAGTGTCTCCATCAATTTTTTTCTTCCTCCATGAATTTTTTTCTTCCCTCTTCTTTAATCAGCCGTTAACACCACAGCACCACCTACCGTCTCTGGAAGCAGAGAGGCGAGGCACGCTCGGCTTGGACCTGAGGGAGATTTTAACATCCCTGGCTACAGGGGACCATTCATCAGCCCTGTGACAAGCCTGGCCGAGGTGGAATTGTTACTCAGCTTTTCAAATGGCTGGCTCTCTCCTCTCCCCTGCTCACTGGCAGGCTCTTCCTCCCACCCCTGAAGCATTTTCTCACAAGACTAAATGGGTAATTCAAAGAGAAGGGTAGTCTCCCGGGAAATGAGACATGGTACCGGGCCAACCACGGAGTTTCTTACACTCACACAAGGATGACTTGTTGGTAAAAGGAAAAACGGTTCAACAGAGCTAAGAAGTCAGGGAAATAACCCAGTAGGCTGGCGTGCCTCTTGGTTTAAGGCCACCTAGACAGAGGCTGCCGCTGCAGAAAAAATGCACTTGACCTAAAGCTCTAAAATCAAACCAATTGTTAATAAAACTGGATGCACAGGGTTCGCAGAGAAAGAAAAGTTTCTTTCTCCTTCATTACCCCAGTTGGGGTCATTTTCCTCACAGCAACTGCCTACGTCCATCTGTACAGCACACGACCACCGCCACGTCGCCCGGACCTCCACACCAGCTAGAGAAGCAGCAGTTGTGCCTGCTGTTGGCCCATTTCTCTCAGCCAGAGCCCACCCTCTCCATCCTGTTGTGCTGATGGCCTGGGAGTCTGCACACTGGCTCCTGGGTGCCCCCGCTCACTAGCCTCCAGTTAAGGTCTGTGCTCATGTTACAGAGCAGGAAAGTCACGCTCGTCTGTGTTCCGCTCACGCTGGCCTTATTTCAACAGCATCAAATAGCTACTGTGCCTCTCAGGATTCAGGGTACCAGCCCCATGATGTCCCCACTGAGTAAGCGGAGTTCAGACATCAGCAAGGCCCAAGCAAAAGCACCCAGCCCTGTAAGACCCTCTCGCCTGCAAGTACCTTGAGCTCCATCCTCTTCCTTAGTGGGACTGCTTCCTGCAGTTACTACTTTCACACAACTTCAGTGTCTGTTTTCCTTTCAGCCTTCCATTACTCTGTAACCGACCCTCTGGTTATATCCCCTTAGTCTGAGATGCCTGAGGTGGTTTCAGTTTCTTATCTAATACAGTTGATGTCATGTCAGGGGGGATAAAAAGGTGAAATGTTCTTTAAGAGATGTAAGGTTTCATCGGTGGCTAAGTGGTAAAGAATCCGCCTGTCAAGCAAGAGATGTGGGTTTGATTCCTGAGTGGGGAAGATCCTCTGGAGAAGGAAATGGCAACCCACTCCAGTATTATTAGTCTGGGAAATTCCATGGACAGAAGGGCCAGGCAGGCTACAGTTCATTCGATCACAAAGAGTTGGATATGACCTAGCAACTGAACAACCACCACGAGAACTGGTTTGTAAATCCTGTACTTAGTGAGGAAATCCTGTACTTAGTGTACAAAGTGAGGAAATAGTATCAACATCAGTCAAAGGACACCGGGGAGTCAGAGAGACTTAGGTTTATATTCTGGCTCTGCTACTCACTATCTATAGAGCATTAGACAAGGTACTTGTAACAGTCTGGCCTTGGTTTTCTCATCTATATAATGGGAAGTCATGACACTTCACACACAGAGTCTTAAAGGGATCAAAGAATGTATGAGTCACACACAATGTGCTTCATGCAGAGCCTGGCACATAATAAGACTTCTCTAAAGATTATTATTTTTTTTTTTTTTAACTATCACCTTTAGGGTTCCTAACGAGGAGGCATTTGTGAAAGAAATTTCCAAGTTCTGGGTTGACTCAGGAAAAGCTACCCTTCCAAACACTCTATGAACGTGTGAGTCGATAGCAGAGAGATGAAATTCCAGCCAAGGGTTACATTGGTCAGGAGAGCAGGAAAGTCACGCTCGTCTGTGTTCGCTCACGCTGGCCTTATTTCAACAGCATCAAATAGCTACTGTGCCTCTCAGGATTCGGGGAATGTCCCCACTGAGTAAGCGGAGTTCAGACATCAGCAAGGCCCAAGCAAAAGCACCCAGCCCTGTAAGACCCTCTCGCCTGCAAGTACCTTGAGCTCCATCCTCTTCCTTAGTGGGACTGCTTCCTGCAGTTACTACTTTCACACAACTTCAGTGTCTGTTTTCCTTTCAGCCTTCCATTACTCTGTAACCGACCCTCTGGTTATATCCCCTTAGTCTGAGATGCCTGAGGTGGTTTCAGTTTCTTATCTAATACAGTTGATGTCATGTCAGGGGGGATAAAAAGGTGAAATGTTCTTTAAGAGATGTAAGGTTTCATCGGTGGCTAAGTGGTAAAGAATCCGCCTGTCAAGCAAGAGATGTGGGTTTGATTCCTGAGTGGGGAAGATCCTCTGGAGAAGGAAATGGCAACCCACTCCAGTATTATTAGTCTGGGAAATTCCATGGACAGAAGGGCCAGGCAGGCTACAGTTCATTCGATCACAAAGAGTTGGATATGACCTAGCAACTGAACAACCACCACGAGAACTGGTTTGTAAATCCTGTACTTAGTGAGGAAATCCTGTACTTAGTGTACAAAGTGAGGAAATAGTATCAACATCAGTCAAAGGACACCGGGGAGTCAGAGAGACTTAGGTTTATATTCTGGCTCTGCTACTCACTATCTATAGAGCATTAGACAAGGTACTTGTAACAGTCTGGCCTTGGTTTTCTCATCTATATAATGGGAAGTCATGACACTTCACACACAGAGTCTTAAAGGGATCAAAGAATGTATGAGTCACACACAATGTGCTTCATGCAGAGCCTGGCACATAATAAGACTTCTCTAAAGATTATTATTTTTTTTTTTTAACTATCACCTTTAGGGTTCCTAACGAGGAGGCATTTGTGAAAGAAATTTCCAAGTTCTGGGTTGACTCAGGAAAAGCTACCCTTCCAAACACTCTATGAACGTGTGAGTCGATAGCAGAGAGATGAAATTCCAGCCAAGGGTTACATTGGTCAGGAGAGCTGTAAGGGATAAGGCAAAGATATGATCAAGAATAATAGCTCTGCTTAAAAAAATAAAGAATAATAGCTCTGCTTAGTCACTGCCTGATCTATGATCCATGCTTTATGTGGATTTACTCACTTCATCCAGACAGTCATTATGTAAGGTGGAGATTATCGTCTGCATTACACAGATAAGAAAAGTCAGTTTCAGGGGGCTTCCCTGGTGGTTCAGTGGAAAAGAACATGCCTGCAAAGTGAAAGACGCAGGTTCGATCCCTGGTCAAGGAAGACCCCATGTACCACGGAGCAACTAAGCCTATGCCCACTGCTACTGAGCCTGTGCTCCAGAGCCAGGGAGTCCATGTGCTGCAAGCACTGAAGTCCACACACCCTAGAGCCCATGTCCTGTAACAAGAGAAACCACCACAATGAGATACCTGCTCAGCTCAGCCAGAGAGGAGCCCCCACTCACTACAACTAGAAAAAAGCCCACAGAGCAACAAAGATCCAGCACAACTAAAAGTCTTTTTAAGTTTTTAAAAAAGATAACTCAGCTTCAAATGAAAAAAAAAGAAAAAAAAACCTTGCACCCCAAACATGCCAGTGGGACTGAGCTTTATCTTTGCTCTGAGTAGTTCTAGAGCCCATGTTCTTTACTGTTAAGCTGCCTGGTAGAGAGTAGGTCACAAACTAAGAGCACAGAATAAACCAGGAAGGGGGACTTACCTGGTGGTCCAGTGGTTAAGAATCCACCTTGCAATGTAAGGGACACAGGTTCAATTCCTGGTCAGGGAACTAAGATCCCATGTGCCACAGGTACAACTAAGTCCATGCAGTCCAACTACTGAGGCCAATACAGCCAAATAAATATTTTTTTAAATCAGAAAGGAATGCGTGGAAGTACCATTTAGGAAGCCATGATAGCAATATGGAACACACTTCAAATAACTCTTTTTTGTACATATCAGGACAGAGGTGACCTGTGGCAAGGAATCCATCTACCTTCCATTGCACAAGACACGCAGTTTCTATCCCTGGGTCAGGAAGATTCCCTGGAATAGGAAATGGCAACCCACTCCAGTGTTCTTGCCTAGAAAATCCCATGGACAGAGTCGCAAAGAGTCAGCCATGACTTGGTGACTCAATGATGACAACTGGAAAGAGGAGATGATATGAAGCCATCATTTGAGGCCAGGCAGCAGTGATGTCTCAGCCAATAGCAAACAGCTTGCCTATTACACACTCAAAAGACCTTCAGTCCCCAAGGTTCCCTGAGAGTCTTGAATGATGAAGGATTTAATATAAGGAAGCTCACTGTGAAAGTTGGCTCCCAAGAGATTCTCCCTGCTGCCCAGCACTCAAGAGCTAATTCCATGCAGCCTCCCAACCTCCACCTCCAGCACTCGAAGCAGGTGCTGGGTATCTTGCCCAAAGAAAACTGCAGCCTCCTGCCATCTGCATGAGAAACCATGTCCATCCCTGGGCTCAGTGCGTGTACACTGGATACACACTTAGTCTATAACGAAAGAAAATCACTGATCATTGCTAATAAAATAAGTACTTCCCATGTCATAATGGACTCAGCCAAGGCTCAGTTCAATGGGGCCCATCAGTAGCTTTGTAATGAGAATGAGAAGTCAGAGAGGCCTTCGGAACAAAAGAGCAGCTGGGAAGAGGTTCCAGCAGACTTGAGCTGTGCCAGAAATCCTGGCACAGCAACACAGGGACTAGAGGGGAGAGGGGTTCAAATGATAATCTAAAAACAACTTGTTTGCATGTATTAGAAAGGATGGTTTTACAAAAATACTCAGTGTGAAATCAGTGTGACAGAAGTTTTCCACTCTCAATCCCCCACTACCTGGAAGAACTTCAAGGCCTCCGAGTAGAACAGGACAATGAGGCGGAAGCAGCCCAGTCTCTGAATGCAGGTGCCAAAGAGGGCCCTCGCCAGCAGCACCAGAAAGGGCTCTTATGTTACAGCCATTAGCAGCACTAACCCTAACTACTGGCATTCCCAGGCAGTGCTAGTGGTAAAGAAACCACCTGCCAATACAGAAGACACAAGATACATGGGTTCAATTCCTGGCTCAGGAAGATCCTCTGAGAGGAGAGCATGGCAACCCACTCCAGTATTCTTGCCTGGAGAACCCCCATGGAGACAGAAGCCTGCCAGACTATAGTTCACAGGGTGGTAAAGAGTCGGACACGACCAAAGCGACTTAGCATTGTACACCGTAACTACTATGTCACGTATCTCACATGGAGAAATTCCCAACCCTTAATTCTTTTCCAAATGTACCTTTCTGAAAGTCACAAAAATGACAGAAGAGAAACAGCAGGGTAGGTCTAAAGTCTTCTCCAGAGGTTCCCCTGGGTGAGCATGTTGCACTGTAAGTGGTGATCCCAGTGTGGCAACAGAAGAGACAAGCACTTTGGAATGATAGAGCGCTGGACACTTTCAATTAACTAGCTGGCCACTCAGAAAGCACACCGAGCAGGAACATGCCTCGCTTGACCTGTCAGTCACTCCCTTTTATTAATAATAGAATGTTCGTGCTTTGACTGCTGTCCTCCAGAGAATCAGAGGGAACGCTGTCATGATTTGGTAGCATTTCAAGGTCAGCGACATCGCAACAGCAGGTGACGAACATTAACATTGAGAAAAAGAAGATTCCAGTTGACTAGCAGCAAGAGCCTTGGAACACGAAAGGAAATATTGCTCACATGACATTTTATCTGTCCGCCCAAGCTCTGCAAGAATATTGCTCGACTCACTTATCGGAGTGGAGGTGGGTATAAAAGGGATTTTCTTTTCTTTAATAAAAATTGATTTTTGTAGCTACCTTACTGCAAGCCTACTACATTGGTGATACTAGTGGTTGTAAGAAATGAGCTTGAAGGTACCAGGAGTCTGAATACAATTGAAGTTCACAGCTGCCTCAGGTAACAGCCTATGGAGGATGCTCCTGGTCAGTGACCTGCTTTCATATACCTGGGGAATACGGAAACCAGGCTATTTCTGTTTGTGGCTTCACCAACCTTAAGTTCTTAAGGCTCCTTCAAGCTCAGCTAGAAAAAGAATATAAGCATGTATAATATACACACAGTTCGTAACAGTTCTGGGCTCAGGAGTAACACCTCACTTCCACTCACAAGTTGTTGCTGAGATCTAATCATTGGGCCACATCTGGAAAGAATGGATGCTAGGAAATATGGTCCCTGAATGAGGAATTTGCTAGAAATAATTCTACACCATGAAAAAACAGACCCAAACATCAGTGGACAGCTGGATGTCTCCATAACAAACAGTGGGCCTGGATTTCCTCTTCTCTAACTATAAAATAAAATTACTTTTAGACAAAATATAATCGTTAGTGTAAGAAAAAGGTTATATAAACAAAAGTACAGATAAAATGTGACTGATCACAGTTCTCAGTGAAAGAAATTCAGAAAACAATATGCAAAATTATTACAAATATGAACAAAACCACCTTCTTGGTGGTGGTGCATTGCCTTCAAGTCTTCTAACCTTTTACAACAATTCTTTTACTGAGAACAGTATTTCAATAAGTTGATGCAGGAACAATTAGCACTGCCCTCTGAGCAACAGACAAATGTTCATTTATCCAGTAAGAAATTATTATGGCTTATAGAATGTTCGTGCTTTGACCCCCAAATAAATGTCATGATTTGGTAGCATTTCAAGGTCAGCGACATCGCAACAGCAGGTGACGAACATTAACATTGAGAAAAAGAAGATTCCAGTTGACTAGCAGCAAGAGCCTTGGAACACGAAAGGAAATATTGCTCACATGACATTTTATCTGTCCGCCCAAGCTCTGCAAGAATATTGCTCGACTCACTTATCGGAGTGGAGGTGGGTATAAAAGGGATTTTCTTTTCTTTAATAAAAATTGATTTTTGTAGCTACCTTACTGCAAGCCTACTACATTGGTGATACTAGTGGTTGTAAGAAATGAGCTTGAAGGTACCAGGAGTCTGAATACAATTGAAGTTCACAGCTGCCTCAGGTAACAGCCTATGGAGGATGCTCCTGGTCAGTGACCTGCTTTCATATACCTGGGGAATACGGAAACCAGGCTATTTCTGTTTGTGGCTTCACCAACCTCTAAGTTCTTAAGGCTCCTTCAAGCTCAGCTAGAAAAAGAATATAAGCATGTATAATATACACACAGTTCGTAACAGTTCTGGGCTCAGGAGTAACACCTCACTTCCACTCACAAGTTGTTGCTGAGATCTAATCATTGGGCCACATCTGGAAAGAATGGATGCTAGGAAATATGGTCCCTGAATGAGGAATTTGCTAGAAATAATTCTACACCATGAAAAAACAGACCCAAACATCAGTGGACAGCTGGATGTCTCCATAACAAACAGTGGGCCTGGATTTCCTCTTCTCTAACTATAAAATAAAATTACTTTTAGACAAAATATAATCGTTAGTGTAAGAAAAAGGTTATATAAACAAAAGTACAGATAAAATGTGACTGATCACAGTTCTCAGTGAAAGAAATTCAGAAAACAATATGCAAAATTATTACAAATATGAACAAAACCACCTTCTTGGTGGTGGTGCATTTTGCCTTCAAGTCTTCTAACCTTTTTACAACAATTCTTTTACTGAGAACAGTATTTCAATAAGTTGATGCAGGAACAATTAGCACTGCCCCTCTGAGCAACAGACAAATGTTCATTTATCCAGTAAGAAATTATTATTGGTTTCCTCTTTATCAATATATTCTGCATTATTTTTGTTAACAAGCTTCAGTTCCTACTTTCTTCCTCTTTCTTCCTATGAAAACTGGCAGTTTCTTTCAAGGGCTCTTTTGCTTCTACTCTTAGTATCTTGCAGAGAAACTGCCTTTTCTGGACAACTGTATATATTTGTCAGCTTTTGCTGCAACGTAGCTGGGTAATAACAAGACCCTAAATTTACCAGCTCTCAAAAATAAGCATTTATTTCCCATTCATGGATCTGCAAGCAGGCTGTGACTCAACTGAGCTTAGCTGGGCTTGGCTCCACGCTACAAAATGCATTCTAATCAGTTCCACGTGTCCTTTTATTCTCCTTGGACCAGCTTCCTGGAACATGTTTGTCTAATGCAAGAGGCCAAACCAAACTACACAAGCAACTGTAAGTCTCTTCTTATGTCACATTCTCTCACATTCTGTTGACCAAACTCAAATCATAAGGCCTAACTCAATGGTCAAGTATTCTTTGCTCTCTAAAGAAGCACCAAAGTCAAATAGCAAACGATGTAGAAAGTCCTCATTCTCTTAATAGGAACTGGTTAAATGCTGGGGAAAAAAAAGGGCTTCCCTGGTGGTCCAGTGGGGAGAGAGTCCACCTTGCAGTGCAGGGGGCACCAGTTTGATCCCTGGCCTGGGAAGATCCCACATGCCTCGGAGAGACTGGACTGGTGTGTCCTATTGGAAGCCAGCACTCTGGAGTACATGTGCCCAGAGCCAGAGCTCTGCTGCAAACAGTGGGCCTGGATTTCCTCTTCTCTAACTATAAAATAAAATTACTTTTAGACAAAATATAATCGTTAGTGTAAGAAAAAGGTTATATAAACAAAAGTACAGATAAAATGTGACTGATCACAGTTCTCAGTGAAAGAAATTCAGAAAACAATATGCAAAATTATTACAAATATGAACAAAACCACCTTCTTGGTGGTGGTGCATTTTGCCTTCAAGTCTTCTAACCTTTTTACAACAATTCTTTTACTGAGAACAGTATTTCAATAAGTTGATGCAGGAACAATTAGCACTGCCCCTCTGAGCAACAGACAAATGTTCATTTATCCAGTAAGAAATTATTATTGGTTTCCTCTTTATCAATATATTCTGCATTATTTTTGTTAACAAGCTTCAGTTCCTACTTTCTTCCTCTTTCTTCCTATGAAAACTGGCAGTTTCTTTCAAGGGCTCTTTTGCTTCTACTCTTAGTATCTTGCAGAGAAACTGCCTTTTCTGGACAACTGTATATATTTGTCAGCTTTTGCTGCAACGTAGCTGGGTAATAACAAGACCCTAAATTTACCAGCTCTCAAAAATAAGCATTTATTTCCCATTCATGGATCTGCAAGCAGGCTGTGACTCAACTGAGCTTAGCTGGGCTTGGCTCCACGCTACAAAATGCATTCTAATCAGTTCCACGTGTCCTTTTATTCTCCTTGGACCAGCTTCCTGGAACATGTTTGTCTAATGCAAGAGGCCAAACCAAACTACACAAGCAACTGTAAGTCTCTTCTTATGTCACATTCTCTCACATTCTGTTGACCAAACTCAAATCATAAGGCCTAACTCAATGGTCAAGTATTCTTTGCTCTCTAAAGAAGCACCAAAGTCAAATAGCAAACGATGTAGAAAGTCCTCATTCTCTTAATAGGAACTGGTTAAATGCTGGGGAAAAAAAAGGGCTTCCCTGGTGGTCCAGTGGGGAGAGAGTCCACCTTGCAGTGCAGGGGGCACCAGTTTGATCCCTGGCCTGGGAAGATCCCACATGCCTCGGAGAGACTGGACTGGTGTGTCCTATTGGAAGCCAGCACTCTGGAGTACATGTGCCCAGAGCCAGAGCTCTGCTGCGAGAGAGGCCACTGCGATGGGAGGCCCACACAGGCCGAAGAGTAAAGATGGATGGATGAAAAATCAATCAATCAATAAAAAAAGAGGCCAAAATTTAAAAATAAATAAATAAACTTAAAAAAATTGTTGGAGAAAAATAACTCAATCTGTCTTTTATATAAGCTTGTATTACCTTGGCACCCTGAGAAGACCCTGCACACAGGCACCCATCTTAACTCAAGGTGCAACGGAGTGACAAAAAATGCAGATCTTCAAGAATTTGCTATAAAGCCAACCTGTGACCTCACTTGGAAACATCCCAGACATATTTAACTTTTCATCAAACATCTTCATTTGTATTTCGTAAAGCTCTTACCATCAGGCCTTTGCACTAAGGCCGACAGAAGCCTTCATTTATCCCATCCACTCACATTTTATTGAAGCTATTTCGTCACACAGCTGTGTTGAGAAGGGAGCTTGTAAAGTAGGGCTCCCTGGGGCACTGGGCTAATGAGAATCCTGAGGTTACCTCTGGGTCCATCATCTGAGTTTCCACAGTGAATTAATACCTGAGGTGGTGAGGAGCAACAGCAACATATGAATGTATTACTCAACTTAACGAGAATATCAGTATGTAAGTCATTGTATAGGTGGTTCATGGTCAAAAACTACAAGGTAACTAAAATTTAGAAAACTCTAAAGCACAACTCTTCAAACATTGGACCCAATCCTTCCACTAAAGCGTAAGATTTCGTATACACGAACATCCCAAGGGCTCCCCTTGTGGTCCAGTGATAAAGAATCTGCCTACCATTGCCAGGGACACGGCTTCAGTCTGTGGTCTGAAGACTGATGCCACAGAGGAAGATTCCACATACCACAGAGCAGTTACGCCCATGTGCCACAACTCCTGAACCTGCACTCCAGAGCCCCGCAGCTGCAAATACTGAGCCCAAGCGCTGCAGTTACTGAAATTCAAGCAACTTGAGCCCATGCTCTGCAATAAGATAAGACATTGCAATGAGAAGCCCTCATACTGCAGCTAGAGAGAAGGCCCCGCTTGCCACTACTAGACAAAGCCCACATGCAGCAAGGAAGAAACAGTAGAGCCATAAATAAATAAAGTCTAAAATAAATAAAGTAACAGAACTTTGCAAAAAAAATAATAAAAAAAACAACTAAAGAATAGATAAATAAAATTTAAAATAATTTGAGGACATATCTTAAAGCCACAATAGTAACCGCTAGTAACCGTATTCTATCATAGAATAATAGGAAAAGTATAGATTTCTGAGTCGAATCTTTCAAACACTAGCTCTGATAATTACTATATCATCAACACTCAGTCAATCACTTGGTGCAGTGCCCTGGAGCTCTTTCTTCATCTCTATACCAAATAATACTTATTGTTTGTTTGCCCCATCTTTTTATCATGATCCTTAGGTAAGAAAATGGAAAATTGTGGGATTTTTAGGAGCCGGAAGTTGAGATTGGATATTAATCATGGCCACCATCAAAACAATTACTGTAATTCAGGACTCTTTAAATGACAAATGACCTCACTTGAACCAAACTCAACTGAAGTTAAAGGAAAAACTGAATGTATCAGTTTACATCAGTAGAGGTGAATGGATGAATCTAGAGTCTCATGTTGGCACAGCTCTTTTCTTTCTGTCCCTTGACCTCAGTTTTATTGTTTCTCTTTTTTTGGGTTTATGAATGTAATTAGGTGGTGAGGAGCAACAGCAACATATGAATGTATTACTAACTTAACGAGAATATCAGTATGTAAGTCATTGTATAGGTGGTTCATGGTCAAAAACTACAAGGTAACTAAAATTTAGAAAACTCTAAAGCACAACTCTTCAAACATTGGACCCAATCCTTCCACTAAAGCGTAAGATTTCGATACACGAACATCCCAAGGGCTCCCCTTGTGGTCCAGTGATAAAGAATCTGCCTACCATTGCCAGGGACACGGCTTCAGTCTGTGGTCTGAAGACTGATGCCACAGAGGAAGATTCCACATACCACAGAGCAGTTACGCCCATGTGCCACAACTCCTGAACCTGCACTCCAGAGCCCGCAGCTGCAAATACTGAGCCCAAGCGCTGCAGTTACTGAAATTCAAGCAACTTGAGCCCATGCTCTGCAATAAGATAAGACATTGCAATGAGAAGCCCTCATACTGCAGCTAGAGAAGGCCCCGCTTGCCACTACTAGACAAAGCCCACATGCAGCAAGGAAGAAACAGTAGAGCCATAAATAAATAAAGTCTAAAATAAATAAAGTAACAGAACTTTGCAAAAAAAATAATAAAAAAAACAACTAAAGAATAGATAAATAAAATTTAAAATAATTTGAGGACATATCTTAAAGCCACAATAGTAACCGCTAGTAACCGTATTCTATCATAGAATAATAGGAAAAGTATAGATTTCTGAGTCGAATCTTTCAAACACTAGCTCTGATAATTACTATATCATCAACACTCAGTCAATCACTTGGTGCAGTGCCCTGGAGCTCTTTCTTCATCTCTATACCAAATAATACTTATTGTTTGTTTGCCCCATCTTTTTATCATGATCCTTAGGTAAGAAAATGGAAAATTGTGGGATTTTTAGGAGCCGGAAGTTGAGATTGGATATTAATCATGGCCACCATCAAAACAATTACTGTAATTCAGGACTCTTTAAATGACAAATGACCTCACTTGAACCAAACTCAACTGAAGTTAAAGGAAAAACTGAATGTATCAGTTTACATCAGTAGAGGTGAATGGATGAATCTAGAGTCTCATGTTGGCACAGCTCTTTTTCTTTCTGTCCCTTGACCTCAGTTTTATTGTTTCTCTTTTGTATTGGTTCCTTGATATCAGTGCACCAACTGAGTTTGTCCATATGGCTACGAAGAGGATTAAAAGCTGCTTGATAGGTCGAGAAGATTCCCCAGAGTAGGCAATGGCAACTCACTCCAGTATTCTTACCTGGAGAATTCCATGGTAAGAGAAGCCTGGTGGGCTACAGTCCACAGGGTCACAACAAGTTGGATGCAACTGAGCAGCAGGCATGGCATGCCTGGCTATATCATCATCCAAGTTTATTATCCTAAGGCAGAGAAGACCCTTTCTCTTCTAGCATCCATATCAAATCTCAGGCAACATTCTTTTTTTTTTTTTTTTTTTTGGTCTATCTTGGGTTTTCACTGCTGCCACAGGCTCTTCTTTTTTTTTTTTTTTTTTTTTAAAAACCTTTATTTTACTTTTAACTTTTACAGAGTTTTGTTGTTCACAGACATGCATGTTCTCAGATTAGTCACATGTATATCCCCCCCTTCCCTCCCCTCCCGACCATCACACAGCACCCCTGAAGGATCCCCTTTTCTCACAGAGCAATGACTAGAGCTATTTTCTTCACTTATGATAGTACAGGCCTTCATGCTACTTCCTTTACGCCTCTCACCCACTGTTCCTTCCCCACAATGTCCATATGTCCACTGTCCATGTCTGTCTTTCTGTCGCTTCACTGCATGTGCCATCATCACCATCCTACTAGATTCCATATATATGTGTTAATATACTGTATTTGTCCTTCTCTTTCTGACTGACTTCACTTTTGATGATGCGTTCTAGATCCACCACAGGCTCTTCTTTAGCTGCAGGGAGTGGAGGCTATTTTCTAGTTGAGGTGAGCAGGCTTCCTGTCGCGGTGACCTCTCTTCTTGTAGAACTCAGGCTCAGGGCACACAGGCTTCCATAGTTGCGGCCATGGGCTCAACAGTTGTGACTCCAAGGCTCTAGAGTACAGTCTCAACAGTTGTGGCTCAGGGGCTCAGCTGCTCCACAGTATGTGGGATCCTCCCGGATCAGAGATTGAACCTGTGTCTCCTGCATTAGCAAGCAAACTCTTCACCACTTAGCTACCAGGGACGTCCTCAGGCAACATTCTTATTAGCCCTTCTTCATCACTACCATGTTCAAAACCTGTCACACTTTTGCTTCACAATTCCAAGATATTCATAAGATATTCATATGACTTATTCCCTCAACTTTATTCAGACCAAATGTCACTTCATTCTAGAGGTCTTCCATGAGCCCTCTTTCCAATATGGCTATCCGCCATTCCTACCTTCAGTCATTCTTCAATCGTCTCACACAGTTTTAAGTAAAACCATTGTCTGTGCTGTGTTTTCAGTTATGTCTGACTCTTTGCAACCACATGGACTGTAGCCTGCCAGGATCCTCTGTCCAGGGAATTTTCCAGACAAGTAAACTAGAGTGGGTGGCCATGCCCTCCTCCAAGGGATCTTCCTAACCCAGGGATTAAATCCATGTCTCCTGCATCTTCTGTACTGCAGGTGGATGTTTTGCCGCTAAGCCATTTGGGAAGTCATTACCTGAAACCATTACTTAAAACCATTACCAGATATTTAATTGTATTTCTGGTTACAGGTTTATGTCTTCTTCAGCTAGAATGTAAATTCTCTAAGCACTGAGTCCTTATTTCACTTACTGTTGTGTCCACAACAACACCCAGTACATAGCACACAGTAGGTGCTCAATCAATATCATTGCATGAATGAATGAAAATGGTAACCCACAAACGTATCACTGTGACTGGAGAAAGGAGTATTTTGGCCAAAATGAATGACATGTCCTTCCCAGGGGGATCAAGATTGAGACGAAAACCATGACACCATGGGATTGGCAGTGGTTTTCCCAAAAGAAAAAAAAGGCAGGCTACAATTTATCAGAAGTTACTAGAAGGAATGCAGGGCTGGCAGCAACCCTGACTCTCACCAGATTGGATCTATCCCAATCCCACATGAAATCCTACAAATAAATGGGAAAGGAGAGATCAGAGAAAGAGTAGATATAAAAGGTGTTACATATATACTGTCCAAGGCACACAGCCAAAAGCCACTGTGAAGCTCATGCCAATTTCAGACAATCACATATAACCCAGAAATACCCAAGTACAAAATGTATCACAGTGCCTGATAAAAACTCCAATAAGTGCAAGCACTCTGAATTAATGATCATCAATGAGGGGCCCTGCATTAGAAAAGTGAAAGGCATTTTGCACAAAAGCAGGCATCAAGAGAGAGGCATTAAATCAAACTGCAGTACATGAAAAGGCAAAGTCTAGGTGGAAAGGATCATTTCTCATAAAGTAACTTTCTGACTCTGAGAATGGATTGATAGTACTATCCGTTCTTTATAGGAAAGTTCCCAACAATGAATTTCCTTGTCATCATGATCTAATATAGGTTACCAGCTATTACTCTCATTCATCATGTTCTACATCTTCGCTGTAGTATAAACAATATCAGGGATTTCTTCCCTCGTATTTCATGGTGCCTCTTGGAAGAAATGGGTGGATTTTGAATTCAGCTGCAAACCAAAGGGTTCCAAATCTATCTAAGCTCATAAGACCTATAAATGACCTGGTTTGTGGCACAAAGATGCCCAGCGGCATCTGGGCAACTGTAAGACTGGTTTGTTCTAAGCATCCCTTGCTTTTGAAAATTTACTTCTCCTTACAATCAGATTTAAATTAGGCTGTCCCACATAAAATCAGATTGCTTCTACGCGATAGTCTACTCTGTTCCTTCATGCTCCAAGACAACTCAGCTTTCCTTTCTCTCCTTCTTTGATCTCTATAAATTGTAGCTACCTTTTATTGAGTGCTTGATATTTCCTGCTTCGGTTTACACGATGTCTCAAACCAGCATGACAGCCCCTCAAGACAGACAATACCATCTCCATTTGAGAGACAAATCACAGTGCAGTGCTGTTGAATTGCCATTCGGATATCCCACAACTAGTACATGGCAGAATCAATCTTTCAACGATGGTCTGATTCAAAAGCCCGCTCTCTCTCTGTATCATGTGCTGTCCACTGCTCATTACCCAGTCCTGTCATTACTTCCTTCAATCACTTCTTGGAATGGACCATTCCAACTGCACTATTCTGATTCCAACCTTTTTCACTGCCTTATATTTAGATCACAGCAATCACACCCTGATTTTTTCCCATAACCTCAATCTCTTCCAATTCCAAAACCTCCTGAAGTAGTATTATCCTCCTATCAGAAAACTGTTATTTCCCCCAATGCTGTCAGATCGAGCATAGATGTTTCTGCGGCGTCTGTTTAAGACTGTTCTCTGTCGACAATCTGTCTTGGTTCACTATGGTTGGAGGACACTTCGAGCCTCTCTACCATATCAGTGTCCCCTCCCACAGTCTCAGAGCCAGACATAGTGAAGGAGAGAGAAACAGACACGAAAAGACAGAGGGACACAGACATAAAGAGGAACTTTGAGAGAGAGAAACATGGATGTGGAGAGAGATACAACAAGACGGGACTTAAGCAAGCTGGATTCCAGAATCTGGAGGCTTTCTAGGTAGTCCTCCACGTATCCATGGGGGATATATTCCAAGGTACCAGGTGGATGCCTGGAACCATAGATAGTACCAAATCCTCTTTAGAATAGGACTTTTTCTATACATATATACCTGTGATAAAGTTGACCTTATAAATAAGGCACAGTATGAGATTAACAACTATAATGATAAAAGAGACCATTTATTAACAATATACTATAATAAAAAGTATGTGAATGTGGTATCTCTCAAAAAACAAGAGACACAGACTTAGAGATAACATAGAAATAGATGTGGACAAAAAGACACAGAGAGAGACACACAGAGACAGAGACTTAGAGATACATAGAAGCAGATATTGATGGAGAAAGACACAGAGAAGCACTGAGACAGATAGGAAGCATAGAGACAGACAAACATATAGAAACATAGAGACACAGAGAAATACATAGAGCTTTAGATCATGACCTATTTATTTTCCACCTGACTGCTGTGGATTACTGAGCTCTTTCTACCTTCCAGGAGACTTACATGTTCTCAATGTAATTTTCACCAGCATCTTAGGACACATGTGCTATTATTATCTCCATTTTATAAGTGGGACAGTGACTTCCCTGGTGTCACTGGTTAGGAATCCCTACTCCCACTGTAGGGGTCACAGGTTCAATCCGTGGCCAGGGAACTAAGACCCCACATGCTGCACAGCAACATGACTAAAAAGCAAAAAAAAATTTAAAAATAAATCAAACACAGAAAAGAATAAACAGATCTCTAAAGGCTCTTACAGGATGACTTGCCTAGCTCATAAGTATCA
Organism: Tragulus kanchil; assembly: GCA_022376925.1. Lineage (NCBI taxonomy): Eukaryota > Metazoa > Chordata > Mammalia > Artiodactyla > Tragulidae > Tragulus > Tragulus kanchil. Next base: position 174,790,358 of record JAIOJX010000030.1, read on the forward strand.
GGAAAATATTTTCACCCAGGTGTGCACAACTCTCAAGGCCAAGATGGTGGATATCAGTTCTCAACAGGTGATGATTCCCCTCCTCCCAGTCACAGAAATTCATTGCAATATTTGGAGATTGTGTTTGTTTGTTTGTTTACTTTTTACTTTTACAGTGTTTTGTTCTTTATAGATATAGATAATCTCAGATTATTCATATGTATATCCCGGGCCCCTCCATCCTCCAGTCCCCTTTTAGTCCCCCCGAATCCCATCCCTCCAGGCCATCTCACAGCACCCCTGCAGGATCCCCTATTCCCACAGTGCAATGATCATAGCTGTATTTTGCACATATGATATTACAGGTTTCCATGTTACTCCCTCTACGCTTCCCACCCACTGTTCATTCCCAGCAACGTCCACACATCAGTTCTCTATGTCTGTTTTTCCATCGCTTCACTGCATGTGTTATCATTACCGTCTTACTAGATTCCATATATATGTGTTAGTATACTATACTTGTCTTTCTCTTTTGGACTTACTTCACTTTGTATAATACTTTCTAGCTTCATCCACCTCATTAGGACTGATTCTTTTGCATTTCTCTTTACAGCTGTGTAGTATTCCATTGTATATATGTATCAGAGCTTTTGGATCCATTCATTCATCGATGGGCATCTAGGTTGCTTCCATGTTCTAGCTATTGTATAGAGAGCTGCAATGAACACTGGGGTACAGGTGCCTCTTTCAGTTTTGATTTCACCAGGGTATAAGCCTAATAGTGGGATTTCTGGGTCGTATGGTGCTTCTATTTTCAATTTTTTAAGGAATGGAGATGTTTTTGATGATCACATGATGAAGTGGGGATGCTACAGGAAACCAGTGAGTAGAGGCCAAGGATGCTGCTGAACAACCTGCAATGCACAGGCCAGGCCCAACATCAAACACATGGCTGGACCAAAATTTCCAAAGTGCAGAAGTTGAAAAACCTTGGTATAAACACATAATCTGATTTTAACACTCAATTTTCCCTGATCTAACCTGTACCAGTCCCTCTCTCCTAGATATCTAAATAACCTGATGTATTTATTCATTAATTCAGCAAACACTTCTGAGAATATTATTAGTTGGCACTGAGGGTTGGGGAAAGATTAGGACATGGTTGCTTACAGTCTTGAACAAAAAGAGATAAGCAATATGTGAGCAAATAGATCAAGGCTCATGATAAAGATGTGTGCAAAAGACCACGGGAACACAAACAAGAGGCATTTAACTCAAGAAATACAGAGCCAAACTTTTTTAACTTTCAAGCCTGAAAACTGAAAGGTTTCAAAAACTTTAAAGATTTCTGTCTAGCAAAGCCAACAATCAACAAAATACAATGACAGTGTATGAAATGGAAGAAAATATTTACAAATTATAGCCCTCTGAAGAGGATAATGCCCAGATGAAGAACTCATATAATCCATAGGCAAAAAATAACCTGAGTTTTTTAATGGGCCAAGAACCTGAAGACATGTTTCCAAGGAAGACATGAAAATAGCCATCAGGTATATGAATTGGTACTCAATGTCAGCATTCACAGAAATGCAAACCAAAATCACAGTGAGATATCACCTCACAAGTATTCAAATGGCTAGTATTCACAAGACAAGAGGCAAGAACTGGTGAGGATATCAAGGGAATCCCTCGTACACTGTTGATAGGAATATTCATTGGTGCAGGCACTATGAAAAACAGTATGCCATTTTCTCAAAAAATTAAAATAGAACTACCATATCATCCAGCAATTCCACCCCCTTGTATTTATCCAAAGAAAATAAAATTAGCATTTCAAAGAGAGATCTGTACTCCCATGTTCACTGCAACATGAATAACCAAGATATGGAAACAGCCTAAGTGTTGACAGATGAATGTGATGTGATATACACAGGTGTTTTATTGTATGATTTTTGTGATATATATCAAATATATGATAAAATATCATTCAACCATTAAAAAAAGACTTCCTGCCAATTATTATGCCTATGACGGGTCAAACACATGGCTGGACCAAGATTTCCAAAGTGCAGAAGTTGAAAAACCTTGGTATAAACACATAATCTGATTTTAACACTCAATTTTCCCTGATCTAACCTGTACCAGTCCCTCTCTCCTAGATATCTAAATAACCTGATGTATTTATTCATTAATTCAGCAAACACTTCTGAGAATATTATTAGTTGGCACTGAGGGTTGGGGAAAGATTAGGACATGGTTGCTTACAGTCTTGAACAAAAAGAGATAAGCAATATGTGAGCAAATAGATCAAGGCTCATGATAAAGATGTGTGCAAAAGACCACGGGAACACAAACAAGAGGCATTTAACTCAAGAAATACAGAGCCAAACTCTTTTAACTTTCAATCCTGAAAACTGAAAGGTTTCAAAAACTTTAAAGATTTCTGTCTAGCAAAGCCAACAATCAACAAAATACAATGACAGTGTATGAAATGGAAGAAAATATTTACAAATTATAGCCCTCTGAAGAGGATAATGCCCAGATGAAGAACTCATATAATCCATAGGCAAAAAATAACCTGAGTTTTTTAATGGGCCAAGAACCTGAAGACATGTTTCCAAGGAAGACATGAAAATAGCCATCAGGTATATGAATTGGTACTCAATGTCAGCATTCACAGAAATGCAAACCAAAATCACAGTGAGATATCACCTCACAAGTATTCAAATGGCTAGTATTCACAAGACAAGAGGCAAGAACTGGTGAGGATATCAAGGGAATCCCTCGTACACTGTTGATAGGAATATTCATTGGTGCAGGCACTATGAAAAACAGTATGCCATTTTCTCAAAAAATTAAAATAGAACTACCATATCATCCAGCAATTCCACCCCCTTGTATTTATCCAAAGAAAATAAAATTAGCATTTCAAAGAGAGATCTGTACTCCCATGTTCACTGCAACATGAATAACCAAGATATGGAAACAGCCTAAGTGTTGACAGATGAATGTGATGTGATATACACAGGTGTTTTATTGTATGATTTTTGTGATATATATCAAATATATGATAAAATATCATTCAACCATTAAAAAAAGACTTCCTGCCAATTATTATGCCATACGTTTGGTGGATATTACGCTCAGTGAAATACGCCAGGCACAGAAAGACAAATATTGCATCATGATCTTATATGTGGCATCTAGAAAAGCTGAATTCATTGTACGAAAAAGCAGCAGCAGGTGCCAAGGGCTGGAGTTTGGGGAAAATGGGGAGATGATGGTCAAAAGGCACAGATTTTCAGTTATGAATGAGTTCTTGGACTCTAACATAAAGCATGGTAACTAGTTAATAATACTCATCTTGTATACTTCACATCTACTTATAGTAATTTTAAGCACTCTCACCATAGACACACACGCACACAAAAAAAAGTAACTCTGTAAGGTAAAGGATATAACCATTAACATGGTTCTGGTAAGCGTACAATATGCACATGGTGGTAATACTGATGTACACCAAACTGTGACACTGTCTACCTTAAACGTAATACATTTTTATTGGTCATTTACAGGAAAGCGAGAAATAGCTGAAATTAAAGGCTATCAAAGTGCAAAGCTATTTTTACCTTAAAGTTAGCACCAAAATCATTCACGGCAAAATCTGACTTGATCTGAAAGGTCAGTTCTATTCTGGTGACCCTGCCAGTCTTAAACACCTTTACAGTCTGCTATGTTGTAAATTTTGATTTGACTACATCATGAACATGCCAGAAAGAAATACATATATATGCCAGTGGATAACAGTGATAAGAACAGGAAATACCATGATCAATACCACAGGAAGCAGAGTCATTGCAAAAGACATGGATTGTCCCAGAGATTATCATACTAAGGGAAGCAAGTCAGAAAAAGAGGAGAATCATATGGTATCACTTATATGTGAAATCTAAAAAAGAAAAAGTGATACAAATCAACTTATTTAGAAGATAGAAAGAGATTCACAGACATAGTAAATTTATGATTACCAGAAGGGAACAGGGATGGGGAGGGATAAATTAGGAGTTTGGGACTAGCAGATACAAATACACACTATTGTATGTATGTGTACATATATATATATATATATATATATATATATTACAGATATACAACAAGAACCTACTGTATAGCACAGAAAACTATATTCAATATCTCATAATAACTATAATGGAAAATAATATGAAAAAGAATTTATATAACAGAATCATTTTGCTGTACACTGGAAACTAACACAACATTGTAAATCAACTATACCTTAATAAGTGAAAGGAAAAAAAGAAAAAAGGTTTAATCAAGGTCTATCTGTATGAGATCAACTGAAAATATGATGAAGAGTCTGTATGAATAAAAGAAAGACTAGTTATATGAATTTAAAAGAGGCAATGATAACCAAGAACCAATGACGATTGGAAAAATATCGCAAAGCTAAAAAAAAAAAATATGAAGATCTAGACAATGTGTTGAATGACTTTTTGTTTATCAAAGAGTGGAATATAAGCCATTAACTACTCATTTGGTTTTGCAGCATGCTAGAATCTACTGTGAGGAACTGAGCATCAACTAAGTATGAATATTCTAAATGTCAGCTGCAGAAAAGTGACGTTTGCCACAGCATAAAATACTATAATCAAAGGGAAACGTGTTCTGCTGATTGTGAGAGTTACACTGACAAATTTGCAAAGATAGTAGTATCTGATGAAAACCTTAGCCTTGAACAAATTTACAAACCATAATTACAGTTATGATTTAAAACTTAGGAGTCCTGTTTGTATCACCAGAGGTCCAATCAATGCAAAAACGTAACTTCCTCAAATAAGCAGATTTACCCAACCTACAGTGCTTCCCACATGGCTCAGTGGGTAAAGAATCTTCCCACAATGCAAGAGACACAAGAGATATGGATTCAATCCCTGGGTGAGGAAGATCCCCTGGAGGAGGACACAGCAACCCGATCAGTATTCTTGCCTGGAGAATCCCATGGACAGAGGAGTCTGGTTGGCTACAGTGCACGGGGTCACAACGAGCCAGACACGACTCAAATGGCTGAGCACACACTCACCCACCATGTAAGTAGGGGGAATTTTGCTTAATCTGAACCCATACACATTTGAAGTTTAACTGAAAAGTCCTCTTGGAAAGGTTGTGCATATTTATCAAAGGTCGATTTTTGTTCCATTCTTTTACCCGTTTCTAATTGGCAAGTTCTATTCTGTATGTCTATCCCATTAATAGTTTTCTTCCTAAAGGGGAGGAATAGAGACATAGATGTGTAGAGAAGAGACCTGTGGACATGGTGGGGAAAGGAGGTGGTGGGAGGAAGTTGGAGGTTAGAGTTGACATATATATATATACACACTACCATGTGTAAAACAGCTAGCCAATGGGAAGCCGATGTATAGTACAGAGGGCTCAGTTCGGGGGCAGGGAGGCTCAAGAGGGAGGGGATGGGACTTCCCTGGTGGTCCACTGGGTAAAGAGTCCACCTTGTAGTGCAAGGGGCACTGGTTCCAACCCTGGCACGGGAAGATCCCACGCGTCGCGAAGCGGCTTGGCCGCCGTGTCCAATAACGAGCCGGAGCTCTGGAGCGCATGCGCCCAGAGCCAGAGCTTTGCAACAAGAGAGGCCACTGCGATGAGAGGCCCACACAGGCCAAAGAACAAAGATATATGAAAATAAACAAGCAAAAAACAAGAGGGAGGGGATGTATGTATACACACACCTGATTCGTTTAGTTGTACAGCAGAAACTAGCACCACATTATAAAGCAACTATCCTCCGATTAGAAACAAAACATGCACACACAAAAATAGTTCCCTTCTTTTCCCTAACATGACTACATTTTAAAAACATGGCAGAATTCTAGAAAGAGAAAATATTTAACGTATTTCCAAGTTCATTTTTAAGTTAGTAAAGGTTGATTATTGCTATAAAAATACAATTTCCCTCCACCATAGCATGATAACCAGCAGTAAAAATGGTGAGGATTCACTTTATATGCTCTTGATCTCCCTCACCTGGCTATATTCCAACCTCTACTCTTCGATGATTTAAGGTGAAACTTGAGAAATTACTTGAATTTGATGTATCTAAATTTCCCCCTGTGTAATGGTTGTGTTAATACCTAATGTACCTTATGCCAAGGTTATGAGAATTAAGTGACACAGTGGCTATAAAAGCTTGTTAATAAAGATAAAGCTCTACATATAATAAAACCTAAGTTCTACTTAACTCAAGACACATTTCTCAGAACAGCAGTCTCGCAAGATAACTTGAGGGGAAAAATATGGTTTCTGAAAATGTTCTTGGAAAATGCTGCCTTTCTTTTAGAGATTCCAATTGTATATAAAAGCATAAAAAGCTTTGGGGGTGGATTCCAACCTTTAAGAAAAGAGTCTTATGATTAGTATTTGGTACTAGGCTCGAACAGACTTAAGTGCAACTTGGAACTCCCCCATTTACTGGCTGTAAATTTTGAGAAGTTTGCTAACCTCTCTGAGTTTCAATTTTCTCACCTACAAAAATGGACACATTTATATGCCTGGCTTATCTTTTGCTGTGCACCTGAGCCTATCACAGCACTGTCAACCAACTATACTCCAACACAATGTAAACAGACTTTAAAAAACAGAAATGAAGTAATTTCTCCCTTACAAAATCATCGAGGAAATTCAAAGTAATGTGTGTAAAGCACTTAACACAACGCCTAGCACCTGACATTGGCTACCTAATTGATGGTAGCCATGATTCACTTTATTTTTATTAAATTTTGCCTAAGTCAGTTTTTTCCATAGGTTATGGCCATGGAATTCTGTTTTCCCTTGTTATATCGGAAAAGCTTTGGCAAAGCTCTTATAGAACTAAGAAAACCCATTCTCTTTGGCTATTCGAGGTCTTTTGTGTTTTCATATGAACTGTGTTATTCGTTGGTCTAGTTCTGTGAAGAATGTTATTGGAAGTTTGATAGGGATCGCATTGAATCTATAGATGACATTTGGTAGTATGGTCATTTTCACAATATTGATTCTCCCGACCCAGGAACATGGAATATTTCTCCATCTGTTTAAGTCTTCTCTAATGTCTCTCATGAGTGTCTTGTAATTTTCTGTGTACAGTTCTTTTGTTTCTTTGGGTAGGTTTATTCCTAGATATTTGATTCTTTTGGTTGCAATGGTGAAGGGGATTGCCTCTTTGAATTCGTTTTCTGATTTTTCATTGTGTATAGGAATTAAGTGACACAGTGGCTATAAAAGCTTGTTATAAAGATAAAGCTCTACATATAATAAAACCTAAGTTCTACTTAACTCAAGACACATTTCTCAGAACAGCAGTCTCAAGATAACTTGAGGGGAAAAATATGGTTTCTGAAAATGTTCTTGGAAAATGCTGCCTTTCTTTTAGAGATTCCAATTGTATATAAAAGCATAAAAAGCTTTGGGGGTGGATTCCAACCTTTAAGAAAAGAGTCTTATGATTAGTATTTGGTACTAGGCTCGAACAGACTTAAGTGCAACTTGGAACTCCCCCATTTACTGGCTGTAAATTTTGAGAAGTTTGCTAACCTCTCTGAGTTTCAATTTTCTCACCTACAAAAATGGACACATTTATATGCCTGGCTTATCTTTTGCTGTGCACCTGAGCCTATCACAGCACTGTCAACCAACTATACTCCAACACAATGTAAACAGACTTTAAAAAACAGAAATGAAGTAATTTCTCCCTTACAAAATCATCGAGGAAATTCAAAGTAATGTGTGTAAAGCACTTAACACAACGCCTAGCACCTGACATTGGCTACCTAATTGATGGTAGCCATGATTCACTTTATTTTTATTAAATTTTGCCTAAGTCAGTTTTTTCCATAGGTTATGGCCATGGAATTCTGTTTTCCCTTGTTATATCGGAAAAGCTTTGGCAAAGCTCTTATAGAACTAAGAAAACCCATTCTCTTTGGCTATTCGAGGTCTTTTGTGTTTTCATATGAACTGTGTTATTCGTTGGTCTAGTTCTGTGAAGAATGTTATTGGAAGTTTGATAGGGATCGCATTGAATCTATAGATGACATTTGGTAGTATGGTCATTTTCACAATATTGATTCTCCCGACCCAGGAACATGGAATATTTCTCCATCTGTTTAAGTCTTCTCTAATGTCTCTCATGAGTGTCTTGTAATTTTCTGTGTACAGTTCTTTTGTTTCTTTGGGTAGGTTTATTCCTAGATATTTGATTCTTTTGGTTGCAATGGTGAAGGGGATTGCCTCTTTGAATTCGTTTTCTGATTTTTCATTGTGTATAGGAATGCCAGTGATTTCTGTATATTGATTTTGTATCCTGCGACTTCGCTGAATTCGCTGATTAACTCTAGTAGTTTTGTAATAGTGTCTTTGGGATTTTCTATGTATAATATCATGTCATCTGCAAATAGAAAGAGTTTGACTTCTTCTTTTCCAATCTGGATTCCTTTGATTTCTTTCTCTTCTCTTATTGCTGTTGCTAGCACTTCCAGGACTATGTTGAATAAGAGTGGTGAAAGTGGACACCCTTGTCTTGTTCCTGATCTTACAGGGAATGCTTTCAGTTTTTCACCATTGAGGATAATGTTCGCTGTGGGCTTCTCATATATGGCTTTCACTATGTTAAGATAAGTTCCTTCTATGCCCATTTTTTGAAGAGTTTTTATCATAAATGGATGCTGTACTTTGTCAAAGACTTTTTCTGCATCTATTGAGATGATCATGTGATTTTTGTCTTTCAATTTGTTGATATGGTGTATCACATTGATTGATTTGTGGATGTTGAAGAAGCCTTGCATGCCTGGGATGAACCCAACTTGATCGTGATGAATGAGCTTTTTGATGTGTTGCTGAATTCTGTTTGCTAGGATTTTGTTGAGGATTTTGGCATCTAGATTCATCAGTGAAATTGGCCTATAATTTTCTTTTTTTGTGATGTCTTTGCCTGGTTTTGGTATCAGGGTGATGGTGGCCTCGTAGAATGTGTTCGGAAGTATTCCTTCCTGGGCAATTGTTTGGAGGAGTTTTAGAAGGACAGGCATTAGCTCTTCTTTAAATGTTTGGTAGAATTCACTTGTGAAACCATCTGAAACGATGCTCAACTTCACTAATAATTAGAGAAATGCAAATCAAAACTACAATGAGATATCACCTCACACCCGTCAGAATGGCCATCATCCACAAATCGACAGACAATAAATGCTGGAGAGGCTGCGGAGAAAAGGGAGCACTCCTGCATTGCTGGTGGGAGTGTAAATTGATACAGCCTCTATGGAAGACAGTCTGGAGATTTCTTAAAAAACTAAAAATAGAAGCACCATATGACCCAGCAATCCCACTCTTAGGCTTATACCCTGACGAAACCAAAACTGGAAGAAGCACCTGTACCCCAATGTTCATTGCAGCTCTCTATACAATAGCTAGAACACGGAAGGAACCTAGATGCCCATCGACGAACGAATGGATCCAAAAGCTCTGGGACATATATACAATGGAATACTACACAGCTGTAAAGAGAAATGCAGAAGAATCAACCCTAATGAGGTCGGGCGAACGAATGGATCCAAAAGCCGGAATACATGGAATACTATGAAAGTGGTGAAAGTGGACACCCTTGTCTTGTTCCTGATCTTACAGGGAATGCTTTCATTTTTTCACCATTGAGGATAATGTTCGCTGTGGGCTTCTCATATATGGCTTTCACTATGTTAAGATAAGTTCCTTCTATGCCCATTTTTTGAAGAGTTTTATCATAAATGGATGCTGTACTTTGTCAAAGACTTTTCTGCATCTATTGAGATGATCATGTGATTTTTGTCTTTCAATTTGTTGATATGGTGTATCACATTGATTGATTTGTGGATGTTGAAGAAGCCTTGCATGCCTGGGATGAACCCAACTTGATCGTGATGAATGAGCTTTTTGATGTGTTGCTGAATTCTGTTTGCTAGGATTTTGTTGAGGATTTTGGCATCTAGATTCATCAGTGAAATTGGCCTATAATTTTCTTTTTTTGTGATGTCTTTGCCTGGTTTTGGTATCAGGGTGATGGTGGCCTCGTAGAATGTGTTCGGAAGTATTCCTTCCTGGGCAATTGTTTGGAGGAGTTTTAGAAGGACAGGCATTAGCTCTTCTTTAAATGTTTGGTAGAATTCACTTGTGAAACCATCTGAAACAATGCTCAACTTCACTAATAATTAGAGAAATGCAAATCAAAACTACAATGAGATATCACCTCACACCCGTCAGAATGGCCATCATCCACAAATCGACAGACAATAAATGCTGGAGAGGCTGCGGAGAAAAGGGAGCACTCCTGCATTGCTGGTGGGAGTGTAAATTGATACAGCCTCTATGGAAGACAGTCTGGAGATTTCTTAAAAAACTAAAAATAGAAGCACCATATGACCCAGCAATCCCACTCTTAGGCTTATACCCTGACGAAACCAAAACTGGAAGAAGCACCTGTACCCCAATGTTCATTGCAGCTCTCTATACAATAGCTAGAACACGGAAGGAACCTAGATGCCCATCGACGAACGAATGGATCCAAAAGCTCTGGGACATATATACAATGGAATACTACACAGCTGTAAAGAGAAATGCAGAAGAATCAACCCTAATGAGGTGGCTGGATCTAGAACGTATCATAAAAAGTGAAGTCAGTCAGAAAGAGAAGGACAAATACAGTATATTAACACATATATATGGAATCTAGTAGGATGGTGATGATGGCACATGCAGTGAAGTGACAGAAAGACAGACATGGACAGTGGACATATGGACATTGTGGGGAAGGAACAGTGGGTGAGAGGCGTAAAGGAAGTAGCATGAAGGCCTGTACTATCATAAGTGAAGAAAATAGCTCTAGTCATTGCTCTGTGAGAAAAGGGGATCCTTCAGGGGTGCTGTATGATGGTCGGGAGGGGAGGGAAGGGGGGGATATATATATGATTAATCTGAGAACATACATATCTGTAAACAACAAAACTCTGTAAAAGTTAAAAGTAAAATAAAGGTTTAAAAAAAAAAAAAAGAAAACCCATTCTCCATTTCTTCTCTCTTCATAATATTTTTTTTAAATATTTATTTATTTATTTTGGTGGGGGCGGGTTGGGGAGGGAGGGGAGCAGGTGGGCCACTTCTATTGGTCTTTCATTTATCCATTTTCATCCATCTTTGTTCTTTGGCCCGTGTGGGCCTCCCATCACAGTGGCCTCTGTTGTCGCAGAGCACCGACTCTGGGCGCATGCACTCCAGAGCTCCGGCTTGGTAATTGGACACATCAGTCCAGCCGCTCCGCGGCACATGGGATCTTCCCAGACCAGGGATCGAACCGGCGCCCCTTGCACTGCAAGGCGGTGTCCTTACCCACTGGACCACCAGGGAAGCCCCATAATATTTTTTAATTAGAGCATAATTGCTTTGCAAAATTAGGTTGGTTTCTGTCATACAACAACATGAATCAACCATAAATATACAGAGATCCCCTTTATAAAGCTTTGCCATCACTGGTCTTTGACGAACCATGAGAGCTCTCCAGAGATGAACTGATCCTTTGCCTTAGGGAATGAGAGGATTTTTCCTGGAAATAATACACATTCCCTACACCCAAGACAGTATGTGATGAAGTACAGACAAGTGTTATTCTGGGAATAGCACTACAAGAGTCCAGAGGTGGGAATGATGCCAGCAACATGAATATCACAGGTATTCTGGGGAGTGGGAGACCTGAATGAGTCTTGAGGTGTGGTAGGACTTGGGGATTTGAGAAAGACATGTGAGTAAGAATGTACAGTCGCTCAGTCATGTCTGATTCTTTGCAACCCCACGGACTGCATCAATTCAGGCTTCCCTGTCCTTCACTATCTCATGGTGTTTGCTCAAACTGTTCATGTAGTGGGTGATGATATCTAACCATCTCATTCTCTGTCTCCGTCTTCTCCTCCTGCCCTCAATATTTCCCAGCATTAGGGTATTTTCCAATGAGTCGTCTCTTCGCAACAGATGCCCAAAGCATAGGATGAGAATAAGAAACCAAATTTTAGGATTGTATGTAAGGTCTTTCAATACATATTTTTGCCCCATAACACCAGAAAACTTAAAGTTTAAACTATTTTCCATATGTAAGCTACTTGATTTGGCTGACTGTCCCTAATATTTAAGGGAATTTAATTCCCTTAAATCAGTAGGAGTGATTTCCTTTATCATCTCTGTGCATGTGGATTCCCATCCCAACAAGCCACTGGATACAGGCACTCAGTGGACCTACTGATGCACATGTGAATACACTTAGTGCCACTGAAACTTACAGTTAAACATGGTTAAAATAGTATTTTTATTATGTGATGTTTACAGTAAAAAAAATTTTTAAATTGGTTACGTTATATGTTTTTATCTCATCTCTTCATAAATGGGCTTTGCCAGTGACTCAGATGGTAAAGATGCCTGCAATATAGAAGACCCAGGCTCAATTCCTGCGTCTAGAAGATCCCCTGAAGAAGAGAATGGTCATCTACTCCAGTATTCTTTCCTGGAGAATCCTATGGACAAAGGATCCTGGTGACTACAGTTCATGGGATCACAAAGAGTTGGACATGACTAAGTGACTGACAGACACTCACTCACACACAAACAGGGCAGGGACTGTTTAATTTTTCCTGATTCCTCCTGAGCTTAACCTTGAGCCTGGAACATGATGGAGTTCAATATATGTATATAAAGGGATTGAGTCAAACAAAAAATCAACTCACGATATTCAAAGAAAACTCCTTCTTGTGGAAAAGTATTCTGTAATTAATTTTTAAGTAGAGGAATCTCTAGGTTCTTGAATTTATGAGAACCTACCATTTTATTCTGGTTAAGAGGTAGAAAAGGGGATAAAAGATACCTGGGCAAAGAAGAAGCTACTCTGAAAAGGGAAACAGACCTAAAGAAAAGAAGCATGGTTAATTCTTCCCTGAATCACACTGCTAATGTGTGATATAGTTCTCATGATGCTGAGAAATATAAAAGATCTAATAACAAAGGCCTAGAGTAAAAAGTGGTACACATATCTAGCAAATGCATGTTACGGCTTAGGAACTGTTCATTTGACCCATAAACCTGCTGTTTTGTTAGTCTAAAATCATAAATCCTTAGAGAATTTTTGGCATCACCATTTGTTTTAAAATTTAGAAGACACAAAAGGCTTTTATAAAAACGATATATGCCATTTGGAAAAGACCATGCAGATGGCTTAGGATGGGGTAGCAGAACAACCAAATGGGACAGCAGCCTATTTGAAATGGAAATTCATTTACCAAATATTGTCTCTGATATAAGAAACATCTACGTCTTCCAAAGTTATGAATATTTGTACATCCTGTAAACATCCATCTCATGCTTACTGTTTTCAAATTTCTGTGAAATCTGTTTCTGAGAAGTTAGTTTTCTGCCTAGTAAAGTTATGACATACAATCAATGCAATAACATAGCACTGAATTTTAAAATAAAGTTAATGTGCTTGGATATTCAAAGCGTCAACCTGATTCTTTCTCTCATCCTGAACACTCGCCTTTCAGAAGAGATTTATTTTTCCTGTGCCAAGTGTAGATTTTAAAAATCAAAATAATTGAAGCCATTCCATGAAGAAAAAGACTTCACGGACCCTTAGAACATTTACTGTAAATGCATCCTGAAATATGAAGCCCAGGCTTGGCATAATTTTGAATGAGAATGCCTCCATCAACTTGTATGGATTTCTGCACAATAAGAATGGCCATTGTACAAGGAAAGTAGTTCAAGAAAAAATGACCCAAAAAAGTTAAGAAATGGTCAAGATCTACAGTTATCCAGAAGCAAACTTCCCTTAGTCCAGACCTTCTTCTCTACAGTGTACTGTCCACACTCTCCCAACAAGGAAGCCCCCATGATTTCTAACCAGCTCGTAACAGAAGATTTATGTGAGCTGTTACTTATTGGTTTTGCTATTAGAACCAACTGCAACACAATATAAACTCTACAACAGCAAAAACACACATCTGGTTTGCTCACCGGTATCTCAGCAACTAAATAGTGCCTGACATACAGCAGGTACTCAATAAGTTGAAGTTGTTTTACTACCAAGCTATGCCAAACACTGGAGTAGCACTTCACATATATTTCCTCCTTCATTTAATCCTGAAAACACACTTATGGGCTCAGTTGTGCCCTTGAAATGCATATGCTGATGTTCTAACATTTAATGCTACTGTATGAGGAGACAGGACCTTTAAGGAGATAATTAAGGTTAAATGAGGTTATAAGGGTGGGGCCCTAATCTAATAAGACTGGTGCCCTTCCAGGGAGAGGAAGAGACAACAGGGAGGTGCACACACACAGGAAAAGGCTGTCAGCGAGTCATCTATAACCCAAGGAGACAGCTCTTAGGAGAAATAAACCCTGTCAGTACCTTGATCTTAGATTTCTAGCCCCTAGAATTATTAGAAAATAAATGTTACTGTTTAAGCCACCCAGTCTGTGGTATTCTCTTATGGCAGCCTAACTAATACACACCCCATCAGATCAATATGATTCATTCCATTTGTTAGACATAAAGACCCTGAGAGGTTAATTTCCCTAGTGTTACCATTGCTGGTCTCTGGTTTTCTAGGATGTTGGTGGTTACACAAACAGAGTCAAAACCAAAGAGAGGTAGACACATTTTTCACTAGATTCTAATGTGCAAACAAACTCTTGTGAGTCTCACTAAAGAAGTATAAAAACTGGAGAGGACTATTCATGATAAGAATAAAATAGTTATATCAAATGACCCAGTAAGCCCACCCCTGGGGACAGAACCAGGGAAAAACATCAAAAGGAAACATGCGTGGGATATACATATGACTAATATGGGATCATACGTATCCGTAAACAACAGAACTCTGTAAAAGTAAAAAGCAAAATAAAAATTTTTTAAAAAAGGAAACATGCTTCCCAATGCTCACTGCAGCACTGTTTACAATAGCAAAGATATGGAAGCAACATACATGACCACTGATGAATGGATAAAGAAGATATGGTATATCCATACAATGGAATATTACTCAGTCATTAAAAGGAATGAAATGGGGCTTCCCCTGGTGGTCCAGTGGATAAGGACACCGCCTTGCAGTGCAAGGGGCGCCGGTTCGATCCCTGGCCTGGGAAGATCCCACGTGCCGCGGAGCGGCTGGACTGATGTGTCCAATCACCGAGCCGGAGCTCTGGAGCGCATGCGCCCAGAGCCGGTGCTCTGTGACAACAGACACCACCGCGATAGGAGGCCCGCAGGAGCCAAATAACAAAGACGGATGAAAACAGAGAAATGAAAGACCAGTAGAAGTGGCCCGCCCGCTCCCCTCCCTCCCCGACCCGACTCGCGCCCAATAAATAAATAAATAAATAAATAAAAATAAATAAAAATAAAAAAAAAAGGAATGAAATGTCACTTGTAGCAACATGGATGGACCTAGAGGTCATCATATTAAAGGGAGTAAGTCAGACATAGAAATAAAAATTTCCTTTAGTCTATATGTAGAATCTAAAAAATATGACACAAACGAACTTACTTACAAAACCAAAACAAACTTTCTGACTTAGAGAACACATCTAGAGTTATTGGTGGTGTTGGGAGGGAGCGACACATCAGGAGTTTGGGATGGTCATGTACATATTGCTGTATTTAAAACAGGTAACCAACAAGGACCTACTGTATAGCACAGAGAAATCTGTTCAGTATTCTATAATAACGTAAATGGGGGAAAAGAATTTTGAAAAGAAAAGAAACATGTATATATAAGTGAATTACTAGGTTGTACACCAGAAATTAACACAACATTGTTCATCAACTATACTTCAATACAAATTTTTTTTTAATTTTTTTAAAAGAAGGCATTTTTTAAAAAGAACAAAGTAACTCTTGGTTTCCCAATTTTCTTTTCCTCCTCAAATTTTAGGTCCCACATTACAATGACTTCTTTCCAGGATGGCAGCGCTGGGTTTGGGAACAGCACCCTCTGCATGGCATTCTGACTGGTGATGAGATTAACTCTGATAGCCCAGAAGGGTCCTACATAATTAGCACTACTCACAGAACAGCAGACTGTTTTCTGGGCCTCCCCTTTGGATCAGTTACCCAGATAAAACATTCTCCACCTAAATCTACCAGTTGCCAAAATCAAAGTAAACTGCTTAGAATCAAGAAAGGTATTTGTTCCTTGGATTTCCCCAGTACTAAACATTAGAAATCCTTCAAGTTGTTTACCCTGAAAAGCCTTACGTATTCATCCAAGTCAAGTTAACTAGAAACACAGCACCTAGTGTAAGATTTCTCAACAACGGTTTACTAATTTAAAAAATCTCTAGTTTTAGGCATTGGACAAAATGGATACTCTTAATACCATCTTCATCCTGAGTTGAGGACTGTCCTTTGAATATGAAGTAGAACATTTATTCAGGTGAACCTGAATATTCAGATGAATTCTCCCATATTCGGGAGGACAAATTTAGAAACAAACCTAGAGGCAAAACGACAGCCACTGTACCTGAGCTCAACTCACTTTAGTTAACAAGGCAACTATTAGTGATGGTCCAGAACACAACCAAAAAGTTATACTACAAAGTGACTGCAATCTTTCTTGGAAAAAGAGAGAGATAATTTCTCGGGAAATATTTCGAACCTGCCCAAGGGTAGGAAGCCAGCATACTGCGCTCATAAATTGGCTTCACTCTAACTCTGCTACAAAGTGACACACAAAAAATCATACACCCCAACTGTATACTCTGAAGAGTCTGGGAAGGGGGACAGCTGAGAGAGAAACCAAAAATCAGAGGAGGAGTCCTGCACTTTCCATGTTCCTGAAGTCCAATATTCTGCATGATAGCCTTGGAGTCTTTAGGAGAAAACGGACCCCTCACATTATGACAGGCTCAAGACCCTTACACATGCGGAGCAGAAGAAGCAGCTGAATACCCCCTAGCAAAACAACTCACGAGCAGCCTTTTCTCTCTTTCAGGAAAAGGTTCTGCCTCCCTGAGACCTAATGTTATCAGTCAATAATACATTTTGGCTAACTGCCTGTTTAAGGGAAATGCAACATCACTATTCTGATAGCCAAAGAATTATACGCCAGCTCCCTCTAAGAGCCGTGAGATTCTCCATTTTCATTTGAAATCAGGAAATAAATGTCTTTCCAGTTGGACCTTATCCCAGATACCCTATCACACAGCAAGGTAATTGGCATCCTCATTTCAGCAATATCGTGCTCAGGGAAAAGATGACATCCATCTTCTCCATGTACTTTTGTGGTCCATTTTAAAGTGGAGAACTGAGCTGAAGAAGCACTTAAGCAGAAATCTGAGAAGGGACAGGACTTATTGCCATGATTATGCTGTCTTTCCACGCCAAATGGAATCTTCAAAGGAGAACTGAGGCTCCACTGACATATACACTGTCATCTATACCTCTCAGGAGACTAAGGCATATTGTTACCATGTAGAGGTATACTGTCCTAAATTCAAACTGGCTTCTTCTCCCACCCCCAATATAAGCTAGCCTAACAGAGGAAAGAATTTAAAATATTAGGCCTGTTTTGAATTTAATTGACAAATATTAAAAAAACAAAAAAGAATCCACCAACATGTGACAATAGTCCTGTTTGTCTCTCCCCTCTATTCCACCAGAAACCATAGCAGTTTTTTGTAAATGGCAGATGGTAGAGTAGAATGCTTAAGAACAAAGCTCAAGGACTTCCCTGTTGATCCAGTGGTTAAGACTTTGCCTTCCAAAGAAGGGGTGTGGGTTCAGTCCCTTATCGGTAAGCTAAAACACACATGGCTTATGATTAAAAAAAGAAGAACATGAAAAATAGAAGCAATACTGTACAAATTCAATAAAGACTTTAAACCACACCAAAAAAAAATTTTAATAATAAAATAACAAACATGGGCGCAGGAGTTATAATGCGTAGGTTCAAATCTGCCCTGGTGGCTCAGATAGCAAAGAAACTACCTGCAGTGCAGGAGACCTGGGTTCAGTCCCTGGGTTGAAAAGATCCACTGGAGAAGGGAATGGCAACCCACTCCAGTATTCTTGCCTGGAGAATTCCACGGACAGAGGAGCCTGGTGGGCTACTCGCAAAGAGTCAGACACAACTGAGCAACTAACACTTTCACTTTCAACACTGCCCAACAAAACTTTATGGAATAACAGGAATGTTCTGTACCTCTATTACCATAGATGGTGACCACTAGCCCCACGTGGGTAGTGGGCATTTGAAATGTGGTGCCAACATCTGAACAAACTGACCTTTTTTTTTTTCAACTTTTTTTTTTTTTTGCCACTTCTATTGGTCTTTCATTCATCTATTTTCATCCATCTTTGTTCTTTGGCCTGTGTGGGCCTCCCATTGCAGCAGCCTCTCTGGCTGCAGAGCACTGGCTCTGGGCACATGCACTCCAGAGCTCCAGCTCGGTAGTTGGACACATAGGTCCAGCTGCTCCGTGGCACATGGGATCTTCCCCGGCCAGGGATCAAACCAGAGCCCCCTTGCACTGCACTGCACTGCCCTTACCCACTGGACCACCAGGGAAGCCCCAAACTGACTTTTAAATATTTAATTTTAATTAAATTGACACAGGCTCATGTGATTAGTGGCACATATTGGACAGCACTGTCCTCTACGCTTCACTCACTCAACTTTTATGTGTGTCCATTTCCTCACCTTTAAAACGGAGATAAAAATAATGCCTCATAGAGTTGTTAAGGAGACGAAACAAGGTAAACCTTGAAAAGGTCTTATCTCAATACCAGGGACTCAGGATATCATGCAGTATATTTTCTCTCCTTCTTCCCCTGTGTTCCCACAATGGTCACCTTTCTCAAACTATGACAGTGATCACATTATCAGGAGAAGAAAAAACCTTTAGCACCTCCCTCCTTCTAAGAGCTCAATCCCCAACCCTCCCAAGAAAAGAAAAACAAAAATTTTAATAATAAAATAACAAACATGGGCGCAGGAGTTATAATGCGTAGGTTCAAATCTGCCCTGGTGGCTCAGATAGCAAAGAAACTACCTGCAGTGCAGGAGACCTGGGTTCAGTCCCTGGGTTGAAAAGATCCACTGGAGAAGGGAATGGCAACCCACTCCAGTATTCTTGCCTGGAGAATTCCACGGACAGAGGAGCCTGGTGGGCTACTCGCAAAGAGTCAGACACAACTGAGCAACTAACACTTTCACTTTCAACACTGCCCAACAAAACTTTATGGAATAACAGGAATGTTCTGTACCTCTATTACCATAGATGGTGACCACTAGCCCCACGTGGGTAGTGGGCATTTGAAATGTGGTGCCAACATCTGAACAAACTGACCTTTTTTTTTTTCAACTTTTTTTTTTTTTTGCCACTTCTATTGGTCTTTCATTCATCTATTTTCATCCATCTTTGTTCTTTGGCCTGTGTGGGCCTCCCATTGCAGCAGCCTCTCTGGCTGCAGAGCACTGGCTCTGGGCACATGCACTCCAGAGCTCCAGCTCGGTAGTTGGACACATAGGTCCAGCTGCTCCGTGGCACATGGGATCTTCCCCGGCCAGGGATCAAACCAGAGCCCCCTTGCACTGCACTGCACTGCCCTTACCCACTGGACCACCAGGGAAGCCCCAAACTGACTTTTAAATATTTAATTTTAATTAAATTGACACAGGCTCATGTGATTAGTGGCACATATTGGACAGCACTGTCCTCTACGCTTCACTCACTCAACTTTTATGTGTGTCCATTTCCTCACCTTTAAAACGGAGATAAAAATAATGCCTCATAGAGTTGTTAAGGAGACGAAACAAGGTAAACCTTGAAAAGGTCTTATCTCAATACCAGGGACTCAGGATATCATGCAGTATATTTTCTCTCCTTCTTCCCCTGTGTTCCCACAATGGTCACCTTTCTCAAACTATGACAGTGATCACATTATCAGGAGAAGAAAAAACCTTTAGCACCTCCCTCCTTCTAAGAGCTCAATCCCCAACCCTCCCAAGAAAACAAATATTTCTAAAACACAACTCTTTACATATTACTTTCCTATTATCAAAATCTCATATAGATCCCTAAGCTCTTCAACAGAATACAGTCTAGCTTTTAAGGATCTTCCTAACCTGATCCCAAAATGACGTTTCACACCATCTGCCAATGCACCTCAGATACAACCTACAGGGTTAACCAGATATCCCTTCTCGAATCAACTGAAATTGACAACCCTATGGCCTTTCCCTCCCACCTTCAACCATGTCCTCCACCTGCCTTTTGTCTGTGGGAAAACCTTACTCAAAGAATAAATTTAAAAAGAGAAGAAAATGCAGATGCAAAGGAAAACAGTTCAAACAGGACAAAATAGTAATAGTTTAGCCATTAGACAAATCAAGGACCTTTATTTCCTCCTCAAGAATATTACAGATAATATTCTGAGCCATATCCTTTAGCCATCTTATAGACACTGAAACCCCAAGTGGAGGAGCTAACTACAGGACAGACTATAGGCATAATATAAACTGCCACAACTCCAAGAACTGACCTCAAAGAAATGGGAGCAAACCGACCCTGGAAGTGAAGACTAACCGCACTTCAAACAATCAAGATGACACTGATCAGACCACCAATGACCAATTTCAAGATGACTATCAGAGCTGAGTGAGCTCTCTCTACATGTAGCCCCATCTCTCTGCCTATAAAGCTCTTGCCCACGCATTGTCGGTGGGGGGAGTGGACCTCTGGACAAGAGTCCACCCACTCGGTCTCCACCCCCTCATGTCCCAACCCTAGCTGCCAGTCCTGGAAATAAAACAAACTTTCCACTAATCTTGCCTCTTTGTTGGCTTTCGAGCAGCAAATAGCTGGGTCACAGTTTCTAAAACACAACTGTGGACATTTTTATCTAACACCCTGTTGACAACATGTCCCTTTAAAATACTGGTTTTTGTTTCCCTTATTTCATCATAGTCATCCTTTGAGGCCTATCCCAAGACACCTCGGTCAAGAAGCCAAACCCTGTGAGCTCCTATGAGAAAGATGAGACATGAAACAACCACATGGACCTCATCAGGACTTCATTTCTCGTTTCAATTTTTTTTTTTTTTTGTCTCCATTTTTCTGTAACACTGAATAATATTCTTTATACAGCTGTAACATTAGTTCAAGAGTAGAAGTACGAAACATTACTAATAAATGTCAGGATGTAAAAATACCACTTTCAAGGATGGCTAGTGAAGGCTTTTATAAACAGAAGAATGTTTGATAAGTTTAAGCTTATACGGTCATCAAATGTTGTTTCATGTTAGGATTACCATTAAGGTCATGAAGCTGTTTGATTTTCCAGGGTTTGTTTACTATAGCCAGAATTCCACAATCCAAACTTCTCAAACTTGAGTGGGCCTGATAATCCCCTGGAGAGTTTGTTAAACAGACCACTGACCCCACCCCAGCCTGTGGGTCTGGGAAAGGGTTTGTCATGAGTACCTATCTTGATAGTGCTCTGACAACATGAGCTCTTCCAAGATAAAGACTTATGCCTCTACATTCTCTTAACAGTGCCAACCACAGTACATGCATCAGTTAGGGGCTTATTACATATATGATCAAGAACTACTGTGAAACAGGAACACAGATGCTCTTCAACTAGAAATCACTGCCATTTAAACCACTAAAGGTTTTGGAAATGCTGACCGCAAAACGACCCTGGAAGTGAAGACTAACCGCACTTCAAACAATCAAGATGACACTGATCAGACCACCAATGACCAATTTCAAGATGACTATCAGAGCTGAGTGAGCTCTCTCTACATGTAGCCCCATCTCTCTGCCTATAAAGCTCTTGCCCACGCATTGTCGGTGGGGGGAGTGGACCTCTGGACAAGAGTCCACCCACTCGGTCTCCACCCCCTCATGTCCCAACCCTAGCTGCCAGTCCTGGAAATAAAACAAACTTTCCACTAATCTTGCCTCTTTGTTGGCTTTCGAGCAGCAAATAGCTGGGTCACAGTTTCTAAAACACAACTGTGGACATTTTTATCTAACACCCTGTTGACAACATGTCCCTTTAAAATACTGGTTTTTGTTTCCCTTATTTCATCATAGTCATCCTTTGAGGCCTATCCCAAGACACCTCGGTCAAGAAGCCAAACCCTGTGAGCTCCTATGAGAAAGATGAGACATGAAACAACCACATGGACCTCATCAGGACTTCATTTCTCGTTTCAATTTTTTTTTTTTTTGTCTCCATTTTTCTGTAACACTGAATAATATTCTTTATACAGCTGTAACATTAGTTCAAGAGTAGAAGTACGAAACATTACTAATAAATGTCAGGATGTAAAAATACCACTTTCAAGGATGGCTAGTGAAGGCTTTTATAAACAGAAGAATGTTTGATAAGTTTAAGCTTATACGGTCATCAAATGTTGTTTCATGTTAGGATTACCATTAAGGTCATGAAGCTGTTTGATTTTCCAGGGTTTGTTTACTATAGCCAGAATTCCACAATCCAAACTTCTCAAACTTGAGTGGGCCTGATAATCCCCTGGAGAGTTTGTTAAACAGACCACTGACCCCACCCCAGCCTGTGGGTCTGGGAAAGGGTTTGTCATGAGTACCTATCTTGATAGTGCTCTGACAACATGAGCTCTTCCAAGATAAAGACTTATGCCTCTACATTCTCTTAACAGTGCCAACCACAGTACATGCATCAGTTAGGGGCTTATTACATATATGATCAAGAACTACTGTGAAACAGGAACACAGATGCTCTTCAACTAGAAATCACTGCCATTTAAACCACTAAAGGTTTTGGAAATGCTGACCGCAAAACGCCTCCCATTTTGTATAAACTACTGTGGACACAAAGTTTGGGCAAATATTCATGGATGATTAAACCAATGTATGGGACTTTCCAGGTGGTGCAGTGGTAAAAAATCCACCAGCCAATGCAGGAGACACAGAGACATAGGTTCAACCCCTGGGTCGGGAAGATCCCCTGGAGTAGGCAATAGCAACTCAAGGCAGTATTCTTGCCTGGAAAATCCCATGGACAGAGGAGCCTGGTCAGCTATAGTCCATGGAGTCACAAAGAGTCGGACATGACTGAGCACACACACATAAACCAATGTATGCTTGGAATCCAATCCTCAGGAATTCCCTAATGTCCTTCTGAACCCTGCTAGAAAAACTTCCCAAGGATGATTTCAGCTTGTCCTTCAGTCACTTTCAGCCTCTGTTTTGTTTAAAGACTAAACTGCCTTTTCATCTGTCCCTGAACTCAACCTTTCCTTTCACTCCCAACTTTCCTCAACATAACTTCTCTGCCCCGGACTCCCCCACCATCCTCCTAGTCACCCCCACTGCTGGAGAACTTTCTCAGACTTTTCAGTCACCTCATGAAGATTCATCTTCAAAGCCTCTATAAAACCATCCCCATTTATTTTCTCCCTGTCCAGGGAGCACACCCTGTCACACATCTCTTAGCTAATAGCTATACGGTCATCAAATGTTGTTTCATGTTAGGATTACCATTAAGGTCATGAAGCTGTTTGATTTTCCAGGGTTTGTTTACTATAGCCAGAATTCCACAATCCAAACTTCTCAAACTTGAGTGGGCCTGATAATCCCCTGGAGAGTTTGTTAAACAGACCACTGACCCCACCCCAGCCTGTGGGTCTGGGAAAGGGTTTGTCATGAGTACCTATCTTGATAGTGCTCTGACAACATGAGCTCTTCCAAGATAAAGACTTATGCCTCTACATTCTCTTAACAGTGCCAACCACAGTACATGCATCAGTTAGGGGCTTATTACATATATGATCAAGAACTACTGTGAAACAGGAACACAGATGCTCTTCAACTAGAAATCACTGCCATTTAAACCACTAAAGGTTTTGGAAATGCTGACCGCAAAACGCCTCCCATTTTGTATAAACTACTGTGGACACAAAGTTTGGGCAAATATTCATGGATGATTAAACCAATGTATGGGACTTTCCAGGTGGTGCAGTGGTAAAAAATCCACCAGCCAATGCAGGAGACACAGAGACATAGGTTCAACCCCTGGGTCGGGAAGATCCCCTGGAGTAGGCAATAGCAACTCAAGGCAGTATTCTTGCCTGGAAAATCCCATGGACAGAGGAGCCTGGTCAGCTATAGTCCATGGAGTCACAAAGAGTCGGACATGACTGAGCACACACACATAAACCAATGTATGCTTGGAATCCAATCCTCAGGAATTCCCTAATGTCCTTCTGAACCCTGCTAGAAAAACTTCCCAAGGATGATTTCAGCTTGTCCTTCAGTCACTTTCAGCCTCTGTTTTGTTTAAAGACTAAACTGCCTTTTCATCTGTCCCTGAACTCAACCTTTCCTTTCACTCCCAACTTTCCTCAACATAACTTCTCTGCCCCGGACTCCCCCACCATCCTCCTAGTCACCCCCACTGCTGGAGAACTTTCTCAGACTTTTCAGTCACCTCATGAAGATTCATCTTCAAAGCCTCTATAAAACCATCCCCATTTATTTTCTCCCTGTCCAGGGAGCACACCCTGTCACACATCTCTTAGCTAATAGCTAGCTGGAAAAAGACAAAGATGAACGTAATCAGAGAGAAAATGTTTTGAAAGCTCTCTAGAGTAAGAGCTTTACTCATGGTTTCTAGCACCAAAGAAAGACCTTTGATCTTCAGGAAAGTGCTCTATAAAACAGCACACCAGATAGCTTTTTGCAATTTGTCTTCTCTTTACAGTCAATCTTAAAGGAAATCAATCCTGAATATTCACTGAAAGGACTGATGCTGAAGCTCCAATATTTTGGCCACCAGATGCCAAGAGCTGACTCATTGGAAAAAGACTAAAGCTGGGAAAGACTGAAGGCAAAAGGCGAAGAGGGTGGCAGAGGATGAAATGGGTAGATAGCATCACAGACTAAATGGACCAGAACTTGAGCAAACTCTTTGAGATAGTCAAGGACAGGGAAGCCTGGCATGCTGCAGTTCATGGCACAGCAAAGAACCAGACACAACTAAGTGACTGAACAACAACAACCTTCTCTTTACAGATGCTCCAGTGTTGTGGTTCTCAAACTATGGTGTGCATTAGAACCATCAGGAGTACCTGGTGAAATGCTGATTCCTGGGCATCGCTGCTAAGGGGTCAAAGTCCACGTGTCTGGGGGTAACTGAGAAACCTACATTGTAATAAATACTCAACTCCTTCTCTTACAAGGTCCAGATCATACTGACTGACACTTAAGATGCCTCCACTTTCTCTCTAAACTGGTCTTCTGTTCTCTCCCTGTACATGAAGATAACAAGAAAAACTCACCACAACAAGAACATTTATATCTCCTAGAAATAACAGACTCTTGCCAATGAGGGTAATTTGATGGACAAGCTGGGGAAGAACAATGTCATCAGACCAAAAAAAGTCAAGATTAAAAGGCTCACAGTAACTAGAGGTCAAACAGCAGATCACAAGTCCCAATAGAAGACCTGGGAAATTTAGTGCAGGCAAAAGGCCAAACCATTTATAATTCCTATTATAAAATCTTACCACATGTAGGGTGCTTTCCAGGTATTTCAGTCGTAAAGAATGTGCCTGCTGCTGCAGGAAATGGGGGTCCCTGATTCAGGAAGATCCCCTGAAGAAGGAAATGGCATTCTGCTCCAGTATTCTTGTTGGGAAATCCCATGGACAGAGGACCCTGGAGGGCTACAGTCCATGGAGTCGCAAAGAGTCAGACATGATTTAGCAACTAAACAACAACGAGAGTATATCAAGGGGCACAGAGATCGACTGCAAGAGGTTTCAGTGGTCAAAGCCCAAAAATTTGAGTAACAAAATATACTCTGCATTACAATCCTGAATATTCACTGAAAAGACTGATGCTGAAGCTCCAATATTTTGGCCACCAGATGCCAAGAGCTGACTCATTGGAAAAAGACTAAAGCTGGGAAAGACTGAAGGCAAAAGGCGAAGAGGGTGGCAGAGGATGAAATGGGTAGATAGCATCACAGACTAAATGGACCAGAACTTGAGCAAACTCTTTGAGATAGTCAAGGACAGGGAAGCCTGGCATGCTGCAGTTCATGGCACAGCAAAGAACCAGACACAACTAAGTGACTGAACAACAACAACCTTCTCTTTACAGATGCTCCAGTGTTGTGGTTCTCAAACTATGGTGTGCATTAGAACCATCAGGAGTACCTGGTGAAATGCTGATTCCTGGGCATCGCTGCTAAGGGGTCAAAGTCCACGTGTCTGGGGGTAACTGAGAAACCTACATTGTAATAAATACTCAACTCCTTCTCTTACAAGGTCCAGATCATACTGACTGACACTTAAGATGCCTCCACTTTCTCTCTAAACTGGTCTTCTGTTCTCTCCCTGTACATGAAGATAACAAGAAAAACTCACCACAACAAGAACATTTATATCTCCTAGAAATAACAGACTCTTGCCAATGAGGGTAATTTGATGGACAAGCTGGGGAAGAACAATGTCATCAGACCAAAAAAAGTCAAGATTAAAAGGCTCACAGTAACTAGAGGTCAAACAGCAGATCACAAGTCCCAATAGAAGACCTGGGAAATTTAGTGCAGGCAAAAGGCCAAACCATTTATAATTCCTATTATAAAATCTTACCACATGTAGGGTGCTTTCCAGGTATTTCAGTCGTAAAGAATGTGCCTGCTGCTGCAGGAAATGGGGGTCCCTGATTCAGGAAGATCCCCTGAAGAAGGAAATGGCATTCTGCTCCAGTATTCTTGTTGGGAAATCCCATGGACAGAGGACCCTGGAGGGCTACAGTCCATGGAGTCGCAAAGAGTCAGACATGATTTAGCAACTAAACAACAACGAGAGTATATCAAGGGGCACAGAGATCGACTGCAAGAGGTTTCAGTGGTCAAAGCCCAAAAATTTGAGTAACAAAATATACTCTGCATTACAATCAAGTATAAAATAAATATCTAAGGGTCCATAGGGATATCCATGATGGATTAAGTGATTGATTAAATAGGGGAAAAGAGAAAATGTGTGTGTTAAAGAAGTTCAAATAATTTGTGTAGATACTCCAACCTAAAGGAAGAAGAGCATAACTTCCCACTGAAGACTTCCTCCCAGGGAAACTGGGAAGGAGATGGAGGGAGATTAACTTCACACTGTGGTTGCAGTGAGGACAAGCATGACCTCAACCAGGTAGCTGGTACATACTCTTCATACACTGTGATGAGAACTGGGCTGTACCTCTGGGCTATTTCTCCCCGAGATCTACAAGCTCACTCAAAGGAAAATATCAGACAAATCTAAGTTGAGAAACATTCTACAAAATTCCTGACCAGCACTCCCCAAAACATCAAGGAAAGGCTAAGAAACTGTCACAGCCAAGAGCAGCCTACAGAGATATGACAACTAAGGGTAATGCAGAACCCCAGGACAGCAAAAGAACATTAGAGGAAAACAAAGGCAATATGAACACAGAAGGGAATTTAGTTACTAATACTTACAACATTTGTTTGATTGTGACAAATACACCATATTAAGAGATTAAAACTGGTATGGGGAGGGAGAGACTTCCCTGGTGGTCCAGTGGTTAAGACTTTGCCTTCCAGAATGGAGCTGGAGGGATCAGCCTCCCCAACTTCAGACTCTACTACAAAGCAACAGTCCTCAAGACAGTATGGTACTGGCACAAACACAAAAATATTGACCAATGGAACAAGATAGAGAACCCAGAGATAAACCCACGCACCTATGGGTACCTTATTTTTAACAAAGGAGGCAAACATATAAAATGGGACAAAGACAGCCTCTTCAACAAATGGTGCTGGGAAAATTGGACAGCTACATGCAAAAAAATGAAGTTGGAACATTCCCTGACACCATACACAAAGATCAACTCAAAATGGATTCAAGACCTAAATGTAAGTCCAGAAACCATCAAACTCTTAGAGGACAATATAAGCAAAACCCTCAAGGACATCCATCAAAGCAAGATCTTCTCTGACCCACCTACTAGAATAGTGGAACTAAAAAGACAAATGAACATGTGGGACCTCATGAAACTTAAAAGCTTTTGTACAGTTAAAGAAATCACAAAAAAAGCTGAACAGACAGCCCACAGAATGGGAGAAAATCATAGCAAGTGAAACAACAGACAAAGAATTAATCTCCAAAATCTACAAGCAACTCAGACAACTCAGCACAGGAAAAATGAACAACCTAATCAAAAAATGGGAAAAGGACCTAAACAGACACCTCACAAAAGAGGACATACAGATGGCCCAAAAGTACATGAAACGATGCTCAACTTCACTTATAATTAGAGAAATGCAAATCAAAACTACAATGAGATATCACCTCACACCCGTCAGAATGGCCATCATCCACAAATCGACACACAGTCCATGCTGGAGAGGGTGCGGAGAAAAGGAAACCCTCCTGCATTGCTGGTGGGAATGTCAATTGATACAGCCTCTATGGAAGACAGTATGGAGATTTCTTAAAAAACTAAAAATAGAAGCACCATACGACCCAGCAATCCCACTCTTAGGCTTATACCCTAATGAAATCAAATCTGAAAGAAGCACTTGTACCCCAATGTTCATTGCAGCTCTCTATACAATAGCTACAACATGGAAGGAACCTAGATGCCCATCGATGAACGAATGGATCCAAAAGCTCTGGGACATATATTCAATGGAATACTACACAGCTGTAAAGAGAAATGCAGAAGAATCAGCCCTAATGAGGTGGCTGGATCTAGAACGTATCATCAAAAATGAAGTCAGTCAGAAAGAGAAGGACAAATACAGTATATTAACACATATATATGGAATCCAGTAGGATGGTGATGATGGCACACGCAGTGAAGCGACAGAAAGACAGACATGGACAGTGGACATATGGACATTGTGGGGAAGGAACAGAAGGTGGGAGGCGTAAAGGAAGTAGCATGAAGGCCTGTACTATCATAAGTGAAGAAAATAGCTCTAGTCATTGCTCTGTGAGAAAAGGGGATCCTTCAGGGGTGCTGTGTGATGGTTGGGAGGGGTGGGAAGGGGGGATACACATATGACTAATCTGGGAACATACATATCTGTAAACAACAAAACTCTGTAAAAGTTAAAAGCAAAATAAAGGTTTAAAAAAAAAAAGACTTTGCCTTCCAAATACAGGGGGTGCAGTTTTGATTATTAATTGGGGAGTTAGGGTCCCATACACCTCATGGCCAAAAAACCAAAATATAAAACAGAAGAAATATTGCAACAAATTCAATACAGACTTTTAAAATGGTGCACATCAAAAAAAAATCTTAAAATAACTGAAATAGGGTATACAGGAAGTCTCTCTACTTCTGCATGGTTTTTTGGTAAGTTCAAAACTATGCCAGAATTAAGCTGCTCTTATAAAAAATAATTGAGGACAAGAAAAAAAATAGCTTTCAGTTTCCCACATTTAAATTTACAGTAGGATCTAATTTGGGGAAAATTTCCTTTCCCTGTGTGGTTTACACACTGTAATTCTAACTCTGTCTGAAAGGTGCAAAAGACAGATTTTTAAATTAGTCTCACATAAATAATTCAGTTTGTGATTAGTGCCAAAATAGAGTCAATTAAATCTGGTGTAGATTACCAAGTTACTCTGAGCAAAATTCTGAATAAGAAAAACTGCTCTTGGGATAAAGGAAGCACTGCATAATCCAATCCTACAAGATGTAACTCGGGCATCAACAGCAGAAATGACCATGTCTGGTTGGCTGACTTTTGGACAAACACAGGTAGTGGTACAATCACCCCTTGTTTGAAAATGGATCCTCCTTCTCAGAGAGGAAAATTCTGCAGGAAAGAATGCATCCAGTTTCAACCCTCCCTAGCTTACTGTCTTCTTGGTGTCCACTGTCTATAGATTTCTCTGCAGATCGTGGGCAAGGGATGGGTAATTCACTATCCTAAGGAAATCTGTGTTGCTGTTGTTTACTCACTATCTGATTCTTTTGCAACCCCATGCACTCTGTCCATGGGATTTCCCAGGCAAGAATACTGGAGGGGTTTCCTTTTCTTTCTCCAGGGGATCTTACCAACCCAAGGATCAAACCTGTATCTCCTGCATTGCAGGTGGATTCTTTACCGCTGAGCCACCAGGAAATCTGTGACCCAGCCCCTATCCCCTCCAACCACACTGAACTTCTCTCTATTGCATAATTAGGCTAAATTCTCATAACATACTCTTCTGATCTTTTGTATCTTAATAAAATTGTGACAAAATGTTTCTGTATTTCCACATTGAATGGTCCTCTGCCACATTAAACTCAGTCTTGTGAGGATCACTTTTATTTTGTTCACTGCTATATGCCTCAGGATCCCAAACCTCATGGCCAAAAAACCAAAATATAAAACAGAAGAAATATTGCAACAAATTCAATACAGACTTTTAAAATGGTGCACATCAAAAAAAAATCTTAAAATAACTGAAATAGGGTATACAGGAAGTCTCTCTACTTCTGCATGGTTTTTTGGTAAGTTCAAAACTATGCCAGAATTAAGCTGCTCTTATAAAAAATAATTGAGGACAAGAAAAAAAATAGCTTTCAGTTTCCCACATTTAAATTTACAGTAGGATCTAATTTGGGGAAAATTTCCTTTCCCTGTGTGGTTTACACACTGTAATTCTAACTCTGTCTGAAAGGTGCAAAAGACAGATTTTTAAATTAGTCTCACATAAATAATTCAGTTTGTGATTAGTGCCAAAATAGAGTCAATTAAATCTGGTGTAGATTACCAAGTTACTCTGAGCAAAATTCTGAATAAGAAAAACTGCTCTTGGGATAAAGGAAGCACTGCATAATCCAATCCTACAAGATGTAACTCGGGCATCAACAGCAGAAATGACCATGTCTGGTTGGCTGACTTTTGGACAAACACAGGTAGTGGTACAATCACCCCTTGTTTGAAAATGGATCCTCCTTCTCAGAGAGGAAAATTCTGCAGGAAAGAATGCATCCAGTTTCAACCCTCCCTAGCTTACTGTCTTCTTGGTGTCCACTGTCTATAGATTTCTCTGCAGATCGTGGGCAAGGGATGGGTAATTCACTATCCTAAGGAAATCTGTGTTGCTGTTGTTTACTCACTATCTGATTCTTTTGCAACCCCATGCACTCTGTCCATGGGATTTCCCAGGCAAGAATACTGGAGGGGTTTCCTTTTCTTTCTCCAGGGGATCTTACCAACCCAAGGATCAAACCTGTATCTCCTGCATTGCAGGTGGATTCTTTACCGCTGAGCCACCAGGAAATCTGTGACCCAGCCCCTATCCCCTCCAACCACACTGAACTTCTCTCTATTGCATAATTAGGCTAAATTCTCATAACATACTCTTCTGATCTTTTGTATCTTAATAAAATTGTGACAAAATGTTTCTGTATTTCCACATTGAATGGTCCTCTGCCACATTAAACTCAGTCTTGTGAGGATCACTTTTATTTTGTTCACTGCTATATGCCTCAGATCCTATGTATCCAAATCCTGGTAAATAGTAAATAATTTGTGGAATGAAAGGATTTACCAATCACAGATTACCAGAGTTTAGCTCAAGTCTACAGATGATCCCAAATAACTTCATAGGCATGCACAGTTCATTTATAGATCTGCTGTGAGAAACATCACAATCTCGCCTTTGGTTCATTAACTGTATTTCTGCTAAGTCAGTGTTATAGGTTCAGACAACTCAGTCACAGAAGATAGGAGTGATTAGCATTATTTTCACGTTCAAAGAGTCAGAGAAAAAGTATAAAAAGCAGAGAGCTGTCCGTGAGCTTCTGACTGTATGACTGATTTCCATTTAACCATCTTATTCGTTCAGAGGCTAATTTCTCCTGGGTCCAGGCTCATTGTTTTTCAGACTATGTTACTGCAAATTTATGCTAATTCATATAGCTGTTTAAACTATGATCTTTTGGTTTAAATATCTACCCTTCCAAGCAACACTCCACCCAGCCTACAATGGAAAGAGTACACAACCTCTGAAGGCCTAATTCTTCTCTTGATTCTCCCCCTAGCCATTCATCAAACATTCAGTGAGTGCCTTTTTTTTTTTTTTTTTTTTTTTAGTGACTAAACAACAACATATTTTATTCTGGCTTCTAGTGCATTTTTTTTTCATAATCACAAGCTTTTTTTCTTTTGCTTTTTTGCTTTTACAGAGTTTTGTTGTTTTTGAAAGAAAAAAAAGTACATATATATATGTATGGCTGTCCAGGGTTTTAGTTTCCAACATGTGGGATCCAATTCCTTGACAGGAATCAAACTTAGATCCCCTCACTGGGAACACAGTCTTAACCACTGAACTACCAGGCAAGTCCCCAATGACTTTAACAGACTCAGTGCAGTTACAGCCAGAATCACTCAACCAATTTCAACCTCATCTCTAAATTTAGATGGAAAGATTAGATCAAATGTGGAATGAAGACTTCCCTGGCAGTCCAATGGTTAGGACTGAGAATGTCCATTGCAAGGGACTCAGGTTCGAGCCCTGGTCAGGGAACTAAGATCTCACATGCCTCAAAAAAAAATGTAGATCTCACATACAGTCAAAAAAAAATGTAGAATAAGCTTATCCAATCACCATTCTGCCTACTTGAAATTATATGAAATAATCTAAGAGTTACTAGAAAATAGAATAAACCTGTATCACCATTTGTTATTTGGGTACTATTTGCTAGATTTAAAAATCTCCATTTAAGGTGTCAGTGGGTCAGAACTCCTTAAATGTAGAAAATATACTGTAGCAAATCCAAGAGATCCAAAGCCAGAAGAAGGGGAAAAAAAAAAAAAAACAGACAATTGTTGTGAAGACAACTGACAGGAAATATATGTGGTTCAAAAGTCTAAATTCAATGGTAATTAATATGCAGAACATGGGTGAGAAAGGAATCAGTGGCAAAGAGATACTGTCATATTTTACTTTGTATAATTAGATACTTCTTGATTACATGGAGGATATATTTAAGAGTCATTTTTGCCTGTAGACAATACTGAAATGAACATATTAATAGAATTGAAGGATGATTCATCCCAGTGCTAACTTTCTTTTCTTCTAAAGGCAGACTCATGAGACAAGCAGAAGCAAATTTCCCAGCCCTCATCAACCCACCACCTAGAAAAGAGGCAGCAGATGCAGTGGCAGGAAGCAGGAAGGTTATAAACTACCACATATTATAATCAGAATAAGAGACCCTGTTCCTTAAATTCAACACACATCTCTGTTGTTGCTTCTTTATAATTAAAGATCCCCTTTACAATCTGGGCAGACTATGCAGATCTGTCTCTCTTGTTTCGAGTTTAATTCACATCAGCAGGGGCAGACTCTTAAAAGTCCCTTGGTCTGCAAGGAGATGAAACGAGTCAGTCCCAAAGGAAATCAACCCTGAATATTCACTGGAAGGACTGATGCTGATGTTGAAGCTCCAACACTTTGGCCTCCTTGACGTGAGGAGCTGACTCAATGGAAAAGACACTGATGCTGGGAAAGACTGAGGTCAGGAGGAGAAGGGGGTGACAGAGGGTGAGATAGTTAGGTGGCATCACTGACTCTGTGGACATGAGTTTGAGCAAATTCTGTGAGAGACTGAAGGACAGGAAAGCCTGACATGCTGCAGCCTGTGGATCACAAAGAGTGCATAGCAATAACAGAGGCCATGGGACTTTTCCTAGGAGAGAACTGGTACAGGACAAAGAAGGAAAACATTTCTTGATCTTCCTCTGCTTGAGGACATGATTTTACAAAGGCTAACCATCCTCATCCCAGGCAAGCCTCATTTCAATTAACTTCTTTCTTTGATTACAGATAATCCCACATTTTGGCTCTCAGATAGCCTAACAGAGGCACACCAAAGGAAGAAATCTCATATGCGGAGGGCTAGAGATATGAAAACCACAGACAGTGCAGGTGGGAGAGTGAAGACCTCACAGCCTGGATTTATTCACTGAATAGCAAAAGGTCACTTTTCCTAACCTAAGAGCATTAGAGCACTCGCATCCAATACTGAGCCATTTCAAATTCATCCCCGAAAATAAACTAGAACAAGGCTGAACATAAACTAGTCTCCTAAATGTCTTTAGCTTTTTATTAAAAGGTAAGAAAATCAAGAGTTAAGGCTGGGGACAGGTGGCACCTTGTCCCTTTTACTGAATCCCCTTTTACATCATGGCTGTGGCTGTATTTCAACAATGCAGCCCGCCTCCTAGGAAATCAAAAATAAAACACAGGGTCGTGAATACAAAATATGTCTTCGTGATGTAGCGATGGGCCAGGAAGGCAAGCAGGAAATGATGCTGAGCCATTCGTGTGTCAAAACCACACGAATTTTCAAACTTTCATGTGAAAGTTGAAAATCAAGAAAGGTAACATACATACCTGGAAACAACAAAACTCTGTAAAAGAAAAAATAAAATATTAATCAAAAAAAAAAAGAAAGAAAGATAAAGGAAAGGCCCCAAAAGGGGCAGAGAGAATGTACTGCAATTTCACCAGCTTGCCACCAGGGAAGAGGAGACACAAAGCCCCCAATAAAACCCTCCTTTGATGATGACTGGGAAAGTAACAAATGAACCCCCCAGAGGGGACTGACTCAATGGAAAAGACACTGATGCTGGGAAAGACTGAGGTCAGGAGGAGAAGGGGGTGACAGAGGGTGAGATAGTTAGGTGGCATCACTGACTCTGTGGACATGAGTTTGAGCAAATTCTGTGAGAGACTGAAGGACAGGAAAGCCTGACATGCTGCAGCCTGTGGATCACAAAGAGTGCATAGCAATAACAGAGGCCATGGGACTTTTCCTAGGAGAGAACTGGTACAGGACAAAGAAGGAAAACATTTCTTGATCTTCCTCTGCTTGAGGACATGATTTTACAAAGGCTAACCATCCTCATCCCAGGCAAGCCTCATTTCAATTAACTTCTTTCTTTGATTACAGATAATCCCACATTTTGGCTCTCAGATAGCCTAACAGAGGCACACCAAAGGAAGAAATCTCATATGCGGAGGGCTAGAGATATGAAAACCACAGACAGTGCAGGTGGGAGAGTGAAGACCTCACAGCCTGGATTTATTCACTGAATAGCAAAAGGTCACTTTTCCTAACCTAAGAGCATTAGAGCACTCGCATCCAATACTGAGCCATTTCAAATTCATCCCCGAAAATAAACTAGAACAAGGCTGAACATAAACTAGTCTCCTAAATGTCTTTAGCTTTTTATTAAAAGGTAAGAAAATCAAGAGTTAAGGCTGGGGACAGGTGGCACCTTGTCCCTTTTACTGAATCCCTTCTACATCATGGCTGTGGCTGTATTTCAACAATGCAGCCCGCCTCCTAGGAAATCAAAAATAAAACACAGGGTCGTGAATACAAAATATGTCTTCGTGATGTAGCGATGGGCCAGGAAGGCAAGCAGGAAATGATGCTGAGCCATTCGTGTGTCAAAACCACACGAATTTTCAAACTTTCATGTGAAAGTTGAAAATCAAGAAAGGTAACATACATACCTGGAAACAACAAAACTCTGTAAAAAAGAAAAAAATAAAAATATTAATCAAAAAAAAAAAGAAAGAAAGATAAAGGAAAGGCCCCAAAAGGGGCAGAGAGAATGTACTGCAATTTCACCAGCTTGCCACCAGGGAAGAGGAGACACAAAGCCCCCAATAAAACCCTCCTTTGATGATGATGAAAACTCAGGGCAGCAGAGGTAATCAGCACAAAGATGAGGTCTCTGACTCGCCCCTCCTGGCTGAGACTCTCCCTTTACCAGTAAGACTTAGGATCGGATTTTACCCTGCATTAACATGACCATATAAACATGCTTCTCCATTGAACTATCTCCTCTGTGCTCAAAGAAATCCGTAATTCTGAGCCCAGGAATCCCATTTCCCTACCCAGCAACTACCAGAGGCCTTGGCTCAAAGATGTACATGGATGTCACACAGACATATTTGCATATAGAGATCTATGCAACACAATTATGACTGCTGGTTCCCTGATCTTTTTCTCTCAGTAGAACCATCTTTCCTGCACAAAGGAAAAGGGAAAAGCACTAAGAAACCATTTTCTGAACTGCACTAACTGCCCTGAACCCGATTAACCTCCACAAAGCACCAAGAGAAAGCTTTTCTCACTCTGTTTCCTTAACAGCAACAATAGTGAATAAGCAGAAGATGACGACGCAGACATGGCTGTATGATATACTACCTGCGCTGTCTCTAGTAGAGTCAGCGGGTTGTGTAACAAGTTGCATCCAAGTGGTTTACACACACACTGTTTTTGTTTCTAATGCCAATGATTTCCTGCAAGAGCTGATTCATGGTTTTGCCTTACAGTCAGCCTGTCGTAACAGCGAATCCAGAACCTGCAAATACTAAGAGTCAACCCAATGATGCCATCGTACGAAGGCCATGAGCATCTTCGGAGCTTGGTATCCATGGGCATCTGGGAACCAATCCCCTGTGGATACCAAGGGACAACTGTACTTATTCCACTCTAGACCATTCCCACAAGGTGGAGCCAGTTCCACCAGTCTTGGCTCCTTTGGTCATGTCGATTTCTTCTTCAGGTCACCGTTTTTCTTTTATTTTTTTTTCTTTTCCCATCATGCCTCTTTTATTTACATTTATTTTCATCCATCTTTTTATTCTTTGCCTGTGTGGAAGCCTGTGCGGGCCTCCCATCGCAGTGGCCTCTCTCACTGCAGAGCACCAGCTCTGGGCACACGTGCTCCAGGGCGCCGGCTCATATTTGGACACACGGGTTCAGTCGCTCTGTGGCATGTGGGATCTTCCCGGGCCAGGGATCAAACGGGTGCCCCTTGCACTGCAAGATGGACTCTTTACCCAGTGGACCACCAGGGAAGACCTTTTTAATTTATTTTTAATTGAAGGATAATTATAACTTTGTGCTGGTTTCTGCCATACATCAACTTGGATCACCCATAGGTATGCATATGTTCCCTCCCTCTTGAGCCTCCCTCTCACTTCCGACCCCATTTGACTCCTCTAGGACATCCTTTTGCTTGCTGGAACATGATCTTCATCCTAAGTTGCACACAGGACAGCCAGCAGTGCAACACTGTTCATGACAAAAACCTCTGACACTGCTTTGTCCATTTTGTCTGTAGCCTGTGCCTTCCTCACGCCACCCTTGTGGTGGGGTCTGTGATTCTGAATATGACCTTCTCTCCTTGCCTTGCCCGTGGTTCTCTGCTCAGTGTGGCTGGTCCATAGAGTGGCTCTTAAATTTAGCAATTCATGTTGATTTTTATTTCTACTACATCACTCGGATTCTTTCCTCCCAGACAATTTCCCCTCTAAGCAATAATTTCCATTAACTCATAACAATAAGTATCACAATTAGTGCACTATGAGAATAACTGTCATTTATTGACCCTTCCTTTGAGTCTGGCTCAAGGCTAAGTGATTTATATACCTTCCTAACTCTATTTAACTCTCATAGTCAAATAAGACGACTCCCATTTTTGTCTCCATTTGACATAAGAGAAAACTGAATCTCGCAACAATCAGATTCCCACCACTGGTCTGACTTCAAGAGCAGAGCTCTTAGCCAATATTAAAGAATCATAACAAACATAGGCTGACCATTTGGTTTGGGTTTTTCTTCCTTTTCAACAAAAGCATTTCATCAAAAGTATATTATGGACTGCTGTATCTGTATGATACTGTCTGTATCTCCCCAAATTCTTACATTGAAACTCTAATCCTCAATGGGACTGTTGTTAGCCTGTGCGGGCCTCCCATCGCAGTGGCCTCTCTCACTGCAGAGCACCAGCTCTGGGCACACGTGCTCCAGGCGCCGGCTCATATTTGGACACACGGGTTCAGTCGCTCTGTGGCATGTGGGATCTTCCCGGGCCAGGGATCAAACGGGTGCCCCTTGCACTGCAAGATGGACTCTTTACCCAGTGGACCACCAGGGAAGACCTTTTTAATTTATTTTTAATTGAAGGATAATTATAACTTTGTGCTGGTTTCTGCCATACATCAACTTGGATCACCCATAGGTATGCATATGTTCCCTCCCTCTTGAGCCTCCCTCTCACTTCCGACCCCATTTGACTCCTCTAGGACATCCTTTTGCTTGCTGGAACATGATCTTCATCCTAAGTTGCACACAGGACAGCCAGCAGTGCAACACTGTTCATGACAAAAACCTCTGACACTGCTTTGTCCATTTTGTCTGTAGCCTGTGCCTTCCTCACGCCACCCTTGTGGTGGGGTCTGTGATTCTGAATATGACCTTCTCTCCTTGCCTTGCCCGTGGTTCTCTGCTCAGTGTGGCTGGTCCATAGAGTGGCTCTTAAATTTAGCAATTCATGTTGATTTTTATTTCTACTACATCACTCGGATTCTTTCCCTCCCAGACAATTTCCCCTCTAAGCAATAATTTCCATTAACTCATAACAATAAGTATCACAATTAGTGCACTATGAGAATAACTGTCATTTATTGACCCTTCCTTTGAGTCTGGCTCAAGGCTAAGTGATTTATATACCTTCCTAACTCTATTTAACTCTCATAGTCAAATAAGACGACTCCCATTTTTGTCTCCATTTGACATAAGAGAAAACTGAATCTCGCAACAATCAGATTCCCACCACTGGTCTGACTCCAAGAGCAGAGCTCTTAGCCAATATTACACGAATCATAACAAACATAGGCTGACCATTTGGTTTGGGTTTTTTTCTTCCTTTTCAACAAAAGCATTTCATCAAAAGTATATTATGGACTGCTGTATCTGTATGATACTGTCTGTATCTCCCCCAAATTCTTACATTGAAACTCTAATCCTCAATGGGACTGTTGTTAGAGCTGGGCCCTTCCATGGTAAATCAGTCATGAGGGTGGAGTCCTCATGATGGGATTAGTCACCTTCTAAGAAGCAACCAGAAAATGCTTCCTTCCTTTCTCTGCTCCTCCAAGGGAAAGCATGGCTAAAGGTGACTGTCTCCCAGCCAGAAGGAGGGCTCTCACCAGGAGTCTAATGTCAGCACCTTGACCTTCACCTTCTCAGTCTCCAAAACTCTGAAAAGCCTGCTGGTTAAAGCATCCAGTTTCTGGCACTTCTGTTAAAGTACCAAGAACAAAGGCAGTATATGTAGAAGTGATTTAACTTTAATGTCCTTGAGACATAATGTTCTTGGCTCATATTAACATACACAAATCTGAAAATAATTTTTAAAAGACATATCCTGACTCAAGGTTTTAAAATTTTAGTCACCATAGACTAAGGTGAGCAGAAAAATTGTGGTATATAGGAGGACTTCAGGAATTATTTATTTATGCATAGCTTCAAACTACAGTAGCTCGTATTCTACAATTTCTGGCATACACACTAATTTTTTTTCTTACCAACGGATTTTATTTATGGGCACATATCACTTACTAGTATTCAGAGAATGGGTACAGGAAGGTTTCCAAGCCACAAACAACAAATTCCTCCTCATTTTAACATCTAAAATGTCCCCACTGGGTGGTGGCAGGGGGTGGGGGGGGGCAAGTTAGTTCTTTGGGACTCAGCTGCGTCCTTTTGCTAGATCGTCTTTTAAAATATAAATTTATTCACTGGGGAAAGTACCACTAAGTCATCAATTGTGCAATGTGAGCAAATATTCCAAATGCTTCCTGACAAAAAGAACTAGAAGAAAATGACCCAGCAGAGGTCACTCCTTGGGAGGAAAGTGAGAGCCGAAATGAAATAGGTTTCCCAAGGAGGATGGCTGATCAGTCAAGACAAACTGTTACCCCAATACAATGGTCATACATAGCTGCCCAAAATTTGGTTTGGTTTTTTTTCTTCCTTTTCAACAAAAGCATTTCATCAAAAGTATATTATGGACTGCTGTATCTGTATGATACTGTCTGTATCTCCCCCAAATTCTTACATTGAAACTCTAATCCTCAATGGGACTGTTGTTAGAGCTGGGCCCTTCCATGGTAAATCAGTCATGAGGGTGGAGTCCTCATGATGGGATTAGTCACCTTCTAAGAAGAAACCAGAAAATGCTTCCTTCCTTTCTCTGCTCCTCCAAGGGAAAGCATGGCTAAAGGTGACTGTCTCCCAGCCAGAAGGAGGGCTCTCACCAGGAGTCTAATGTCAGCACCTTGACCTTCACCTTCTCAGTCTCCAAAACTCTGAAAAGCCTGCTGGTTAAAGCATCCAGTTTCTGGCACTTCTGTTAAAGTACCAAGAACAAAGGCAGTATATGTAGAAGTGATTTAACTTTAATGTCCTTGAGACATAATGTTCTTGGCTCATATTAACATACACAAATCTGAAAATAATTTTTAAAAGACATATCCTGACTCAAGGTTTTAAAATTTTAGTCACCATAGACTAAGGTGAGCAGAAAAATTGTGGTATATAGGAGGACTTCAGGAATTATTTATTTATGCATAGCTTCAAACTACAGTAGCTCGTATTCTACAATTTCTGGCATACACACTAATTTTTTTTCTTACCAACGGATTTTATTTATGGGCACATATCACTTACTAGTATTCAGAGAATGGGTACAGGAAGGTTTCCAAGCCACAAACAACAAATTCCTCCTCATTTTAACATCTAAAATGTCACCACTGGGTGGTGGCAGGGGGTGGGGGGGGCAAGTTAGTTCTTTGGGACTCAGCTGCGTCCTTTTGCTAGATCGTCTTTTAAAATATAAATTTATTCACTGGGGAAAGTACCACTAAGTCATCAATTGTGCAATGTGAGCAAATATTCCAAATGCTTCCTGACAAAAAGAACTAGAAGAAAATGACCCAGCAGAGGTCACTCCTTGGGAGGAAAGTGAGAGCCCCGAAATGAAATAGGTTTCCCAAGGAGGATGGCTGATCAGTCAAGACAAACTGTTACCCCAATACAATGGCATGGATCAGTCCTGCTTTCCTGCATCAAACAGCTCAGTCATCCTGTGTAAGCAGAGCTGCATTTGCTGAAAGAAAACTGGTCATAATCTTAGCCATTGGGGCCCTTTTGGCCACACTGCAATAAATCCAAAAAATAAAATTGAAAGACTGTACAGGAAAGTGCTATGTGCAATCACTTCCAACTGGCCAAGTGAGGACCACAACTGTATTAAACGCAATTTAAAAGGAAGAAGCATCCAAGTATCACTTGTGTTGAATCAAAGGGATGAACTGCTTTTTTTTCTTAATTGAAATTATACATCTTTTTATATTCATGAAACTTCAGTAATAATTTAAATTGCCCAAGTCTTTAATCATGAAATTATTTGCCTTTCAGAATGGACAAGTAGATAGTTATATTTAGATTGCCATCTCTTTTATCCATCTGAGTTGAGTGCTGCTCATTTAACCTGAGCCTTCTACTGCCACATTTTACTAAATTATTTCTGACTGCAATGTTCAAAAATATCAGACACCCAAAGGGCTCGGAAAATCAAATGTGTTCTTTCCTATTCTAGAGCTAAGAATCCGTCCATACCAATGGCAGATTAAGCTTCTAGATAAGTCCACCTCCTGGTTCACAGACAGCTGTTTTCTCATAAGGGCAGGGTCCTACCGTGAGGGTAGGGGAAATGGGATCTTTTACAAAGAATTAATCTCATTAGTGATGGCTTTGCCTTCAGAACATCATAACCTTCTCAAGGCCAGCTTCCTAATATCATTATATACTCAAGGCATGTCTATAGAATAAAATGGAAGAGCCTGAGACAAGTGGAATGCAATGCAGAGCAAGGCACGGAAGTTCTGGAGTAATCAGGACTAGAGTCCCAAAGATACTTCTTGTGGCAATTCAACTCCCCAGATTGGAATTCTTTTTTTTTTTCTTTTGCCTCTAAGTCATCATTTATTTCTCACCCATCTTTATTCTTTGGCATGTGTGGGCCTCCCATTGCAACAGCCTCTCTTTCTGCACAGCACCAGCTCTGGGCGCAGGTGCTCCAGAGTGCTGGCTTGTAATTGGACACACTAGTCCAGTTGCTACTCGGTACATGGGATCCTTCCAGGCCAGGAACTGGACTGGTGCCCCCCTGTACCGCAAGGCAGACTCTTTACCCAATGGACCACCAAGGAAGCCCAGATTTGAATTCTTGACCTATGAAGTCATCCTTGGGCATATAAGTAGCTGTATCATAATCAGCAAACAAAAGTTAAGAAATCTGACTGCGGGACTTCCCTGGTGGTCCAGTGGGTAAGGACACCACCTTGCAGTACAAGGGGCGCTGGTTCGATCCCTGGCCTGGGAAGATCCCACGTGCCACGGAATGGCTGGACCGATGTGTCCAATTACTGAGTCAGAGCTCTGGAGCGCATGCGCCCGGAGCCGGTGCTCTGCGACAACAGAGGCCACTGCGATGGGAGGCCCACATGGGCCAAAGAACAAAGATGGATGAAAATAGATAAATGAAGGACCAATGGAAATGGCCCGCCCGCCCTCCTCCCTCCCCACCCCATCCCCACCAAAATAAAGAAATAAATATTTTTAAAAAAAAAAGAAAAAGAAATCTGATTGCATTAGACTTGGGAGAAATGATGTGATCAACAATGAAACATGGAAAACAAACAAAAACAATATTGCTCTTGCCAGAGAAAGAAGGCTGTGGGCATGAGCAGAATAGCAAGGAATACAGTAGTCCCTTTGCCTTATTCAGGTAACTGGGCATTCCATTCCTTAAACTGAATGCATTTCTCTGGGGCTTCCCAGATCACACATGCTCTGCTGTGCTTAGTTATTCAATCCTGACAAACTCTCTGTGACCCCAGGGACTGAAGTCTGCCATGCTCCTCGGATCATGGGGCTTCTCTAGGCAAGAATACTGGAGTGGGCTATCATGCCCTCCTCCAAGGAGTCTTCTTAATCCAGGGATCAAACCCAGGTCTCTGCATTGCAAGCAGATTCTTTACTGTCTCAGTGACCAAAAAAAAGAAAGCAAGCATTTCTCATGGGTTCTCTTACTGTCTACATATATTTTCCAAGCACACACCACTTAACCCCCTAGTGCATGTTCCACCTTCCCCCAAAGTCCCTCAGCCAGTCACACGACCTCGATGGAGAATCATTCATGCATTTTAAAATTACTGAGCTTGTAGGGTGTTAAAGTTCCCTTGCTCCTGTGGTACAAAATTACTCAGAACACAGACTGAGCTGCAGGGAAATGGATTTGAATTCTGAATCCAACCCTAACTAGTGTCCCTAAGGCAATTTTGAACTTTTTTGTATCTCAGTTTTCCCATCTATCAAGTGAGACTGAAAACCACATGGACAAGCCACAATACATATTACTGGGCACATTGCAGAGCCCTCTTCATAGAGGTATAGGAAGGGAGGAACACATGAACATCAAGTATCTGACTCAGGGTTAGCAATCCCAAGCATTAAATGACGTTATCATTCCAAGATGTGTCAACTGTGGACCTGTCCTCCAGGGGCTTACAGTCAAGAATGGGAAATGGTACATGCATAGACAGGAAGTAAAGCACACACAACAAGTGTTGCTGCAGATAAACTGTAACTGAACCTGGGAAGAAGATGACTCTTCCAACTCAGCGGGCCATGTGGCAACTTCTTATTTACCACCAAAACATTTCTGAGTCATGAGGGAGTCAAAGCAGCTATGTGCCAGTCCAGGGGCTGCCAAAATCCAAGGTTAAAAATTTAAGAGACTGAAATCAATCCTTGTGAATCTCCACATTTAGCACAAAGTTTCTCATAATGCAGATGCAGGAGTACTCTGTCATATTCTGAGATCCACCAAACAGATACACTTGCAGCAACTATGGTCTGAATAGTCTTTGGTTAAAATGTAATGTATTCCTAGAGACTCACAGACACAGGAAACAAATTTATGGTTATCAAAAAGGGAAGAGGCATTACCAGGGGGGTAAATTAGGAGGTTGGGATTAACATATACACATTACTTACTATATACAAAATAGATAACCAGCAAGGACCTACTATCTAGCAAATGGAATTCTATTCAGTATTTTTTAATAACCTATAATGGGAAAGAATCTGAAAACAGACATATGCACAAATGCATTGCTGTGCTCTATATCCGAAACTAACATGATATTGTCAATCAACTATGCCTCAAATGAAAAAAAAAAAAGCTTAAAGGAAAAAAAAACTTACTTTATTCTTATTAAGGACCTATCACGTGCCTGACTTTGTGTGTAAAACTCTCTGCCCATCAGACAGAGGACTCT
This sequence comes from Tragulus kanchil, assembly GCA_022376925.1. Lineage (NCBI taxonomy): Eukaryota > Metazoa > Chordata > Mammalia > Artiodactyla > Tragulidae > Tragulus > Tragulus kanchil. Next base: position 174,834,652 of record JAIOJX010000030.1, read on the forward strand.
CCTACAGAAACTTTTCCCCAGTAGAGGGACCAGATAATTCAGGATGGTCAGCTTAGAAATTTAGCTGTCTAATGCAGCTTTAGGGTGACAATCTTAACTCTCCTTGAAGGAAGAGTTCAGAAAAATGACAGCAGGACACACTGCAAACTCAGAAACCAAGTGCAGTTTTAAACTCTAAGCCATGGAATTAGGCTCCTTCAACTCTTAATAGATGGGTTTAAGATTTATATCAGCAGAAGATGGAAGGATATCACTCTATTTGAATTCTCCTCAGCATGGAACTTCTTACGCATTTTTCAACTCTAAATAAGAGTTCTAATTGCATGACAAAAATATTCCACAGCAACTGCTCTTAATAATAATATGCTTACAGTTGGTCATTTCATTACCTGGTAATTACCAGATCATTAGAGCAAATAATATATCCTTTTGGGATAAACTTATGGCAATAATTTCAGAGAAAAGAATAAAAAAAAATCTCTGAAAGTTACCAGTAGACCGGGCATGGAATTAGCTCTCAGAGGAAATGAATATAAATGTACTTTCAAAAAGTAAACATGAGTGTGATGGCAGATATAGCTAATTCTGGATCATGAAATCAGAAAGAAAATGGCTGGTGGATCTGGAGCAACCTTCTCATTTTACAAGACAGTGAGGCTAGGAGAGTCAAGCAAGCCCTACAGCACAATCAAGAGACTTAATTTAAGTTCTGTCAGTACTGCAATGGGTTTTTCTGTCTCTTATCTCAAAGCTCTTCCTTTTTATTATTGAATCTTCTAAATGCAAGATAAGAGTTGATTTTCAAAAACTTGATTAACTGACCTATTGAGAAAATGCAGACAATTAGTTACTTAGATTTTCTAACTAATCTGGATTTGAACCAAAACCTAATTTTGCTTTCTTTTTTTTTTTTTTTTTGGCCACACCAGACAGCACATGAAACTTCTCCAACCAGGGATTGAATCCATGTACCCCTGCAGTGGATATGCAGAATCTTAACCTCTGGACCACTGGGTAAGTCCCCAAAGCTAATTTTTCTGGCTTATAATTTTACAGCAGTGGTTGAATCCAGACGTAGCCTGTCCAGTCTCTGTTAACCTGGTTCTAAGCAGTCCATCAGCCTGGGGCACATTGCCTCCAACTCTACTGGGCTCTATTCTCATCTTTCTGGTGGCAATTTAAACACCTCTTCCTGTGGGATGTCCCTGGTGGCTCAGTGGCTATCACTTCACACTCTCAACGCCAGGGGTCCAGGTTTGATCCCTGGTCAGGAACTTGATCCCACGCACTGCAGCTAAAGATCTCACACACCACAATGAAGATCAAAGACCAGCACAACCAACTAAATCAATTTTTTAAAAATAAATAGTCCAGGCTTCCCTGGTGGTCCAGTGGGTAGAGAGTCTGCTTTGCAGTGCAGGGGGCACCGGTTCAATCCCTGGCCTGGGAAGACCCCATGTGCCGCGATCCCATGGCTCGCTCCAATTGCGAGCCAGTGCTCTGGAGCACATGTGCCCACAGCTGCTGTTCTTCAACGAGAGGGGCCATTGCAATGGGAGGGCCACACATGCCAAAGAATGAAAGTTGGATGAAAATAAATATAATAGAAAAATGAAAGATGCATGATGGGGGAAAAATAAATAAATAGTCCTTCCTCAGTCAGCCCTTTCCTACACTCCAAGCCAAGCAAACTTTCCCAACTTCCTGGAGTGCTCTCTCTTGACTCCGTGATGAAATCATACCATATTTATAGTTATTCACTTAGTATTTCTTTTTTTCCACTAGACATTGGGCCTCAAACTTGATCATCCATCAGAATACCCTAGAGAGCCTGTTCAAGTAGAATTGCTGAACCCCACCCGTCTATATTCTGAATCCAATATGAGATGGGACCTGAAGAGATGCCTTTCAAACAAGTTTCAACATGATGCTGATCATCCAAAGACCATCCTTTAAAAACCATGAAGCTATAATCTGTTATTCTGTTCATGTTAAGCTTGTATACAGTGCTTGCTGGCATTTGTAGATCTTTTTCAAAGTACTTGTTTTTATAGCTCTAGCCTTTTGTATAAAGTCCTTGCTATAAATAAATAAAACCATTAAGCTAGACTTTCAGACCCCATGGAGACATGGGTTGGGTCTGTCTTACTCACTGTTCTATTTCTAGGGCCTAAGATAGCACTTGGCACATAGTAGGTTCTCAAAAAAGATGTGATAAATGAACACTTTTCTTCTTTGAGGCAAAAAGTTATGGCTCCATAAGTCTAGAATATTGTAAAGGTAGCTTAGTTGAGTCTACAGGAACTCTAGTATTACTACAACTTTTCTGTAAGTCTAGAATTATGACAAAATAAAACATTATGCATACATTTCCCTGGTGGCTCAGTGGTGAAGAATATGCCCGTCAATGTGGGAGACATAGGTACGATCTCTGGCTTGGGAGGATCCCACATGCCACTGAGGAACTAAGCCACAGCTACTGAGCCTGTATTCTGGTGCCCAGGAGCCACAAACTACTGAAGCCCATGCACCCTAAGAGCCTGTGCTCTGCAATAAAAGAAGCCACCACAATGAGAAGCCTGAGCACTGCAATAAGTAGTCCCAACTCACCCCAACTAGAGAAAAAGTCTGTGCAGCAATGAAGACCCAGCACAGCCAAAAATAAATCAGTAAATAAAAATTTTTTAGCAAAAAAAGGTAGGCTGGTTCTGTCTTTGGAACAGTCTGATTTAAAAAAAAAAAAAATACTATGCATATACATACATATACATGCACATGTTCATCAAGTATCTGCAAGGACAATGTTCCTAGGGTGAATTGGGGGCTGGATATTTCCTTTTTAATTCACTTTCCAATGAAAACTGATCAGAAATGGATAGCCTTTCCTGGATTCTCTTCTTTCTGGAGAAAACAGGCTGCAGTCAAGCACTGAATAATTAAACATTGAGGGTTGGCTGGCTTTGGATAAATAGCTGTGTCATCCTTTACCTGCGAATGTGGCAGACTCCTCTAATTTCAACTCCCTGAGAACAAATAACGAACGTATATGCACCTGGACAACTCCCCGTTATTTAATAAAAGTATCCTCATCACCAACAAATGCCTTCTCCAGTATCTTTTGAGAGCAAATAGGACCCGGCAAGTGCAAAAGCTGAGACAGCAACCACCTGTTAGATGATTTATAGCAGCCTCCAGGATCTAATGTCTGATGCTCTGAAGTGGAGCTGATGTAATAATAATAGAAATACAGGGCACAATACATATAATATGCTTGAATGATCCCAAAACCATCCCTCCCCATCCTGGTCCATGGTAAAATTATTTTCCAGGAAACAGGTCCCTGGTGCCAAAAATGTTGACGACCACTGATTTAAAGGCTCTACAAAGGCCTCTTCGCTTCCAAATATCCTCACCCCGCACCTACCACAAAGCTGGGATTTCCACCAGAAGAGAAATGATCCTCAACTTTTCAGCCTTGCCTTCCTCTCCCCAAAGACCTCTGCAAAAAATGCCATTATCGTAGCACTTCAACATAGGTACAATCTCTGGCTTGGGAGGATCCCACATGCCACTGAGGAACTAAGCCACAGCTACTGAGCCTGTATTCTGGTGCCCAGGAGCCACAAACTACTGAAGCCCATGCACCCTAAGAGCCTGTGCTCTGCAATAAAAGAAGCCACCACAATGAGAAGCCTGAGCACTGCAATAAGTAGTCCCAACTCACCCCAACTAGAGAAAAAGTCTGTGCAGCAATGAAGACCCAGCACAGCCAAAAATAAATCAGTAAATAAAAATTTTTTAGCAAAAAAAGGTAGGCTGGTTCTGTCTTTGGAACAGTCTGATTTAAAAAAAAAAAAATACTATGCATATACATACATATACATGCACATGTTCATCAAGTATCTGCAAGGACAATGTTCCTAGGGTGAATTGGGGGCTGGATATTTCCTTTTTAATTCACTTTCCAATGAAAACTGATCAGAAATGGATAGCCTTTCCTGGATTCTCTTCTTTCTGGAGAAAACAGGCTGCAGTCAAGCACTGAATAATTAAACATTGAGGGTTGGCTGGCTTTGGATAAATAGCTGTGTCATCCTTTACCTGCGAATGTGGCAGACTCCTCTAATTTCAACTCCCTGAGAACAAATAACGAACGTATATGCACCTGGACAACTCCCCGTTATTTAATAAAAGTATCCTCATCACCAACAAATGCCTTCTCCAGTATCTTTTGAGAGCAAATAGGACCCGGCAAGTGCAAAAGCTGAGACAGCAACCACCTGTTAGATGATTTATAGCAGCCTCCAGGATCTAATGTCTGATGCTCTGAAGTGGAGCTGATGTAATAATAATAGAAATACAGGGCACAATACATATAATATGCTTGAATGATCCCAAAACCATCCCTCCCCATCCTGGTCCATGGTAAAATTATTTTCCAGGAAACAGGTCCCTGGTGCCAAAAATGTTGACGACCACTGATTTAAAGGCTCTACAAAGGCCTCTTCGCTTCCAAATATCCTCACCCCGCACCTACCACAAAGCTGGGATTTCCACCAGAAGAGAAATGATCCTCAACTTTTCAGCCTTGCCTTCCTCTCCCCAAAGACCTCTGCAAAAAATGCCATTATCGTAGCACTTCCAAACATGATCCATCATTCCGGCTCCAAATGGAATTTATTTATCAGGTTCCTTTCTAGTATGACAGCCAGGGTTAGAAGCCATGACAAAGCTGTGTTTGAAAACAGGGACTGCAACCAGCAGCCTCAGGGCAGGAGACACCCATGGGAATGGAGTTCCTAGGAGAAAGGCCTACAGAAGGCCCTGGAAGGAGGAACCAGCTGCAGGATGTACATGTGACTGTGAGCCAGCCTAGGGACCCACCATGTGCTTTCAGTGAATCTCCTCCACAGAACAGATAAAATCCTTGCTCTCTTGGACTTCCCTGTAGCTCAGATGGTCAAGAATTCACCTGTAATGCAGGAGACCTGGGTTCAATCCCTGAGAGGGAAGATTCCCTGGAGTGGCAACCCACTCCAGTATCCTTTTTAAAAAAAAAAAAAAAAAACATTTATTTTATTTATCTTTTGGGGGGTGAAGTGGGGAGGGAGGGGGACGGACGGGTCACTTCTATTGGTCTTTCATTTCTCTATTTCCATCCGTCTTTGTTCTTTGGTTCCTGTGGGCCTCCCATCGCAGTGGCCTCTGTCGTCGCAGAGCACCGGCTCTGGGCGCATGCGCTCTAGAGCTCTGACTTAGTAATTGGACACATGGGTCCAGCCGTTCCATGTCACGTGGGATCTTCCCAGGCCAAGGATCAGACCAGCACTCCTTGCACTGCAAGGTGGTGTCCTTACCCACTGGACCACCAGGGGAAGCCCCCACTCCAGTATTCTTGACTGGAGAATTCCATGAACAGAGGAGACTGGTGGGCTGCACTCCATGGGTCCCATAGGGTTACATTACTGAGCTACTTGAGTAACACTTTCACTTTCCTTTTCATTTGCTTTTAGTCCTTCTTAGGGTACTTTAACAAAATCCCAGAGATTGGGTGGTTTATAAATAACAGAAACTAGTTTCTCTCAGTGATAGAGGCTCCAAGTCTGAGGTCAGGTTGATAGCATGGTCAGGTTCTCTGTGTTTCAAGAGTCTGCTTCCCAGTTCACAAATATCTTCTCTATATCATCCCATGGAGGAAAAGACAAAGGAAATCTCTGCACCCTCTCCTTTTTTTTTACATATAAAGGCACTAATCCCATTCATTAGGGCTCTTCCTTCAGGACCTAATTGCCTCCCAAAGGCTCCAGCTCCAAGTATGATCACTGTGAACATTAGGTCTCAACATGTGAACTGTTGGTAGGCATAGACATTTAGACCACAGCATTTACCTTCAACTCAGACAGATGGCAAAGCATAGAAATATTAATAAATATAGGCAGAGAGGGCCAGAGGCTATGTTAGGCACTGTATCAACACGTCCATGCCTTTATCACTGTGCAGATGTTACATTATCTCAGGAGAACCTCTTAACACTCTATGAGGCAGCTGTTAAAAGGGAACTCAGGGGCTTCCCTGGTGGTCCAGTGGGTAAAGAGTCCACCTTGCAGTGCATGGGGCACCAGTTCCATCCCTGGCCCAGGAAGGTCCAACATGCCACAGAACGGCTGGACCGGTGTGTCCAATTACAAGCCAACTCTCTGGACTGCATGAGCCCAGAGCTGGTTCTTTGCAATGAGAGAGGCCACTGCAATGGGATGCCCACACAGGCCAAAGAATAAGGAAGGATGAAAACAAATGGATTTTTAAAAAATCAATGAAAAGAGGCCAAAATTTTTTAAAAAAAGAAAGAAAGAAAAAAAGAAAAACATAAAAAAGAAGGGAACTGAGAAACTGAGCCTTAATGATGTGATTTGACCAAGCTCCCCCACTGGGTCAAAGGCATAACTGGAATCTAAACCTGGTGCAATCACCATGCCCTATGTTCTTTTCTTCACTGCTCTACCCCTGAAGAGAGGAAGCCAGCAAAGAGGGATGAGGAGGAATGCTTCAAAACGTGTGGCACAGCAGAGGCCAAGACAAGCATGATTCAAAGAGGGGAGATCCACAATGAGGAGAAGTCACCAAGCAAGACAGAAAAGGGCCACTAGCCTTAGCTCTGTGGAGGCTGTTGAAGACAAACCAGTTTCAGTGCCTTGATCAACACTGAAGCCCAGCTGGAGGTGTTAAAAGGAAAGGAGGAGATAAATCCAGTGTGTATAACTCTCAAAAATGTTTGCAGTCGAGTGATTAAGAGGCACAGGGTGGGCGCTGGAGGAAGCCTTGGCATCAAAGGTGGGCTGTTTGTTTTTAAGAGGAATGATGGCTAGAGTTCATTCATATGCTGCAGTCAACATGCCAGCAACAAAGGAAAAAGATGCAAAAGAGAGAAGAGAGACACAGGAGAAAAGACTCCAACAGTGAAAGGAGCTCAAGCATTCCAGGGAGAGGTCAGCCTCTGAAAGAAGTGGGGACACTCCTTCTAGGGGAGCACAGTCAGACAATGCGGGTGGGTAGGGAGGGAGGTAGCTTTGAAGGTTGCCACCAAGTCTTCGATGGCTTTTTAAAAGTCGTCTTTGCTCTGGTGTCCCGAAATGTGACGACTGTATCAACAGCAGAATCACAAACACAGAAAGGATTATTTTTCTATCTATAAAACACATTAGGGCTTCCCCTGGTGGTCCAGTGGATAAGGACACCGCCTTGCAGTGCAAGGGGCGCCAGTTCGAGCCCTGGCCTGGGAAGATCCCACGTGCCGCGGAGCAGCTGGACTGATGTGTCCAATTACCGAGCCAGAGCTCTGGAGCGCATACACCCAGAGCCGGTGCTCTGCAATGACAGATGCCACCGCGATGGGAGGCCCACAGGAGCCAAAGAACAAAGACGGATGAACACAAAGAAACGAAAGACCAAGAGAAGTGGCCCGCCTGCTCCCCTCCCTACCCAGCCTGACCCCCGCCCAAAATAAATAAATAAATAAATCTTTAAAAAAAAAAAAAAAAAACACATTAAATCTCAAATGGTCCAAAGCCCTCCGTTCACAGAAGAGGTTCGACAGAGTTAATGGGTCCATGGCACAAAGATCCTTAGTAACAGGGGTGATGCTAGAAACCAGGGTATCAGGAGATGAATTTTCCTTCAAGACAAGAAGTTGTTCCATTCTCTGCCTTGGACTGACATAGCTGAAAAACTCTCTCGGTACATTTTAAATAGAAAACATATCAACTCACAGTATAGTCTTCAATTTTTTCCCCCACATTTCTGCTGTAGATCAAGTCACAGGGAGTTAACCTTTGTACAGAAATGTACCAACCTGTGCAGCTGTGATGGGGGGAAGGTGGAGACACAAAAGGCAACCTGCAGAAGATCTCAATTCAAGCTCCAGGCTACCATCACAATAAAGGGTAACTGGGTATTTGTGGAGATGCCTGGATGAAAATACTGCTACCACGAGCTTTTTTCCCCACTCTCTCCACAGACTACTTAATCAACAATGCTGAGAATGTTTGACTTAGGAAATAATATGGACTGGAAATATAAGCCAATATGAAAAGAGGAAAAATTGGCCACTAGAAAAATGATCCCTTGATTTTTCTGAATTTAAGACTATCTGCCCCCAGTAACACAGCAAGCCAGCAACTTTACTCGCTGAAGCTCAAGTGAGAGGTTTGACACCTTTGTAACCACTGTTTCTGGCAGGGTACCTGGCATACAAAAGTGCTCAGAAAGTATTTGTCATTGTGCTGAGTTAAAAAAAGTCAGTTTCAAAAGGTTCTGCACAGTATGGTTCCATTTATGTGACATTCTCAAAATGACAGAGATGAAGAGATTAGTGGTAGCCAGGGTTTAGGGAGGGAGGTGGGATGAATTAGGAAACTGCAGCCCATGTGGTGAGGGGAGAACTCTGGGTCTGGATTGTGGTGGTTACCCAAATCTTAACACATGATAAAACTGTATATATAACAACATGGGCACACACACACACACACACAGAGGCATATAAAAGCTGATGAAATGAGAATAAATGCTATAGATTCTACCAGTGCCACTTCCTGGGTTATGATGGTGTACTACAGCTATGCAATTTGTTAGCATTGGGGGAAGTGGGTTGAAGGCATGCAGGTCCTCAATGGACTATTTTTTTCAACTTCCCGTGGGTCTGGAACTAGTTAGTAATGAAGAGCTTTAGAGAATAACTGATTTTCATTCTCTACATAGGTTGCCTGAATTAGTTTAGCTAGAATCCTCAAAAAAAAAAAAAAAAAAATTCTGTGACAGGTATTTTAAGCCAACTCACTCAACACTTAAGGAAACTGAAAATTATTTAATAGTGGTTAATAGAAGAATCTCTAGACCCCAATGACCTGGACTCTACTTAGCTCCACAACCACTTAGCAGCTACTTGCCCAGCAAGTGACCTATTCCTTCTGTGCCTTGGTTTCCTTGTCTATTAAACAGAGACATCACACATTCAGCTTAAGGTGCAAAGCCACTGATATGATAGCTCATCAACAAATGTTGGAGGCTATAATTCACCCAACTGCACAGAAGAAACAACATGGTAAATCAGCTATACTCCAATAAAAATTTTTTTAAAACTTAGGGCTTGTGAAAAACTAAAAAAAAATTTTAAGTCACCTGCATGGATGTATTAGAGCTGAAATCCAAATATAGATCTGATTCCTAAACCTGCATCTTAATTACCGCACAATACTGTCTCCCGCTTGAATGGCAAATGAAGAAATGAACGAGTATGGTTAACTAATATTTCAGCCCCTGTCCCACATTCACACACATCTATTCTTTCTCTGTGAGTCACAAATACCTCTGTTTTCATTTCCTTGCTATCACAACAAAGCACCACAAACTCGGTGACATCAAACAGAAGTTGATTCTCTCCCAACACAGGAGGCTAAAAATCGTACATCAAGGGGTGGGCCGTGTCATTCGTCCGCCATTCCCAGACCTGTGAGATGAAGAGATTAGTGGTAGCCAGGGTTTAGGGAGGGAGGTGGGATGAATTAGGAAACTGCAGCCCATGTGGTGAGGGGAGAACTCTGGGTCTGGATTGTGGTGGTTACCCAAATCTTAACACATGATAAAACTGTATATATAACAACATGGGCACACACACACACACACACAGAGGCATATAAAAGCTGATGAAATGAGAATAAATGCTATAGATTCTACCAGTGCCACTTCCTGGGTTATGATGGTGTACTACAGCTATGCAATTTGTTAGCATTGGGGGAAGTGGGTTGAAGGCATGCAGGTCCTCAATGGACTATTTTTTTCAACTTCCCGTGGGTCTGGAACTAGTTAGTAATGAAGAGCTTTAGAGAATAACTGATTTTCATTCTCTACATAGGTTGCCTGAATTAGTTTAGCTAGAATCCTCAAAAAAAAAAAAAAAAAAATTCTGTGACAGGTATTTTAAGCCAACTCACTCAACACTTAAGGAAACTGAAAATTATTTAATAGTGGTTAATAGAAGAATCTCTAGACCCCAATGACCTGGACTCTACTTAGCTCCACAACCACTTAGCAGCTACTTGCCCAGCAAGTGACCTATTCCTTCTGTGCCTTGGTTTCCTTGTCTATTAAACAGAGACATCACACATTCAGCTTAAGGTGCAAAGCCACTGATATGATAGCTCATCAACAAATGTTGGAGGCTATAATTCACCCAACTGCACAGAAGAAACAACATGGTAAATCAGCTATACTCCAATAAAAATTTTTTTAAAACTTAGGGCTTGTGAAAAACTAAAAAAAAATTTTAAGTCACCTGCATGGATGTATTAGAGCTGAAATCCAAATATAGATCTGATTCCTAAACCTGCATCTTAATTACCGCACAATACTGTCTCCCGCTTGAATGGCAAATGAAGAAATGAACGAGTATGGTTAACTAATATTTCAGCCCCTGTCCCACATTCACACACATCTATTCTTTCTCTGTGAGTCACAAATACCTCTGTTTTCATTTCCTTGCTATCACAACAAAGCACCACAAACTCGGTGACATCAAACAGAAGTTGATTCTCTCCCAACACAGGAGGCTAAAAATCGTACATCAAGGGGTGGGCCGTGTCATTCGTCCGCCATTCCCAGACCTGTGGGAGAATCCTCCCTTGCCTCTTTCAGCTCTGGTGGTGGCCATCCATCATTAACCTTCCTTAGCTTCCAGCTGCACTACTCCCATCACTGCCCCACACACCCTCCAGGGCCATATTTCCTCTGTGCCTCTTCTCCTTTTCTCTTAAAGACACCAGTCAGATTGGATCAAGGCCTACCTGACTCCAGTATGGCCTTCTTCTAAGCTACATCAGTAAAGACCCTACTTCCAAGGATGGCCCTGGTGGTCCAAGGGCTAAGGTTCCACATTGCCATTGCAGGGGACCCAGGTTTGATCCCTGGTCTGGGAAGTAGATCTCACATATACCACAACTAAGAGTCTACATACTGCAACTTTAGATCCTACATGCTGCAACAAAGATCAAAGATCCCACATGCTACAAGTAAGATCCAGTGCAGCCAAATCAATAAATATAATTTTTAAAGACCTCACTCCCATAAGATCGCAGGTACCAAGAGTTAGCATGCCATCATATCTTTCAGGAGGGGACACCATTTAACCCACAAGTCTCAAACATGGTTTCAAAGTCATTTCAGATCCCATCTGCCCCATTCTCCATCCAGCATTGGAACCTTCTGTACCCCTCCCCTAATGCAGACAAGCTTTCTGCAGTTCACTGTTTATTAAAACGTGAAGCCTGTTCATGGAAATTTCTGGCACAGATGGGTGCTTCTCTTCGAGAGCAGGTTCAGCTTCCTAGCACAAATCCCACATGCTCAGGGGCTTCTGGGGGAGTAGGAAACATGCTTCCCAGTTGTCATTTCCAGCCACTTAAGTGATCATTTATGGCAGGACATAAAAATTATCACTGTTTTGAAATAGACACTAAGCTGGCATTCCAGGTAATGATACCTCCAGGCCAACTCATACTTTTTCTAGAGCTTCAATTATGAGGATGAGATTGGTGTTTAATTCAGTCCTCTGTCTACCAGAGGTGGTGTCTAAGATGAATGCCGCCCCTCTTTTGACTATGCTCAGCTGAACAGATTGTTCTTCTTTTCCCTCTTCCCTCAATAGTTGATAAAATCAAGAGCATGATCCAAAACAGTAGGTACCCACACAGGACACTGTATCCTGATGCCCGCGGACAAGAACACAGAGCCCTGAGTTACAGAATCCAGGTTCCAGGCCAGGCTCAATCCCTTTCAGCATGTGGCCCCACTTTTCCTGGGATTCAGGTCTTTCATCTGTCCCTCAGAGGTGACAGTAATACCTATCTCTTTGGGGTTTGTCTACATACCATGTGGCATAAGGACTGATGCTGAGATCTTATTCCTCGAATTCAAAGACATTTAAAGAGAAAAAGGAGACGTGCCCGCAAAGAACTGATTCATTTCTCCCGTCCAAGATTTGTAGACAAGCCGTCTCCACCCCACTAAAGTTCAGAAATGAAAGTAAACTCTTCACCTCAAAGCGGCGGGAGAGCTGCTCCATCAAGGAAAACAACAACAACAATACTGTTTCTACTATAACTTAGCAAGCACTTTCATGCCTTTGGAAAAGTCCCAGCCACCTGGGAAGCAGGCATTGCTGTTTCTCCTTCAAGGACTCATCAGTGTACACAGTTTCCCGTTTACAGGAGGGAAGCAGGATGCTGCTCAGGTGCAAACACAGACTCTGGCACTAGATGGTTGGGGTCAGAGTCCCAGCATCATCGCATGATTTTTTAATTTCATGGGGACTAGGCTTCCTCATCTGCAATATAGGGATGATACTGCAGCAACTCCATCTTATAAAATGCACATAGCACCAACTCCATTAACAGACTAAATGAGTTAAAATATGTAGAGAGATTTGATCATTGTCTGACTCACACTAACTACCATATGCATTTATTAAATAAACAAACACATGGTAAGCTCTCAGTAAATATAAGTTATTAATGTCTATATATTATTGGCTGTCTCCATGGTCAGCAAACTCTGGCCCATAGAACAAATCTGGCCTTCTCCATTTTCATGTATACAAAGTCTTACTGGGAACTTTCCTGGTAGTCCAGTGGCTAAGAATCTGCCTGCCAATATGGGGGACATGAGTTCAATCCCTGATCCAGCAAGCTTCCACATATCATGGAGCAACTAAGCCTGTGTACCCTACAACCTGTACTCTGCAACAAGAGAAGCTCCCACAATGAGAAGCCCACGCACAGCAATTAGAGAGTAGCCACACTTGCCACAAGAGAAAGCTCACATGCAGCAACAAAGACCCAACACAAAACAATAAATAAAAGTTTTAAAAAGTTTGATTGGAACCCATCCATGTCCATTCATACCCAAGTATCATCTGAGGCTACTTTTAGCTATACAGGGCAGAGCTGGGTAATAAATAGGGTGCAATAAATACCCGTGGCGTGTGTAGCCGCAAGTATTGACCATGTGGCCCTTTACAAAAATGTTCACCAATCTCTGGCCTGTCTCCTTGACCAGATTCTAAGCTCTTTCAAGACAAGAACTGAGGTCTTTTTCACTTATTCCCAATGTCTAGCACCATGGGCAGCATCCAGCAGATGCTTCAGAAGCATTTACGCAAACAATACATAACTATCTGAAGCCCTATTTGACATATCAGGACAAAAGCTACAATAACCCCCATCATTAAATACTTGCCACATGTCCAACACCACACCAGTGCTTTATCCAATTAAATCATTCACTCTTCACCTCACATCTCAGATCCAGGGACTATTATCCTCCCAAGACTCTGGCACTAGATGGTTGGGGTCAGAGTCCCAGCATCATCGCATGATTTTTTAATTTCATGGGGACTAGGCTTCCTCATCTGCAATATAGGGATGATACTGCAGCAACTCCATCTTATAAAATGCACATAGCACCAACTCCATTAACAGACTAAATGAGTTAAAATATGTAGAGAGATTTGATCATTGTCTGACTCACACTAACTACCATATGCATTTATTAAATAAACAAACACATGGTAAGCTCTCAGTAAATATAAGTTATTAATGTCTATATATTATTGGCTGTCTCCATGGTCAGCAAACTCTGGCCCATAGAACAAATCTGGCCTTCTCCATTTTCATGTATACAAAGTCTTACTGGGAACTTTCCTGGTAGTCCAGTGGCTAAGAATCTGCCTGCCAATATGGGGGACATGAGTTCAATCCCTGATCCAGCAAGCTTCCACATATCATGGAGCAACTAAGCCTGTGTACCCTACAACCTGTACTCTGCAACAAGAGAAGCTCCCACAATGAGAAGCCCACGCACAGCAATTAGAGAGTAGCCACACTTGCCACAAGAGAAAGCTCACATGCAGCAACAAAGACCCAACACAAAACAATAAATAAAAGTTTTAAAAAGTTTGATTGGAACCCATCCATGTCCATTCATACCCAAGTATCATCTGAGGCTACTTTTAGCTATACAGGGCAGAGCTGGGTAATAAATAGGGTGCAATAAATACCCGTGGCGTGTGTAGCCGCAAGTATTGACCATGTGGCCCTTTACAAAAATGTTCACCAATCTCTGGCCTGTCTCCTTGACCAGATTCTAAGCTCTTTCAAGACAAGAACTGAGGTCTTTTTCACTTATTCCCAATGTCTAGCACCATGGGCAGCATCCAGCAGATGCTTCAGAAGCATTTACGCAAACAATACATAACTATCTGAAGCCCTATTTGACATATCAGGACAAAAGCTACAATAACCCCCATCATTAAATACTTGCCACATGTCCAACACCACACCAGTGCTTTATCCAATTAAATCATTCACTCTTCACCTCACATCTCAGATCCAGGGACTATTATCCTCCCAATTTTGCACACAATGAGACAAGTTGAGAAGCCAGAAAACTACACAAAGTGACATCAGCAACATGTCATAAAATGCTGAAGTTCCGTCTTTGGTGTGCTAACTCAAAATCCTCTGTGCTCCCTACCCAGGAGTTTAACATTTTGAAAAAAAAAAAAAAACTGTTTCTCTGTTTGCCTATGGTTATGTGCTTCCAACTGCATTTTGCACTCCTTTTACTCTGGTGTCTCCTGATCAAAGAGCCTAGGATCAACCATCCCATAAGAATCTCTTCCATTTGCCTCAAAGTTCCAGGTCTTCACTGGGTCCACACTGTGCCAACCTTGCAGTTAGCAAAGTAAAGCCAACCAAACAGTCTCATCATCATCTGTCTTTCCAAGTGAAAACTGCATGGTGTCCCTTTTTCTGCAGCGAGTCAGGTGCCAGTAAGAGGACTGACTAATGAGCTGCACTCAATGGCCTATTCTTGGATAGACTTTACAATAGTCATTGACTTGGGGCAAATGAACAAGGTGAATACGTGACATTTTAGAAATCAAATTGGCCATTTATCCTTACCATTAATATGAGATCTCTTTTATTTTCTGGCACAGAGCTTTATCACAGATCTTGCCTGTAGATAAAAGGGTTTATTGTAGTTTATTCTCAGATTCACCCATCCCCTCCTACACCTCAGACCTCAGCCCCTTGCTCAATGAACAGTGCCTCCTGCCACCTCCCCCTCATTTTGTCCACTACCTTGCATCTCAGCTCTCCCCAGATGGAAACAGAACAAAGCCTTGATTCACGCTTACAAGAACATCACCAAGGAGAACCACCTACCTAGCATTAAACTATAAAGCAGTTAGCTTATTGTTACAGGCTAACACATGATCACCTAAGTCCATGATCACTTCACTTTCCTCTCGAAAAGCAAGAGAAAAACAGTCTCTATGATGTCAACTACCCTCTGAAAAAAAATAAAAGAATATGCTTGGGCTTCCCTGGTGGTCCAGTGAGTAAAGAGTCCACCTTGCAGTGCCAGGGGCACTGGTTCAATCCCTGGCCTGGGAAGATCTCACATGATGCAGAGTGGCTGGGCTGGTGTATCCAGTTAGGAGTCAATGCTCTGGAGCGCATGCACCCAGAGCCAGTGCTCTGCAGCGAGAGAGGCCACTATGATGGAAGGCCCACACAGGCCAAAGAATAAAGACGAATGAAAATAATAAATAACTAAGAAAGAGTTCATGGCATGAAGTTTAAAAAAAATGGGAAGAAAAAGAATATGCTGTATTTAAAAAGTTGGCTTAAAAGAGAAATGCAGAAGAATCAACCCTAATGAGGTGGCTGGATCTAGAACGTATCATCAAAAGTGAAGTCAGTCAGAAAGAGAAGGACAAATACAGTATATTAACACATATATATGGAATCTAGTAGGATGGTGATGATGGCACACGCAGTGAAGCGACAGAAAGACAGACATGGACAGTGGACATATGGACATTGTGGGGAAGGAACAGTGGGTGAGAGGCGTAAAGGAAGTAGCATGAAGGCCTGCACTATCATAAGTGAAGAAAATAGCTCTAGTCATTGCTCTGTGAGAAAAGGGGATCCTTCAGGGGTGCTGTGTGATGGTCGGGAGGGGAGGGAAGGGGGGGATATACATATGACTAATCTGGGAACATACATATCTGTAAACAACAAAACTCTGTAAAAGTTAAAAGTAAAATAAAGGTTAAAAAAAAAAAAAGTTGGCTTAAAACTCAACATTCAAAAAATGAAGATCATGGCATCCAGTCTCATCACTTCATGGCAGATAAAAAGGGAAGCAGTGACTGATATTCTTTTCTTGGGCTCCAAAATCACTGCAAACAGTGACTGCAGTCATGAAATTAAAAGATGTTAGCTCCTTGGAAACAAAGCTATGACAAACCTAGTCAGTATATTACAAAGCAGAGACACCACTTTGCTGGCAGAAGTCCATATAAGCAAGGCTATGGTTTTCCCAGTAATTATGTATGGATATAAGACTTAGACCATAGGGAAGGCTGAACACTGAAGAACTGATGCTTTTGAACTGCGGTGTTGAAGAAGACCCTGGAGAGTCCTGTAGACAGCAAGGAGATCAAACCAACAATCCTAAAGGAAATCAACCCTGAATACTCATTAGAAGGGCTGATGCTGAAACTCCAATACTTTGGCCACCTGATAAACTATGAAAACGTCCAGAGAAGGTCCTATGATGGAAGGCCTGGGAAGATCTCACATGATGCAGAGTGGCTGGGCTGGTGTATCCAGTTAGGAGTCAATGCTCTGGAGCGCATGCACCCAGAGCCAGTGCTCTGCAGCGAGAGAGGCCACTATGATGGAAGGCCCACACAGGCCAAAGAATAAAGACGAATGAAAATAATAAATAACTAAGAAAGAGTTCATGGCATGAAGTTTAAAAAAAATGGGAAGAAAAAGAATATGCTGTATTTAAAAAGTTGGCTTAAAAGAGAAATGCAGAAGAATCAACCCTAATGAGGTGGCTGGATCTAGAACGTATCATCAAAAGTGAAGTCAGTCAGAAAGAGAAGGACAAATACAGTATATTAACACATATATATGGAATCTAGTAGGATGGTGATGATGGCACACGCAGTGAAGCGACAGAAAGACAGACATGGACAGTGGACATATGGACATTGTGGGGAAGGAACAGTGGGTGAGAGGCGTAAAGGAAGTAGCATGAAGGCCTGCACTATCATAAGTGAAGAAAATAGCTCTAGTCATTGCTCTGTGAGAAAAGGGGATCCTTCAGGGGTGCTGTGTGATGGTCGGGAGGGGAGGGAAGGGGGGGATATACATATGACTAATCTGGGAACATACATATCTGTAAACAACAAAACTCTGTAAAAGTTAAAAGTAAAATAAAGGTTAAAAAAAAAAAAAGTTGGCTTAAAACTCAACATTCAAAAAATGAAGATCATGGCATCCAGTCTCATCACTTCATGGCAGATAAAAAGGGAAGCAGTGACTGATATTCTTTTCTTGGGCTCCAAAATCACTGCAAACAGTGACTGCAGTCATGAAATTAAAAGATGTTAGCTCCTTGGAAACAAAGCTATGACAAACCTAGTCAGTATATTACAAAGCAGAGACACCACTTTGCTGGCAGAAGTCCATATAAGCAAGGCTATGGTTTTCCCAGTAATTATGTATGGATATAAGACTTAGACCATAGGGAAGGCTGAACACTGAAGAACTGATGCTTTTGAACTGCGGTGTTGAAGAAGACCCTGGAGAGTCCTGTAGACAGCAAGGAGATCAAACCAGTCAATCCTAAAGGAAATCAACCCTGAATACTCATTAGAAGGGCTGATGCTGAAACTCCAATACTTTGGCCACCTGATGAGGAGAGTCAATTCACTGGAAAAGACCCTGACACAGGAAAAGATTGAGGGCAGGAGGAGAAAGGGGCGACAGAGGATGAGACGGTTGGATGGCATCACAGACTCCATGTACATGAGTCTGAACAAACTCCAGGACATAGTGAAGGACAGGGAAGCCTGATGTGCTGTAGTCCATGGGGTTGCAAAGAGTTGGACATGACTGAGTGACTGACAACAACAACATGCTGTGTCACACTGAGTAATCGTCCTCTGAGGAATCAGATTGGTACATGTGAACAGCTGCATTATCTCCTGGGAATATTAACCTTGCCTGTTTATGGCCACCTCAACCCTTCAGTTAGGCTGAGTTTCCCCAGAAGGCTTCTTTGGCAGCTCTGATGGTAAAGAATCTTGCCTACAGTGAAAAAGACCCAGGTTCAATCCCTAGGTTGGGAAGATTCTCTGGAAAAGGAAATGGCAACCCACTCCAGTATTCTTGCCTGGAGAATTCCATGGGCAGAGGAGCCTAACAGGCTACAGTCCATGGGGTCACAAAAAGAGTTGGAGACAACTGAGCAACTAACACAACAGTTTCCCTCGAAGCAGACCCAAGGCAAGGACGCAGATGAATTCACTCACTTGGGAAATGCTGGTGTTGGAGTAAAAAAGAAAAGCTGGGATGAGAAGGAAGAAGTTCAAGGTGCTCTAGGGAGCCAGTTGCTGCTGTAGACAAGCGGAGCTCAACTTCATGGCAGATAAAAAGGGAAGCAGTGACTGATATTCTTTTCTTGGGCTCCAAAATCACTGCAAACAGTGACTGCAGTCATGAAATTAAAAGATGTTAGCTCCTTGGAAACAAAGCTATGACAAACCTAGTCAGTATATTACAAAGCAGAGACACCACTTTGCTGGCAGAAGTCCATATAAGCAAGGCTATGGTTTTCCCAGTAATTATGTATGGATATAAGACTTAGACCATAGGGAAGGCTGAACACTGAAGAACTGATGCTTTTGAACTGCGGTGTTGAAGAAGACCCTGGAGAGTCCTGTAGACAGCAAGGAGATCAAACCAGTCAATCCTAAAGGAAATCAACCCTGAATACTCATTAGAAGGGCTGATGCTGAAACTCCAATACTTTGGCCACCTGATGAGGAGAGTCAATTCACTGGAAAAGACCCTGACACAGGAAAAGATTGAGGGCAGGAGGAGAAAGGGGCGACAGAGGATGAGACGGTTGGATGGCATCACAGACTCCATGTACATGAGTCTGAACAAACTCCAGGACATAGTGAAGGACAGGGAAGCCTGATGTGCTGTAGTCCATGGGGTTGCAAAGAGTTGGACATGACTGAGTGACTGACAACAACAACATGCTGTGTCACACTGAGTAATCGTCCTCTGAGGAATCAGATTGGTACATGTGAACAGCTGCATTATCTCCTGGGAATATTAACCTTGCCTGTTTATGGCCACCTCAACCCTTCAGTTAGGCTGAGTTTCCCCAGAAGGCTTCTTTGGCAGCTCTGATGGTAAAGAATCTTGCCTACAGTGAAAAAGACCCAGGTTCAATCCCTAGGTTGGGAAGATTCTCTGGAAAAGGAAATGGCAACCCACTCCAGTATTCTTGCCTGGAGAATTCCATGGGCAGAGGAGCCTAACAGGCTACAGTCCATGGGGTCACAAAAAGAGTTGGAGACAACTGAGCAACTAACACAACAGTTTCCCTCGAAGCAGACCCAAGGCAAGGACGCAGATGAATTCACTCACTTGGGAAATGCTGGTGTTGGAGTAAAAAAGAAAAGCTGGGATGAGAAGGAAGAAGTTCAAGGTGCTCTAGGGAGCCAGTTGCTGCTGTAGACAAGCGGAGCTCAAGTTCACGGACAGCTCTGGGAGTCAGGGAAGGGACATGACTCAGACTCTCAACCAAGAAACAGGGACATGGGGACACTGATCTACCTACCTACCATGTGCCATTCACTGAAGACGGCTTGCCCCCTGCCCCAACACACACACACACACACACACACACACACACACACACACACACAGCTCAAGTAGACACTCTATCAATACCCCTGCCCCAGGTAGAGTCATATGTGTGCACAGGTAGTCATAGGTGTTCTCTGTGTAGAAGTTAGCACCAAGTGCACACGTGTGAAACACAGACTATGTCAGCTCATCCTCTACACCCCAATTATACCATTGCCAAACACACACCTACGCAAACAAGCCAGGATGGCTCTTTCCAATGATTTTCTTCTCCAGATAGGGCATATTGCCTTCTTCTATTTAAAATGACCTCAACAACTCAGATTTTGTACCACAAAGACAGAATATAGTGGAAGGGCACCAGGTTCCCATCCTGTATCTATATACCCAATTTATAGCGCTCACCTCAAGTCTCAGCCTGTGGCATTCTTGGTGGACAGGAAAGTCTAGCCTCCTGGCTATTCAGGAAATACCTTATAACAGAATTATTTGAGTGCACATTTCCTGGCATTCTGTGGCCTTCAGCAGGGCAGAGGCACCCTGAGGAGAAGCTGTTCCTTAGAATCAGCAAGCACATTATGAACAGCACTTCATTTTCTGTTTGGAGGGTTTTCTCAACAAGTCTTCATTTCCGTAATAAACTGCCTAATCCTGACCATTTTCCCCACAGAGTAGTGATTAAGTCTGTCACCCTTATTATTGTGGGGTGGGGGGGTGGCATGGGGGTTGTCTCATTCCCATTAAAATGACCTCATTGCTGCTCACTCACAAATCCCTGCAATTACGTGCTGAGTCTTGGTCAACTGAGCAACTAACACAACAGTTTCCTAAGGCCCAAGCAGAATGAATTCACTCACTTGGGAAATGCTGGTGTTGGAGTAAAAAAGAAAAGCTGGGATGAGAAGGAAGAAGTTCAAGGTGCTCTAGGGAGCCAGTTGCTGCTGTAGACAAGCGGAGCTCAAGTTCACGGACAGCTCTGGGAGTCAGGGAAGGGACATGACTCAGACTCTCAACCAAGAAACAGGGACATGGGGACACTGATCTACCTACCTACCATGTGCCATTCACTGAAGACGGCTTGCCCCCTGCCCCAACACACACACACACACACACACACACACACACACACACACACACAGCTCAAGTAGACACTCTATCAATACCCCTGCCCCAGGTAGAGTCATATGTGTGCACAGGTAGTCATAGGTGTTCTCTGTGTAGAAGTTAGCACCAAGTGCACACGTGTGAAACACAGACTATGTCAGCTCATCCTCTACACCCCAATTATACCATTGCCAAACACACACCTACGCAAACAAGCCAGGATGGCTCTTTCCAATGATTTTCTTCTCCAGATAGGGCATATTGCCTTCTTCTATTTAAAATGACCTCAACAACTCAGATTTTGTACCACAAAGACAGAATATAGTGGAAGGGCACCAGGTTCCCATCCTGTATCTATATACCCAATTAATAGCGCTCACCTCAAGTCTCAGCCTGTGGCATTCTTGGTGGACAGGAAAGTCTAGCCTCCTGGCTATTCAGGAAATACCTTATAACAGAATTATTTGAGTGCACATTTCCTGGCATTCTGTGGCCTTCAGCAGGGCAGAGGCACCCTGAGGAGAAGCTGTTCCTTAGAATCAGCAAGCACATTATGAACAGCACTTCATTTTCTGTTTGGAGGGTTTTCTCAACAAGTCTTCATTTCCGTAATAAACTGCCTAATCCTGACCATTTTCCCCACAGAGTAGTGATTAAGTCTGTCACCCTTATTATTGTGGGGTGGGGGGGTGGCATGGGGGTTGTCTCATTCCCATTAAAATGACCTCATTGCTGCTCACTCACAAATCCCTGCAATTACGTGCTGAGTCTTGGTGGGTTGAAAAGCCAAGTGGAGAAAACTTCACCTTTCTTTTCTACTTGTGAGTAAATTTAGACATTTCTGGCCAAGTTCAAGAGTCACTGGTCATAAAATAAAGGTTTAAAAAAAAAAAAAAAAAGAGTCACTGGTCTCTTTGGAGCTTGGCACCAAGGTGTTGGTGAGGAAGGAGTTGAGTCTCGTGTGAAATTATCAGCACCAGTGCTATTTTTTTTCTTTTCTTTATTGTATTTTGAAGATAAGATGACATTTGGGGGGGCACTTCTATTGGTCGTTCATTTATCCATTTTCATCCATCTTTGTTCTTTGGCTCCTGTGGGCCTCCCATCACAGTGGCCTCTGTTGTCGCAGAGCACCGGCTCTGGGCACATGCGCTCCAGAGCTCTGGCTCGGTAATTGGACACATCGGTCCAGCCGCTCCGTGGCACGTGGGATCTTCCCGTGCCAGGGATTGAATCCGCGCCCCTTGCACTGCCAGGTGGTGTCCTCACCCACTGGACCACCAGGGAAGCCCCAGCACTAGTTTTAATGAGACAACTGTGTGAATACCTGTAACTTCTCAAGCTCAGCAAACCAGCTATGGAAGGAACAGGAGGGTCATTATTTTTTTCCAATATGAGTATTCATGGTGACATTGAGCTGGCTTTAACTAGATAATTAAAAAAATATATTGATTATTTGCAAGGCAGGGACATGCCCGACTAAGTACCATCTCAGTCATGCTGAGAATGAGCAACAATTAGTGCTGGGCCCCCATATTCGAGAGCTATATGGATGACATTCCTAGCACTCATATGTGGTTTTATTTTCCATAAAATTATCTCCGAGAGGGTGGAACCTTAAAAAATTTGAGTGCACATTTCCTGGCATTCTGTGGCCTTCAGCAGGGCAGAGGCACCCTGAGGAGAAGCTGTTCCTTAGAATCAGCAAGCACATTATGAACAGCACTTCATTTTCTGTTTGGAGGGTTTTCTCAACAAGTCTTCATTTCCGTAATAAACTGCCTAATCCTGACCATTTTCCCCACAGAGTAGTGATTAAGTCTGTCACCCTTATTATGGTGGGGGGGGGGGGTGGCATGGGGGTTGTCTCATTCCCATTAAAATGACCTCATTGCTGCTCACTCACAAATCCCTGCAATTACGTGCTGAGTCTTGGTGGGTTGAAAAGCCAAGTGGAGAAAACTTCACCTTTCTTTTCTACT
Organism: Tragulus kanchil; assembly: GCA_022376925.1. NCBI lineage: Eukaryota > Metazoa > Chordata > Mammalia > Artiodactyla > Tragulidae > Tragulus > Tragulus kanchil. The sequence continues at coordinate 174,857,534 of JAIOJX010000030.1, forward strand.
TGTGAGTAAATTTAGACATTTCTGGCCAAGTTCAAGAGTCACTGGTCATAAAATAAAGGTTTAAAAAAAAAAAAAAAAAGAGTCACTGGTCTCTTTGGAGCTTGGCACCAAGGTGTTGGTGAGGAAGGAGTTGAGTCTCGTGTGAAATTATCAGCACCAGTGCTATTTTTTTTCTTTTCTTTATTGTATTTTGAAGATAAGATGACATTTGGGGGGGCACTTCTATTGGTCGTTCATTTATCCATTTTCATCCATCTTTGTTCTTTGGCTCCTGTGGGCCTCCCATCACAGTGGCCTCTGTTGTCGCAGAGCACCGGCTCTGGGCACATGCGCTCCAGAGCTCTGGCTCGGTAATTGGACACATCGGTCCAGCCGCTCCGTGGCACGTGGGATCTTCCCGTGCCAGGGATTGAATCCGCGCCCCTTGCACTGCCAGGTGGTGTCCTCACCCACTGGACCACCAGGGAAGCCCCAGCACTAGTTTTAATGAGACAACTGTGTGAATACCTGTAACTTCTCAAGCTCAGCAAACCAGCTATGGAAGGAACAGGAGGGTCATTATTTTTTTCCAATATGAGTATTCATGGTGACATTGAGCTGGCTTTAACTAGATAATTAAAAAAATATATTGATTATTTGCAAGGCAGGGACATGCCCGACTAAGTACCATCTCAGTCATGCTGAGAATGAGCAACAATTCGCAGCTGCTGGGCCCCCCCATATTCGAGAGCTATATGGATGACATTCCTAGCACTCATATGTGGTTTTATTTTCCATAAAATTATCTCCTTGCTTAAAAAAAGTGGGGTGTTTAATGATCCTATTATCTAGAAATCTACCAGCTAATGTATTCCTGCCAAATACAGAATGGATGGTTCAGAAGGGAAAAAGGCCAACACGATGAGCATGTCCCTACCAGGCAGAAGAGGCAGCCAAGAACCCAAGTCACATGAGCTATGCTTCCTTGACAGCTTTGGATTATTAGGAAAACAATTGCCAAGACATAAACTAAGACGTCAGATAACAGGTTGTCTTTCCAACAGTTAGAACGTCCCACGGAAAGCCCTCTGACAGAGCCACTCTCTCCCAGGACTGATTTACAGAGCATCATTCCCAGGAATAAAAAGCAGTTAAGTTTAATTTATAGTAACCCAGGGCTAACCAAGGAAGTGGAGTCAGCAGCTAGCTGGCACTAGAGTGAAAGATGTACTCGGCTATTCATGTCAATCTCTCCATTTTATTAATCACTGGACATCAAAGACACCCAGCTACCCAGCTGATTATTACCACTTTGCCCTTCTATCAAAACGACGTAGCTATCCAAATTCTCCGTGATCAAACGTCACCTGTCCTTGATGAAAGAGACTCAAAAATCACCTAGCCCCCTTCCTCTGGGTTTACAAGTAGCAAGAGGGATGCTCCAAATGATCAAGTCACTATTTGAGATCAACAGACCAGTTCACGGTGAAGCAGTACTAGAACTTGGGGCCCTACCTTTAGCCTAGGTCTCTGTGTTTCCCCACTTCTGAAGGCCAGGAACTCTGAATTTGGGGAGATGGCTACTAACCACACTGGCCAGGGTTGTCAGTAACATATAATGAGCCAGATCTTAAGCCTCAGCTTGTGGGTTAATTAGGAGCACCCAGAGGCTTCATTAATAACACTCAGATCCCTAGGGTGCTCCTGAGTACACTGAAGAAGTAACTTAATAAGCAAAGTTACTGTGAAATAAACATCCATTGATCTTTTTCTCATCACTGTGGTAATATATAAGGCTCCTGAGGGAGACTCTGGCCACCCTCCAGGAGAAAATAAGTCTTGGACTTCACCTGTTTGAGGATGGAGACAGGACCCAAATGACCTCCTAACATCTCTCCTGGCCCTGAGATTCTATGCACTAAACTTATATATTTCAAGACTGAATTACAGTAGCATTCTTATAAGTTCATAAAAATTTTAACCTTCTATTTCTCTAGCTTTTCACTGGTCATAAAGTATGTTCTGTTATACAAATTCATTACGTTCTAATAACTCTTTGAGGGTACAAAGGCAGGAATAAAATATTTTCAACAATCCTAGGGTGGATAGAGGAATCTGCCAGCCAGTGCAGGGGACACAGGTTCGATCCCTAGCCCGGGAAGATTCTACTTGCAGTGGAGCAATGAGGCATGACCACTACCAAGCACGCACTCTACAGCCCATGAGCCACAACCCATGAGCCCCTGGGCCACAACCACTGAAGCTCACACACCACAACTAGAGACTAGGCCCCACTCTCCTCAACTAGAGAAAGCCTGCCTAGCAACAAAGGCCCAACGAAGCTAAAAATAAAAATAAAAGATGAATAAATAACTAATGCTAAAAAAAGAATGCCAAGTCAGAGAGACATGGATCCACACTTTGGTTCTGCTCCTCACTATCAGTGACCAGACTAACTTCTCTGAGCCTCTGTTTCTTCACTACTAAACTGCATATTATTATCATTATTATAGCAAGAGGTGATAAGACTCATTCATTAACAACATAGCCTGGATGCCCAGAGTCCTATTCCAGACTTCCTTCTATCCTCTCACTCCACTTCTAAACTTTCTTTGCCCATCTATTCTCCTACATTAACCACAGCTTTTATTTCCTGTATCTAAATGATTTGACCTCTGGAGGTTGCTGACTAGCCAGTCCCCAGAGAGAATCAATAACTTAGCCCAAGATATACTTTTCAAATACAAGCTAACCAAGTCTGAACCCATATCCGCAACCACCGTGAGAGCATGTTGGACTCACACACTCCAGGACACGAGCTACGTTCTGTAACGACCCCAGGCTCAGGAACCAGGGAACTGAAGACAGCCCTGATGCCCCAGAGCCCCCAACATTATTCAAGTTGGCCACCTCTAAGCCTGTTACCCTCCCTCATGTGTTCCTTTTCTCAGAAACCACCAAGTGTCCACGTTTTCACTATAGTTCCTTCATTTCCTTCTGTCCCAACAGACTCTGGTGCTTCCCATGTGACCCTCCCCGTCACAATGGTATGACTGGGTCCCCTCATCTTTGAGGTAAGATCAGTAATAAACTATTTTTCCAGGGGCAATCATCCCTTGGTCTGTTGCCCTCACTACACCTCAAATGATTCTTCTATTCCCATGCTACACGTTAGGGCACCTCCACCACCTCTCACCCGCTTCAGTGCCAGTACAGGGAAGGGCACACCGCCATTAGTCCATAAGCAGCTGTCATAGGAAATACTATGTGTCAGGCTTCACTGGTGGTCCAGGGGTTAAGAATCCACCCTGCCATGCAGGGGACAGTGGTTTGGTCCCTGCCAAGCCAGGAAGATCCAACATACCACAGAGCAATGAAGCCTGCACACTACAACTGCTGAGCCTGCACTCTAGAGCCCAGGGGTGGCGGCAGCTGAGCCCTTGCCCTGCCACTACCAAGCCTAGCGCCTGTGCTCCTTAATCAGAGAGGTCACTGCAAGGAGAAGCCCACACACTGCAGTGAAGTGTGTGTGGCCCTCGCTCGTCAAGACTGGAGAAAGCCCACATGCAATGGCAGGGACCCACTGTAGCCAAAAAATTAAATAAATAAATCTTAAAAAAAAAAAAACTATATGTCAGCCTGGCCAGACCACAGGGCCCAGATGTTTGATCAAGCATTATTCCAGATGCTTCTATAAAGGTTTTATCATTTAAATCAACCCACTTGGAGTCAAAGCTGATTGCTCTCCATAATAGGGGTGGGCTTTACCCCATCAGTTGAAAGCCTTAGGAAAACAAAGACTGACTTTTCCAAAGGAAGAAGAAATTCTACCATCTGACCATTTTGGGACTCAAACCACAACTCTTCTCTAGGTCTCCAGCCTGCTGAATTCCCCTGCAGATTCTGGACTTGCCAGCCTCCACAAATACATGAGTCAATTCCTAAAAAAAACACCTACCGACCCTTTTATGTATATAGATATGTATGGGAGGGGGTGTATACATCAAGAGAGGCCAATTTTATGGATTATAAGCTTACAACTCGTATTGCATAGAAGCACTTTTATATTGATAGTTTTTTTTAACTTTTTATTTCTTCTGAGAGTATAACTGATTAACCATGTTGTATCAGGTTCAGGTGGACAGCCAAGGGGCTCACCCATACCACCCAACATTTCTGACTCTGTTTCTCTGGAGAATTCTGACTACTACAGTCATGGTGAGGTTACATGTACACATGCGAGTGAACAAGAAGGCTCAATATCTGTTGCCCTCACTACACCTCAAATGATTCTTCTATTCCCATGCTACACGTTAGGGCCTTTGCTTCAGTGCCAGTACAGGAAGGGCACACCGCCATTAGTCCATAAGCAGCTGTCATAGGAAATACTATGTGTCAGGCTTCACTGGTGGTCCAGGGTTAAGAATCCACCCTGCCATGCAGGGGACAGTGGTTTGGTCCCTGCCAAGCCAGGAAGATCCAACATACCACAGAGCAATGAAGCCTGCACACTACAACTGCTGAGCCTGCACTCTAGAGCCCAGGGGTGGCGGCAGCTGAGCCCTTGCCCTGCCACTACCAAGCCTAGCGCCTGTGCTCCTTAATCAGAGAGGTCACTGCAAGGAGAAGCCCACACACTGCAGTGAAGTGTGTGTGGCCCTCGCTCGTCAAGACTGGAGAAAGCCCACATGCAATGGCAGGGACCCACTGTAGCCAAAAAATTAAATAAATAAATCTTAAAAAAAAAAAAACTATATGTCAGCCTGGCCAGACCACAGGGCCCAGATGTTTGATCAAGCATTATTCCAGATGCTTCTATAAAGGTTTTATCATTTAAATCAACCCACTTGGAGTCAAAGCTGATTGCTCTCCATAATAGGGGTGGGCTTTACCCCATCAGTTGAAAGCCTTAGGAAAACAAAGACTGACTTTTCCAAAGGAAGAAGAAATTCTACCATCTGACCATTTTGGGACTCAAACCACAACTCTTCTCTAGGTCTCCAGCCTGCTGAATTCCCCTGCAGATTCTGGACTTGCCAGCCTCCACAAATACATGAGTCAATTCCTAAAAAAAACACCTACCGACCCTTTTATGTATATAGATATGTATGGGAGGGGGTGTATACATCAAGAGAGGCCAATTTTATGGATTATAAGCTTACAACTCGTATTGCATAGAAGCACTTTTATATTGATAGTTTTTTTTAACTTTTTATTTCTTCTGAGAGTATAACTGATTAACCATGTTGTATCAGGTTCAGGTGGACAGCCAAGGGGCTCACCCATACCACCCAACATTTCTGACTCTGTTTCTCTGGAGAATTCTGACTACTACAGTCATGGTGAGGTTACATGTACACAGCGATGTCTGCAGTGAACAAGAAGGCTCATATAGCTACACTTCTCATTATCAGTAAAAATGACCCAAATAGTCATTTATGGTGGTTTGGATAAATACATACTGCTGCCATCATCACATGGAATACCAGATGGCAAAAAAAAATAGATGAACCACAGCTGCAGTAAACATGAACACATCTTCTTGGTGCTCTGTGACCATCTAGAAGAGTGGGATGGAGTGTGAGGTGGGAGGGAGGTCCAAGAGGAAGGGGACATATGTAGACCTATGGCTGATCCATGTTGATATATGGCAGAAACCAACACAATATTGTAAGGTAATTATCCTCCAATTAAAAATAACAGGGCTTCCCTGGTGGCTAAAGAGGGTAAAGAGTGGGTCAAGAGTCTGCCTTGCAGTGCAAGCAACACTGGTTCGATCCCTGGCCCGGGAAGGTCCCACATGCCGAGGAACGGCTGGACTGGTGTGTCCAATTGCGAGCCAGCACTCTGGAACGCGTGTGCCCAGAGCCAGTGTTCTGCAGTGAGAGAGACCACTGCAGTGGGAGGCCCACACAGGCCAGAGGATAAAGATGGATGAAAATAAACAATGACTTAGAGGCCAAAAAATAATAATAACAACATACTTTAAAAATAAATTACAAGCAAAAAGAATAGACATCTTGCAAGGACATGACTGACCAAGGCAAAACCTATCTCCAGTGCTAGAAGCCAGAACCTGATTATTCTAGAAGAATGTCCAGGAAGAGCTGGGAACCCCTGGCTGCTTTGGGAGTGGTCCCTGCTCTGTGTTGTTTCTTGATCTGGGGGCCAGTGACACTTGTTAACCCAATTGGTGAAAAACTTTATTGAGTTGTGTATTGATGATGTGTGCCCTTTCCTGTCTATGCATGACCTTTACAAAAGGTTGCCAAGAAAGAATAATAAAGACTGTTTATCATTATTCTACTCTGCAAACAACATCCAAGATACAGTGGGCATCTGTATATTAGAAACTCAGTGACATAGAAGACAAATGTTAAGCGTGAAAATCACCTTATATAACTGAGTATGTTAGATGTTTCCTAAACTGAATTTTGGAAAACATGCTATAGCATCTGGCTCGTGTCTCTGGAAATACTGAGAAGGCTCAGGCTCTTGAGCCTGCGAATCATCCCACCAGGTACATGAAGTGCTCTTCCTGCTCCCCTCCACCCACCCACCCACAGGGCACAGAGTCCCACAGAGAACCTGGCACAATCACCCTCTTGGCATCTAGGTTTTCTAAGAAAATGGAATTTCCCACTGTAATTATCTCAAGTGTCTCTGGGTGAGTAAACATGAACACATCTTCTTGGTGCTCTGTGACCATCTAGAAGAGTGGGATGGAGTGTGAGGTGGGAGGGAGGTCCAAGAGGAAGGGGACATATGTAGACCTATGGCTGATCCATGTTGATATATGGCAGAAACCAACACAATATTGTAAGGTAATTATCCTCCAATTAAAAATAACAGGGCTTCCCTGGTGGCTAAAGAGGGTAAAGAGTGGGTCAAGAGTCTGCCTTGCAGTGCAAGCAACACTGGTTCGATCCCTGGCCCGGGAAGGTCCCACATGCCGAGGAACGGCTGGACTGGTGTGTCCAATTGCGAGCCAGCACTCTGGAACGCGTGTGCCCAGAGCCAGTGTTCTGCAGTGAGAGAGACCACTGCAGTGGGAGGCCCACACAGGCCAGAGGATAAAGATGGATGAAAATAAACAATGACTTAGAGGCCAAAAAATAATAATAACAACATACTTTAAAAATAAATTACAAGCAAAAAGAATAGACATCTTGCAAGGACATGACTGACCAAGGCAAAACCTATCTCCAGTGCTAGAAGCCAGAACCTGATTATTCTAGAAGAATGTCCAGGAAGAGCTGGGAACCCCTGGCTGCTTTGGGAGTGGTCCCTGCTCTGTGTTGTTTCTTGATCTGGGGGCCAGTGACACTTGTTAACCCAATTGGTGAAAAACTTTATTGAGTTGTGTATTGATGATGTGTGCCCTTTCCTGTCTATGCATGACCTTTACAAAAGGTTGCCAAGAAAGAATAATAAAGACTGTTTATCATTATTCTACTCTGCAAACAACATCCAAGATACAGTGGGCATCTGTATATTAGAAACTCAGTGACATAGAAGACAAATGTTAAGCGTGAAAATCACCTTATATAACTGAGTATGTTAGATGTTTCCTAAACTGAATTTTGGAAAACATGCTATAGCATCTGGCTCGTGTCTCTGGAAATACTGAGAAGGCTCAGGCTCTTGAGCCTGCGAATCATCCCACCAGGTACATGAAGTGCTCTTCCTGCTCCCCTCCACCCACCCACCCACAGGGCACAGAGTCCCACAGAGAACCTGGCACAATCACCCTCTTGGCATCTAGGTTTTCTAAGAAAATGGAATTTCCCACTGTAATTATCTCAAGTGTCTCTGGGTGAGTTGAATAAATTAGACATGCAATCTGTACTACACACTTCAAGAACTGTGAGTTATTCCACAGACTTAAAAAGGAAAAAAAAAAATTAGGCAAATGAAAGAAAACTAGAAAATCACCATGCTGCCCAGACATGACAGCAAGCCTTCTTGGCTTTGGAACATGGTGGCAAGGGGACTGGTTTGAGTCTCGTCTTCTTTAGTAGCTGTGGGTGTTAAGAGTGAATTCACTCGTGGAAGATGGTGGTGGTATGCAATGGCTAAGTACTGCCTGACTCTTTGCGACCCCATGGACTGCAGTACACCAGGCTTCCCTGTCTTTCACTATCCCCAGGAGTTTGCATAAACTCATATTCATTGACTCTGTGATATTATCCAACCATGTTGTTCTCTGTCACCCTCTTCTCCTCCTAGTGGCTGGACTGAAAAGGCAGCCTTCAGTTATCCCTTGGGAATAGGGAGCTGTGAGCCAGGTCAGGAGTGAGAGCAAGCAGCCCCTTCTTCAGACCCTAGAGTCTGTACGGTGTGGGGGATACCTAGCATCTACAACAGGAAACGCTCCAGCTTGGCTGCCCAATCCCTTCAGGCTCAAGTCTACCCAGCTGCAGCTGCCCCAACCCAGCCCTGTCCAGCTCCCCTGCTCCTCTCAGACACATCGTGTGCACCTCTACCTCTGCGGGCTACAGGGAGGCACTGGGAGTCCTGACCTTCCCAGCTTTCGGGGGGCACCCTGTCTTTACTAGGAACACTACAACATGGCAAACTCCTGCTGGAGACCCAGCTCTCCGCTCTGAAGCATTCCTAGCCCTCCCACTCACCTCTCCCAGCCTCCACAGCACATGTGCTTCTTGTGCATCCACCATGCTACACCACGAGGCAACCCACAGTGACCTGTGCCAGGCTGTAAGCGCCTTGAGGGCTGAGGCTTCTGGTTCTGGAAGCCCCACTTCCCCTTCATCCACAGCTCTGTGTGTGTGTGTGTGTGTGTGTGTGTGCACATGCCCCACTACTGAGTGTCTCCTCCCCTTCCTGGTCCCCTCCCACTTTGCTTTGCATCTCCATTATCCTTCCTAAGCCCTCTGTCTCTCTCTCCTTCCCTCTTTCTGTCTCCATGTCTCTCCCTCCCCGTCTGTACCAGCCCATGAGATGCTCTCTCTCGGGTCTGTCCCTCTGTCTCCCTGTGTGTCTCCCTCATGTGTTCCTCTCTCTGTTCCTCCCTCCTACCCCATCTTCCATCTCATTTCCTTACTATACTGCCCACCTGTCTCTCCCTCGCCCCCTATCTGTCTGTCTCCCCAGCCCACTTCCCCCGCCCCTGCCTGTTCTTCTCCCACACCTGCTTCATCTCTTCCCCCTCCTAGGCCTCTCCTCTGCTCCTGTTCACATCTGCCCATGGACCACCGCTCTGTATTGCCCCTCCCTCCCTATGTCCACCTCTTCTGTCCTTCTCCATTCGTCAGCTTTGGTCTCTCAGAATTCATTCTTTCTAGAGTAAAACCACAGGTCTGTAGTCAGTCTTACATCCTTTACCAGCAAGGAGTCTCCCTCTCCCGCATTCAGTAGGAAGAATCCTAGGGAAGAATTTGGACTGGTTCAACTTTGACCCAAGTCCTTTTCCTTAGACCAGGCACTGTGGCTGGAGAGGTAAGATCCCATATACCCTCATTTATATGTTAACGTATGTTCAGATTAAATCCAAATAATGATAAGACAACTTGGCATTCTTATTAAATTTCAAAACTACTGTATACAGAACCAGCTCCAGATGGAATTTATTTACCCATATCTGTGTCTTACAAAGACCTAAGCATGGTTCACAATCCCATGCATCCATTAGACTATGAGGCCTACAAGACAGGGCTGTGCTTGTCTGGCTCTCTGCTGTTTATCCAGAGCACACAGCTCAGTGGGCGCTTATTAAACATCAGAGCAAAGAAATGAGTAAATGACAAATGACTGGGTAGATGGATGATCAGTGGTCATTGCTTAAGATACTTGAGAATGTCTCTTCACTAAAAACAGATTTCCTTCTCTCACAGATGCATCCTTATACTTCACCCAACCAAAGAAAACTCTAACTCCTCGGTTCCCGTATCTCCATCAACCACCACTCCCCTACACAGCACATGCACGGGACCTTCCAGGCACGCTAAACTACAGGTACCCACCCCCCATACTCGCAGCCCTTTCTCCTAAGTCTTTTTCTGGACCAGTTTCTATAAGAAATCCCAAGTGTCAGACACGAATGAAGCAACCAGCCCTGGATTCCACCTGCCCACCTTGACCCATCGAAGAAGGAGTGAAGTTCACAACAAACGAAACGTCACCTATCTGATTGCTTCCTCACTGTCTGACCCAGGCTCAGGAGGCAGATCAAAGTGACACCAAGATCATTAGGAATCCAGTCTGTACAAATGAGGATGCTTACCGCAGTTTTAAAAAGCAACTCAGGGCCCTTTTTCCGGGTATTGCACCATTTCTCACAAGGCACCTTTGCAAACAGCCCCTAATGGTGAAGCGGGCCTCAGAAGGACCGCATGAAACCGAATAAAACATCAGCGCTGGGCCAACAGGGTTGAACGTGCATTTTAAGAACCCCAGTGTGCAGAGAACAGAGAATTGGCTCCAATCAGCCAGACGCATACAGCCTTTTTTTTTTTTTTTAAAGCTGGATAAAACCTTCATCTTTCAACTCACCTTGGGGCTTTTGTATTTAAAAACCAGGCAGGAACAGAACCAAAACACAATGTGTGCTCCAACAGCAGATCTTTCTGATGCACCAGCCAGTCCTGACCTTAGATATATCAAAGTCATGCCTGCCACTTCCTCAGTTTCCACATTTACCTACTGGAACACTCTGTTCCCATAACTCCTGGGAGTTGTGAAACAAATTCCATCTAAGAGCAATCTGTTAAGTACTTTGTAACCAGATGGAATTTATTTACCCATATCTGTGTCTTACAAAGACCTAAGCATGGTTCACAATCCCATGCATCCATTAGACTATGAGGCCTACAAGACAGGGCTGTGCTTGTCTGGCTCTCTGCTGTTTATCCAGAGCACACAGCTCAGTGGGCGCTTATTAAACATCAGAGCAAAGAAATGAGTAAATGACAAATGACTGGGTAGATGGATGATCAGTGGTCATTGCTTAAGATACTTGAGAATGTCTCTTCACTAAAAACAGATTTCCTTCTCTCACAGATGCATCCTTATACTTCACCCAACCAAAGAAAACTCTAACTCCTCGGTTCCCGTATCTCCATCAACCACCACTCCCCTACACAGCACATGCACGGGACCTTCCAGGCACGCTAAACTACAGGTACCCACCCCCCATACTCGCAGCCCTTTCTCCTAAGTCTTTTTCTGGACCAGTTTCTATAAGAAATCCCAAGTGTCAGACACGAATGAAGCAACCAGCCCTGGATTCCACCTGCCCACCTTGACCCATCGAAGAAGGAGTGAAGTTCACAACAAACAAAACGTCACCTATCTGATTGCTTCCTCACTGTCTGACCCAGGCTCAGGAGGCAGATCAAAGTGACACCAAGATCATTAGGAATCCAGTCTGTACAAATGAGGATGCTTACCGCAGTTTTAAAAAGCAACTCAGGGCCCTTTTTCCGGGTATTGCACCATTTCTCACAAGGCACCTTTGCAAACAGCCCCTAATGGTGAAGCGGGCCTCAGAAGGACCGCATGAAACCGAATAAAACATCAGCGCTGGGCCAACAGGGTTGAACGTGCATTTTAAGAACCCCAGTGTGCAGAGAACAGAGAATTGGCTCCAATCAGCCAGACGCATACAGCCTTTTTTTTTTTTTTTAAAGCTGGATAAAACCTTCATCTTTCAACTCACCTTGGGGCTTTTGTATTTAAAAACCAGGCAGGAACAGAACCAAAACACAATGTGTGCTCCAACAGCAGATCTTTCTGATGCACCAGCCAGTCCTGACCTTAGATATATCAAAGTCGTGCCTGCCACTTCCTCAGTTTCCACATTTACCTACTGGAACACTCTGTTCCCATAACTCCTGGGAGTTGTGAAACAAATTCCATCTAAGAGCAATCTGTTAAGTACTTTGTACTCCTCGGCTGAAGCACAATCATTCAAATCACGGTCTTGGACGAGTCATCAAAGGCTGTGAAGCCTTCGTCTTCCTGTCTCTAAAATAGGAATAATACTGCCTACATCTCATAGTGGCTCATTTTCATTAAATGAAAACAATGGGTGAACCACTTCACCCAGGGCAGTGCTTGGCCTATGGCAAGCATTTAAAAAATATTAGTTCCCTGTGTATCTTATTCAAAATAGAGAAACCCAGAACCCCCTATATCAAGGCGGCGTTTCAACACAAATGCACATACTGAAAACCCTAGGAGACAGTGCTTCCCAAGTTGGAAAGCTGGACCTTCAATACAGACCCTGCACATGGGGATTCCACTCCCCACACCAACAACATAGTGATTTTGGCCAGAACACACGTAGGAGGAATTCTATTATTCGAAGTCATGGACACGTGGATATGGAGGTTAGACGAGAGGAAGGAAGGAACAGAAAATAGCAAGCAAGGCAACGGAAGAAAGAGCCAGGTCATTTTTTAAAGAAATCCAAACAAGTAAAGAAAACAGGAGGAAGAAAAAAGACAGGGGACAAGGATGTAAGTTTCCGTGTGTTAGTCCAGGTCCTCGGAAAGGCAGCGCCAGGACGATGGTAAGGATTAAGGTAATAAGTAGCACAAAGGATTCTACGAAAGGACAGACTTGGGGGAAGTAGGGGGGTAAATAGAGATGGGGCTAGAGAAGATGGGGAGCTGTCAGACTGCATCTCAGGTCTGACCCCAAGAGAAGGAAGGTTGGTGTGCCACATCACACCCTCTAGGGGAGGTTCCACAAGGTCAGAGGTCATTCTACGGGAGAAGAGGGAAGGTCCACCAGGCACAACCTCACGTCCATCAGTCAGCATTTTCTACCAAAAGCAGAAGATAACTGGAGCATCTGCCCAAAGGGTGCATGTACCCTGGCCTGTATTTACAGTGCAGGTCACACTCTGACCAAGAGCACACGCAGTGGAAATATTCCACATGAGGGTTTGGAAAGCTTGCAAGTCAGGGTAGGCACCCACGATGCTGGTTCTAAAAAGGACCCTCAGGGGTGGTATGGGGACACTAGAGAGACACTAAAGGGGCCTCCATGTGCTCCTGTCTTGATGTGGGCCCCACAGAGCCTCAGACAAGGATCAGGGGGCAGTGAATTTATTTGGAAGATGAAGTAAGGAAGATGGGGCGGGGGGGAGGGGGAGGGTGGAGCTAGAAAATTAGGAAAGGAGACACACATGTAAGAGAGGTTCCTAGAGGTAAAGGGAACTCAATTCCCTCAGGACCTGAGTATCCCCGGAAATGCCCCCAGAAGAACCAGAGTCTAAAGCATGTACTCATGGGCTCCCTTCCCGGTGCTGGAGAGACCTCTGGAGCAGTGAACTCCCCCACTCTTCCAGGCTGAAAAAAGCCTAGACAGAAAGCCAGCTCCTAAAGGAAGAGAATGTCAGTGGTTTGCAAGCCTGAGCATGTCTGAAACCACACATCACAGCTTCAGAGCGAACCAAAGATGGGCCTGGATGTGAAATGCAAAAGCTACAAAGGCCAGAGACAAGACAAATCGTAAATTAAGTAATGTGAACCTCAGCACCTTGTTTCCATCGTCATTGCCCCAGGTCCCACCGTGTCCAATCTATCATGTCACATTCAACCCTTCTGTAATCCATGACCCCGCCTCCGACTTCCCAAGGTGTTTCAACTCTGCCCTGAGGCACACCAACCCAGAACTCGAAGTGGGGTAAAGGAAGGAGGATAAAACCAGGCTGTTCCATCTCCCCAATCCTCCCCTTCCCGGTAATTCCCGCCAGAGGCAAGCTCACCCTGCTTCATGAGAGACGACACTGTGAGACGTGGCCCTTCAGGTGGGACAGGCTGACGAGTCCTGGCTGAGCCCACAGGGACCCTTCTGCTTCGGGCAGGGTTGTACCTTCTGTCATGACTCAGCAGCTCAGAACGCTGACAAAAACCCTACGTCCCGGCCCGGCTTCACGCCCGTCGCGCTGCCAGAGCTTTCAGACTGGCGAAGAGTCTGCCTTCACCTGATGTAAATACCTAGTAATTAGGCCAGCAGTTTTCAGCCTGGAGTGTGTATCAGAGTCACCTGGAGGGCCCAGGAAGCATCCAGAGACCTCCACTTGGAAGGCCTGAGTCCTGATCGGTCCCCTCAGTAGATTCTGAGGCCCATCACACTGTAGGAAGCACTGGTTTCAGCCTGGACCACAGGATCTCAAGGGCTGCTGTGCATACGGCTCCTCTGGGGATCCCAATCAGGGGCAGTGAATTTATTTGGAAGATGAAGTAAGGAAGATGGGGCGGGGAGTGTTGAGCTAGAAAATTAGGAAAGGAGACACACATGTAAGAGAGGTTCCTAGAGGTAAAGGGAACTCAATTCCCTCAGGACCTGAGTATCCCCGGAAATGCCCCCAGAAGAACCAGAGTCTAAAGCATGTACTCATGGGCTCCCTTCCCGGTGCTGGAGAGACCTCTGGAGCAGTGAACTCCCCCACTCTTCCAGGCTGAAAAAAGCCTAGACAGAAAGCCAGCTCCTAAAGGAAGAGAATGTCAGTGGTTTGCAAGCCTGAGCATGTCTGAAACCACACATCACAGCTTCAGAGCGAACCAAAGATGGGCCTGGATGTGAAATGCAAAAGCTACAAAGGCCAGAGACAAGACAAATCGTAAATTAAGTAATGTGAACCTCAGCACCTTGTTTCCATCGTCATTGCCCCAGGTCCCACCCGTGTCCAATCTATCATGTCACATTCAACCCTTCTGTAATCCATGACCCCGCCTCCGACTTCCCAAGGTGTTTCAACTCTGCCCTGAGGCACACCAACCCAGAACTCGAAGTGGGGTAAAGGAAGGAGGATAAAACCAGGCTGTTCCATCTCCCCAATCCTCCCCCCTTCCCGGTAATTCCCGCCAGAGGCAAGCTCACCCTGCTTCATGAGAGACGACACTGTGAGACGTGGCCCTTCAGGTGGGACAGGCTGACGAGTCCTGGCTGAGCCCACAGGGACCCTTCTGCTTCGGGCAGGGTTGTACCTTCTGTCATGACTCAGCAGCTCAGAACGCTGACAAAAAAAACCCTACGTCCCGGCCCTGGCTTCACGCCCGTCGCGCTGCCAGAGCTTTCAGACTGGCGAAGAGTCTGCCTTCACCTGATGTAAATACCTAGTAATTAGGCCAGCAGTTTTCAGCCTGGAGTGTGTATCAGAGTCACCTGGAGGGCCCAGGAAGCATCCAGAGACCTCCACTTGGAAGGCCTGAGTCCTGATCGGTCCCCTCAGTAGATTCTGAGGCCCATCACACTGTAGGAAGCACTGGTTTCAGCCTGGACCACAGGATCTCAAAGGCTGCTGTGCATACGGCTCCTCTGGGGATCCCAATCAGTTGCTTCACCAGCCCTGCTGTGGAGTCTGAGTCTGCCTGTGGCTCTGATGGGCTCCCAGGTGAGGCCAATACAACTGGTCCACAGGCCAACACGGAGGGGCCAGAAACTACAACAGCAGGATTTACCGGCCTCAAGATGGCTTCCCAGAGGATCAGCAGAAGTAGCATTTCTGGATTCCGCGTCTCCCTCCTGGCCTCTTGGTTCCCCACAGGGCATGCCACTACTGGTGACTTTTTGGCTGCAGATAGAGAAAACAAAACATCTTTCTATGGTGCTGCCCATTTTCGAAACTGAGTAAGCTAGTCTATGTAAGCTAATACATCCCAAATATTATCATGTTAGCCAGTAATCAGTATAAAAGCTATTAATGAGATATTAAGCCCTTTTTTTGTTTGGTATTCATGATCATGCTCCGTTGTTCAGCCCTGTCCTACTCTTTGTGACCCCATGGACTGTAGTCCACCAGGCTCCTGTGTCCATGGGATTCTCCAGGCAAGAAGTCTGGAGTGGCTTGTCATTTTCTTCTCCAGGGAATCTTTCCAACCCAGGGATCAAATGTGGGTCTCTTATGTCTCCTGCACTGCAGGCAGATTCTTTACTAACTAACTGAGCCACCAGGGAACCCCTTTTTCGTATTACTTCTTAGAAATCTAGGGTTCACTTTATAATCACAATCTGTCACGTTACAAGTAATAGCTGCATGTAACTGATAGCCACAATACTGGATAAGGCGGTGCCCTCTTCCTCTCTGGCTTACATCACAATCTAGACGTTTTCATTTTTTTTTTTTTTTAATCAACCCATGTGTTTCTTTTCAAGCATCACACAGTCCTTCTTCTTAAGCCAAACTCAGCATTGGACAACACCACCCTCAACTAAAGAGAGAACATGTGCGCCAGCATCCAGACTTCTTTTTTTTTTTTTGCCTCTGGTTTTCAGTGGCTTCCAGGGAAGTCCCGCGTGACCAACCAGCCCAGTGTGCCTGAGACTGCCTCAATTTTAATGCTCCAAGGCCTACATATCAGAAAATACTGCAGTTCAGGTAAACCAGGAGAACAGAAGTCATCCTTAAACTTCTACAGAGTCCTGATCGGTCCCCTCAGTAGTTCTGGGCCAAGTAAACTTTCAGCCTGGACCACAGGATCTCAAAGGCTGCTGTGCATACGGCTCCTCTGGGGATCCCAATCAGTTGCTTCACCAGCCCTGCTGTGGAGTCTGAGTCTGCCTGTGGCTCTGATGGGCTCCCAGGTGAGGCCAATACAACTGGTCCACAGGCCAACACGGAGGGGCCAGAAACTACAACAGCAGGATTTACCGGCCTCAAGATGGCTTCCCAGAGGATCAGCAGAAGTAGCATTTCTGGATTCCGCGTCTCCCTCCTGGCCTCTTGGTTCCCCACAGGGCATGCCACTACTGGTGACTTTTTGGCTGCAGATAGAGAAAACAAAACATCTTTCTATGGTGCTGCCCATTTTCGAAACTGAGTAAGCTAGTCTATGTAAGCTAATACATCCCAAATATTATCATGTTAGCCAGTAATCAGTATAAAAGCTATTAATGAGATATTAAGCCCTTTTTTTGTTTGGTATTCATGATCATGCTCCGTTGTTCAGCCCTGTCCTACTCTTTGTGACCCCATGGACTGTAGTCCACCAGGCTCCTGTGTCCATGGGATTCTCCAGGCAAGAAGTCTGGAGTGGCTTGTCATTTTCTTCTCCAGGGAATCTTTCCAACCCAGGGATCAAATGTGGGTCTCTTATGTCTCCTGCACTGCAGGCAGATTCTTTACTAACTAACTGAGCCACCAGGGAACCCCTTTTTCGTATTACTTCTTAGAAATCTAGGGTTCACTTTATAATCACAATCTGTCACGTTACAAGTAATAGCTGCATGTAACTGATAGCCACAATACTGGATAAGGCGGTGCCCTCTTCCTCTCTGGCTTACATCACAATCTAGACGTTTTCATTTTTTTTTTTTTTTAATCAACCCATGTGTTTCTTTTCAAGCATCACACAGTCCTTCTTCTTAAGCCAAACTCAGCATTGGACAACACCACCCTCAACTAAAGAGAGAACATGTGCGCCAGCATCCAGACTTCTTTTTTTTTTTTTTTGCCTCTGGTTTTCAGTGGCTTCCAGGGAAGTCCAGCGTGACCAACCAGCCCAGTGTGCCTGAGACTGCCTCAATTTTAATGCTCCAAGGCCTACATATCAGAAAATACTGCAGTTCAGGTAAACCAGGAGAACAGAAGTCATCCTTAAAGTCTGTTCTTGCACAGGTCCCTCCCTGACCTCAGACGACTTTTTCCCATAGTGGGATAGCTGCCCATTTCAGCTGTTAAGAGCTAAGCATGTACGTACGAGATCAGCCATCTCTGGGTCCCTGACAATTGACATAGCCTCTTTCCATCCCCATCTCCCCAGTTCTCATATTGACTCTGAACTTCGATGTGTGTCACTTGATTTGGGGGCATTTTAAGAACGTGAAAGCAACTTGAAAACTGGGGAATTAAGTACATGTATCTACTGCTCATGCTTTTTGAGCAAGTATTATATGCCAAGCCCTGGGCTAAAGCTTCACATTCATTATGGGATTTACTACAACCCCATGGAGGAAGGCAGATATCATTATTGACTTCATCACACCTATGAGCCAACTAAAGCCCAAAAAGGTTAAGTGACTTGTCTACAGTCATACAGCTCATGAAGTCTCAGAGGTGTGCCTTGAACCTACAGCTCTTGAGTCCACAGTTCACAAAAATAGCAAAAGAGAAGACAAACAACTGAGAGTGGGCATATACTTACATGGTAAGACTGATCTCCATACTATAAGAAAATTGCTCAAAATCTTAGATCCTTGACAAAGGATGGCAACAAAAATTTTCAGAGATGTTCAAGACAATATGGTATTTCTTCAAACAGTGTTCAAGAAAGGAATTATGGAAACATGTGAGGCCTAGTCACCCCTCTACACCCAGCTCTTAGGAGGAGCAATTGCTGTTCCCTCAACCTGGGACTCTGTGGCCCCTGATCTTCAGATGGATGGAGCTCTCTGATCACCCAGGTCTCAGCTCAAGGGCATCTTCCTCCACAAGAGCTCCCCTTACTGACTTACGTAAACTCCCTCCCCTCATCTCATTCACACGTCACTCTAACTCATCATCCTGCTTTGGGAGGGTTATAATGGCTTCCCTGGTAGCTCAGATGGTAAAGAATCTGCCTGTAATGCAGGAGACCCTGGTTTGATCCTAGATCAGGCAGATCCCTTGGAATAGGGCATGACAAGCCACTCCAGTATTCTTGCCTGGAGAATCCCATGGACAGAGGAGCCTGGCAGGCTACAGTCCATGGGGTCGCCAAGAGTCAGACATGACTGAGCAACTATTGCTTACTACTACTACTCACCAGGGATCTCCCATTAGCAGTACCTTATGTCTGTATCCGCTCTGTGTGTTAATTTCTCCCTTCCTAAATAAGCTCCATGGGGCACGAACCTCATTAAACTTGTTTATCCCCAAGTCATAGGGTCTTTAGAGCAGAGTTCAGTACATGGCAGGCCCTCAAACTTCTGTGTTTACTCAGCAAACACAATACCTGAAAAGTTGTGGAGTATGTACCGGACTCTGCTCTAAAGACTCCACGACTTGGGGACAAACAAGTTTAATGAGGTCCCTGCCCCATGAAGATTATTTAGGAAGGGAGAAATTAACATACAAAGCTGATGCTGAAGAACAGGGAATCCGCCTGGCATGCCACCGTCCATGGGGTCACAAAGAGTCGGACATGACTAGGTGACTGAACTGAATGGATATTGCCAATAAGGGGAAAATAAACTTTTATGTGATTGTTTTTCAGTGGTCTTCAATCAACATACCAAACCACACCTGGTGAAAGGCTCATCTTCTTAGAACTGATTCATCACCATTGGACAAAGTAACCAAACCACAAAAGCTATATTGAAATCTTCCCTTGCTGCGATGAGGTCTCAGTCTCTGCTTACAGACTGGAATCTATTGATTACAACTACCCAAAGCGTCACCACAAGTGACAAACCTCTCACATTCCCTAGCTCTGGAGAAGTCAAAACTCAAGTTGGCCAAGCCAGACACACCTTCACCAATCTGGCTGTGTTCTGAATCATTTCTGTAGAAACTGGACGAATTCCCAGCAGAGGCTTTCAAACTTCCAGCAATTATCTTAAGGTCTGATTAGCATTTTAAATGTCACCTGTATAAATTAAAACTGTTTACAGCTCACAATGTCATTATTTTGTGATTCACGATTTCACCACAGCTAGCCAAAATGTACTTTTTGGAAAAATCTCATCCTACATGTTACCTGCTGGATTTGGCCTGGCCAAAAAATATATAGAGAGAGCTTTCTCTTTGTTCAAGTATCTAAAGGTTCTGTTTTTCTTCTTCACTTTGGTAGTCTCAGCTTCCTTCCTTGGAGCACTTCAAGGACTGAGGGTGTCAAATTTGGCAGGGAGACTATTTGAAAACAGTTCTCTTGGCTATGTCTGTTACTCAACACCATTGACTGCTGACTTGAAAACAAATGAGGATGTCTGAACACCGTCCCAAATCCATCAAGTATCATTCATCATCTCTCTTGTTGGTATTCCCATTATGTTCCCAGAGTTTGGAGAATGCAATAGTGTTGTTTTGAGGTCATTTGTACTTCTGGTAAATTTTTTCACCAAAAACAATGTTTTTTAAAAATTCCCTTTAGTGTATACTTTCTCTATGCTACCCACATTTCACTGATTTACTTCATTTTACTCTAAAATTATAGAGGCCAGAGGCATTTTGCTTCTCTGATCAAAGGCAGCTGGGCTGTGAAGCCAAGTGGATGGGGACTCCAAGCTCCTTCTTCAAGCTTAGGACCTGAGACAAGTCCCCTAACCTTGCTTGCCTGTTTTCATTACATCTTATAGAAAACCCAAGTGAACCTTTTTTTTTTTTTTTTAATTTTTGGCCTCTTTTCTTTGTTTGTTTTTTTATTTATTTATTTTCATCCATCTTTGTTCTTTGGCCTGTGTGGGCTTCCCATCGCAGTGGTCTCTTTCACTGCAGAGCACCAGCTCTGGGCGCATGCGCTCCAGAGCTCGGGCTCAGTAGTTAGACACATCGGTCCAGCCACTTTGCAGCCCATGGGATCTTCCTGGGCCAGGGATGGAACCAGCGCCCCTTGCACTCCAAGGTGGTGTCCTTACCCACTGGACCACCAGGGAAGCCCCCCAAAAACCTGGTTTTGGCCAGCCCCATTCGAATTCCTCCCCGACCAATCTGGCTGTGTTCTGAATCATTTCTGTAGAAACTGGACGAATTCCCAGCAGAGGCTTTCAAACTTCCAGCAATTATCTTAAGGTCTGATTAGCATTTTAAATGTCACCTGTATAAATTAAAACTGTTTACAGCTCACAATGTCATTATTTTGTGATTCACGATTTCACCACAGCTAGCCAAAATGTACTTTTTGGAAAAATCTCATCCTACATGTTACCTGCTGGATTTGGCCTGGCCAAAAAATATATAGAGAGAGCTTTCTCTTTGTTCAAGTATCTAAAGGTTCTGTTTTTCTTCTTCACTTTGGTAGTCTCAGCTTCCTTCCTTGGAGCACTTCAAGGACTGAGGGTGTCAAATTTGGCAGGGAGACTATTTGAAAACAGTTCTCTTGGCTATGTCTGTTACTCAACACCATTGACTGCTGACTTGAAAACAAATGAGGATGTCTGAACACCGTCCCAAATCCATCAAGTATCATTCATCATCTCTCTTGTTGGTATTCCCATTATGTTCCCAGAGTTTGGAGAATGCAATAATGATGTTTGGAGGTCATTTGTACTCCTGGTAAATTTTTTTTCACCAAAAACAATGTTTTTTAAAAATTCCCTTTAGTGTATACTTTCTCTATGCTACCCACATTTCACTGATTTACTTCATTTTACTCTAAAATTATAGAGGCCAGAGGCATTTTGCTTCTCTGATCAAAGGCAGCTGGGCTGTGAAGCCAAGTGGATGGGGACTCCAAGCTCCTTCTTCAAGCTTAGGACCTGAGACAAGTCCCCTAACCTTGCTTGCCTGTTTTCATTACATCTTATAGAAAACCCAAGTGAACCTTTTTTTTTTTTTTTTAATTTTTGGCCTCTTTTCTTTGTTTGTTTTTTTATTTATTTATTTTCATCCATCTTTGTTCTTTGGCCTGTGTGGGCTTCCCATCGCAGTGGTCTCTTTCACTGCAGAGCACCAGCTCTGGGCGCATGCGCTCCAGAGCTCGGGCTCAGTAGTTAGACACATCGGTCCAGCCACTTTGCAGCCCATGGGATCTTCCTGGGCCAGGGATGGAACCAGCGCCCCTTGCACTCCAAGGTGGTGTCCTTACCCACTGGACCACCAGGGAAGCCCCCCAAAAACCTGGTTTTTGGCCAGCCCCATTCGTTCTCTGACTCAACTACTCAGCTCAGCCCTAGCAGCATCCAGGTAGCCATACACAACATGAAAACACGTGGCCAGAGTTGTGTTCTGCAAGAACCCTCACCTCTCCAGCTGCCTAGCCTACCAATCTGCCTCTCCCCCCTGACACTTCAGGCCCCTTCTCTCAGTTTCTGGAACATTTCAAGTTAATTCCCTCTTGCCTTACGGCCTTTGCACCAGCTGTTCCTTTTTGTGCTCCATTCTGCTCCTGTCAGCACAAGCCTAGTTTCTCCCTACATCTGTCTCCTTTCTGTTGTCCATTTGGAGAGGTTTCCATGACCACCAGTTAGTCTATCTCTTTTTAAAAGATGTTCCTGCTTTATTTTCTCCAGGCACACAATACTCACTGATAAGTGGTACAGAAAAGCCAGCTTCCACAATAATGGTTTTCGATATAGACTACTAATATTTTCTCCATCTTCCATGGAGTGCTTTGCAAACTTTTTATCTTATCCATTTGGTTTTTTTATTATTTTTAAATTATTTTTAACGGTGGTAAAATTCACACAAGAGTTACCATCATAAGTACTTTAATTTTTTTTAAATTGTAGTGTAGTTCATTTACACTGTTGCATTCATTTCTGTCATACAGAAAAGTGATTCAGATTATATATATATATATATGGAATATATATGGAATATATACATATATATATATATATTCTTTCTCATATTCCTTCCCTTTATGGTTTATCACAGCATATAGCTTCCCAGGTGGCACAAATGGTAAAGAACCTGCCTCCCAATACAGGAGACATAAGAGACACAGGTTTGGGCTTCCCTGGTAGTCCAATGGATAAAGACTCCACCTTGCAGTGCAGGGCCACTGGTTCAATCCCTGGCCTGGGAAGATCCAACGTGCCATGGAGTGGCTGGACCGGTGTGTCCAATTACGAGACACTACTCAGAAGAGCATGCACCCAGAGCCAGAGCTCTGCAAAGAGAGAGGCCACTGCGATGGGAGGCCCACACAGGCCAAAGAATCAAAGACGTATGAAAAATAAATAAATAAAATATCAATAAAGAGGTCAAAATTAAAAAAAAGGGAGAGAGAGACACAGGTTTGATCCCTAGGTCAGGAAGATCCTCTGGAGGAGGAAATGCAGCCCACTCCAGTACTCTTGCCTGGGAAATCCCAAGGACAGAGGAGCTTGGTGGGCTCCAGTCCATGGGGCTGCAAAAGAGTCAGACTTGTTGAGCATCTGAGCCACACTCAACATAGCTCTCTGTGCTGCCATACAGTAGGGACCTTAGTATTTATCTGCTCTGTGTAACAGTTTTCTTCTGATCTTAGCCCCTTTTAAGTACACACTTCAGTGGCACGAAGTGTATTCACACTGCTGTATAACCATCACTACCCTCATATCAACAGCCCTTTAATCCTGCAAAACAGATGTCCTGGACCCATGAAAAACTCCTGACTCCTCTCTCCCCACCGCCAGGTCCTGGCAACATCTTATCTATCTTAAATAGTAAACCTTACCAGGTAAAATCAAATGAAGGAAACATCCATGCCTTATAAACAATTTTACTATCAAATTTCACTCACGGAGCCCTTGGATGTAGAGATTCTCGAGGCATCTTTGAGATCTGTTGTCTTGTAATCTACTTTTTATTTGTCCTTTTCTCCCCCACTACAGTGTAAGTTTCATGAGAATAGGAACCTCATTCTTGTCTTCACTAAACGGCAAGGCCCTAACTCAGGCAGGTGCTTAGCAAAGTTTACTTAAATAAGGAAATGAAGATGTGAACAACTGTTTCCATGGTTAGGTTAGGCCACTTGTCCCCAACCTATCTGGTGCCAGGAAGACTGGTTTTGTGGAAGACCATTTTTCCATGCTCTGAGGGAGGGATGGTTTCAGGATGATTCAACCACACTACATTTACTGTGTACTTTATTATGATTACACTGGCTCCAGCTCAGATTATCAGGCATTAGATTCTGGAGGTTGGGGACCCCCTTGGGTTGGATCTTGAACTGGACTCTCCAAAAGCTTTGGACATATAAAGCAGAGAAGGGGATGGAAGCTCTGGGTAACAGCTGAAAAGCTTAGTTCCGAGAAGCCTGGGGAGTATCTAAGCTACCAGGATCATGTACCAGCAAAATTAGGAGACAGATTAAGAAGAGGGAGAAAGAAAAGGATACAGGAAGAAAGGAGAATGAGGAAACCCTGGAATTTCTGCAGAGAGTTTGCATTTGAGAGCCTTGCCAAAAGGTGACTGAGGAATCAGGAAGTTAGACCACTGAAAAGATCAAGGAAGTGTGGTCCCGTAAGTCTCCCGTCCTTGATCAGGGAATGCCATGATGCCCGCTCGTGTGTAAGGCAAATGTCCCTTGACTATCACGGAAAACGCCTGGTGAACAGCAAGGGGGAGGGTCCAACTGTCATGTCCCTGGCAAAAACTATTTTCAAAACATCAGCAACAGCTGGAGGCAAATGCTAACATTTCCAGGGCAGAAGCCTCATCAGAACGAATCTTCTCCAAAAGGGAAGGGAGGCCAAGGGTACACCCCCCAGAAATACAGAGTCACTGATCTTTCCTACCCAAGAAGAAGGAAAGGAGAACTTGTCCGTGGAGCCAGCATCTGTTCAATACCATTGTGATCTCTGTTTTCTGACCTCCAGGCACACAGTCCCTGTGACCTGTGGTCTCCATGAAGTAGTTGAGATGCTGATCAACAGTGAGTGGGCTGGGGCTGCATACTTCCCTGCCGGTGAGCAATCATTTACAAAGGATGTGACTCATCAAGCATCTCTGATCGTGATTTCATGCTTCAGCCCTCCGGGAACACTGACTCATTCACAAGAATAAGGGGATTGTTTCAAAGGCATTAAAATTGCACAGCAAGTCTATACAAACAGAAGTGGGTTGGGTATGGGATGCACTGATATAAATTGAACTTATTCATGGATTCAGATAATGTCTCTGTGAACTACCCCTTCATGTTCGGTATGCTCTGAGGGAGGGATGGTTTCAGGATGATTCAACCACACTACATTTACTGTGTACTTTATTATGATTACACTGGCTCCAGCTCAGATTATCAGGCATTAGATTCTGGAGGTTGGGGACCCCCTTGGGTTGGATCTTGAACTGGACTCTCCAAAAGCTTTGGACATATAAAGCAGAGAAGGGGATGGAAGCTCTGGGTAACAGCTGAAAAGCTTAGTTCCGAGAAGCCTGGGAGTATCTAAGCTACCAGGATCATGTACCAGCAAAATTAGGAGACAGATTAAGAAGAGGGAGAAAGAAAAGGATACAGGAAGAAAGGAGAATGAGGAAACCCTGGAATTTCTGCAGAGAGTTTGCATTTGAGAGCCTTGCCAAAAGGTGACTGAGGAATCAGGAAGTTAGACCACTGAAAAGATCAAGGAAGTGTGGTCCCGTAAGTCTCCCGTCCTTGATCAGGGAATGCCATGATGCCCGCTCGTGTGTAAGGCAAATGTCCCTTGACTATCACGGAAAACGCCTGGTGAACAGCAAGGGGGAGGGTCCAACTGTCATGTCCCTGGCAAAAACTATTTTCAAAACATCAGCAACAGCTGGAGGCAAATGCTAACATTTCCAGGGCAGAAGCCTCATCAGAACGAATCTTCTCCAAAAGGGAAGGGAGGCCAAGGGTACACCCCCCAGAAATACAGAGTCACTGATCTTTCCTACCCAAGAAGAAGGAAAGGAGAACTTGTCCGTGGAGCCAGCATCTGTTCAATACCATTGTGATCTCTGTTTTCTGACCTCCAGGCACACAGTCCCTGTGACCTGTGGTCTCCATGAAGTAGTTGAGATGCTGATCAACAGTGAGTGGGCTGGGGCTGCATACTTCCCTGCCGGTGAGCAATCATTTACAAAGGATGTGACTCATCAAGCATCTCTGATCGTGATTTCATGCTTCAGCCCTCCGGGAACACTGACTCATTCACAAGAATAAGGGGATTGTTTCAAAGGCATTAAAATTGCACAGCAAGTCTATACAAACAGAAGTGGGTTGGGTATGGGATGCACTGATATAAATTGAACTTATTCATGGATTCAGATAATGTCTCTGTGAACTACCCCTTCATGTACTATCTATCTGGAGGCACTGTTCCTGCCGGGGTTAGTGATAAAGCTTGGTAGAAAACTTACTGTGTGTGGTTGATCCTACAAGATAGCTGGGTTAAATGATTACACATCTAAGCTGCAAGTTCTTGAGGAATTCACATGCTCAGAGGGGAAAATGTACCTCTCTTGAACTGGGATTTATCAGAAGAGTACTGGCAAAGACTGTAGACACGGAGCCCAACTTATTTTTTCAAATTAGGAAACCAATTGCCTGAGGTTAGTTTAAGGAAGCTGGCACACATCTGGATTTTCTGACTCACAGGGCTGGGATCTTTGAACTCTGATTCTCACTAAGTTCCATACTAGAGAAGGAGAGGTTGGATGAAATAGAAGTCTCTGCTTTCACTGAGGCTGAAGAACTTTCATACAGGTTGGGCAGGTGCACAGGAGTATAAAGACATAAATGAGTGATATAAGTGATAAGTGGAAAATGTGGAGAAGAGAGTCCTGGGGAAGAGTAGGAATAGTCAGGGAGGACTTCTTGGAGGAGGTGCTATTTGGCCTGGGTCTAGGAGGAAAGGTTGGATGTGAAAGAAAGCAGTGAAATATGACAGCAGAAAGATGACAAAGAGCAGCAACAATGACGTTTGATGCCGACAGGGCAAGACCAAAGACCAAACCAAAGCACACCCACTTCAGAAGAGCATGATCCACTGAGACCACCAGCTTTGAGCAATCCCAGGTCTCCTGCTATGCTGGTAAGTGTTTAACATCCAGCTCACAGAGATGGGAGCCCTGACTTGTAGACTCAGCCACTTTTCATGGTGTCAATAATCCCTCCACAACTGATTTCCAAGATGGCTGTGTTTAACAACAGTTTCATGAATTTCATGAAAATTTAACTATCAGCCCCTGTGGGCAACTCCAGCATCCCTCAGTTGGGGACTCTCTTTTGTCTACAAAGATTCTTCTCTCCAAGTTGTTTCACAATAGCTGGCCCTTACTGAGCACTTATGGGTCAGGGTCTACACTAATAGTCCACATGCACTATGGCCTTAATTCCTTTCAAGAACCCTGCGAGGTAGTTAATTTTTAACAATTAATATTCCCATCATGTCAATGGGGGAAAATGATATTTAGATGTATTAGAAAGTCCAATGCCTGTCACCCTAAAATCATATTCGCTTTTTTTTTTCTTTTTCTTTTTTGACCACCCTTCCCAGCATGTGGGATCCTAGTTCCCTGGTCAGAGATGGAACCCATGCCCCCTGCATGAAACCAGAGTCTTAACCAGATGACCTCCAGGGAAGTCCCTAAAGTTCTTACTCTGTAACTTTTACACCATACTCTTCCTCCCCCTCCTCCAGCCATTGCTAATACTATTGTTGTCTTTATTACCACAATTGGGTTGTGCCTTTTATTTCTCAGAACTCTCCTTATCCTATTCTGGGAAAACACACCAAGAAATGATTAGCCACTGCAGCCACGGGCCACCTTCAAATACAAACAACAGTGTAGGGAGGCTGCCTAAACTTTATAAGTACATTTTATTGTTTCAATGTTCAAACTCTTATATTTGAATATAAAGGTTAAGGAAGTAAAATCATTCCTCATCAAGAAAACATCAACATGTCACCAAATAAAAGAGAAAATACATTGACTATTTCCTTTTCCTAAAATTTACATTTAATAAAGTTTTCAGTTAGAAAGAAGTTAGTAGACATACTACAAGTGCTGGCTTTTTTTTCTCTCTCTTAACTCTCCAAGTTATTCTAAAACAATATTTTGGTGAAGTTCCCTGGAAAGAGGATGCCTGAAATGGGGATTCTTTTTTTTTTCATTATTCTTTATTTTAAAGGTTTTGCAGAGTTTTGTTGTTCACAGACATGTATGTTCCCAGATCAGTCATACGCATATCACTGGTCCCCACACTCCCCCCAGTTTCCCCCATCCCACCCCTCTGGACCATCGCCCCATGCCATTGTGAGCACTCCTATTCTGAAATGGGGATTCTTGCACAAATTATTTATTTTACAGAAAAACCTGTAACAGAGTGAGAAGGGAAGACAGGAAACCCAGCAGAATAAAGAAATGGTTTCAGATGCAATCTAGCCCCAGCCTGATCCCACAGGGAGCTCTGGAGCATCAGAGCCTTGTCTTCCCTTAGGCAGAAGTACCACACATCATGGGCTTCCCTGGTGACTGAGTAGTAAGTCTGCCTACAATGCAGGAGACGTGGATTCCATCCCTTGGTTAAGAAGATGCCTGTCACCCTAAAATCATATTCGCTTTTTTTTCTTTTTCTTTTTTGACCACCCTTCCCAGCATGTGGGATCCTAGTTCCCTGGTCAGAGATGGAACCCATGCCCCCTGCATGAAACCAGAGTCTTAACCAGATGACCTCCAGGGAAGTCCCTAAAGTTCTTACTCTGTAACTTTTACACCATACTCTTCCTCCCCCTCCTCCAGCCATTGCTAATACTATTGTTGTCTTTATTACCACAATTGGGTTGTGCCTTTTATTTCTCAGAACTCTCCTTATCCTATTCTGGGAAAACACACCAAGAAATGATTAGCCACTGCAGCCACGGGCCACCTTCAAATACAAACAACAGTGTAGGGAGGCTGCCTAAACTTTATAAGTACATTTTATTGTTTCAATGTTCAAACTCTTATATTTGAATATAAAGGTTAAGGAAGTAAAATCATTCCTCATCAAGAAAACATCAACATGTCACCAAATAAAAGAGAAAATACATTGACTATTTCCTTTTCCTAAAATTTACATTTAATAAAGTTTTCAGTTAGAAAGAAGTTAGTAGACATACTACAAGTGCTGGCTTTTTTTTCTCTCTCTCAACTCTCCAAGTTATTCTAAAACAATATTTTGGTGAAGTTCCCTGGAAAGAGGATGCCTGAAATGGGGATTCTTTTTTTTTTCATTATTCTTTATTTTAAAGGTTTTGCAGAGTTTTGTTGTTCACAGACATGTATGTTCCCAGATCAGTCATACGCATATCACTGGTCCCCACACTCCCCCCAGTTTCCCCCATCCCACCCCTCTGGACCATCGCCCCATGCCATTGTGAGCACTCCTATTCTGAAATGGGGATTCTTGCACAAATTATTTATTTTACAGAAAAACCTGTAACAGAGTGAGAAGGGAAGACAGGAAACCCAGCAGAATAAAGAAATGGTTTCAGATGCAATCTAGCCCCAGCCTGATCCCACAGGGAGCTCTGGAGCATCAGAGCCTTGTCTTCCCTTAGGCAGAAGTACCACACATCATGGGCTTCCCTGCCTACAAGTCTGCCTACAATGCAGGAGACGTGGATTCCATCCCTTGGTTAAGAAGATCCCCTGCAGAAGAAAATGGTAACCACTCCAGTATTCTTACCTGAGAAATCCCATGGTTACAGAAGATCCTGGCAAGCTCCAGTCCATGGGGTCACAAACAGTTGGGCACAACTTAGGGGCTGAGCACACACACATGTATAAAACAAACAACAAAGACCTACTGTATACCACACGGAGCTATACTCAATATCTAATAATCTATAATGGAAAATAATGTGAAAAAGAATATATGTATAATTTCATCACTTTGCTGTACACTTGAAATTAACACAATATTGTAAACCAACTATATTTCAATTTTTTTTAAGAAAAAAAATGCTTTAAAAGAAAAAAGAACTTTACTTCTGCCTAACAAACCAATTACAGTAATTGTTCAGCATATTTAGATGCATGGAAAACCTTACAACACCAGTTACAGGATTAAGATTTCAGAGCAGCCTAAACTCAAATGTTTTAAGTGAAACTGCTGTGAATGTTCAGAGACTCACAGAACTCCTTATTGGGGATTGGATTTCTCTTCATGACTAAAGATCTTCCATAGAAAAGACTATGTCATTCATTTATGGGGCCTTGGAGACTAAGACAGCACTTGGTAGATAATCGGTGCTTGATAAATGCATTCACAAACTGGATGCTTAAGACCTCAAATAAAGGTGAATACTTCATCCAAGCCTGCCAGGAAATGTCCAGTTTTAAAACTAAAAATCCTGAATACATCCTGAGCACTCTCTTAGTCTCTAGCTAGATGAAACAACTCGTCACCCTACCCTTACATGCTTCTCCCTGCTTGGCAAACTGGCCGCATTCCAATCAATTCAATCTCTTCATTTTTCCTAAACAGCTCCCAAGAGAAATGGTTTAAATTCCATGAATAATACATTCATAGAAACTTTTTCAAAGGACTTCCATGGTGACTCACTCAGATGTCTGCCTGCAATGCAGGAGACTAGGTTCGATCCCTGGGTCAGGAAGATTCCCTGCAGAAGGGAAAGGCAACCACTCCAGTATTCTTGCCTGGAGAATCCGAATAAAAAAGGAGCCTGGCTATAGGGTTGCAAAGAGTAGAATGTGACTTGAGTGAGGAACACTTTCACTCTCTTCAAAATACCTAATGTAAATGCTCCTGCTGAAACTTAGATCATTTTCACTTTTCTTGTCTCCAAAAGAAACAGGAACACAATTACTTCCAACACTTTGAGAAAGGAAATACAAGCTTATATGGTCCTTCCATTCCACCTTCGGCCTTAAAATTCTTGGTACTTCACGCATGAAAATTTCTGATCTGACTACACCAACAGTGCTGGAATTTTTTTCATTTATATCCTCTTTATCAAAATTCACCTGTCCTATGTCATAGCAAACCAGTTAGATTGTAATGATTTGGTGTTCAAAATGACAAAATGATTAACTTAATTGTAAGAGAAGTATAAGCACTGGGGCAGCTTCTTGTCCCCAGCTAGACCCTGAAACTATGCTTGACTCACAGAGACTCTTGGTGTGTTTAACACTATTAACTCCATCCAAACAATGTTAAGGAATGAATGAGTCGATATGATGATGAGGTGGGGATTATTGCTTCACATAACCCAAGAAACAGGGTTCTCCTCTCCTCTTTCTGCTCTGGCAGAAAAAGGAATTAAAAACCCACCTGATGGGTTAAGGAAGAGACTGGAAAAACTGGCTTAAGACTCAACATTAAAAACCTAAGATCATGGCATCTGGTCTCATCACCTTATGGCAAATAGATTGGAATAAAGTAGAAGCACTGACAGGTTTTGTATTCTTGGGCTCCAAAACCACTGCGGATGGTGACTGCAGCCATGAAATTAAACAACACTTGCTCCTTGGAAGGAAAGCTATGACAAATCTTTCAAGTGAAAGTCATGTCCAACTCTTTGTGATCCACAGACAAGCCTTGCAATTCTCTAGGCAAGCATACTGGAGTGGGTAGCCTTTCCCTTCTCCAGGGGATCTTCCCAACCCAGGGACTGAATACAGGTCTCCAACATTGCAGGTGGATTCTTTATCATCTGTGCCACCAGGGAAAACCTAGAAAACCTAAACAGCATATTAAAAAGCTAAGATCACTGTGCCAGCAAACTTCTTGCTCCTGGAGAATCCGAATAAAAAAGGAGCCTGGCTATAGGGTTGCAAAGAGTAGAATGTGACTTGAGTGAGGAACACTTTCACTCTCTTCAAAATACCTAATGTAAATGCTCCTGCTGAAACTTAGATCATTTTCACTTTTCTTGTCTCCAAAAGAAACAGGAACACAATTACTTCCAACACTTTGAGAAAGGAAATACAAGCTTATATGGTCCTTCCATTCCACCTTCGGCCTTAAAATTCTTGGTACTTCACGCATGAAAATTTCTGATCTGACTACACCAACAGTGCTGGAATTTTTTTCATTTATATCCTCTTTATCAAAATTCACCTGTCCTATGTCATAGCAAACCAGTTAGATTGTAATGATTTGGTGTTCAAAATGACAAAATGATTAACTTAATTGTAAGAGAAGTATAAGCACTGGGGCAGCTTCTTGTCCCCAGCTAGACCCTGAAACTATGCTTGACTCACAGAGACTCTTGGTGTGTTTAACACTATTAACTCCATCCAAACAATGTTAAGGAATGAATGAGTCGATATGATGATGAGGTGGGGATTATTGCTTCACATAACCCAAGAAACAGGGTTCTCCTCTCCTCTTTCTGCTCTGGCAGAAAAAGGAATTAAAAACCCACCTGATGGGTTAAGGAAGAGACTGGAAAAACTGGCTTAAGACTCAACATTAAAAACCTAAGATCATGGCATCTGGTCTCATCACCTTATGGCAAATAGATTGGAATAAAGTAGAAGCACTGACAGGTTTTGTATTCTTGGGCTCCAAAACCACTGCGGATGGTGACTGCAGCCATGAAATTAAACAACACTTGCTCCTTGGAAGGAAAGCTATGACAAATCTTTCAAGTGAAAGTCATGTCCAACTCTTTGTGATCCACAGACAAGCCTTGCAATTCTCTAGGCAAGCATACTGGAGTGGGTAGCCTTTCCCTTCTCCAGGGGATCTTCCCAACCCAGGGACTGAATACAGGTCTCCAACATTGCAGGTGGATTCTTTATCATCTGTGCCACCAGGGAAAACCTAGAAAACCTAAACAGCATATTAAAAAGCTAAGATCACTGTGCCAGCAAACATTTGAATAGTCAAAGCTATGGTTTTTTCAGTAGCCATGTACGGATGTGAGAGCTGCACCATAAAGAAGGCTGAACGAAATTTAAAAAAAGAAAGAAAAAGAAGGCTGAGTACTCAAGAATTGATGTTTTCAAATCATGGTATTGGAGAAGATTCTTGAGAGTCCTGTGGACAGCAAGGAGATCAAACCAGTCAATCCTAAAGGAAATCAAGCCTGAATATTCATTGGAAGGACTGATGCTGAAGCTGAAGCTCCAACACTGATACAAAGAGCTAAATCTTTGGAAAATATCCTGATGCTGGGAAGGACTGGCGGCAGGAGGAGAAGGGAGCAGCATAGGATTAGATGGTAAGATAGCATCATCAACTTAATGGACATGAATCTGAGCAAACTCCAAGAGATAGAAAAGGACAGAGAAGCCTGGCGTGCTGCAGTGCATGGGCTTGTAAAGTGTCAGACACAACTGAGCCTGAAGAATAACAGTAACAGACCATGGCAAGGGAAACACAGCCCAGGTGAGTCATCATCCTTGCTGATCACAGGGACAGGAAGAGACCCCTTCCTTCAAGAATCCATACATCAAACATCTCACAAGGACTTCAGGTATCCCTGCTGAGTGTGTGCTGTCCTGAACCAAGCATTCTGATTGAAGACAGCAAAATCCTCTGACAGGTCAAGTGGACATCGCTTGCCTTCCCAGGTGTGAAAAAAGAAAAGAAGAGAAAGAAGGGAAGGATTAGATGTGTGGTTGATGAAGACTAAGGCTGTGATAACCACAGCCATCCAGTTCCACATTTCACCCACCAACAGGGCCTTGTCTTACTGCCATTCATATTCCATCATAAAATATCTGGCTAAGGCTCTAGAGCCCAATTTAAAATCCACTGGGGGGATTGAATAAAGTTACTAAAAATGTTATTAAAAATCATCGTAACTTGGGCTTCTCTGGTGGTCCAGTGGTTAGGGAGTCTGCCTTGTGGTGCAAGGGGCACCAGTTCAATCCCTGGCCCGGGGAGATCCCATGTGCCACAGAGAGGCTGGACCACTATGTCCCAACTACCGAGCCAGAGCTCTGGAGTGCATGCGCCCAGAGCTGGTGCTCTTCAGCGAGAGAGGCCACTGCAATGGCCGGCCCACACATGCCAAAGAATAAAAGATGGATGAAAATTAAAAATATGAACAAAAGAGGCATGATGGAGGGAAAAAAGATTTAAAAAATCATAGTGACAATCTATGAAGAATTTTTGAAGTCAAATAAATACAACTGTGTAGGTAACATGCTCCCAACAGGGGTAAAGTTTTGCTTAAAAGTGGGAGGTTTTGCTGGAGCAGCCCAGGCAAGTTTACAGGTGGTTTGGCAAAGCTTTCCTTGGTCGATGCCAAAAAAGACCTGCCTCCACCCAGCTGTGTTCCCCCATTCATTCAGAGCCCTCAGTAGCAACTCGCTCTGTAATTGCCTGTAGTTAGTCATTACATCTCAGCTGCAAGACTTGGGGATGCCAAGAAGCCAGCTCACCCAGGGGCCATTTGTGTTTTTAACGTTTGGACCAAAAAAGGAATTTCCTAAGAAAAGTTAGCACTTAGACTTAAGCCGCTTTCACCAGAAACATTTCCAGACAATCCAACTTTGAAATCCCGAGGTTCCAAGAAGAAAACTTGGAGCAGCGGCATACATAGGAATGAGAGTTAAGAATCCTTTGCCCTTATTCTTGTGCGTGACACAGAGTAAGTTGGCTGATTAGCTGGGGAATTTGATTGTATGAACGTTAATTGAGCTGTTTCAGTGAGGATGCTTTCAGCTGCAAATAACAACTGAAAGAGCCAATGAATACTGGCTTTAAATAATAGGAATTAATTACCTCACATAACAAGAATTTGGAGAGATGCAGGTCCAGAAGTTGGTTAATCTAGCAGTTAAACACCACCAGAAATGTGGGTTGGATTTTTTTGAGATTCCCACAGAAATATAGACATGATTTCAACATGGATACTATAGCTTCAAATATGTCATCCTCATGTAACAACATCCAAAGGGAGGAAAGAGGTGGAATTTCTCCAAGAGCATCTCTTTGTCTCTTTCTAGAACAGAAACTGTTTTCCACAATTCCTTGACACACTTTTTCTTACATCTCTTTGGGGAGAATTGGATCACATGACCATTCCTAATCCAGAAAGCCAGGAAAGAGAAATAAGATGGCCATTAATGGTTAAGATCAATCTGATTCATTTCTCACTTCTGAGCCCACCTTTCTGGAGCACCCTGCCTCCTAAACAAAGTGAGGGATTTATGGGTAAGGAAGAAAGAGTGAAAACAGTGGCTATCAAGAAGGCAACCGGGCTTCCCTGGTGGTCCAGTGGATAAGGACACTGCCTTGC
Organism: Tragulus kanchil; assembly: GCA_022376925.1. NCBI lineage: Eukaryota > Metazoa > Chordata > Mammalia > Artiodactyla > Tragulidae > Tragulus > Tragulus kanchil. Next base: position 174,892,274 of record JAIOJX010000030.1, read on the forward strand.
AGTGCAAGGGGCACCAGTTCGATCCCTGGCCTGGGAAGATCCCACGTGCCGCGGAGCGGCTAGACTGATGTGTCCAATTACCGAGCCGGAGCTCTGGGGCGCATGCGCCCAGAGCCGGCGCTCTGCGACAACAGAGGCCACCGCGATGGGAGGCCCACAAGAGCCAAAGAACAAAGATGGATGAAAATAGACAAAATGAAAGACCAATAGAAGTGACCCGTCCACCCCCTCCCTCCCCAACCCGCCCCCACCAAAATAAATAAACAAATAAATAAATGTTTAAAAAAAAGAAGGCAACCAACTGTGTTTGCACCTCTGGGTCTCTGCACTGGGTATTCAAAGATGAATAAATCTCAACTCACTCTTCACAAGAGCCCACAGGTATACAAGAGTCCACTCAACAAATTTTATTATGTATCTCCCTGCTTGGTTCTAAAATGGATTTGAAGTGATAACTTGCTCTATCAAAAGTTTTCTCCAAATTTCTATTACAGTGAATTTGTGACTAGAGCCAAAGAGACACCATTGGACTTCTAAGGCTAAATCTTAATATTAGCCAGGGCATTTTTGCATAAACTAACACTTGTGGCCAGTGATTTTTATTTTGATTGACTGAAAATTAATTGTTATCTCACCAACACTTCACTGCTTACAAGTTACATTCAATAGTTATACCTGACACACCTCTCAAGTCTTCTAATTTTCATGAAATGTTATCTTCAATCCACTCTTCTGTAGAAGCAAGGGAGTATTCTCCTGCAGTGTGAGTTTCACTTTTACTTTCCTTATCAGAATCAATCACCAAGGTATTTCAGCTTTCTGTTGGCCGATTACTCATACTGTCTGCCTCAGAACTACACTCTGAAGAGCTACCATCTTCTGAGACACTCGTACATGTATCACTCAATCAGAGCAAGCATCTGCGTAAAATTCACCAAAAAATTCTTCTTCATTCAAACTATCATGATGCGTCATTTTTTTTGAATTTATGCTTCAAGTATACACAATGGAACAAAAGCCTAATGGAACAAAATATGAATGATAATGACAATCAGAAGTTATATAATGAATGCTTGATCAATTTTAAGGGCAAACAACTTTGAATGGTGATATTCATTGTATCACACACTAAAAATTGTATGGATAATGTCTCTGGTCAGTAACTGTGATAAAGGACCTATCAATGGGTTTGCAGTCAGTAATGTGTTAGAAGTGTCACCTGACTCTCTGGACCCTGCCTTCTGTAAACCAGCCACCATTCTGTGAGAAAGCCAAAACTGCCCTGAGGAGAAGTCCAGCGCCCTCTGCCAGCCATGTGCTTGAGAGCCTTGAGATCCATCTGGATCCTCCAGTGCCACCGACCCACTGCAGCTGGTGTCCCATGGAGGAGACATGGCCTGCCCCACTGGCCCCTGGCCACATCACAAATACACACGAGAAATATAAACGATTACAAATATATATATGTGAGTAATATAAATGACCATTGTTTTCATAGGTCGCTGGATTTGGAGGTTGGTTCATTGGGCACAGCAGATAACCAGCACTGTGCTAACTTTAGAACCAGAAATACATTTTCAAGCTGACATAAATCACCTGCAGTTGGAGCACAGAGGAAAGAAGAAATAAATATTTGCCGGGGAGATGAGAAAGGGCAATTACGGGGGAATCAGATACACAGGAAAGGTCTTCAGGGCAAGATCTCAGAGGGTGAGTAGATTCCAGAAGATGGATGACAGGAAAGTATGCCAGGTATGCTCAACAAAGCTTCACTGCTTCAATCAAAGTTATACCTGACACACCTCTCAAGTCTTCTAATTTTCATGAAATGTTATCTTCAATCCACTCTTCTGTAGAAGCAAGGGAGTATTCTCCTGCAGTGTGAGTTTCACTTTTACTTTCCTTATCAGAATCAATCACCAAGGTATTTCAGCTTTCTGTTGGCCGATTACTCATACTGTCTGCCTCAGAACTACACTCTGAAGAGCTACCATCTTCTGAGACACTCGTACATGTATCACTCAATCAGAGCAAGCATCTGCGTAAAATTCACCAAAAAATTCTTCTTCATTCAAACTATCATGATGCGTCATTTTTTTTGAATTTATGCTTCAAGTATACACAATGGAACAAAAGCCTAATGGAACAAAATATGAATGATAATGACAATCAGAAGTTATATAATGAATGCTTGATCAATTTTAAGGGCAAACAACTTTGAATGGTGATATTCATTGTATCACACACTAAAAATTGTATGGATAATGTCTCTGGTCAGTAACTGTGATAAAGGACCTATCAATGGGTTTGCAGTCAGTAATGTGTTAGAAGTGTCACCTGACTCTCTGGACCCTGCCTTCTGTAAACCAGCCACCATTCTGTGAGAAAGCCAAAACTGCCCTGAGGAGAAGTCCAGCGCCCTCTGCCAGCCATGTGCTTGAGAGCCTTGAGATCCATCTGGATCCTCCAGTGCCACCGACCCACTGCAGCTGGTGTCCCATGGAGGAGACATGGCCTGCCCCACTGGCCCCTGGCCACATCACAAATACACACGAGAAATATAAACGATTACAAATATATATATGTGAGTAATATAAATGACCATTGTTTTCATAGGTCGCTGGATTTGGAGGTTGGTTCATTGGGCACAGCAGATAACCAGCACTGTGCTAACTTTAGAACCAGAAATACATTTTCAAGCTGACATAAATCACCTGCAGTTGGAGCACAGAGGAAAGAAGAAATAAATATTTGCCGGGGAGATGAGAAAGGGCAATTACGGGAGAATCAGATACACAGGAAAGGTCTTCAGGGCAAGATCTCAGAGGGTGAGTAGATTCCAGAAGATGGATGACAGGAAAGTATGCCAGGTAATCAGACACTGTGATGTGGGAGAATATGGGGTAAACAGGGATGTCTGTTGGGTTTGACTCCTGGGAGACTTCAGAAGTGCTCACCAAGATTTCTGGTTCTCCTGTCTCTCCAGATACCCGACTTCTCCAGCTTAGATAGGGCCATCCACGGTGGCTAGTTAACATCGTAGGGTGTATCATGGGCCGCTTTTGGTGATGTTCCTAAAGGCCTGCATACCATTCTCCATTCTCTCGGCTACACCCAATGCTGAGACATCTTGTTGAGATGGTAGAGTTTCTGGCAGCCTGCCTCCCTGACTATAATAATGTTTGTTTGTTTGTGTTAATGCCACCTTGACCCAGACCCTAGGGAAAGGCCAATCAATACCCACTCTGGAGCAGCCTACTAGGTTCACACCCCCAACCAACTCCCTTATCAGAGCTCTCACACTCCAGGCCACTAAAGACCCACCCTCATGCCCCTGGGACACAGTCCCAGACAATTAACAACAGCCCCGTGGTGCAGATACCAGTTAAATTCCTCAAATTAGCCAATCCTAAACCCTTTGGCCTGACTCCCATGTCCTTCACACAGAAACCACAAGGAGCGCTCTTGTCCTCTGTTGCCTCTCCTCTCTCTGCACCATGACCCACCCAAGGCTTCCCCATCTAGCCCCGCAGGGCCTCTGTGTTCTCCCCCAAGGAGCAGCAAGGGTATCAAAACAGGAAAGTCTTTGCCCTTTCTCTCTCCGATCTGCACCTGGCCTCCGTGTAGCTCACACAAGGTAATAGAGGCAGAATACTGAGTTATTATCATAAGCCCAGATTCCAAGGTGCCCTGCATTGGGCATGCAGTTGATGCAAAAAGTACACAACCTGATTGCATCAAATCACTGGAGTTTCAAGTTTGTTTTTCACTGTAACAGAATCTGGTCCATCCATCGTAACTGAGAAATGCCCAATCACTATTCCCTTCCTCTTGCGGAAGTACCTCAAATTCTCATGAAAGGAAATATGCCAGGAAATTACGGAGAATCAGATACACAGGAAAGGTCTTCAGGGCAAGATCTCAGAGGGTGAGTAGATTCCAGAAGATGGATGACAGGAAAGTATGCCAGGTAATCAGACACTGTGATGTGGGAGAATATGGGGTAAACAGGGATGTCTGTTGGGTTTGACTCCTGGGAGACTTCAGAAGTGCTCACCAAGATTTCTGGTTCCCCTGTATCTCCAGATACCCGACCTCCCCAGCTTAGATAGGGCCATCCACGGTGGCTAGTTAACATCGTAGGGTGTATCATGGGCCGCTTTTGGTGATGTTCCTAAAGGCCTGCATACCATTCTCCATTCTCTCGGCTACACCCAATGCTGAGACATCTTGTTGAGATGGTAGAGTTTCTGGCAGCCTGCCTCCCTGACTATAATAATGTTTGTTTGTTTGTGTTAATGCCACCTTGACCCAGACCCTAGGGAAAGGCCAATCAATACCCACTCTGGAGCAGCCTACTAGGTTCACACCCCCAACCAACTCCCTTATCAGAGCTCTCACACTCCAGGCCACTAAAGACCCACCCTCATGCCCCTGGGACACAGTCCCAGACAATTAACAACAGCCCCGTGGTGCAGATACCAGTTAAATTCCTCAAATTAGCCAATCCTAAACCCTTTGGCCTGACTCCCATGTCCTTCACACAGAAACCACAAGGAGCGCTCTTGTCCTCTGTTGCCTCTCCTCTTTTGCACCATGACCCACCCAAGGCTTCCCCATCTAGCCCCGCAGGGCCTCTGTGTTCTCCCCCAAGGAGCAGCAAGGGTATCAAAACAGGAAAGTCTTTGCCCTTTCTCTCTCCGATCTGCACCTGGCCTCCGTGTAGCTCACACAAGGTAATAGAGGCAGAATACTGAGTTATTATCATAAGCCCAGATTCCAAGGTGCCCTGCATTGGGCATGCAGTTGATGCAAAAAGTACACAACCTGATTGCATCAAATCACTGGAGTTTCAAGTTTGTTTTTCACTGTAACAGAATCTGGTCCATCCATCGTAACTGAGAAATGCCCAATCACTATTCCCTTCCTCTTGCGGAAGTACCTCAAATTCTCATGAGGAAACCATTTTTCTGACTTCCATTAGGTTGACATGTATTAACTCCACTTTCCTGGCTCCAGAGAAACACGTCTCCCAAAGAATGGATACATGTATCTGTATAGTTGAGTCTCTTCACTGTTCACCCAAACCTATCACAACACTGTTAATCAGCTATACCCCAATACAAAATAAAAAGTTCAAAAAACAAACTTGACTCTCAAGTGCAGATAATCAGCATAATTCACTTATCTTCAGAAGATACATAAAATCTTCTATTTCCACCTTCACCATCTTGGTCCACGCCAACATCATTTCAACCCTGGGTGAGTACATTTGCGTTTCCTGTAACTTTCCTAGTCTCTTCTCTCATCTCTTCTCAACGGAGTAATCAGAGGAATGACTTTGAAATTTAGTTCACATCATGTCATGCCTCTGCTCAAAACCCTTCCAAGACCACCCCTCTCACTGAGTAAAAGCCAAAGTCCTTCCAATAGCCATGAAGTTATAGCTGATTTGCCTTCTCCTATGCCTTTGTCCTCTCCTCCCGTTTCTTTCCCCCAAGCTCATTCTTTTTCAGTCACACTGGCCTTCTTGCTTTTTCACAAAAATACACAACTTGCTTCTGCCTGAGACCTTTGTACTTGTCATTCCCTCTTTCTAGAGCACCTTTCCCCATATCTGCATAGCTCATGCCTTCATCTTCAAATTTTTGTTCAGGTGTCAACTTTTCAGCAAAGCCTTCTGTAACATGCAATCAAAAATTCTGCCACTTCCCTGGCAGTTCAATGGTTAAGAATCTGCATTTCCACCACAGGGGGTTTGGGTTCAATCCCTGGTCAAGGAACTAAGATCCTTGCATGCCACGTGGTAGGGCCAAAAGAAACTGCAACTCCCCAGTATTCTCTATATTTCTTACTATCCTGTTGATCATAGTACCATCTAAAATCTTGTATATTTAAATTGTTTTTCTGACTTCATTAGAATATATAGGGGCTATGGTCTGTTTTCTCACAGTTGAGAATTGTGTTTGGTCCCTAATAGCTGTCATAAATATTTACTGAATGAAAGACAGAATGAATGAATGGATTTCATTCCCTTAGTCATTGTTATTAATTTGAGACTAAGGATATGACCCAAACCTATCCAAGAATTAATTTCAGAGAATTTGGAAATTCAAGAGTACCATATGATCCAGTCATCCCACCTCTGGGTCTCTTTCCAAAGGAAATGAAATTAGGATCTTTAAGAGATATCTATACTCCCAAGCTCACTGCAGCACTATTCACAACAGCCAAGATGTAAAAACAAGTTCAGGGCTTCCCCCGGTGATCCAGTGGGTAAGGACACCGCCTTGCACTGCAAGGGGTGCCAGTTCGATCCCTGACCTGGGAAGATCCCACATGCTGCGGAGCAGCTGGACTGATGTGTCCAATTACCGAGCCGGAGCTCTGAAGTGCATGTGCCCAGAGCCGGTGCTCTGCAGTGACAGACGCCACGCGATCCCCGTGAAAAAATGTCATGCCTCTGCTCAAAACCCTTCCAAGACCACCCCTCTCACTGAGTAAAAGCCAAAGTCCTTCCAATAGCCATGAAGTTATAGCTGATTTGCCTTCTCCTATGCCTTTGTCCTCTCCTCCCGTTTCTTTCCCCCAAGCTCATTCTTTTTCAGTCACACTGGCCTCCTTGCTTTTTCACAAAAATACACAACTTGCTTCTGCCTGAGACCTTTGTACTTGTCATTCCCTCTTTCTAGAGCACCTTTCCCCATATCTGCATAGCTCATGCCTTCATCTTCAAATTTTTGTTCAGGTGTCAACTTTTCAGCAAAGCCTTCTGTAACATGCAATCAAAAATTCTGCCACTTCCCTGGCAGTTCAATGGTTAAGAATCTGCATTTCCACCACAGGGGGTTTGGGTTCAATCCCTGGTCAAGGAACTAAGATCCTTGCATGCCACGTGGTAGGGCCAAAAGAAACTGCAACTCCCCAGTATTCTCTATATTTCTTACTATCCTGTTGATCATAGTACCATCTAAAATCTTGTATATTTAAATTGTTTTTCTGACTTCATTAGAATATATAGGGGCTATGGTCTGTTTTCTCACAGTTGAGAATTGTGTTTGGTCCCTAATAGCTGTCATAAATATTTACTGAATGAAAGACAGAATGAATGAATGGATTTCATTCCCTTAGTCATTGTTATTAATTTGAGACTAAGGATATGACCCAAACCTATCCAAGAATTAATTTCAGAGAATTTGGAAATTCAAGAGTACCATATGATCCAGTCATCCCACCTCTGGGTCTCTTTCCAAAGGAAATGAAATTAGGATCTTTAAGAGATATCTATACTCCCAAGCTCACTGCAGCACTATTCACAACAGCCAAGATGTAAAAACAAGTTCAGGGCTTCCCCCGGTGATCCAGTGGGTAAGGACACCGCCTTGCACTGCAAGGGGTGCCAGTTCGATCCCTGACCTGGGAAGATCCCACATGCTGCGGAGCAGCTGGACTGATGTGTCCAATTACCGAGCCGGAGCTCTGAAGTGCATGTGCCCAGAGCCGGTGCTCTGCAGTGACAGACGCCACCGCGATGGGAGGCCCACAGGAGCCAAAGAACAAAAATGGATGAAAATAGAGAAATGAAAGACCAATAGATTTCTGGCCTTACATTTAAGTCTTTAATCCATTTTGAGTTGATCTTTGTGTATGGTGTCAGGGTATGTTAAAACTTCATTTTCTTGCATGTAGTTGTCCAATTTTCCCAGCACCATTTGTTGAAGAGGCTGTCTTTGTCTCATTTTATATGTTCGCCTCCTTTGTCAAAAATAAGGTACCCACAGGTGCGTGGCTTTATCTCTGGGTTCTCGATCTTGTTCCATTGGTCGATATTTCTGTTTTTGTGCCAGTACCATACTGTCTTGAGGACTGTTGCTTTGTAGTAGAGTCTGAAGTTGGGGAGGCTGATCCCCCCAGCTCCATTCTTCTTCCTGAGGATTGCTTTGGCTATTCGAGGTCTTTTGTGTTTCCATATGAACTGTGTTATTTGTTGGTCTAGTTCTGTGAAGAATGTTATTGGAAGTTTGATAGGTATTGCATTGAATCTATAGATGACATTTGGTAGTATGGTCATTTTCACAATATTGATTCTTCCGACCCAGGAACATGGAATATTTCTCCATCTGTTTAACTCTTCTTTAATGTCTCTCGTGAGTGTCTTGTAATTTTCTGTAAGACTTAAATGTAAGGCCAGAAACCATCAAACTCTTAGAGGAGAATATAGGCAAAACCCTCAAGGACATCAATCAAAGCAAGATCTTCTCTGACCCACCTACTAGAATAGTGGAACTAAAAAGACAAATGAACACGTGGGACCTAATGAAGCTTAAAAGCTTTTCTACAGCTAAAGAAATTACAAAAAAGCTGAACAGACAGCCCACAGAATGGGAGAAAATCATAGCAAATGAAACAACAGACAAAGAATTAATCTCCAAAATCTACAAGCTACTCAGACAACTCAGCACTGGAAAAACGAACAACCCAATCAAAAAATGGGAAAAGGACCTAAACAGACACCTCTCTAACAATGACATACAGATGGCCCAAAAGCACATGAAATGATGCTCAACTTCACTAATAATTAGAGAAATGCAAATCAAAACTACAATGAGATATCACCTCACACCCGTCAGAATGGCCATCATCCACAAATCGACAGACAATAAATGCTGGAGAGGCTGCGGAGAAAAGGGAACACTCCTGCATTGCTGGTGGGAGTGTAAATTGATACAGCCTCTATGGAAGACAGTCTGGAGATTTCTTAAAAAACTAAAAATAGAAGCACCATATGACCCAGCAATCCCACTCTTAGGCTTATACCCTGACAAAATCAAAACTGAAAGAAGCACCTGTACCCCAATGTTCATTGCAGCTACAATAGCTAGAACATGGAAGGAACCTAGATGCCCATCGATGAACGAATGGATCCAAAAGCTCTGGGACATATATACAATGGAATACTACACAGCTGTAAAGAGAAATGCAGAAGAATCAACCCTAATGAGGTAGCTGGATCTAGAACGTATCATCAAAAGTGAAGTCAGTCAGAAAGAGAAGGACAAATACAGTATATTAACACATATATATGGAATCTAGTAGGATGGTGATGATGGCACACGCAGTGAAGCGACAGAAAGACAGACATGGACAGTGGACATATGGACATTGTGGGGAAGGAACAGTGGGTGAGAGGAGTAAAGGAAGTAGCATGAAGGCCTGTACTATCATGTGTGAAGAAAATAGCTCTAGTCATTGCTCTGTGAGAAAAGGGGATCTTTCAGGGGTGCTGTGTGATGGTCGGGAGGGGTGGGAAGGGGGGATACACATATGACGAATCTGGGAACATACATATCTGTAAACAACAAAACTCTGTAAAAGTTAAAAGTAAAATAAAGGTTAAAAAAAAAAAAAAGACAAAAAAAAAAAAAAAAAGAAAGACCAATAGAAGTGGCCCACCTGCTCCCCTCCCTCCCCAACCTGACCCCCGCCCAAAATAAATAAATAAATAAATCTTTAAAAAAAATAAATAAGTTCAGTGTCTGCTGACAGAGGAATGGATAAAGAAACTGTGAGATAGATAGATATATGAATATTTTTCAGTCATTAAAAAAAGAAAATTCTGTCTGCACATGAGTGAAACTGAATGACATCATGTTAAGTATGCCAGACACAAAAAGACAAATACTGTCTTGTCTCATATGAGGAAACTAAGGAAGCTGAATTCACAGATGTAGAAAATAGAAATGGATGGGGAATGAGGAGATGATCCAGCTCTAAGATGCATAAATTCTGAGGATCTAAAGTATAGTATGATAACTATAGCTAGTAACACTGTATTGTTTATTTGAAGTTTTCTAAAAGAGTAGATCTTATGTGTTCTCACCAAAGGGAAAAACAAAGTTACTGTGAGGTGATAGATAGGTTAGGCAACTTTATGGTGCTGTTTCACAAGGTGTACATATATTAAATCATCACGTACACCTTTAAGAAATCACATTGTATGGCCAAAAAAAAACCAACAACAACAACAAAATCATACCACCTTTCCATGATGTAAAAGTGATACTAGGAAATAGTTACTCAGTGAGTGTCTACATTTTTCATCTTTCTTTGTGCCCCCATTTAAAAATGAGGCCAATTCTTGCTGCAAGAAGGTGAAAAGGAACAGAGGAAGTATTCTTTAAGAAATCCATGAGGTTCCTCCACATTTTCTTTACCCTCTTGCTGACTAAATGAAGAGAACTCTGAACCCTAAGGGATGGTGAGGGAATCCCTCACTCCATGGAGAAAAGCCACTCACCTATCAGGAACACCAGCATCAGACTATCATATGAGAGAAAAATAAATTCTTCCTGCACAAGACAACTAGTTGCATGGGGCTGTTTGCTGCAGCAGCTTGCGTAACACTAGCTAATCCAAACGCAGCAGCTTTGACTGCTTTTGCTGAGAGAACAGGTTGCAAGGTTGGATGCAGCAAGGGCTGCTGCAGGGGAAGAGCCTGCCTGAACTAACTGCCCACCGAGGAAAGCAGACCCGGAGACGCACCAGATTCATAATGACATCACTGGAGCCCCTGAGTCAAGTTAGTCCTCCCACTGAACTTTTCTTGCCATTTCCACTAACGCGTTCTCCCTTGCTCAAGCAGGTTTGACTTGGGATTCCTATTACTCAGAAGATTCCAGAGCTAGAAGGTCCTGACTGATTGCAAGTAAGTGGAGGAACATGGGAAAGGAGGAATCAAAAGGAGTATGAGAAACTTCCCTAATGGCCAGTGGTTAAGACTTCACCTTCTCAAGCACGGGGGTGTCAGTTTGATTCCTGGTCAGGGAGCTGAGATTCCACATGCCCCACAGCCAAAAAAAAAAAAAAAAACAAAACAGAAAACAGAAAATATTGTGACAAATTCAATAAAGACTTTAAAAATGGACCACAACACACACAAAAATTTTTTTTTAATAAATAAAACAAATTTGAGACAAGATGACAAGATGGTGGCAGCTTCTACCACACAAGGACTTTGGAACTTACAACCACTCTCGTTAGTGAAGAGGGCACCAGATCAGGATCAGAGACTCTTCGACATCGTATTACATCATCAGTCAGTGTTCCTTTCCAACAGTATAATCCACACCTCGAGTTCTTTCTCACCACTCTGAACCTATTCTGCAATTCTACAACAGTACATCTCTGCAGCTTTCCTTTATGACTGAGAACTTTGAAGGATGAAAAGAAATTTTCTTCTTGCCGTAAGGATCTTGAGTAATTTTGTTTCAGTGAAGAGAATGTACTCTCCTGTCAGTCCCAACTCAATGACCTTCCTGACAGCTGCTGTAAAACAGAATATTCCAACTAGCTTGAGCCCATCTGAAAGCTACCAAAAGTCACACATTGAATTTACAGCTTCCTTCTTGAAGGACACTTACTATTGTGCAACTGCTGGCTATGTTTCTTAACCTCTCTGTGCCTCAGTGTTCTCATCAATAAAATGAGTATATTGAAAACACTGTTGTAAAGAGTTTATGATATATAAGCACTTATAAATCTGCTTGAGATGTAATACGCAATAACATTATTGTATAATAATTGATTGATAAATGGTAACTAATTTTTCCTTTGGATATACAGCTTAGGAGATCTTTGTTCCCCCATCAAGGGCTGAACCCAAGGTCTCGGCAGTGAAAGTTCAGAGTCCTAACCAATGGATCACCAGGTAACTCTACATGTTAACTATTTTTTCCAATAAATGTTGATTGAACAGATCCCTGTTTCTGATTCTGGTTCTGTGCAACACACTGGGGATACAACAGTGATCGGGTATGCGCCACGCCCCCATGGAAGTTACAGTTTAATGAAAGAAAGGAACAAGAACATAATTAGGCAGAAAACTACTAAGTTACAACAGGAACAAATGCTCCCATGGAGCATGTGACAGGGCACCGCAAACACCCTCAGGCAGCCCCTGCACATTCCTAAGTCCCCCAGAAGTCAGACAGCTGTCTACATGAGTTCCCATGTAGGGGATTATCAGACCTTGTTGGATTTCTTCCTACTTAAAGTTTACAAAAATAGAACTACCATTCAACAATGCCACTTCTGGTCATGTATCTTGGAAAAACACTAATTCAAAACGAATTAGTACCCCAATGTTCATTGTTGTCCCATTTACAATAGCTGAGATATAAAAGCAACCAAAGTGTCTATCAACCGATGACCAGATAGGGAAGCCACGGTGTGCACAAAGTGGAATGCTACTCAGCCATCAAAAAGAATGAAATTTCGCTGTTTACAACAAGATGGATGGACTTGGAGGGCATCATGCTTTCCCTTTTTTGACTGTAGAACTTTGAAGGATGAAAAGAAATTTTCTTCTTGCCGTAAGGATCTTGAGTAATTTTGTTTCAGTGAAGAGAATGTACTCTCCTGTCAGTCCCAACTCAATGACCTTCCTGACAGCTGCTGTAAAACAGAATATTCCAACTAGCTTGAGCCCATCTGAAAGCTACCAAAAGTCACACATTGAATTTACAGCTTCCTTCTTGAAGGACACTTACTATTGTGCAACTGCTGGCTATGTTTCTTAACCTCTCTGTGCCTCAGTGTTCTCATCAATAAAATGAGTATATTGAAAACACTGTTGTAAAGAGTTTATGATATATAAGCACTTATAAATCTGCTTGAGATGTAATACGCAATAACATTATTGTATAATAATTGATTGATAAATGGTAACTAATTTTTTCTTTGGATATACAGCTTAGGAGATCTTTGTTCCCCCACCAAGGGCTGAACCCAAGGTCTCGGCAGTGAAAGTTCAGAGTCCTAACCAATGGATCACCAGGTAACTCTACATGTTAACTATTTTTTCCAATAAATGTTGATTGAACAGATCCCTGTTTCTGATTCTGGTTCTGTGCAACACACTGGGGATACAACAGTGATCGGGTATGCGCCACGCCCTCATGGAAGTTACAGTTTAATGAAAGAAAGGAACAAGAACATAATTAGGCAGAAAACTACTAAGTTACAACAGGAACAAATGCTCCCATGGAGCATGTGACAGGGCACCGCAAACACCCTCAGGCAGCCCCTGCACATTCCTAAGTCCCCCAGAAGTCAGACAGCTGTCTACATGAGTTCCCATGTAGGGGATTATCAGACCTTGTTGGATTTCTTCCTACTTAAAGTTTACAAAAATAGAACTACCATTCAACAATGCCACTTCTGGTCATGTATCTTGGAAAAACACTAATTCAAAACGAATTAGTACCCCAATGTTCATTGTTGTCCCATTTACAATAGCTGAGATATAAAAGCAACCAAAGTGTCTATCAACCGATGACCAGATAGGGAAGCCACGGTGTGCACAAAGTGGAATGCTACTCAGCCATCAAAAAGAATGAAATTTCGCTGTTTACAACAAGATGGATGGACTTGGAGGGCATCATGCTAAGTGAAATAAGTCAGACAGAGAAAGACAAATACTCTGTGATACCACTTACATGTGGAATCTAAAAAAATTATAAATAATAAACAGATTCACAGATACAGAGAACAAACTAATGGTTACCAGTGGGGAGAGAGAAGGGGAAGGGACAAGATAGGAGCAGGAGATTGAAAAGTACAGGCTATTAGGTATAAAACAAATGAGGAACACGGCAAATTTCCTGATGGCCCAGTGATTCAGACTTCTCACTTTCATTGCTGAGGGCAACGGTTGGAGAACCATGTGGCCAAAAAAATAAATAAAACAGCTACAAGGATGTATTGTACAACACAGGGAAGACAGCCAGTATTTTGCACTAACTATAGTTGAAGCATAACCTTTAAAAATTGTGAGTCACTATGTTGTAAACCTGAAACTTATATCATCATGTACATCAACTCTAGTTCAATTTTAAAAATGGGAAAAAAAGGTTTCAGTGCTGTTTTCATTCTGACTCAAACACAGCAATTAAACTAGGGATAGGCATAATGTTTTTCAGAGCTTAAGAGCTTCAAAGGTCTTAAAGACCTAACACAGAGACAGGGAGAGAAAGTTGACTTTAAGAGATACTTCAAGGACTTCCCTGGTGGTCCAGTGGGTAAGGCCACCGCCTTGCAGTGCAAGGGGCACCGGTTTGATCCCTGGCCTGGGAAGATCCCACGTGCCGCAGAGTGGCTGGACCAGTGTGCCCAACTACCAAGCTGGAGTTCCGGAGCACATGCACCCAGAGCCGGTGCTCTGTGACGAGACAGACCACTGCGATGGGAGGCCCACACGGGCCAAAGAACAAAGATGGATGAAAATAGATAAACGAAGGACCAATAGAAGAGTTTCCTGCCACCCCACCCCCCCAAAAGAGAGAGAGAGAAAAAAAAAAATAGTACTTGTACACAATGGAGTATTACTAAGCCAGGGAAAAGAATGAAATAATGCCTTTAAAAACAAACACACACACAAGGGGTGGGAGGGAGGCAATGCATGTAGCTGTTAAGGCAGAAACCAACACAACCTTATAAAGCAATTATACTCCTACTGCTGCTGTCTAGTCACTAAGCTGTGTCCAACTCTGCACAACTCCAGGGACTGTAGCCCACCAGGTTCCTCTGTCCATGGGATTTCCTAGGCAAGAATACTTGAGTGGGTTATCATTTCCTTCTCCAGGGGATCTTCCCAGCCCAGGGATAAAACCCAGGTCTGCTGCTTGTCGGGCAGATTCTTCACTATCTGAGCCACCTGAGAAGCCAATTAAAAATAAATAAAACACCAACACACAAACAGCAACATGGCTTTTCCTGTCACTTGTCAGGAACACTGTACAGAAGGCACAGCACTTCCCACTCTCACGGAAGAACAGAGCAACAAGAACTTGCCAGAGAGGACTGGGGCCAGGGTACAGCTGAGGACCCTAAGAACAAGCCGGACGTTAGGAACAGGCAGTAAAACAGATGATGTCCACACTCCCCACTCCCCTAAACCTCCCATCACCCACCCCTGACACACTGGCCAGGCTGCAGGGACTCCGCAGGCAGCAGGCCAGGTCACTCCCACTGCCTGCGACACGCTTCCATTCTCTTCAGTGCGAACTCCAAACTCCTGGCTATGGGAACCTGGGCAAAGCATTTAACCTCTAGGCAAAGTGATATACCCAGTATTTCCATCATCTGATGCAAAGAGGAGACACACACAAAGGGGATCGAATCACTACTTGACTGGCTTAAATATTGCATTTATGTATGTACTACATTGCCTAGAACACAACCATCATCAGGACATGTTTATATGAATCACAGCAAAAATAATTAAAACTTATATAGAGCTTACTCTGTGCCAGGCACTGTTCAAAGGGCTTTACATTACTAATATATTTTTATTCCAAATCAGTCATCATCAGGGAAATGCAAAAATAAAAAAGGGGGGAAACTATCTCACACCTGTTAAGACAGCTATTATCAAAAAGAAATGTCAAAACATTCTAAGCAGAGAGAAGTCATATGCCAATGGCCTGTCGAAGGACAAGTCAGTCTGTATACAAAGAAATGGAAAGGACTGGAGGGGCTGGAATGCAGAGACAAGGAAGAGTTTGCAGAACACGGATCCTGCAGAGTAAAGTAGGGACCACAAATGTAAGGCCTGGCCACCCCTGTTAAGGAGCTCTACTTAGTCTTGGTTTCCAGTGGCTGCTCATTTACCCTGAGCCCGTTCCATTCCTGTTCGTCAATTCTGCTTACATTGGAATGGAATCACTTTTCCTTGAGCTCCCAGTTCTTGACTCCAGTCTCTGGAGCCTGCAGAGAAAGCCGGCTGTTTATTCTACCTGTGGAGCCCTGTACAAAGGCCACTGATAAAGCCCCACACCAAGGAGGCACTGACTAAACCCCAGGGCCACCATTGCCATGAACCCTCCCCAGCCAAACCGGTCAGCTCCCTGATCCCATATTAGATGAAAATACCCACCCTAACCTGTCACCTGCTGCCACCCTTCGAGCAGGAATTCTGTCTTGAGGCTACAAAAATTGACTGCTAACCCACGAAAAGGGGTTGGCTCCCCCTGGTCGGCTCTCCCAGGAGGTCAGCCCACTGTATTTTCATTATGTAGCCCACTGTAGTGCTCCTTACCTCGGCTCTTTGTTCTTAGTAAACTCAAGCCTTTCTGAAATACTCGGTCTCTGGAAATGCTTTTCCAAATCACACTTGGACCACAACACTACTGTCTCTCCTGATCATAGTCTCATTCTCCCACTCCTAAGTTTAACCCGCCTCCACAGGGCAAGGGGGTAAGAAACTTCTCTGGGATTTCCCTAGTGGTTAGGCCTCCTCGTTTCCACAACAGGGGGCACGGGTTCCATCCCTTAGCTCTCAGTAGGAACTAAGATACTGCATACCAAGGGGGCTATAGAGACAGAGAGAGAGAGAGATGCAATTTTCCACCAGTGTTGCCTTGTTTGAAGTACACATTAGTTTGCCAGTACACTTCCTTCAATACAATGCTCCGAACTAGACACCTAAGGCTGGACCAAGAAGGAGGACGTGTCCCTCCCTTGTTTAGGACACCTGGCTTCTACTGATGTGACTTTAAGTCCTTTTTTGAAAGCCACCTCACACTGCCAATTCATAATAAGCTTGCCCATTTTTTGCACATCCATTAAGTCCTTCACCAAGATGGAGGGGCTGGAATGCAGAGACAAGGAAGAGTTTGCAGAACACGGATCCTGCAGAGTAAAGTAGGGACCACAAATGTAAGGCCTGGCCACCCCTGTTAAGGAGCTCTACTTAGTCTTGGTTTCCAGTGGCTGCTCATTTACCCTGAGCCCGTTCCATTCCTGTTCGTCAATTCTGCTTACATTGGAATGGAATCACTTTTCCTTGAGCTCCCAGTTCTTGACTCCAGTCTCTGGAGCCTGCAGAGAAAGCCGGCTGTTTATTCTACCTGTGGAGCCCTGTACAAAGGCCACTGATAAAGCCCCACACCAAGGAGGCACTGACTAAACCCCAGGGCCACCATTGCCATGAACCCTCCCCAGCCAAACCGGTCAGCTCCCTGATCCCATATTAGATGAAAATACCCACCCTAACCTGTCACCTGCTGCCACCCTTCGAGCAGGAATTCTGTCTTGAGGCTACAAAAATTGACTGCTAACCCACGAAAGGTGTTGGCTCCCCCTGGTCGGCTCTCCCAGGAGGTCAGCCCACTGTATTTTCATTATGTAGCCCACTGTAGTGCTCCTTACCTCGGCTCTTTGTTCTTAGTAAACTCAAGCCTTTCTGAAATACTCGGTCTCTGGAAATGCTTTTCCAAATCACACTTGGACCACAACACTACTGTCTCTCCTGATCATAGTCTCATTCTCCCACTCCTAAGTTTAACCCGCCTCCACAGGGCAAGGGGGTAAGAAACTTCTCTGGGATTTCCCTAGTGGTTAGGCCTCCTCGTTTCCACAACAGGGGGCACGGGTTCCATCCCTTAGCTCTCAGTAGGAACTAAGATACTGCATACCAAGGGGGCTATAGAGACAGAGAGAGAGAGAGATGCAATTTTCCACCAGTGTTGCCTTGTTTGAAGTACACATTAGTTTGCCAGTACACTTCCTTCAATACAATGCTCCGAACTAGACACCTAAGGCTGGACCAAGAAGGAGGACGTGTCCCTCCCTTGTTTAGGACACCTGGCTTCTACTGATGTGACTTTAAGTCCTTTTTTGAAAGCCACCTCACACTGCCAATTCATAATAAGCTTGCAGTCAACCAAAACCTTTAAATCTCTTTCTTGTAAGCTGCTATTAAACCAGGTGTTTCTCATCCAATATGCATGTAGGCATTTATTTTTAATTTATACCTTGTTTATTTCCAAAAATGACTCAGCCTAGAAACGGAACACGAGCACACATCTACACAGTTAAAAGAAAGCTCTGAGGGAGATCAGACATGTTACATTTTCACAGTAGATTTTCTGAGTTAAATGCAGGTATCTAGACACAGTTGGTCATCCTCAGAGTCAAGAATCTACATAGAATCTAGAGTGGCCCTTCCTTATCTGAAGTTCAGACTCGGCAAAGTCAACCAACGGCATATCATGTAGGACCAGAATATTTACCACGGACCAAAAAATCCACGAACAAGAGAACCCAGGCAGTTCAAACCGATGTTGTGCAAGGGTCTGATGTATACCCTTATTTAATTTTCTTCTCTTGACTGAGGATTCTTGGTGCGATTTTTCCAAGTCTCTTTCTCTTGTAGGCAATGTAAGCCACTCTCAGCAGCAGGCCATCCACCACTTTGCTGCTGTTCCCCATTCTCCACAGCTCCCTCTTTCATCTCCATTCCGGCCCTTGCTAGCTATGTGCCCTTGGCCTGGTTCCTTGACCTCTCTGTTACCCCGTCTACTCATTTGCAGTCCAGTGCACCTTTCCCAGAGGTGTGGTGAGGATTAACTGAAGAAACTGATGGGGTTTCTCCACACTTCCTTTCCCCTCTTGCTGGCTACCTGATGAGGACTCTTGAGTCCCAGTAGGTGGGGGGCCAGAGGGTGGCAGAGAGAGCTCTAGATCACTCCATGGAGAAAAACCACTCTCCACTCAGGAATATCCACATCAGACTGCCATGTGAGACACAACGAAGCTCTTCACTGTAGGTGGGGGTTGCTTTTGTCCACTGTCTATAATCTTTCCCAACCCTAAATGGCATGCCCTTTCTGAATTCAAAGAGAGAAGGCAGGGCTAGGTTCAGTCCTGAGTCTGTTTGCCCCCTGGTCCACCCCTCACCAGCCCTTGCTCTGTTCCACATCACAGTGAAGTCTACAAAGTGGGGGCCGTCTTAGCTTGGTGCTTGTGACTTTGGTCAACAGGAGGCATTGGCAAGAGACTGAAAGGCCAGAAGGGAGAGTAGCCGGGGGTTCTTCCAAGCATCTCTGGGAGTGCCTGTGTTGTGCTCAAGCCTCTCATTCACTCAGGATACGCCCACCACGGTTCCAGGATCCTCGGATGACAGCTCCCTGGGCTCCAGCTGAGACACTTCCTCTCTGGGTCCCTCCAGCCTCGGAGCACTAGCAACTTCCTGGCCTCTAGTTTCTGGTCACCTCACCGCCTCTGCTTCCCATGCTGCCACCACCTACGTATCCAGCCACATTCAGAAAAAACCTCCTGTATTAATTATTTTCAAGCTATTTCTGTTTTCTGGCTAAACGGATATCTAAGAAAAGAAAGCATCACTCTTCACTTTCCAATTCAGGAGACATTTGCTAATAATGAGCTTGGTAACTTATGTTTCATCCCTTTTTCAGTGCATGGAATATGCATCTCCAACAGCCAACACTATAGGTCCCTATGACTTTCTGATGGGGTGGGAGGTGTGTTTTGGGTTTGAATTTAGGCAAACACTAGGATTCATCCTTTTAAAATTCCTTTGCCTCCCTTGATCCAAACGTAATTTTGAGACCCTTTCAAGAGCCTTCTAACTCCTCTCACTGTTCCTACTTTGGGCTCCTTTATCTATTCTTGAGAAGCAGCCTTTAAAGATGCAAATCTGATCATGTCGCTTCCTGCTTAAATCTGTGCTCAGAATGAAATCCAAACATCTCAGCACAGATTACACAGCCCTGTGTGATTTACTGCTCGCCTGTCTCTCCATCCAAACCTCCCGCCTCCACCCTGCCCTGACCCCTTCTGCTCCAGTCACATTGCTTCTTCTTGCTCATCACATCTCCAGCTTAGGCGTGCTCCTAATTTCCTCTTGCTCCTGAGAATTCACAAGCTCTTCACTGTAGGTGGGGTTGCTTTTGTCCACTGTCTATAATCTTTCCCAACCCTAAATGGCATGCCCTTTCTGAATTCAAAGAGAGAAGGCAGGGCTAGGTTCAGTCCTGAGTCTGTTTGCCCCCTGGTCCACCCCTCACCAGCCCTTGCTCTGTTCCACATCACAGTGAAGTCTACAAAGTGGGGGCCATCTTAGCTTGGTGCTTGTGACTTTGGTCAACAGGAGGCATTGGCAAGAGACTGAAAGGCCAGAAGGGAGAGTAGCCGGGGGTTCTTCCAAGCATCTCTGGGAGTGCCTGTGTTGTGCTCAAGCCTCTCATTCACTCAGGATACGCCCACCACGGTTCCAGGATCCTCGGATGACAGCTCCCTGGTCTCCAGCTGAGACACTTCCTCTCTGGGTCCCTCCAGCCTCGGAGCACTAGCAACTTCCTGGCCTCTAGTTTCTGGTCACCTCACCGCCTCTGCTTCCCATGCTGCCACCACCTACGTATCCAGCCACATTCAGAAAAAACCTCCTGTATTAATTATTTTCAAGCTATTTCTGTTTTCTGGCTAAACGGATATCTAAGAAAAGAAAGCATCACTCTTCACTTTCCAATTCAGGAGACATTTGCTAATAATGAGCTTGGTAACTTATGTTTCATCCCTTTTTCAGTGCATGGAATATGCATCTCCAACAGCCAACACTATAGGTCCCTATGACTTTCTGATGGGGTGGGAGGTGTGTTTTGGGTTTGAATTTAGGCAAACACTAGGATTCATCCTTTTAAAATTCCTTTGCCTCCCTTGATCCAAACGTAATTTTGAGACCCTTTCAAGAGCCTTCTAACTCCTCTCACTGTTCCTACTTTGGGCTCCTTAATAATCTATTCTTGAGAAGCAGCCTTTAAAGATGCAAATCTGATCATGTCGCTTCCTGCTTAAATCTGTGCTCAGAATGAAATCCAAACATCTCAGCACAGATTACACAGCCCTGTGTGATTTACTGCTCGCCTGTCTCTCCATCCAAACCTCCCGCCTCCACCCTGCCCTGACCCCTTCTGCTCCAGTCACATTGCTTCTTCTTGCTCATCACATCTCCAGTTTAGGCGTGCTCCTAATTTCCTCCTGCTCCTGAGAATTTAGCTGGGCTCTGTCCTCATTACTCAGATCCAACCTACATCCCTACCCTTTTGGTAATTTCCTGTATTTTCTTTCTTTTGTTTTTTTTTTTTTTTACCAAGAACATTTTTATTGGGATATAGCCAATTAACAATTTTGTGTTAGTTTCAGGTGAACAGTGAAGGGGCTGAGTCATACATATACATGCGTCCACTGTCCCCCAAACTCCCCTCCTGTCCAGTCTGGTACTTAACATTAAGCAGAGTTGTATGCGCTCTACAATAGGTTTTTGTTAGTTATCCATTTCAAACATAGCAGTGTGTATTCCTGTATTTTCAACTGGTTTTGCTTTTTCCACGGCACGCTAGTTAACAAAAATTAGCTGGTTCATTCATTTGTTTGCTTAAACAAGTACATGACCACACTAACTTATTACCCCACTGTATCTTGAGCATTTAGAAATTCAAGGCACAGAGATATTTGTTCAAACAACAACCAAACCTTCATTTCTCAGATGAGAGGACTGAAGCCCACTAATGTGAAGTGACCTATGTAGGATCTCCCAGCCTGAGATCTGATGCCACAGCTTCTTGGCCCTTCTGCCAAGCCGGCCCCAATAAACCCACCTTCTCTTCCAGATCTTCCAAGGATCTAAGTAAATTAAGCCACTTCAGTCGTGTCCGACTCCAACAGCCAACACTATAGGTCCCTATGACTTTCTGATGGGGTGGGAGGTGTGTTTTGGGTTTGAATTTAGGCAAACACTAGGATTCATCCTTTTAAAATTCCTTTGCCTCCCTTGATCCAAACGTAATTTTGAGACCCTTTCAAGAGCCTTCTAACTCCTCTCACTGTTCCTACTTTGGGCTCCTTTATCTATTCTTGAGAAGCAGCCTTTAAAGATGCAAATCTGATCATGTCGCTTCCTGCTTAAATCTGTGCTCAGAATGAAATCCAAACATCTCAGCACAGATTACACAGCCCTGTGTGATTTACTGCTCGCCTGTCTCTCCATCCAAACCTCCCGCCTCCACCCTGCCCTGACCCCTTCTGCTCCAGTCACATTGCTTCTTCTTGCTCATCACATCTCCAGTTTAGGCGTGCTCCTAATTTCCTCCTGCTCCTGAGAATTTAGCTGGGCTCTGTCCTCATTACTCAGATCCAACCTACATCCCTACCCTTTTGGTAATTTCCTGTATTTTCTTTCTTTTCTTTTTTTTTTTACCAAGAACATTTTTATTGGGATATAGCCAATTAACAATTTTGTGTTAGTTTCAGGTGAACAGTGAAGGGGCTGAGTCATACATATACATGCGTCCACTGTCCCCCAAACTCCCCTCCTGTCCAGTCTGGTACTTAACATTAAGCAGAGTTGTATGCGCTCTACAATAGGTTTTTGTTAGTTATCCATTTCAAACATAGCAGTGTGTATTCCTGTATTTTCAACTGGTTTTGCTTTTTCCATGGCACGCTAGTTAACAAAAATTAGCTGGTTCATTCATTTGTTTGCTTAAACAAGTACATGACCACACTAACTTATTACCCCACTGTATCTTGAGCATTTAGAAATTCAAGGCACAGAGATATTTGTTCAAACAACAACCAAACCTTCATTTCTCAGATGAGAGGACTGAAGCCCACTAATGTGAAGTGACCTATGTAGGATCTCCCAGCCTGAGATCTGATGCCACAGCTTCTTGGCCCTTCTGCCAAGCCGGCCCCAATAAACCCACCTTCTCTTCCAGATCTTCCAAGGATCTAAGTAAATTAAGCCACTTCAGTCGTGTCCGACTCTTTGTGACCCTATGGACTATAGCCCGCCAGTCTCCTCTGTCCATGGGATTCTCCAGGCAAGAATATGGGAGTGGGTTGCCCCTTCCTTCTCCAGGGGATCTTCCCAACCCAGGGATGGAACCCAGGTCCTCCCACATTGCAGGTAGACCGTTTACCATCTGAGCCACAAGGGAAGCCTTATACAGCAAGAATTTGGAGACCAAATGAGAGCTTGCACCACCCTTAAGTGCTCCTTGGTCATACTGGTTTATTAACACACCTGCCCCTTAGCATTGTACACCTCAAGGAGCTCTGGCCTTTTATGAAAACCAAGTAAACAACCACTGATTCCACACTGGTTTTCCTTATGAAAATATTCATTGCTGAGATATGTTTTCCCTGTTTTAGATCCTCATATAAATGAATGCATGTTTCCATCTATCCATAAATGTTTAAGTTATGCCTCCTTCTCCCACTCTCTTCCACTTGCCCTTGGCAACTTGCTCTTGAACTTGTACCTGGCTGAAAGATTCACCACAGTCCTCTATTCTGTTCAAAGATATTTCCCTAGAGGCTGTGGAGGTTCTTGCTATAATTTGACATTAAAAATAAATAACAAAGCATCCTTCTACCGGCCCCAGGATCCTACTCACCTCAGCTGAGCTCTAAGACCTAAAAGGTCTGTGAGAGCTCTCAGCCGATGTTTCAGTGAGGGGAAAAGACTAAAAGAACTCTATCCTACACATGCCAGAGGCCAGACTAACAGAGAGCAAGGCTGTCGCATTTCATCTGCCAAAGGCGGAGAGAAAGACCTGAGTGTGGACTTCAAGACCAAGCGCGGCTTGTGGGACTGAACTCGGAAGACATTCCTCGAGGCACCTATGGGGAAAATGTCTAAGGGAATCATATTTTAGAAATTCAAGGCACAGAGATATTTGTTCAAACAACAACCAAACCTTCATTTCTCAGATGAGAGGACTGAAGCCCACTAATGTGAAGTGACCTATGTAGGATCTCCCAGCCTGAGATCTGATGCCACAGCTTCTTGGCCCTTCTGCCAAGCTGGCCCCAATAAACCCACCTTCTCTTCCAGATCTTCCAAGGATCTAAGTAAATTAAGCCACTTCAGTCGTGTCCGACTCTTTGTGACCCTATGGACTATAGCCCGCCAGTCTCCTCTGTCCATGGGATTCTCCAGGCAAGAATATGGGAGTGGGTTGCCCCTTCCTTCTCCAGGGGATCTTCCCAACCCAGGGATGGAACCCAGGTCCTCCCACATTGCAGGTAGACCGTTTACCATCTGAGCCACAAGGGAAGCCTTATACAGCAAGAATTTGGAGACCAAATGAGAGCTTGCACCACCCTTAAGTGCTCCTTGGTCATACTGGTTTATTAACACACCTGCCCCTTAGCATTGTACACCTCAAGGAGCTCTGGCCTTTTATGAAAACCAAGTAAACAACCACTGATTCCACACTGGTTTTCCTTATGAAAATATTCATTGCTGAGATATGTTTTCCCTGTTTTAGATCCTCATATAAATGAATGCATGTTTCCATCTATCCATAAATGTTTAAGTTATGCCTCCTTCTCCCACTCTCTTCCACTTGCCCTTGGCAACTTGCTCTTGAACTTGTACCTGGCTGAAAGATTCACCACAGTCCTCTATTCTGTTCAAAGATATTTCCCTAGAGGCTGTGGAGGTTCTTGCTATAATTTGACATTAAAAATAAATAACAAAGCATCCTTCTACCGGCCCCAGGATCCTACTCACCTCAGCTGAGCTCTAAGACCTAAAAGGTCTGTGAGAGCTCTCAGCCGATGTTTCAGTGAGGGGAAAAGACTAAAAGAACTCTATCCTACACATGCCAGAGGCCAGACTAACAGAGAGCAAGGCTGTCGCATTTCATCTGCCAAAGGCGGAGAGAAAGACCTGAGTGTGGACTTCAAGACCAAGCGCGGCTTGTGGGACTGAACTCGGAAGACATTCCTCGAGGCACCTATGGGGAAAATGTCTAAGGGAATCATATTTTCCCAGAGTGAAAATTAGGACACAGAAGCATAGAGCAGAATTTTTCTTTTTTCATTGTCATTGTTTTGTTGTTTCGGTGAGTACATACACGTATGTGTATGTGTGTGTATGTGTGCTGATTTTGTACACATGAAGATGCCAGTGAAATTTAGAAACAGCCTCCAAATTTTGGATTTTCCAGGATCTTGAGATGGACTTGTTTCAGGATGATGACTGGAAAAGAACATTTTACAGCAGGAGTATCTCAAAAAAATGATATGTTTACACTGTTGTGTCTGTCTTTAATTCAGTTCCTAAAAGAAACACATTTAAAAGTTCACGTTTTTTACTCCCTTCCCCCAAAAAAGTTGCATGACTCACTGTGCCTACAAACTACATTGGAAAATCCTCAGGCCAAAATTCAGACTTCTCACTTCTATGGATCTAATTTTATCTCCTTTTATTAACTATATTAGTGATAGTAGACTAGGCTTCTCCTGAGGCAAGAAATAGCACCCCCACCATATCCCAAGCTTTTAGAGATAACTTATTCCCTCAAGTGAAGAGCCTCTTTACTTGGGAGAGGGATCTTTCTTACCTGAGCTACATATTCATCAAGATCTCCAGGAGACTGTGCTTTATAAAGGGATTTGGGGTCTCTGACCAATGAAGGCTCCACAATCTTGCAACAGTACATCTAGAAGACAAATCTGCTGGCTACATCACTACTGCAGGGGACGAGAAGCTGAGAATTGGAGATTTTCAGTGTCTAAGTCTGAAAGTGACACATGTCCCTTCTCACATTCCTTGGGTCCTAGTTAGCCATGTGGCCTCACTTCACTGCATGGAGGGCTGAGGAATATCAAGGAGCAATGTTGCGTGACCATCACTGGTTCTGCCACCCAACCCCTGCACCCCTCAAGAACTGATAGCTTACTTAAAAACCTCTTAGACTCTCAGAAATGAGTTCAGGTTCAGTTCCTGATCCTACTTAATTACTCGCATGACTTGTAGTGAGATCTGCCGTACTTCTCTAAGCCACAGTTTCTTCATGCATAAGAAAAAGAATAGATATGTCATCAGATTTTTGTTAGAATTGAGGAGATTCACATCAACTACTCAGAACAGTGTCTAACACATAAGTCCTCAACATAGTAAGTTCTTTAGAATAGGATGAGGTTCAGTCTTCAAGTACCTTTAAGAATTCATTGCTCCAGGTCCTTCTCATCTCCACATCCCCAGTGCTAATATAATGTCTGACCTATGCTGGATGGTGAGAAATTTTAAACTAATGTTGACTGGGGCAGATGCCATCCAAAGACTTTTTGATTATTCTCCCCAGTAAGTCATGGCTGTCGTTACTGCTGTCTCCTCGGCCAGAACACCCTGCTCACATCCAGCTGGCTTTTCAATACTGTTCATCCTTCATGCCCACCTTTGTCAGGTCATTCCAGTCCCATATGAATTCATTTCTCTTATCTTAAAATTTCTGGGTTTTGTATTTAAAAAATCACACTGATTATTTGACTGTTTCACACTTAACACCTTGATTTTCCAATAAGATGGTCAAACTCACCTTTTATTAACTATATTAGTGATAGTAGACTAGGCTTCTCCTGAGGCAAGAAATAGCACCCCCACCATATCCCAAGCTTTTAGAGATAACTTATTCCCTCAAGTGAAGAGCCTCTTTACTTGGGAGAGGGATCTTTCTTACCTGAGCTACATATTCATCAAGATCTCCAGGAGACTGTGCTTTATAAAGGGATTTGGGGTCTCTGACCAATGAAGGCTCCACAATCTTGCAACAGTACATCTAGAAGACAAATCTGCTGGCTACATCACTACTGCAGGGGACGAGAAGCTGAGAATTGGAGATTTTCAGTGTCTAAGTCTGAAAGTGACACATGTCCCTTCTCACATTCCTTGGGTCCTAGTTAGCCATGTGGCCTCACTTCACTGCATGGAGGGCTGAGGAATATCAAGGAGCAATGTTGCGTGACCATCACTGGTTCTGCCACCCAACCCCTGCACCCCTCAAGAACTGATAGCTTACTTAAAAACCTCTTAGACTCTCAGAAATGAGTTCAGGTTCAGTTCCTGATCCTACTTAATTACTCGCATGACTTGTAGTGAGATCTGCCGTACTTCTCTAAGCCACAGTTTCTTCATGCATAAGAA
The DNA here is from genome assembly GCA_022376925.1 of Tragulus kanchil. Lineage (NCBI taxonomy): Eukaryota > Metazoa > Chordata > Mammalia > Artiodactyla > Tragulidae > Tragulus > Tragulus kanchil. Next base: position 174,919,071 of record JAIOJX010000030.1, read on the forward strand.
AAAGAATAGATATGTCATCAGATTTTTGTTAGAATTGAGGAGATTCACATCAACTACTCAGAACAGTGTCTAACACATAAGTCCTCAACATAGTAAGTTCTTTAGAATAGGATGAGGTTCAGTCTTCAAGTACCTTTAAGAATTCATTGCTCCAGGTCCTTCTCATCTCCACATCCCCAGTGCTAATATAATGTCTGACCTATGCTGGATGGTGAGAAATTTTAAACTAATGTTGACTGGGGCAGATGCCATCCAAAGACTTTTTGATTATTCCCCCCAGTAAGTCATGGCTGTCGTTACTGCTGTCTCCTCGGCCAGAACACCCTGCTCACATCCAGCTGGCTTTTCAATACTGTTCATCCTTCATGCCCACCTTTGTCAGGTCATTCCAGTCCCATATGAATTCATTTCTCTTATCTTAAAATTTCTGGGTTTTGTATTTAAAAAATCACACTGATTATTTGACTGTTTCACACTTAACACCTTGATTTTCCAATAAGATGGTCAAACTCATGTATAGGGACTGTGCAGATTGTACCCCCAGAAACAATTCCTAACAGTAGTAAATGTTTTTATGTTGAGCATCCGTAAGCTAATTATTGGGCTTCCCTGGTGGCTTAGTGGTAAGGAACCTGCCTACCAATGTAGGAAACTTGGGTTCTCACCAAGAGTCAGGAAGATCTCCTGGAGAAGGAAATGGCCACTCACTCCAGTGTTCCTGCCTGGAGAATCTCATGGACAGAGAATTTGGTAAGTCACAGTCCATGGAGTCACAAAGAGTCAGACTCTACTCAGTGACCAAACAACAACAGTAAAGCTAATCATACGATAGCATTTCTCAAACTTTGGCATGCTATAGGGCCACCTGGAGGGCCTGTTAAAATACAGCTCACTGGGTCCCACCTCCAGAGTGTCTGATTCAGCAGATCTGGGATTGGGCCTGAGAATCTGCATTTCTAGCAGGTTTCCAGGTGACGCTGATGTTGCTGGCACAGAAACCTCACACTGAGAGCCAGTTTTACATCTGTCCGTATACTGAATCCTCACAACAATCCTTAAAGGTAGACATTGCGGCTTCATGTCTATATAAACATACCAGGGACACTGAGGCACACAGGGCTGAAGTCACTTGACCAAGCTTACCCTGCAGGTAGAGGTGAGAGGCTCAACTGAAACTTTTCCCACCGCATCAGATTTTTGTTAGAATTGAGGAGATTCACATCAACTACTCAGAACAGTGTCTAACACATAAGTCCTCAACATAGTAAGTTCTTTAGAATAGGATGAGGTTCAGTCTTCAAGTACCTTTAAGAATTCATTGCTCCAGGTCCTTCTCATCTCCACATCCCCAGTGCTAATATAATGTCTGACCTATGCTGGATGGTGAGAAATTTTAAACTAATGTTGACTGGGGCAGATGCCATCCAAAGACTTTTTGATTATTCCCCCCAGTAAGTCATGGCTGTCGTTACTGCTGTCTCCTCGGCCAGAACACCCTGCTCACATCCAGCTGGCTTTTCAATACTGTTCATCCTTCATGCCCACCTTTGTCAGGTCATTCCAGTCCCATATGAATTCATTTCTCTTATCTTAAAATTTCTGGGTTTTGTATTTAAAAAATCACACTGATTATTTGACTGTTTCACACTTAACACCTTGATTTTCCAATAAGATGGTCAAACTCATGTATAGGGACTGTGCAGATTGTACCCCCAGAAACAATTCCTAACAGTAGTAAATGTTTTTATGTTGAGCATCCGTAAGCTAATTATTGGGCTTCCCTGGTGGCTTAGTGGTAAGGAACCTGCCTACCAATGTAGGAGACTTGGGTTCTCACCAAGAGTCAGGAAGATCTCCTGGAGAAGGAAATGGCCACTCACTCCAGTGTTCCTGCCTGGAGAATCTCATGGACAGAGAATTTGGTAAGTCACAGTCCATGGAGTCACAAAGAGTCAGACTCTACTCAGTGACCAAACAACAACAGTAAAGCTAATCATACGATAGCATTTCTCAAACTTTGGCATGCTATAGGGCCACCTGGAGGGCCTGTTAAAATACAGCTCACTGGGTCCCACCTCCAGAGTGTCTGATTCAGCAGATCTGGGATTGGGCCTGAGAATCTGCATTTCTAGCAGGTTTCCAGGTGACGCTGATGTTGCTGGCACAGAAACCTCACACTGAGAGCCAGTTTTACATCTGTCCGTATACTGAATCCTCACAACAATCCTTAAAGGTAGACATTGCGGCTTCATGTCTATATAAACATACCAGGGACACTGAGGCACACAGGGCTGAAGTCACTTGACCAAGCTTACCCTGCAGGTAAGTAGCAGATGTAAGAGAAGGGACTCAGCAACTGCTAAACCTTTTCTCCCCACCGTGTGCCTGACGGTGGCTATGGATCACATGCGGATACACAGCAGTGTCAGTTACTTATTGAAATAAAAGGTCCACTTTCCTTTCCACGAAACTTTCAATCACATTCTAAAACCCAGAGTCCAGAAACATGCAAGTATCTGTTGCTTAAGGAAGCTGGCGCCAGCTCAAGAGAAGGACATAACTCGCTCATAACTCAAGTACTGAATCAGAACCATTAACAGTAACAGCGAGGGGTACAAAACAAGGACGACAACAGGAGAGCCGCCACCCAGGGCAGATGACATCAGACCCCGCTCCTCTTGAAGGCACGGCTGAGTCTGCCTTTCTTCTGGGAGCTCCACCTTTCCTCAGGGCTTGTCTTTTTGCTCCAGTTGACATTCTGACTATTTCCTAAGGCATTTGGTGAGAAAATAAAAATAAACTGAAAGACTACAGCACTTCCCCCAGAGCAGCATCTGGGTAGGCTTGGTGCCCAAGAAGTCCTGAGAAATCAGGCTTCTCATCTTTCTCTGTGACCACACTGCCCTCTAGAGTACACTGGAGTCCAGACAGAGGGACAGTGCTATTTCTTCTCTACCAGGAGAATTGCATTGTGAAGTCCCAACACCAGACCGCCAGAGCCGGATGAGATTTTAAAAGACTTGTCCATTGTGGGACTTCCTTGGGGATCCATTGGTTAAGATGTCACCTTCTAATGCAAGGGGTGTGGTTGTGATCCCCGGTCAGGGACCTAAGATCCCACCTGCCTCTTAGCCAAAAAGTCAAAACATAAAACAGAAGCAACATTGTAAGAAATTCAATACAAATTTTAAAAATGATCCACATCAAAGAAATCTTAAAAAAAATAAATAAATTAAAGAAAAAGAGGGCTTCCCTGGTGGTCCAGTGGGTAAAGAGTCCACCTTGCAGTGCAAGGGGCACTGGTTCGATCCCTGGCCCAGAAGATCCCACATGCTGTGGAATGACAGGCCCAATTATGAGCCAGTGCTCTGGAGCACATGCTCCTGGAGCCAGTGCTCTGCAACGAGAGGCCACTGCGATGGGAGGCCCACACGTGCCAAAGAATTAAAAAAAAAAAAGATGGATGAAAAAATAAATGACTTAGAGGCCAAAAAAAAATTAATTAATTAATTAAAGAAAAAGATATGTTCAGAATGAGAAAAGAGACTGAGACTGTTCATGACCTATGGGACCCTCCCTTCTTCCATGCTCCTCTTTTCACAAAAATCCTAGAGTATCAGAGTGTATCTAGTCTAGTCTAGCAGGCCACACTCACAACTGTGTGCTCAAGTCCAGGTGGACAAATGCAGATATAAGTGCACTGTCTGTAGTTGTTGTTCAGTCACTAAGTTGTGTCCGACTTTTTGCAACCTCATGGACTGTAGCATGTCTGACATGTGAAAAAAAAAAATAATCATGATGCTATAAGACACTCAACACTATGCAACACAGTTAAAGGGATGATCTTTAGATGGGAAGAGACTCATGACCAAAAAAAAACAATATTATAACAAATTCAATAAGAACTTTAAAAATGGTCAACATCAAAGAAAATCTTTAAAAAATAAAGCCTCTTCTAATATGCCAAAGGTTGGCAGCATTTCCATAATGGAGACCTGAAAGATAAAAAAGGTTATTCCCTGGGACTTTCCTGGTGGTCTAATGGATGAGACTCTGTGCTCTCACTGTTGAGAGCCTGAGTTCAATCCCTGGTTGAACTAAGAACCCACAAGACCAATAGAAAAAAAAAAAAAAAGAGGATATTCCCTAAAGAGGGGTCTGAGGGCAAATACACTTGAGGAACTTGGGTAAAACCAAGTCCAAGAGATTTCTTTAAAGTGGGATTTCTCAGAACCTTTAAAAAAAAAAAGTCTAGGCCTTATGAATGGGCTTCCCAGGTGGTACTAGTGGTAAAGAACCCACCACTCAAGGCAGGAGAACATAAGAGATGTGGGTTCAATCCCTGGGTCAGGAAGATCCCCTGGAGGAGGGCATGGCAACCCACTCCAGTATTCTTGCCTGGAGAATTCCATGGACAGAGGAACCTGGCGGGCTACAATCCATAGGGTTACAAAGAGTCAGATACAACTGAAGCAACTTAGCATGCACCCACACAAGCCTGTGAACAGCTAAGAGGATAATGGTATAGTGTGTTGGTCAAACTTATCCAGTGAGAAGCTCGTTTCCCTAGGAATACCTTTCAGCTCTTCACAGGATACTGTGTTTACCTAGAATACATATTAGGATTCACAGACATTTGCAGGATACTAGCTTTCTCAGGCTCAAATTTGGGCAGTCTTGGAGTATAAGTGTGCCAGGAACTAAGGTTTGTTCTGCATAGTCCCATGAGACACTAGAGCACTTTACAGTTTACCAAGCACCTCTGATCACTCTTTGATGTAATCCTCACAGCAATCCTGTGAAGTGTGCCAACCAGCAACCCTGTCATTAAAACTTAACAGACCTGAGGCTCGAATGAAAGCCATCTCCCTCCCAGCTTACTGGTGTTTTCCTGAACCAAAGGGAGGATGAAATGAGCAAATTCGACATCCCTGCAAATAATCAGGGACAACCTAAATTCTACCTCATAGTCATAACTGCTGGCTTTTATTATGTTAAGTTCCTAAGCTAACCTCATCTCATCAAAGAAAATCTTTAAAAAATAAAGCCTCTTCTAATATGCCAAAGGTTGGCAGCATTTCCATAATGGAGACCTGAAAGATAAAAAAGGTTATTCCCTGGGACTTTCCTGGTGGTCTAATGGATGAGACTCTGTGCTCTCACTGTTGAGAGCCTGAGTTCAATCCCTGGTTGAACTAAGAACCCACAAGACCAATAGAAAAAAAAAAAAAGAGGATATTCCTAAAGAGGGGTCTGAGGGCAAATACACTTGAGGAACTTGGGTAAAACCAAGTCCAAGAGATTTCTTTAAAGTGGGATTTCTCAGAACCTTTAAAAAAAAAAAGTCTAGGCCTTATGAATGGGCTTCCCAGGTGGTACTAGTGGTAAAGAACCCACCACTCAAGGCAGGAGAACATAAGAGATGTGGGTTCAATCCCTGGGTCAGGAAGATCCCCTGGAGGACAGCATGGCAACCCACTCCAGTATTCTTGCCTGGAGAATCCCATGGACAGAGGAACCTGGCAGGCTACAACCCATAGGGTTACAAAGAGTCAGATACAACTGAAGCAACTCAGCATGCACCCACACAAGCCTGTGAACAGCTAAAAGGATAATGGTATAGTGTGTTGGTCAAACTTATCCAGTGAGAAGCTCTTTTCCCCTAGGAATACCTTTCAGCTCTTCACAGGATACTGTGTTTACCTAGAATACATATTAGGATTCACAGACATTTGCAGGATACTAGCTTTCTCAGGCTCAAATTTGGGCAGTCTTGGAGTATAAGTGTGCCAGGAACTAAGGTTTGTTCTGCATAGTCCCATGAGACACTAGAGCACTTTACAGTTTACCAAGCACCTCTGATCACTCTTTGATGTAATCCTCACAGCAATCCTGTGAAGTGTGCCAACCAGCAACCCTGTCATTAAAACTTAACAGACCTGAGGCTCGAATGAAAGCCATCTCCCTCCCAGCTTACTGGTGTTTTCCTGAACCAAAGGGAGGATGAAATGAGCAAATTCGACATCCCTGCAAATAATCAGGGACAACCTAAATTCTACCTCATAGTCATAACTGCTGGCTTTTATTATGTTAAGTTCCTAAGCTAACCTCATCTCATCAATTCTCACAAAAATACCATGGGGGTAAACTAGCATTTCCTGTTCGACCCCTGGGTCGGGAAGATCTCCTGGAGAAGGAAATGGCAACCCACAACCGTATTCTTGCCTGGATAATGGACAGAGGAGCCTAGTAGGTTACAGTCCTTAGGGTTGCAAAGAGTTGGACACGACTCAAGCGACGTAGCATGCACACAAGCATTTTCCAAATGGGGAAACTGATGCTTAGAAAGGTTAAGGGACCCACCCTGGGTCACACAGGAAGAATCACTTGAATCCAGACCCACGTGACTCCGCACATGACCTGTTCAAGGAGGTTCTGAGTACTAAAAGGGGACTGGAGGCACCTGTGGTGGGATGCTGTTCAAGAGTCTACATCATACAGCAGGTTTTCCTTGCCTATGCCCCTGGCCACTCCCTTCCCTTCTTTACTCTCCCTTCTCCAGGCTTAAAAGCAGGCTCATTCATTCCAGCAGAATAACTCTGAGAAACAAGCAAGTCTCTGTCCCAAGATGGTTTGCAAGCAATGTGGTCTCCCATCTAACTCTTTGTGCTTTGGGTAATGGATGGTAAAGAAGTTAAAGTGACTCTGGGGAACTGGATATAGAATGAAGCACCTGCTTCTTCTAGGAAAACAGCAGCAGCCACAAAACCCTTCCTGGTCACAGGGTTTCTTCCATGAGACCTTCTGTCAAGCCCTTGTAATTATAGTCTGAGGTATTCATTAGCTTTACAGTTTTGTTGTTACCTGTGCCTCTCTCTTGTTCATCTGCTTTGTAAAACAGTCAGCAACCTCAACTTCAGTCAGCACTTCTGCCCTCCCTGCCTCCTAGACGGCCCTCCTGTAGACCTTTGGTGAGGTCTCTACAGCTAGCAAGCTTTGAAAACCAACGAATGATTCAAAGGCTGATTCCACCGTGAACACCCCTGTTTGAGGACTCCACGTCTTGACACGGGGAGTCCCGGCAGGTAGGGTCACTCCCCACAGCCTCTCTGGCCTCCAGCTCAGAGACTGTGCTTCCCATTCGCTGGCTGCACTTTCTCAAGGAGGGATGACCTGAGCAAACACAGAAAGTAAGAAAGCACGTCACATCACCCAGGGATTTGGGGTGGGGAGGGAATGTCACACTCTAAGAAAATTACATTCTGTTCATTCTCTGAGGCTTTTCAAGCAGCCCTAGAATCCCCCCTCATTAAGCCTTCTAAATTTATCCCACTTCTTCAGCATCCAGAGCTGCCTGACACTTGGTGCTGTTACAGCACGTCTGAATTGAGGAATCCCACACTGCTCTGTATTTTTAGCCTCCCTTGCTTACGTTTTTCATTTCAGACTCAACTGGGAGTTGCCTCTTCTTCCCAGTCTTAAATTGGCAAGAAGATCTGGTCTTCAGGCTCAAGGTGTTAGGCCCGACAGTCTCTCGGGGTGACATCTTTGTAGATGAGCAAGGTAACCCGCCATGTGACTCAGTGAGCATGTGTTAGGCACCTACTACTTATTCTACACAAGTCCCTGTTTTAAAACTCTAGAGGTTTCAAGAAGGAATCTGAAGGACTTCCATGGTAGTCCAGAGCTTAAAACCTGCCTTGCAGCGCAGGGGCTCAGGCTTGATTCCTCGGGGAAAATGTAAAGATACCACATGCCGTGCAGCAAGTAAGCCTGTGTAACTAGCCATTCTCGTAAATTTTAAGCTTTGGGTAATCAATGGTAAAGAAGTTAAAGTGACTCTGGGGAACTGAATATAGAATGAAGCACCTGCTTCTTCTAGGAAAACAGCAGCAGCCACAAAACCCTTCCTGGTCACAGGGTTTCTTCTATGAGACCTTTTGTCAAGCCCTTGTAATTATAGTCTGAGGTATTCATTAGCTTTACAGTTTTGTTGTTACCTGTGCCTCTCTCTTGTTCATCTGCTTTGTACAACAGTCAGCAACCTCAACTTCAGTCAGCACTTCTGCTCTCCCTGCCTCCTAGACAGCCCTCCTGGTGACCTTTGGTGAGGTCTCTACAGCTAGCAAGCTTTGAAAACCAACGAATGAGTCAAAGGCTGATTCCACCGTGAACACCCCTGTTTGAGGACTCCACGTCCTGACATGGGGAGTCCCGGCAGGTAGGGTCACTCCCCACAGCCTCTCTGGCCTCCAGCTCAGAGACTGTGCTTCCCATTCGCTGGCTGCACTTTCTCAAGGAGGGGTGACCTGAGCAAACACAGAAAGTAAGAAAGCACGTCACATCACCCAGGGATTTGGGGGTGGGGAGGGAATGTCACACTCTAAGAAAATTACATTCTGTTCATTCTCTGAGGCTTTTCAAGCAGCCCTAGAATCCCCCCTCATTAAGCCTTCTAAATTTATCCCACTTCTTCAGCATCCAGAGCTGCCTGACACTTGGTGCTGTTACAGCACGTCTGAATTGAGGAATCCCACACTGCTCTGTATTTTTAGCCTCCCTTGCTTACGTTTTTCATTTCAGACTCAACTGGGAGTTGCCTCTTCTTCCCAGTCTTAAATTGGCAAGAAGATCTGGTCTTCAGGCTCAAGGTGTTAGGCCTGACAGTCTCTCGGGGTGACATCTTTGTAGATGAGCAAGGTAACCCCGCCATGTGACTCAGTGAGCATGTGTTAGGCACCTACTACTTATTCTACACAAGTCCCTGTTTTTAAAACTCTAGAGGTTTCAAGAAGGAATCTGAAGGACTTCCATGGTAGTCCAGAGCTTAAAAACCTGCCTTGCAGCGCAGGGGGCTCAGGCTTGATTCCTCGGGGAAAAATGTAAAGATACCACATGCCGTGCAGCAAGTAAGCCTGTGTACCTTAACTACTGAAGTCTGCATGCCAACAAGAGTCCATGCACCATAACAAAAGTCCCAGTGTGATGCAACTTAGACCTGACGCAGTCAAGTAAATATATGAATCTGATACAGATCCTGCCTTTAAAGACTTAAGAGCAAAGATGGAGGTGGCAGGAATGATGAGGGAACCCGAGAACTTCATTCCAAAGAAATTAGAAGGAATGTAGTTAGTGTGAGACAGTCTCCCTAGAGGATCATCAGTGGCATTCAACACAAAACCATGGCATGTGGTTCTTACCCCACCAGGAGGCCCAGTGCAGAAATCATCTCAAGCCATTCTTTGCAGATACCTCACTCTGAAAAACTCTCCCTCACGCATGGGGCAGTGGGGAGGCCACTACATTCCAATTTTGGATAGGCGTATGCCTTAGTCACTGTGCATAAGACAGTTGAACACAGCAGGCCTGGGACTGCTATCCTCGCAAAGACCTGCTTCCAAAGGTGGGCCTCGGCTAGCATCCGGGAACACAGGTTTCATCACTAACTGATGAGAGTGGCTCGCTGTGTCTCAAGAGATTAGACAGACAACATGATTTACACTGAATGCATGCTTTCCTTCTAGGAAGCCTGGGATTTTGGTATTTTCAGGCCAAACCATGTGACCAGCCCCCACAAAAACCCTTGGTCCTGAGCATCTAATACATTTCCCTGGTGGACAACATCCACGTGTGGGCTGCAACTCAATGCTGGAGGAACTGAGTCTATTCTGCTTGACTTCACAAGGAGAGGACTCTGGAAAGCTTGTGTCTGGTTTCCTCCACACTCCACTCCACATGCCCTTTGCTTTGGCAGAGTGGCCTTCGTCTCCTTTCCCTGTACTAAATCTTACTTGTAAATATGACTTTATACTTAAGGCCTGAGAGGTCTTCCAGCCCATCAGTGAAACCTAGGTATTCGTAACAGTGACTCTATATGAACACCCCAAAATTTGCTGACTGCTCTGACTCTCCTGAAAATATTGCTTGGAATTGTGTCCCACCCGCTACACATGCATGCACACATTCTTTCTGGCAGCAGAGTCAGGATCTCTCTGTGTCACACCCCTTCTCGTGGCTGGGCCTCTTGTCCCTCACCAGAAGGCTCAGGCTACTCCCAGTTCTAAAGCCATTTCTTTCCCTGACCAGGGGAACTGTTAAGTCTACGGCCCAACCAGTCACCAGACTCGGCATCAAGCTCTTCATGCCGCTAATCGTACTCTGAGTACACATACCAGTGTGTTCCAAAGACCAGAGCTATACCCTGGTACTTTAACTTATCACTGAAACTCTGCTTGACAATATCCCCAGTCCCTCTAGGACCCTGCTTTGGTCATTCTATCGACCAACACCACAGGTCACTCTAACGGTGCCTCTAACAACTCCATATTGTACAAGCACTTCAACAGACTTGGAAGCCAAGAAACAAAATATCCAACAAATCCAACAGAAATATATCAAAACAAACTAAGGAGCTATATCCACACTGGCCTTCAGTTTGGTTCAATGATTACTCATACATTTTAGCTTGAGTGGTTGTGATGCTGTTGGTGGCTTCTATAGAATAGAAAACAAATATGGAATTCGAGCAACCTGTCCTATAACACCCCAGATTCTAAAATGACTGCTTAGAGGTTCACACTCAATAACCTGGTCATATAGAATTACCAGGATGCGACAGGCAGCAAAGAACAAAGCCCATGGTCTTCTGCACTCCCTTTATTCTGTATGATATCAGTACTGTCCACCACCCATGAACACAGAAACTCAGATTTATCTAAGATCTAACCAAAAAAATGCTAATGTTAGATTTCCTTTATGCACTGTGATAAAGGAGGTAGTGAATAAAGGGGGGAAAGGCACGAACAAAGACAGGAAGACAGGTGCAGAGGTTGTGACATGGACAAAATTGTAACCAGCGCTAAGTACACATATACTGAAGGACCTCAAGGATGACAATAATGGGTGCTAAAGAGCAAGAGATCAGAGATGATTTCCTTTATGGATCATCACTACCTGGACTTGTATTTCCTTACCAAGATTACTCAATCCTAGTAATTAAGCTAGGATTTTCTTCTACAGAATACTAAATTTTAAACATTCTGCCAGGTCATACATCACAAACAGATATCAATTCTCAATTTTTATTTGATACATGGGATTACAATGATAGTGCTTTGTTAAGTCCACCTATTTTGACAATGATATGTACTAATCTAAAGGTAACATACATCAATGTATATTAAAATATATTGTAAATGTGTTTCACAAATCAAAGCTTCATGAAACACATATTAAATAACTACTTCAAAAGCACCTCTAAAGATGTAGACTCTAAAATATAAGCTAATGACTTTCCTTCATGCACTTACTCTGACTAAAGACATTTCTTCAACTCATCCTGATTCACAATCCAAAGTCATAACTGCATACATCACTTAGGGACTAAAAGTAACTTAGCTTCAAGAACCCCAGGACACCTCTTTGCTGCTGGCTAGGTCTCACTTACGGGTGAACGCATCACCTTTCTAAAGAATCTGAGTTCATCAAAGGAGCATCCTCAGTTTGTGGCTCCAACAAACACGTGATCAGCAGTCTAAAAGGTTCTGCCTTTTCCCTCCAGCTCTACCTTGTTTTTCCCCCTGGAGCAGAAAAATAAACAAAACTTCTCTCTATTTAGGTCAGGCCTTCTTTATCCCAAGCAGAAGGCGGGAGCAACATGTCCAGTTCTTATTACCTGCACCAGAGCTCACCCTAACTTCATCCTAGCATCTTCCCCAACTTCAGTCTTTAAAAATAACTAAATCTAAACATCACCCTCGGGTGTTGCATTAGTTCATGGTCTTACTTAAAATCTGTTTCAAATATAAAATATTTCAACTAGGGATGAAGAATTCCTTTGAAAAGAAATGAATATTTTTCATGCAATCATTTTTAATGAATCAAATGGTGGTTGAACTTGAACTTTGGATTCTATAGAGTTAGACTTCACCACAGATATTCCTCAGTATCTCTGAGACTTTAGCATTGAAGTTAAACGCACCTCTCTCAGCTTTTGTTTCGCTATCTCTAAGGTAGGAAGGACCACATCAACTTTCAAGTGTTTTAAGATGACACAGAACAAGTATTTAGTGCGTGACCAAGCACACAGTGAGCACAGAAAAACTGGTAGTGGCAATTCACATGGTTCTACACTGTCTAATGCATCCAAACTTTTGGGTAAAAGGAAAAGGCTTTGTTTAAGAACATCCATGTTACAATTCTGTCCCAATCCAGGACCAACAACAGGCCTTCATGTAAAGCTAGGGTGATCATATATCTCCTCTTGTGAGGAACAGCCTGGCTGATATCTGTTCTCTGAAAGTAATTAATTTTTTAATATTTATTTATTTGGCTTGCCGGGTCTTACTTGTGGCATGCAGGGTCCTTAGCTGTGGCCCATGGGATCTAGTTCCCTGACCAGGGTCAAACCTAGGCCCCCTATATTAGGAGTGGAGAGTCTTAGCCACTGGGCCACCAGGGATGTCCCCAAGAGCAATCATTAATAGTACCATCTTTCCCTCTCAGAAGATTCAGTTTTGGTGAATAAACTATACAGGTATACTAGTTAAATACAGAAGTATACAAGCTAAACATAGATAACTTGCTAATTGGGCAATTATTTATGGCTTTGTGCTTTAATTTCTGGTAAAACTGAAGAAATACTTGCTGAATACATCTCACTGATTTATAATCATAAAATATGAGCTGAAAAATAAACAAAACTTCTCTCTATTTAGGTCAGGCCTTCTTTATCCCAAGCAGAAGGCGGAGCAACATGTTTTCTTATTACCTGCACCAGAGCTCACCCTAACTTCATCCTAGCATCTTCCCCAACTTCAGTCTTTAAAATAACTAAATCTAAACATCACCCTCAGGTGTTGCATTAGTTCATGGTCTTACTTAAAATCTGTTTCAAATATAAAATATTTCAACTAGGGATGAAGAATTCCTTTGAAAAGAAATGAATATTTTTCATGCAATCATTTTTAATGAATCAAATGGTGGTTGAACTTGAACTTTGGATTCTATAGAGTTAGACTTCACCACAGATATTCCTCAGTATCTCTGAGACTTTAGCATTGAAGTTAAACGCACCTCTCTCAGCTTTTGTTTCGCTATCTCTAAGGTAGGAAGGACCACATCAACTTTCAAGTGTTTTAAGATGACACAGAACAAGCATTTAGTGCGTGACCAAGCACACAGTGAGCACAGAAAAACTGGTAGTGGCAATTCACATGGTTCTACGCTGTCTAATGCATCCAAACTTTTGGGTAAAAGGAAAAGGCTTTGTTTAAGAACATCCATGTTACAATTCTGTCCCAATCCAGGACCAACAACAGGCCTTCATGTACAGCTAGGGTGATCATATATCTCCTCTTGTGAGGAACAGCCTGGCTGATATCTGTTCTCTGAAAGTAATTAATTTTTTAATATTTATTTATTTGGCTTGCCGGGTCTTACTTGTGGCATGCAGGGTCCTTAGCTGTGGCCCTGGGATCTAGTTCCCTGACCAGGGTCAAACCTAGGCCCCCTATATTAGGAGTGGAGAGTCTTAGCCACTGGGCCACCAGGGATGTCCCCAAGAGCAATCATTAATAGTACCATCTTTCCCTCTCAGAAGATTCAGTTTTGGTGAATAAACTATACAGGTATACTAGTTAAATACAGAAGTATACAAGCTAAACATAGATAACTTGCTAATTGGGCAATTATTTATGGCTTTGTGCTTTAATTTCTGGTAAAACTGAAGAAATACTTGCCGAATACATCTCACTGATTTATAATCATAAAAATATTGTATGTGCTATTTTTATCACGATGGCTATCAGGGAAGATTCATATTTTATGATAACAAAGGAGGATTTGCTCTGTCACATAAAAGAATGTAAGATTCTTATTTTCCAGTTCAGTTCTTATAAATTTCTCCTCCTCCTAGCCAGAGTCTTCACATATTTTATGATGAACAGATATGAAAGCCAAAACCAGCAAAACCTGGTAGTCCTTCTCTTGAAAACCAGCTATGAAGGATGACAGAACTTTCCACTCTCTTAGCTCTTAGCACACACACCACCACCTCCTATCCATGCCTAAGGCAGACATTGTTAATCAATGACAGATTTCAGTGCACAGCTCAAAACTGAATGCAGACAGTAGGCAATTTAAGAAGCTGCTATTAAAGAACGAGTGTTGATGCATAAAACAAGTGTTTTCTGTCCTAAATTAGCTCAATATCTTTATTTTATGATCAAGAACACAGGGACATGGAGAAAAATGACGCAGCCAAGGGTGAATCTAAGAGCTGTACCCAAGCATGACTTCCATGACATCATACTGATAGGTGACTGGGCTTAGGGAAAAGGCTCTTTCAGATGAAATCAAAGCAGAGAAAAGTAAATTTTGAGGCAAACAGCCTACTAAGAGTTTGGTATCACTACCAATGCTCATAAAACAAGTAAAAGTCTCTTTCCTTATTTATTCATCAATGTCAAAACTAAAGTATTAGAGGGAGGGGATATACGTATACATATAGTTTATTCGCTTTGTTGTACAGCAGAAAATAACATTCTAAAGCAGTCATGCTCCCAATAAACATGCACTGGGCATGCTGGGAGCATCTAGTGGTTTTATCATAATCATACAGAAATATCTGGATGTCCATTTGATACTTGGGCACACAGTGTACTTCTCTGCTTGTTCCTTTCTCAAGATAGAAACACTATTTAAAATTATTACTATAGCCATTGTAAAACAGTTAAAATGGTTATTTACATATATATATATTTAAAAATCCACTAAGGTGCTTACCATGACCTGTAAGTCTCTAAAGGACTTCCTTGATGGCTCAGATGGTAAAGAATCTGCCTGCAATGTGGGAAACCTGGGTTCAAACCCTGGGTTAGAAAGATTCCCTGGAGAAGGGAATGGCTACCCACTCCAGTATTCCTGCCTGGAGAATCCCCATGGACAGAGGAGTCTGGTGGGCTACAGTCCACAGGGTCTCAAAGACTCAGACAAAACTGAGTGACTAACACTACCACTTTCTTTCACTTTCAAACTCAAGAATAAAGACTGTCCAAGCAGGAGAGGCCCTGAGCACCCTATAACTTGTTAATTTAAGACAGACAATAAACTGTACGGTTGATTACTCTGAGAGTATTGATGTCTAGAATGCAGTTGCATCTACAGTGGGTTTTCTTAAAGGTGATTTTAGTCATTTCAGAAAATATACTGTCGGGCTTTCCCTGGTGGTCCAGTGGGTAAGGACACTGCCTTGCACTGCAAGGGGCGCCAGTTTGATCCCTGGCCTGGGAAGATTCCACGTGCCGCGGAGCGGTTGGACCCATGTGTCCAATTACCGAGCTGGAGCTCTGGAGCGCATGGGCTCAGAGCCAGCGCTCTGCAACGACAGACACCACCGCGATGGGAGGCCCACAGGAGCCAAAGAACAAAGACGGATGAAAACAGAGAAATGAAAGATTAATGGAAGTGGCCCACCCACTCCCCTCCCTCCCCAACCCAACCCCCACCCAAAATAAATAAATAAATAAATCTAAAAAAAAAAAAATACATTGTCATCCTTAACTGTCTCTGATTCCTCTAAATGTCTGAAGGACTACGTTGTCTGGACACATGCAAACTTGCACTTGACTTTAATCTTGTTTTATTTTTATGTGTAGATCTCCACTTTCTAACTAAATTGTAAGAAACTTAAGGGCAGGAACTGCATCCATTCTTTGCTTTGTGTTCTCACAGTTGGTCCCTGCCACCCATCAGATGCCATCCAATCTCCAGGCCTGTGTTTGTGGAAGGACTGTTTGTTCCTTGATTGTGGACCCAAGACTAAGAATCACAAACAGCTCTGAAGGACCACCTTTCTCAGCCAGCATGGATAAAGAGGTGTGGGTAAGGAGGACACAAAAGGAATTGGTAAGATCCATCCTAGAGGAGGTCAGGATGGAGCTCTGAAGACAGATGTGAAAACACATAACTATTCTGGAGCATGACAGTAGAGAAATAATTTAGAGAAAACTAGATTAGCCTGGGGATTCAGAGAACATTTCCAGAAGTGAAAGGAGAAAATGGTGGGAGATGGACCTAAGACTAAATTAGCTAACATCCTTACTGTTTTTGGACTCTTTCTTTTTGTCATTTTTAAAAATCTTATTTTTTGTCCACACAGCATGGCTTGTGGGGTCTTAGTTCCCTAACAAGGGATCGAACCCATGTCCCAGCAATGGAAGCATGGAGTCCTAATCACTGGACCACCAGGGAAGTCCCCATATGGTTTCTGGATTTTCACTTCTAATCCATCATACGCTTGGTTATTTCCAAATAGATCATAGAGGAAAATGAAGAGATAGAATTTCACCGCAAAAAAAACCCTTCACTACTGGTTGAGAGTCCCCCTTAGGAAAAAGAATTTTCTGGGCCACCAGAGCACTTAAAGGAATTCTCAGCAAACATAACAGAGAGGAACTAATGGATTCAAATGAAAATAAGAACACAGAAAGTCCTCCTCCATTTTTCCCCTACATGTATCATACTCAACCACTTACTCATTTATTAAATTAATAAATAATTAGGCAGTTACTATGTGCCAGCCAGGAGAAACAATGATAATCAGACCAACCGGATTCTTGAGCTCACAGAGTTTTCACGGAGCCGTCACTCCCAGAATGACCAGGAATTAGACAGAAAGTGGTCTTTACAACCTATAAAGAGACCTGTGTCGTTAAGAGATGAGAATGTGTGGCCTGGAAAATTCCATCCAGCTAAACAGGTGGATCTGAAGCTCCACCCAGCTCACCCAGGCGCCCAAATGCTGCAAATGATAATAGAAATTTCCACATCCCCACGACAGAAGATAAGCCGCCTGACAGCTAGTACAAAGCCACCTCGATAAAGTCAAAAATCAGTCCCTATCTTCTCCTGTTTACACTTGTATCTAATGTAATAAACACAAGTCAGTGTTGTTGTTCAGTTCCTTAGTTGTTGTTCAGTTGTTGTTGTTAGTGTTATTCAGTTGCTAAGTTGTGTCCAACTTGTTGTCACTCCATGGACTATGACAGGCCAGGTTGAGCATGACAGAAAAAAGAGAAATAAATTTAGAGAAAACTAGATAAGCCTGGGGATTCAGAGAACATTTCCAGAAGTGAAAGGAGAAAATGGTGGGAGATGGACCTAAGACTAAATTAGCTAACATCCTTACTGTTTTTGGACTCTTTCTTTTTGTCATTTTTAAAAATCTTATTTTTTGTCCACACAGCATGGCTTGTGGGGTCTTAGTTCCCTAACAAGGGATCGAATCCATGTCCCAGCAATGGAAGCATGGAGTCCTAATCACTGGACCACCAGGGAAGTCCCCATATGGTTTCTGGATTTTCACTTCTAATTCATCATACGCTTGGTTATTTCCAAATAGATCATAGAGGAAAATGAAGAGATAGAATTTCACCGCAAAAAAAACCCTTCACTACTGGTTGAGAGTCCCCCTTAGGAAAAAGAATTTTCTGGGCCACCAGAGCACTTAAAGGAATTCTCAGCAAACATAACAGAGAGGAACTAACGGATTCAAATGAAAATAAGAACACAGAAAGTCCTCCTCCATTTTTCCCCGACATGTATCATACTCAACCATTTACTCATTTATTAAATTAAAAAATAATTTGGCAGTTACTATGTGCCAGCAGGAGAAACAATGATAATCAGACCAACCGGATTCTTGAGCTCACAGAGTTTTCACGGAGCCGTCACTCCCAGAATGGCCAGGAATTAGACAGAAAGTGGTCTTTACAACCTATAAAGAGATCTGTGTCGTTAAGAGATGAGAATGTGTGGCCTGGAAAATTCCATCCAGCTAAATAGGTGGATCTGAAGCTCCACCCAGCTCACCCAGGCGCCCAAATGCTGCAAATGATAATAGAAATTTCCACATCCCCACGACAGAAGATAAGCCACCTGACAGCCAGTACAAAGTCACCTCGATAAAGTCAAAAATCAGTCCCTATCTTCTCCTGTTTACACTTGTATCTAATGCAATAAACACAAGTCAGTGTTGTTGTTCAGTTCCTTAGTTGTTGTTCAGTTGTTGTTGTTAGTGTAGTTCAGTTGCTAAGTTGTGTCCAACTTGTTGTCACTCCATGGACTATGGCAGGCCAGGATTCACTGTCCCTCACTATCACCTGGCGTCTGCCCAAGTTCAGGTCCATTGAATCGGTGATGTTATCCAACCACCTCATCCTCTGCTACCCAAGGGAGAAGGACTGTTTTAGATAACTGCTTTAGAGCACCTGACTATCTGTGGCCCTAGAAAGAGAGAGCTAGAAAGGAGAGAAGAAAGCATCTAGCCCAAGCCTTCATTTTCCAGATGAGAGCTAACTTCAACTAAGAAACCGGGTGGGAAACAGCCTCCACTGAACCATAGGTCACCCCATTCCATTCCCACTACCACTTCACCCTCCCTCGGACTGCAAACCACCCTAAATCCTATTTTTAAAGTTGTCTAACAACCTGGAGCTACATTTGATCTTCCTACTGAAGTCCAAGACAGAATAATTATTTCTACCTTTGGTGGACAGTTTCCTCTCCTCTCTGCCGCAGAGGTAATTGCATTTTACAGAGCAAGCCTTCAACAGCAGCCCCCAAAAGGCGAAGGTCAGCAACCTTCGGCCAGCCAAGGCCCACAAGAAGTTCCCCTGCCAAGCCTCCGATGCCCGTCCTGCTTTTGGAGAGCACAAATTCAGAATTAAGATGGCCAACTAAGCCTACTATCAACCAGACTCAACATCCTCACATTCTATCACCTTGCAGTTGGATCTCAGGTGGTTTTTCCTCAGTGCCTGCTGGTTTCTGCATAAAAATGTAACTGTCCAGGTAGTGCTATTATTTATTGAGCCTGTTCCTTTGGTAGTGTAGAAAGCAGTGTATCTCCCTTCAGGCCAATGAGCTCGTGTTGCCATGATCTGTGGTGCTCTTGGTCATGGGGACCTGCTCTACCTTCATCAGGTTACCATTAGAAGGTGAGAATGGTGCTGTTTACAAACAGGGTCAGAAACGGAGGATGAGGTAGCCACTGCAAGGTCTGTCTGCAACTTTCAGCATTGGTTTCATTCGTCCATCAGGAAAAGAAAGGCATTGAAGTTTCCATGCCTGGGGCAGAGAAGGAACCCTTCCCTTTAGATCCTAACGTGGGGAGACCGTATGCTAGATGCTGCGAGGTGTGCCGTGTAGGGTGTGTCGGGATAATTAATCACAGAGACTGAGGGAGGTAAAGAATCCTGTGAATACAATCACCGTTTTAGGGGATAAAGGCCACAGAGAGGTGATAGATGAAGGCAAATTAGTGCCATGAATTTCAAAAGGGTTTTTTTTTTCATTCCTATTCCCCATCCTGTCAACTCCTAGATAAGGCAGAAGTTCCTGATACACACAACACATGCAAGATTATAAGTTCCTGATGCACACAGCACACATAAGATTACTTATCAGGGGACTTCCCCGATGGTCCAGTGACTAAGATTCTGTGATGCCAATGTAGGGGACCTGGGCTCCATCCCTGGTCAAGGAACTAGATCCCACATGCTACAGCTGAAGATTCCCCCAGGCCACAACAAAAATCCAAGATCCAATGTGCCACAACTAAGACCTGGAGCAGCCAAATAAATAAATAAATTTATATATATTTATTTAAAGATCATTTATTGGACATCTTCATACATCTGAAACTGTGCTAGGCACTGTGATATTAGAAGCAAAGAAATCAGAGGAAACCCCTGCCTCCACTAAGCTGGCATTTGGTGAGGGAACCACTCATTGAACAAGCAGACAAGTCAAACAAATGAGCGTTACAGATTGTTGTTCAGTGACTAGCTGGGAAAGAATGAAGATGAAGGAATAGAGAATAACTGGGCAGGGAGTGAAGGGAAGCCATCCTCAATCACAGGCAACTTCTTGGAGGAGGTGACATCTGAACTGAGACCTGAATGGTGAGGTCAAGCCACGTGACATGAGCCCTTAGCACCCTGCCTATAAGGGGTAAAGGAAACAATGTGCTTATTAAGCACCTAGGACTATACTCCGTTTCAACTACTCCTCACTCTCCAAAAACTAGCCACCAGAGACCCTCTGGGTTCAGGTTTTCTCTCTTAATCCTGACAGTATCTCCAAGGGGAAGGTGTAAGTCAGCACACCCACTTTACAAAAGAGTAAACTGAGGCACCAGGAACCTGACAATGTTCCTGTAGTCAAACATCTGGTACCTGGGGAAGATAGAACTCAATGGGTTTGCTGCTAAAATCTGCATTCTTATCTGGCATGATGCTACTTCTGGGTGGTGGGGGGCTCACAGTACAAAATAAAAGCCACAAGATTCAGGTTAGAGAGATGCCTCTCAAAGGCTAGCAATGGAATCTTAGACATGTCAACCCATCTCATACTTAGATTTCTCAGTTGTGAAGTAACCATAGCGGAAACCAGGTCCAGGCACCTCATGCAGGATCATAGTATACAAGCTCCTCAAGAGAAAGAAACCACTTTCTCTACCACTGCTGTGATTTCCCATCTGTAGACCAGCTCAAGCTCTAAAAAACCACAGGGAAGAGTCAGAGAAAAACAGCAGTCCTCGGGAAGAACCACTGTTTCATCTGGCATCTTACCGGTGAACTACAGACCATGGGGTCACCAAGGGTTGGACACAACTAAGCACACAAACACACACACATCCATTTGACACACCTATTCTGATGCCCAGGAAGGGCATGTAGAAGCAGATGAAGTTACTCACTGACTGGATTTTCTCAAATGGTCTTTCAAAGTTTTGAACACAAAAAGACCTCAAAAATATACCTGCCTTTAGACCTTTTCCACCCTGTGCAACCAAGAATCCCAGATTTGCTCATTTCTGATCCCACCCAAGTCTTTATATCCTAATGGCCTCTTACAAATTACTCAAGTGTAGCCACTTATATGCAAAATAGTGAAGAGATGAAGTTTATTTCTTTTTTCTTTTTTTTTGCATTTATCGTTTCCTGTTTCCAGTCCCATAACTTCCTGCAGGTCTTGTCAGAAAAGATTCCAAGCTTCTGTGTTTTCTCTATCAAAACTCATTTTTCCTATGTCCAGGGATCCAAGCAAGCTCTGCCTAAGTCAGACGTCCCTAACCTCCAGGATCTAATGCCTGATGATCTGAGGTGGAGCTGATATAATAATAGAAATAAAGTACACACTAAATGTAACACGCTAAATCATCCTAAAACCAACTGCCCTCCTCAGTCAGTGGAAAAATTCTCTTCCATGAAACCAGTCCTTGGTGCTAATAAGGTTGAGCACTACTGGCCTAAGTGACTGTCAAGTTTCTCTAATGAGCAGAAACCACCATCTTACATCCATAACAGCCATTTAAAGTCTTCAGTTTTGCACACATATGATCTAATTTAACACTTTACATGTAGTACTTGGTCTCCTGTACTAAGTACTGTCATCCCAAAGCACCACTACAGAAACTGAGCTTAAATATTTGAAGCCATTTGTTCAATATGACTCAGCTGGCCTGTAAAACTATGACCAGGTCCAGGCACCTCATGCAGGATCATAGTATACAAGCTCCTCAAGAGAAAGAAACCACTTTCTCTACCACTGCTGTGATTTCCCATCTGTAGACCAGCTCAAGCTCTAAAAAACCACAGGGAAGAGTCAGAGAAAAACAGCAGTCCTCGGGAAGAACCACTGTTTCATCTGGCATCTTACCGGTGAACTACAGACCATGGGGTCACCAAGGGTTGGACACAACTAAGCACACAAACACACACACACATCCATTTGACACACCTATTCTGATGCCCAGGAAGGGCATGTAGAAGCAGATGAAGTTACTCACTGACTGGATTTTCTCAAATGGTCTTTCAAAGTTTTGAACACAAAAAGACCTCAAAAATATACCTGCCTTTAGACCTTTTCCACCCTGTGCAACCAAGAATCCCAGATTTGCTCATTTCTGATCCCACCCAAGTCTTTATATCCTAATGGCCTCTTACAAATTACTCAAGTGTAGCCACTTATATGCAAAATAGTGAAGAGATGAAGTTTATTTCTTTTTTCTTTTTTTTTGCATTTATCGTTTCCTGTTTCCAGTCCCATAACTTCCTGCAGGTCTTGTCAGAAAAGATTCCAAGCTTCTGTGTTTTCTCTATCAAAACTCATTTTTCCTATGTCCAGGGATCCAAGCAAGCTCTGCCTAAGTCAGACGTCCCTAACCTCCAGGATCTAATGCCTGATGATCTGAGGTGGAGCTGATATAATAATAGAAATAAAGTACACACTAAATGTAACACGCTAAATCATCCTAAAACCAACTGCCCTCCTCAGTCAGTGGAAAAATTCTCTTCCATGAAACCAGTCCTTGGTGCTAATAAGGTTGAGCACTACTGGCCTAAGTGACTGTCAAGTTTCTCTAATGAGCAGAAACCACCATCTTACATCCATAACAGCCATTTAAAGTCTTCAGTTTTGCACACATATGATCTAATTTAACACTTTACATGTAGTACTTGGTCTCCTGTACTAAGTACTGTCATCCCAAAGCACCACTACAGAAACTGAGCTTAAATATTTGAAGCCATTTGTTCAATATGACTCAGCTGGCCTGTAACAATGCTGAGCTTGAACCAGGTCTTGGGACTCTACGTACTAAGTTCTCTCCACTCTATCACGCTGCCCACCAACCAAGTATCAATAAATGATATTTCCCCATGCAGGAATTTTCAAGACGACATTGATGAACATCTGAAAACCCAGCAAAATGTGAAGTGTATGATTTTTAAATAGACATTTGTGGAGAGAAAGGGTTCATCACTTTACTATTCATCTGATTATGAAAGACACTTAAGATCCCAAATTGTTAAGAAGTGCTATGAATATAAGCGATGAAGTACTTGCTCCTCTTTGTCCAGTCCAGGAAGGTTATGAGTCTAATTAGTATTCCAGGGAGGTCAACTTCCTCTCTTCACCCTTAGCTGGGCTCCATTGTACAATTTCATGCTTAGATTAAAAGTGAAAGTTAGGAGTAAAATTACTTGTACTCCTATTTTAAGAAGAAACTACCTTCCATTTTATAATCATCACTCTAATATAGTTTAATTAAGGCTAAAAGAGGGAAGGGATCAGACAGCACAGATCTAAGAGGGGTACTAGAGCCTCATACACAAGTCCAGCGAATTGTCCTTCCTTCCTTTCCCCAGTGGCCTCCCTCAAGGACTTAATAGTTTTCAAAGTTAGCGCTAAGGAATATAAGGATGGTGCCTACTGCTGTGGTATAGTGGGGTGGGTGGGGCGGGTAAGGAATAAAGGATGTATTCATCTGGGTTCTCCCAGAGACAGGACCAACAGGACACACGGATACACACACAAGTATACATACATACACATACACATGTACATACACAGACATATACAAACATACCCACATATCATATGCATACAATACACACACACAGAGAGAATAGGATGAATACATAGAGAGAAAATGTTAAGGAATTTGTTCACACAAGAATTATGGAGGCTGGTAAGTCCAAACTCTGCAGGCTGAGCTAGCAAGCCAGAGACCCAAAGAATTGATTCTGCAGTTCATGTATGAAGGCCATCTGCTACTGAATTCCTCCTTGCTTGAAGGAGGTCCGTCTTTTTGTTCCACTGGGGCCTTCAACTGATCAGATGGGGCCCACCACATCATGAAGGGCAATCTGCTTTACTCAAAATCCACCTAATTAAAACTTAATCTCTCACAAAAAATACCCAGACTAGTGTCTGACCGACTCTCGGGACACACTAGCTTAGCCAAGTTGACACAGGAAATTAACCATGACATTCACTCTGATAAACAGGTGCTTCTGATCAAGTTTAATGCACTGCCTTCAGGTTCATTATGCATTTCTACAAAGACATACAAAGAAATGTTTACAAAATTTTAAAAAGCTAACCATCAGAGTCAGATTCTGTTCACCATCATCATAGCCCCACCTGAGCGAGAACACCTCCATACTGCTTTCTTTCGAAACTTCAAGATTTTGTTTGAAAGGTGGGTTTTGCTACACGATTGTAAGAATAATCATTTTTAAAGGTTTGACCTACTGTCTTAATCCAAAGTAGCAGTGAAGGTAGAAATATGGCTCTGCACATGACTGTTATTTGGGATCCTGATGCCTTCAGGTATAAAGCAGCCCTTCTAACTCCTTGGCCCACATGTTCTTAACTCCGTCCAATCAGATCTCCCGAATGCACACGGGAACTCTTTCTAAACACAAATCTGATCATGTCAGTCCTCCATAGGTTTCACACTGATCTAAGGGTAGCACTTAAAAATTATTTCTCCTGGGCTTCCCTGGTGGTCCAGTGTGTAAAGAGTTCACCTTGCAGTGCAAGGGGCACCAGTTCAATTCCTGACCCGGGAAGATCCCACGTGCCGCGGAGCGGCTGGACCGGTGTGTCCAATTACCGAGCTGGAGCTCTGGAGCGCCTGCACCCAGAGATGGAGCTGTGCAACAAGAGAGGCCTACGCAGGCCAAAGAATAAAGATGGATGAAAAATAGATAAATAGAGGCCAAAAATTTTTTTAAATGATTGATCTTGCCAATACAGTAAAAATGAATTACCTTCTACCTCTTCCCCAAACCTTATGTCGTGCTTCTTAGCTGTCTACTCTTTTCATTCCAACCACACTGGTTTCTCCTCATCCATTATTTGACCCTAGCTCATGAATGAAATCTGTAGCATTGAATTATACACAAGCATTTGATTTCAATGCATACAGCATACTGCCTCTCAGATTCAAAACATCTCCTCTTGAGCAGTAAAACTTTGCTTTCTTTCCAAAAGGAGAAGGCTTTGTCTCTAACATTGGGTCCAACTGAAGCCTTTCTTTATGAAAGTGCAAGTTACCTTTTAAAAAAAGTTAAAGCAGGGACTTCCCTGGTGTTCCAGTGGGTAAAGAGTCCACCTTGCAGTGAGAGAGGTACCAGTTCGATCCCTAGCCCGGGAAGATCCAACGTGCGGCAGAGCGGCTGGACCCAAGTGTCCAATTACAAGCCATTGCTCTGGAGTGCATGTGCCCAGAGCCAGTGCTCTGCGAGGAGAGAGGTTACTGCGATGGGAGGCCCACACAGGCCAAGGAATACAGATCGATGAAAATAAATAAATAAAAAAAACAATAGTGGGACTTCCCTGGTGGCTCAGTGGATTAAGAATCTGCCTGTCAATGCAGGGGACACAGGTTCAATCCTTGGTCCAGGAAGATTCCACATGCCTCAGAGCAACTTAGCTTGTGCTCCAGAGGGCTGGAACCACATCTACTAAGGCCCTAAGCCCTAGAGCCCATGCTTCACAACAAAAGAAGTCATTGCAATGAGAAGCCGATGCACTGCAACTAGAGAAAATTTGTGCGCAACAAAGACCAAATGCAGTCAAAAAATAAAAATAAATAAATAAAAATTATAAAAAAAAAAATATATAGTGGAGGCCAAGATTTAAGGAAAAAAAAAAACCAAAAAACAAGATTTACTGAGCCCTGCCCAAGACTAAAGCACCCTCTCCCAGGACTCACCTCCTTGTCAAACAAAAGGCAAACCACTGAGCTCAGAATTCGAGGCCCTAGGATTGCGTACCGACCTGCTTTTTGGCATCCTCCCTTCCTCAGTAGGACATACCCAGTAGACACCAATAGAGAGAAAGCAGTCCCTTGACCTTCTCTCAACAAGTCCTCTGCTTTTCTACCTTCATTTAAGTACTAAATTGACTTTTGGAAATAATATTTATTAAATGTATACAGATTTTCTTCAAGGGACTTTGACAAGTACACCTCATCAAGGTCTCCCCAGCACTGAAATTATTAACTCTACTCAGGTCACATGAGGACTCTGATTTCCTCGACCATCCTAATCTGCCCAGGAGGCAAGTCAAGACCTCTTGCCTTGGTGAAGCTGGTCAGTGTGATGATCTCTGTGTTCCCAAGGGCTCATCAAATAATAGGCTCTGGCCCTTTCTAATTTCAGAGAGAAAATATTCTGGACAGGATGAGGGCTTCTCTGGATCCTTGGCAGTTACTGTGCTATCCTGTATCTATTTCAGCATTTTAGTACCTGTGAAATCAGGTGCATCTTCTGACCTCTAGTGGCCCAGGTCACCATCTTGTTGCATCGTCCCTCCGCAGAGCATCAAAACTTGCACAAGTGAACGGAGACTTGGAAGAAATCCCAGAAACAACAGCTGAGAGTTCCTTTCACCCTACCCTCCAAAACCAAATATCTGGGCGGTGTGAGGAGAGACGGGAAGTCCATCAAGGAGTTTAGCAACATTTCTGAAACTGGAATCCTCAGTCACCTTGCCTTAATAACTGGAGATTTGCTTTAGAAGTTCAACACTAAAGGCTTGGATTTGTCTGTATGGATACCTTCATGAAGTCCTTTATCATGCTCACACTTGAAGGCACAGAGGACAATATTTTGTGGAAAAGCACAGACTACCAGACTTCCTTGGCAGTCCAGTGGCTAAGACTCATGATCTGAATGCAAGAGGCCTAAGTTCAATCACTGGTCAGGCAACTAGATCCCACATGCCTTAAGGAAGATCAAAGATGCTGGATGACATGACTAAGACCCACATGGGCAAAGAAATACATAAAAGTTAAACTGTACTTAAAAAGAAAAACACAGACAACCATGATTCAGCGTCAAAAACTTATTGAGGGCTCAGACTTTGAATGAGAAATTGAAAGAAAACCTATAGTATTTTATTTCACCTTTCCTTTTATATATGCACAAGATCAATTTTTAAAATCTATGTCTAATTATAAGTGTACTCTTTCAGTAAGTAAAAAATAGAAACTCCATGAGATTTCTTTTTAAGCCATAAAGTCCTTGTTTAATTGGCAATCATGATATTGTGATCTATAATAAGAAATTTATATTTGCCTTCTTCACAGCAGAGTTCCTAAAACCCTTGGACTTCCATAAGTAAGGAGAAAGGTAAAGGTGTCTTTAATCTGCCCAGGAGGCAAGTCAAGACCTCTTGCCTTGGTGAAGCTGGTCAGCGTGATGATCTCTGTGTTCCCAAGGGCTCATCAAATAATAGGCTCTGGCCCTTTCTAATTTCAGAGAGAAAATATTCTGGACAGGATGAGGGCTTCTCTGGATCCTTGGCAGTTACTGTGCTATCCTGTATCTATTTCAGCATTTTAGTACCTGTGAAATCAGGTGCATCTTCTGACCTCTAGTGGCCCAGGTCACCATCTTGTTGCATCGTCCCTCCGCAGAGCATCAAAACTTGCACAAGTGAACGGAGACTTGGAAGAAATCCCAGAAACAACAGCTGAGAGTTCCTTTCACCCTACCCTCCAAAACCAAATATTTGGGCGGTGTGAGGAGAGACAGGAAGTCCATCAAGGAGTTTAGCAACATTTCTGAAACTGGAATCCTCAGTCACCTTGCCTTAATAACTGGAGATTTGCTTTAGAAGTTCAACACTAAAGGCTTGGATTTGTCTGTATGGATACCTTCATGAAGTCCTTTATCATGCTCACACTTGAAGGCACAGAGGACAATATTTTGTGGAAAAGCACAGACTACCAGACTTCCTTGGCAGTCCAGTGGCTAAGACTCATGATCTGAATGCAAGAGGCCTAAGTTCAATCACTGGTCAGGCAACTAGATCCCACATGCCTTAAGGAAGATCAAAGATGCTGGATGACATGACTAAGACCCACATGGGCAAAGAAATACATAAAAGTTAAACTGTACTTAAAAAGAAAAACACAGACAACCATGATTCAGCGTCAAAAACTTATTGAGGGCTCAGACTTTGAATGAGAAATTGAAAGAAAACCTATAGTATTTTATTTCACCTTTCCTTTTATATATGCACAAGATCAATTTTTAAAATCTATGTCTAATTATAAGTGTACTCTTTCAGTAAGTAAAAAATAGAAACTCCATGAGATTTCTTTTTAAGCCATAAAGTCCTTGTTTAATTGGCAATCATGATATTGTGATCTATAATAAGAAATTTATATTTGCTCTTCATTTACTGCTCACAGCAGAGTTCCTAAAACCCTTGGACTTCCATAAGTAAGGAGAAAGGTAAAGGTGTCTTTTGTTATGTTAATGAGGTGGCTTTTGAATTCCAACTAAGGATGGGAATAGGCTGCCTGGAGAACCAACTGGGTAATGAGAGGGTTGGAAATTCTGTCTCCATCTCCCTGAGTCTGGAGAGTGGAAAGAGGCTGGAGGCCCAATCAGTCGCCAATAGCCAACAGCTTAATCAATCATGCCTGTGTAATGAAGTCTCCTTTAAAACCTCAAATGATGGGGTTCCCTAAGCTTCTGGGTTGGTGAGCAAGTGAAGATTTAGGGAGAAAGCACACTGAGTCACAAGTCTGTGGGGCTCCCATGGAGTCCAACACAACTGAGCAACACTTTCACTTTTCACACTTGAATAGGGGCTGGAAGCTCCACAGCCTTATTCCATACCTTGCCATAGTAATCTCTTTCATCTGGTTGCTTATGAGATATACTCTTTTATAATAAACCAGTGCTCTAGTAAGTAAAATGTCTCCCTGTGTTTTTTGAGTGGCTCTATCAAATTAAACAAGCTGAAGGAGGTTGCCATTGGCGTCTCCAATCTACAGCCAGTGGATTAGAGGCACAGATGACAACTTAAAATTGTGATTGCCTCCTGAGCTGGGGGAGAGGGCCAGGCACGTAGGACTGAGTCCTTAACCTATAGGATCTGATGGTGTCTCCTGATAAACAGTGTCAAACTGAATTGAACTGTAGGACATCCAAGTAGAGTCAGAATTGTTTGGTGTAGTGGGGAATACACACACACACACACACACACACACACACACACAAACACACAGCAAGTGGTACACATTACCTATTCAGTATGTATTATCTATTCAGTAGCACTACTTATAATAGTACACCTTACAGTGGATTTTTTTTCAGATGCGATGAAACATAATGTGTTTCTCATTTTGACGTACTGCAGTGATTTTCCAAGTTAACGATTCTTCTGGGTTTACTGCATTGGTTAACCTGTGCAGACCCCCTACCTCAGTCCAAGTATACAGAGAAAATAGGCAGTATTGAGTTTGGGGAAGTGCAAACATTAGGACTGACCTCTGGGGTGTGTCAACTCATTGGAGGGCTCACATCCTGTGAGAACCTGTCTCTAAATAAGATTCTTCTCACTTTCGCTGATGTCTGAACTGTGTCCAGGAACTCCTTGACATTGAACACTATGGTGTAATTCATTTAAATATCTCTCAAAATGCCCAGCACAAAGCTATCACATACTGCACATTCAATCAACAAATGTGTCCTGAGCTGATGATGCCCTCCACTGAAACACCCTTTCCTCCCTTAGTCCATTCATCCAAGCACACATCAAGTCACCAAGATGCTAATCTTCAATTCTCAAGCCTCTGTTCAAATATTTACCTAGGGTTTCTCTTAGCCCTGTCTGTCTCCTCTTACTGGTCTCTTTCTCTCACTCCTGAGAAATCCTCTGCTGGTTCCATCAAGGGGATGGAACTGATCTTTTCTGCATGCCACCAGTTTCATCAGGGCTGGGGTCTGTAAGGAGGCTGCATGTGTGTCACCTCTGGTCAGTGGATAGTAACTGTCTAGAAAACCACAAGGATTCTGCGAGTGGGTTAACAGGAAAGGAGCTGTGATGGATTACTGATGTCTGCCGTGGCACAGGCACCTGACACACAGGCACCCACACACATGTGCCACACTTAATCAATAAGGCATGATCCGAGCTTCCCTGGTGGTCCAGTGGGTAAGGACACCGCCTTGCACTGCAAGGGGCGCCGGTTCGATCCCTGGCCTGGGAACATCCCACGTGCCGCGGAGCGGCTGGACCCATGTGTCCAATTACCAAGCCGGAGCTCTGGAGCGCATGCGCCCAGAGCCGGTGCTCTGCAACAACAGAGGCCACCGCGGTGGGAGGCCCACACGGGCCAAAGAACAAAGATGGATGAAAAACAGACAAATGAAAGACCAATAGAAGTAGCTCGCCCTCTCCCCTCCCTCCCTACCCTCCCGCCAAAATAAAAAAATAAATAAACCTTTAAAAATAAATAAATAAATAAGGCATGATCCATGCAGCACCATGAGTTTCCCTCACAGTCCCCTACCACATACACATTAAAATCACTTCTGTAAATATTCCTTTTGCTGTTTAAAAGTTGTTTTTCATAGCTGTCTATGCCTTTTTCTCTGTACAGAAGTGTGTGTGGTTGTGTGTGTGTGTATTTGATTTTGTCACATAATAAACTATGAATTTTTCCTTACTGATGCTGGCATATTTATTTTTATCATAAAAATTATCCTATTCCAGTATTAAAGAAGCTTGTATCATTTTTAGTAGTATTTTAAGGTTATTTTTATATTAAAATTGGAGATCTACCTGGAACTTATTTTGGTGCAGAAAGTGAAAGAGGGGACCAGCTTTATTTTTTTCCATGTAAAAAATCATCTTTGTGTAAATTATCAAATATTTTCCTTCATTAATTTGAAGTGCCTTTTGGATATAATACTGCATTCCATTACATCTCACTGTTTACTCTGCCTATTTCCATGCCATTAGCATAATAGTTCAATTACAATACATTTTAATGACTCACAGAACATGTTTTCTCTGTATTCCTCTCATTTTCAGCAATTAATGGTGACCTTACATGTTTATTCTTCCAAGAGACTTTAGAATCATTTGTCAAAATGGTAGAGTCGGGGTGGGAGGAGGTTTCATGGTAATTTTAATGAATTTTGTGTTTACAGATTGCATTAAGCATAATTTAGTTCTTTATAAAATTAAATCTTCATACCCTCACCCAGTTATCTTTTAATATGACAAAGTGTCCTTTGGGATCACTCACCAAAGTTTTATTCTTATTTTTATTAATATTCAGAGCATTTCTTCTCAAATTTATACCTAGATAGCTAAAGGTTTCAACATGACTGGAGAAAAATAATCTTTTAATCAGTGCCTTCTCTAGCTTATTTCTGCTGACATTTAAAAGAAAGTTATTTTTGTACTTTATTTTAGTTATCCTACACTTTGCTAAATTTGTTGTTTCTGGAGTTGTTAGTTGATTTTCACTGTTGTTTTATTTTCCGTCTTTATTTTCCAGAGCCAATTCCTTTTACTTACTTCTCTCATATAATCACATGGGCTATCACTGTCAGAAAGATGCACAAAATCAGGGACCAGACTGAGCATACGGTATCACTTCTGAGATAAAGGAAAAAGCAAGACTCATTATCTGTTATTTATAAGAAATTCACTACAAAAAGAATATCTTTAAAAGTTTAATAATAAAAAGATGAAGAAAGACATGCCATACTAATGTTCACCAAAAGAAAGCTGAAGTAATTATATTAACTTCCAGCAAAGCAGACTTTAGAACAAGAAAAATCATAAGGAATAAAAAGACCATTATACAATGACTTAAAAGGTCAAGGGTTTCCCTGGTAGCTCAGTAGTAAAGAGTTCACCTGTCAATACAGTAAACATGGGTTCCCTCCCTGATCTGGGAAGATTCCAATGCTGCGGAGCAACTAAGTCCATGAGTCACAACTATTGAGCCCATGTGCCACAACTACTGAAGCCCGTGTGCCCTAGAGGCTCAGGTCCACAACAACAAAAGTCACTGCAACAGGAAGCCTGCTCACCTCAGCTAGAGAGTAGCCCCCACTGCCTGCAACTAGAGAAGTTTTTTTTTTAATTCTTCCAATGATGACATGTTTCGAGCAATTAATGGTGACCTTACATGTTTATTCTTCCAAGAGACTTTAGAATCATTTGTCAAAATGGTAGAGTCGGGGTGGGAGGAGGTTTCATGGTAATTTTAATGAATTTTGTGTTTACAGATTGCATTAAGCATAATTTAGTTCTTTATAAAATTAAATCTTCATACCCTCACCCAGTTATCTTTTAATATGACAAAGTGTCCTTTGGGATCACTCACCAAAGTTTTATTCTTATTTTTATTAATATTCAGAGCATTTCTTCTCAAATTTATACCTAGATAGCTAAAGGTTTCAACATGACTGGAGAAAAATAATCTTTTAATCAGTGCCTTCTCTAGCTTATTTCTGCTGACATTTAAAAGAAAGTTATTTTTGTACTTTATTTTAGTTATCCTACACTTTGCTAAATTTGTTGTTTCTGGAGTTGTTAGTTGATTTTCACTGTTGTTTTATTTTCCGTCTTTATTTTCCAGAGCCAATTCCTTTTACTTACTTCTCTCATATAATCACATGGGCTATCACTGTCAGAAAGATGCACAAAATCAGGGACCAGACTGAGCATACGGTATCACTTCTGAGATAAAGGAAAAAGCAAGACTCATTATCTGTTATTTATAAGAAATTCACTACAAAAAGAATATCTTTAAAAGTTTAATAATAAAAAGATGAAGAAAGACATGCCATACTAATGTTCACCAAAAGAAAGCTGAAGTAATTATATTAACTTCCAGCAAAGCAGACTTTAGAACAAGAAAAATCATAAGGAATAAAAAGACCATTATACAATGACTTAAAAGGTCAAGGGTTTCCCTGGTAGCTCAGTAGTAAAGAGTTCACCTGTCAATACAGTAAACATGGGTTCCCTCCCTGATCTGGGAAGATTCCAATGCTGCGGAGCAACTAAGTCCATGTGCCACAACTACTGAAGCCCGTGTGCCCTAGAGGCTCAGGTCCACAACAACAAAAGTCACTGCAACAGGAAGCCTGCTCACCTCAGCTAGAGAGTAGCCCCCACTGCCTGCAACTAGAGAAGAGCCTGTGGCAGCAGTGAAAACCCAGAAGAACCAAAAATAAAAAAATACATAAAAGGTCAGCTCCTCAAGAAGACATAAAAATCATAAATGTGTATACACCTCACAACAGAGCATTAAAATACATGAGAAGAAAAAATCTATTACTATACTTGAAAATTTCAATATTCTTCTTTCAGTAATTAATAGATCAACTAGGCAGTAAAGTCAGTAAAATTACAGTTGACCTAAGCAGCCTCATTATTCAACTTGATCTAATTGCTATTTACAGAATGCTTCCTCCAAAAATAGAATACATATTCTCAAGATCACATACAACATACATGAAAACAGACCACATTCTAAGCCATAACAAACATATTACCACACTGAAGAAGACAGAAATCATACAAAGCATGTTCCCAGACCACAAGAAATTAAACTAGAAATCAATCAAAGAAAGATAGCTGGAAAATCTCCAAATACTTGGAGAAACACTTTTATCTCTCTCCTTTTTTTTTTTTTTTTTTTGGATCACTAGGAAAATCCCAACAGAACACTTCCAGCTAACAAATAGACCAAAGAATTCTCAAGAGAAATGAACAATTCTTTGAGCCAAATGCACAGACTACAAGTTATCAAAATGTATGGCATGTAGTGAAAATTGTACCCAGAGGGAAATTCATAGCATTAAAAGCATAGATTAGGTTCATCCACCTCACTATAACAAAACTAAATTTGTTTCTTTTCATAGCTGAGTAATATTCCATTGTATATGTGTACCACATATTCTTTATCCATTAATCTAGGCAAAATACAAAGACACATGATATAGCGATGGAAGTAAAGGTCAAGGGTTTCCCTGGTAGCTCAGTAGTAAAGAGTTCACCTGTCAATACAGTAAACATGGGTTCCCTCCCTGATCTGGGAAGATTCCAATGCTGCGGAGCAACTAAGTCCATGAGTCACAACTATTGAGCCCATGTGCCACAACTACTGAAGCCCGTGTGCCCTAGAGGCTCAGGTCCACAACAACAAAAGTCACTGCAACAGGAAGCCTGCTCACCTCAGCTAGAGAGTAGCCCCCACTGCCTGCAACTAGAGAAGAGCCTGTGGCAGCAGTGAAAACCCAGAAGAACCAAAAATAAAAAAATACATAAAAGGTCAGCTCCTCAAGAAGACATAAAAATCATAAATGTGTATACACCTCACAACAGAGCATTAAAATACATGAGAAGAAAAAATCTATTACTATACTTGAAAATTTCAATATTCTTCTTTCAGTAATTAATAGATCAACTAGGCAGTAAAGTCAGTAAAATTACAGTTGACCTAAGCAGCCTCATTATTCAACTTGATCTAATTGCTATTTACAGAATGCTTCCTCCAAAAATAGAATACATATTCTCAAGATCACATACAACATACATGAAAACAGACCACATTCTAAGCCATAACAAACATATTACCACACTGAAGAAGACAGAAATCATACAAAGCATGTTCCCAGACCACAAGAAATTAAACTAGAAATCAATCAAAGAAAGATAGCTGGAAAATCTCCAAATACTTGGAGAAACACTTTTATCTCTCTCCTTTTTTTTTTTTGGATCACTAGGAAAATCCCAACAGAACACTTCCAGCTAACAAATAGACCAAAGAATTCTCAAGAGAAATGAACAATTCTTTGAGCCAAATGCACAGACTACAAGTTATCAAAATGTATGGCATGTAGTGAAAATTGTACCCAGAGGGAAATTCATAGCATTAAAAGCATAGATTAGGTTCATCCACCTCACTATAACAAAACTAAATTTGTTTCTTTTCATAGCTGAGTAATATTCCATTGTATATGTGTACCACATATTCTTTATCCATTAATCTAGGGGCAAAAATACAAAGAACAGACTTATGGATATAGCGATGGAAGTAAAGGATAGGACAAACTAAGAAAGTAGCACGAATGTATCTATACTATCATATGCAAAATAGATTGCTAGTGGGAATCTGTTATATAACAGGGAGTCCAGTTTGGTGTTCTGTGATGGCCTAGAGGGGTGAGATGGTGGAATGGGGGTGGGATGTTCAAGAGAGAGGGGTGATATAGATTTTATATATATATATACACACACACACACATATATATAATTACGACTGATTTGAGTTGCTGTATAACAGAAACAAATACAATATTGTAAAGCAAGTTTTCCTCTAATTTAACAAAAAGCATTTATTAGAAAAGAAGGCAACTCTAACAATTATTTAAGTTTTCGCTGTAGAAAATTAGAGACAATCTCAGCCTAAAGCAAGTAGAAGAAAGTAAATAATAAAAATTAGAGTCGAAATCAATGAATTGGGCTTCCCTGGTGGTCCACTGGGTAAAGAGCCCACCTTGCAGTGCAAGGGGCACTGGTTCAATCCCTGGCCTGGGAAGATCCCACTTGCCACAGAGCAGCTGGACTGGTGTGTCCAATTACAAGCCAAAGCTCTGGAGCACACAGGCCCAGAGCTGGGGCTCTGCTACAGGAGAGGCCACTGTAGTGGGAGGCCCACACGGGCCAAAGAACAAAGATGGATGAAAATAGATAAATGAAAGAGCAATAGAAGTGGCCTGCCTGCTCCCCAACCTGCCCCACCCCCCTAAAAAAAAGAAAGAAAAAAAAAAACAGAACATAAAAAAGCATTTGACAACCCACTCCAGTATTCTTGCTTGGAGATTTCTAAAGACAGAGGAGCCTTGTGGGCTACAGTCCATACTTAGTGACCAACACTAAGAGTTGGACACAACTGAGTGACTAACACTTTCTGTTCACACTCAGGATGGATTTTCTAGATCCAAGTCACCCTTTAGGGAACTGCCTCATTTCACACTGCTTTGTGTAAAAATAAAGACTATTGTTTAAGACAAAAAAAATGACAAAACTAAATTTGTTTCTTTTCATAGCTGTATATCGTAGTACCACATATTCTTTATCCATTAATCTAGGGCAAAAATACAAAGAACAGACTTATGGATATAGCGATGGAAGTAAAGGATAGGACAAACTAAGAAAGTAGCACGAATGTATCTATACTATCATATGCAAAATAGATTGCTAGTGGGAATCTGTTATATAACAGGGAGTCCAGTTTGGTGTTCTGTGATGGCCTAGAGGGGTGAGATGGTGGAATGGGGGTGGGATGTTCAAGAGAGAGGGGTGATATAGATTTTATATATATATATACACACACACACACATATATATAATTACGACTGATTTGAGTTGCTGTATAACAGAAACAAATACAATATTGTAAAGCAAGTTTTCCTCTAATTTAACAAAAAGCATTTATTAGAAAAGAAGGCAACTCTAACAATTATTTAAGTTTTCGCTGTAGAAAATTAGAGACAATCTCAGCCTAAAGCAAGTAGAAGAAAGTAAATAATAAAAATTAGAGTCGAAATCAATGAATTGGGCTTCCCTGGTGGTCCACTGGGTAAAGAGCCCACCTTGCAGTGCAAGGCACTGGTTCAATCCCTGGCCTGGGAAGATCCCACTTGCCACAGAGCAGCTGGACTGGTGTGTCCAATTACAAGCCAAAGCTCTGGAGCACACAGGCCCAGAGCTGGGGCTCTGCTACAGGAGAGGCCACTGTAGTGGGAGGCCCACACGGGCCAAAGAACAAAGATGGATGAAAATAGATAAATGAAAGAGCAATAGAAGTGGCCCACCCACCCTCCTCCCTCCCCAACCTGCCCCACCCCCCTAAAAAAAAGAAAGAAAAAAAAAAACAGAACATAAAAAAGCATTTGACAACCCACTCCAGTATTCTTGCTTGGAGATTTCTAAAGACAGAGGAGCCTTGTGGGCTACAGTCCATACTTAGTGACCAACACTAAGAGTTGGACACAACTGAGTGACTAACACTTTCTGTTCACACTCAGGATGGATTTTCTAGATCCAAGTCACCCTTTAGGGAACTGCCTCATTTCACACTGCTTTGTGTAAAAATAAAGACTATTGTTTAAGACAAAAAAAATGACAAAATCTAACACTCATTCATGTTAAAAAAAAAAAAGAAAGAAAGAAACCCTCAGCAAACTAGGAGTAAAGAGGAACTCTCACAGCTTGATGAAGAATATTTACAAAAAGTTATACCTAATGGTGTAAGGGAACTTGCCAGGTGGTACTAGTGCAAAAGAACCTACTAATGCAGGAGACACCAGAGACAAAGGGTCATTCCCTGGGTCATGAAGATCCCCTGGAGGAGGGCATAGCAACCCACTTCAGCATTCTTGACTAGAGAATCCTATGGACAGAGGAGCCTGGTGGGCTACAGTCCATAGGGTCATAAAGTGTCAGACACGACTGAAGCAACTGAACACCTACACATGAATGTTGTAAGACTGGATGCTTTCTCTCCCAAAAATCAGGAACAAAGAAGGCTGTTCTGTTTCACAAATCTTATTCATTACCACACAATAAGTCCTAGCTAATGCAATAAGATAAGAAAAAGCTAAAATGTACACAAATTGAGAAGGAATAAGCACTGTTTATTCATAGATAACATAATGGTATATGCAGAAAATCTCAAGGAATCAACAAAATATTCTTGGAACTAATAAGTACAACAAAGTCACAGAATACAAAGTTAATATAAAATTCAGTTTCTTTCCTCTATAGCAGGAATGAGCAAGTGCAGTTAAAAAAAAACTGTTAACTATCGCTCACACTGGCACTCCAAAAGATCAACTAGTTAGGTCTAAATCTAATTGAATACGTATGGGATCTATACACAGAAAGCTACAAAGTTCTCATGGAAGATGTCAAGGAAGATCTAAGCAAATAGAGAAATATTTCACATTCATAGAATGGAAGATTCAATAATGTTGAAATATCAATTCTTCCCAACTTGGCCTATATAGAGAGAGCACAACAAACTAATCCTAAAGTCAAACAAACTGATTCTATAGTGCAAACTGATTTTATATGAAAAGGTGAAAGA
This sequence comes from Tragulus kanchil, assembly GCA_022376925.1. Classification (NCBI taxonomy): domain Eukaryota; kingdom Metazoa; phylum Chordata; class Mammalia; order Artiodactyla; family Tragulidae; genus Tragulus; species Tragulus kanchil. Next base: position 174,956,851 of record JAIOJX010000030.1, read on the forward strand.
CCTAGAATGGCCAACTAGAAGAACAAAGTTCTTTGAACTTTTTGAACTTATTGAACTAGAAGAACAAAGTTGGAGGCCTGACACTATGTGATCTCGACTTGCTAACACAGCTAAAATAATCAAAACAGCATGTTATTGAGGCAAGAAGAGACATATAAGTCAGTGTAATAAAACCAAGAGCTCAGAAAACATGTGTAGTCAACTGATCTCTGATAAATGAGCAAATGAAATGGAGAAAGAATAGTCTCAGGCTTCCCTGGTGGTCCAGCAGATAGAGTCCGCCTTGCAGTGCAAGGGACCCTCGTTCAATCCCTAGCCCGAGAAGATCCCACGTGTCACAGAGTAGCTGGACTTGTGTGTCCAATTGCAAGTCAGCGCTCTGGAGCACATGTGCCCAGAGCCAGTGCTCTGCAAGGAGAGGCCACTGCAATGGGAGGCCCGCACAGGCCAAAGAATAAAGATGGATGAAAATAAATAAATAAATAAATAAAACAGGCCAAAATCAAAAAAAGAAAAAAAAAAGGATAGTCTCAACACATGGTGTTGAAACATCAGGGTGTCCATATGTAAGCATGAGTGAACCTACACACAGATCATATATCTTTCTCAAAAATTAATTCCAAATGGATCATCTGGCACCAAACTACACAACTTATGGAACATAGGAGACCATCTAGTTGACCTCTGGTTTGGTGGTGGGTTTTTAGATAGGATACAAGAGTATGATACACCAAAGGAAAAATTCATCAACTGGACTTGATTAAAATTTTAAAACATCTCTACAAAAGACAATCTTTTTTAAAATTATTTATTTATTTTCAAATTTTTATAGAGTTTTGTTGTTCACAGACATGTATGTTCCCAAAAGACAATCTTGAGCGCATCAGAAGATAAGCAACAAACCAGGAAAACATATTGGCAAAGCAAAAGCACAGTAGGCGACTTGTATTCAAAACATAAAAAGCAATCTTACAACTCAACTGTAGGAAAACAAACCACCCAATTAACAAATGGGCCAAGGATCTGAGCAGACAATTTTCCAAACAATACTTGCTACTAACAAATAACAAGTATGTGAAGGATGTTCAATGTCATTTGCTATTAGAGAATTGCAAATTAAAACAATGAGATACCACTACTTGCCTACTTCTGTTGTTGTTTAGTTGCTAAGTTGTATACAACTTTTTGCAAGCCCATGGGCTGTAGCCTGCCAGGCTCCTCTGTCCATGGGATTTTTCAGACAAGAATACTGGAGTGGGGGTTGCCATTCCCTTCTCCAGGGAATCTTCCCAACCTAGGGATTAAACCTGTGTCTCCTGCATTGAGAGGTGGATTCTTTGCCACTGCACCACTTGGGAAGCCCACATGCCTACTAGAATTGTTAAAATCCCAACAATGACAACACCAAGTGCTGACAAGGATGCCAAGCAACAGGATCTCTCTTTCACTGTTAGTGGAAATGCAAAACTAGAATATCCATCTTAGAAAAACATTTGGCAGTTTCTTACAAAGTTAAACATAGGCTTTTCATACAACCTGAGAATCCTTTTCCTAGGTATCTACTTAACTGACTGAAAACATATCTACACAAAAGCCTGTACATTAATGCCTAAAACATCTTTAGTCATAACCACCAAAAACCAGAAGCAAATTACATATCCTTCAACAGGTAACTGAGTAAACAAACCATGGTACATCCCAACAATGGAATACTACTACAGTCTAAAAAGGAATGAGCTCATGAGCCAAGGAAAGATACAGATGAGTCTTAAATGCATACTGTTGACTCAAGAAGTCAGTCTTAAAAGGCCATACCCTATGTGATTCCAATTATACAACATTATGGCAAAGACAAAACTACAGCGATGATTTAAAAAGAAAAATTGGTAGTAGCAAGGGCTCCAGGGAAGTTGTAGATAGCAATGTAGCCGGGGGGATGTTTTTAGGGTGGTTCAAGTATTCCACATGATATGGTAAAGATGGATCCATGACACTCTGCCTTTGTCAAACCCAGGCATTTGGGGCTTGAAAGCAAAAGGAGTCAGCCTTATTGTATGAAAATTCTTTTTAAAAAATCATTTAGGATGTCAGGGGATTCCAGGATGGAATGCACAATGTCACAAAGAATCTAACCATACTGCCATCGTATGAAACAACTTTACTGAAAACAGTGTGAAGGTAGGTGCCGACCTAAGTACTGTTAAAAAGACTGAAGTCTGGGTAACACGAAAGGTGAAAAGAACCTTATGGAAACATTGTACTCAATTTGATAAAGTTAATTCCCATGGAGGTATGAGTTAATAATTCCCATACTGTTATATACCTACCCTGGAGCTGATCAGTTAAATAAGTGAATGGCAAGTGGTCAAAAACAAGTTTTTCACTCTTAGAGAGGTTACAGGTAAGCAAGCAACAGAATCCATATTGATTATCTTAAAGAAAGAATTTATTGGAATGATGTATTCGTTCATAGAATCCAAAGAAAAATCTGAAGCATAAAGGTTTAGAAACTTGGGAGCCAGAGACCTGTGGGGATCTAGCTAACAGAAACTAGGGGTTAGTCTCATTACAGCTCAGCCACCCAAACAAGAGAGCACCTAGCATGTCTTCTTACATCACTATATTCTAATGCAAATTCCCCAGGGAAACAGCACAATGAGCTTGGCTTGGGTCAACGTTTCCTCCAATATTAGCATCAGAGAACCAGAAAAAGGGGAAAATGCATTTCTGTACTAAATTCTGTCTTACTGTGGTGCATTAATATCTTAATATCCCAAGGAACTCTATTAGCTATAATTTTATTTAGAACTGTTTATATACACATATAGAGCTTCTCAGGTGGCACTCATGGCAAAGAATCCACCTGCCAATTGAGCCATGAAGATCCCCTGGAGTAAGAAATGGCAGCCCACTCCAGTATTCTTGCCTGGGAAAGCTCACCGAGAGAAGAGCCCGGCTGGCCACCGCCCAGGCCACGTTTTAATTTCAATGCACAGTCCAGAAGGGGGCGCCCCCGTGCCCTGCGTTAATACCAGAGCCAAACAAGCCGACTGCCGTCCTGGCACAAATTCAGTCAATGAAAATCATGGACTCTGTTCACTATCACCCTCCCAACTTCCTTTTTCTTGCTTTAACAGTCTTCTTCTCTGGCCTTAGAAAACTTTCAACATGGCTGGCCATGACTGAAGACCCTGAATGGCAATTCTCTGCTGATGGAATGCACAATGTCACAAAGAATCTAACCATACTGCCATCGTATGAAACAACTTTACTGAAAACAGTGTGAAGGTAGGTGCCGACCTAAGTACTGTTAAAAAGACTGAAGTCTGGGTAACACGAAAGGTGAAAAGAACCTTATGGAAACATTGTACTCAATTTGATAAAGTTAATTCCCATGGAGGTATGAGTTAATAATTCCCATACTGTTATATACCTACCCTGGAGCTGATCAGTTAAATAAGTGAATGGCAAGTGGTCAAAAACAAGTTTTTCACTCTTAGAGAGGTTACAGGTAAGCAAGCAACAGAATCCATATTGATTATCTTAAAGAAAGAATTTATTGGAATGATGTATTCGTTCATAGAATCCAAAGAAAAATCTGAAGCATAAAGGTTTAGAAACTTGGGAGCCAGAGACCTGTGGGGATCTAGCTAACAGAAACTAGGGGTTAGTCTCATTACAGCTCAGCCACCCAAACAAGAGAGCACCTAGCATGTCTTCTTACATCACTATATTCTAATGCAAATTCCCCAGGGAAACAGCACAATGAGCTTGGCTTGGGTCAACGTTTCCTCCAATATTAGCATCAGAGAACCAGAAAAAGGGGAAAATGCATTTCTGTACTAAATTCTGTCTTACTGTGGTGCATTAATATCTTAATATCCCAAGGAACTCTATTAGCTATAATTTTATTTAGAACTGTTTATATACACATATAGAGCTTCTCAGGTGGCACTCATGGCAAAGAATCCACCTGCCAATTGAGCCAGGAAGATCCCCTGGAGTAAGAAATGGCAGCCCACTCCAGTATTCTTGCCTGGGAAAGCTCACCGAGAGAAGAGCCTGGCTGGCTACAGTCCAGGACACGTTTTACTTTCAATAAACAGTCCAGAAGGGGGCGCTCTCATGCCCTGCGTTAATACCAGAGCCAAACAAGCCGACTGCCGTCCTGGCACAAATTCAGTCAATGAAAATCATGGACTCTGTTCACTATCACCCTCCCAACTTCCTTTTTCTTGCTTTAACAGTCTTCTTCTCTGGCCTTAGAAAACTTTCAACATGGCTGGCCATGACTGAAGACCCTGAATGGCAATTCTCTGCTGATGCATAAAACCATCTTAGCTGGAGAAGTATTTGCCCATCTGATATTTCAGGTCAACAGTAGTAAGAAGCTACAAATGTAAGACTGGGTGATATGAGGTCTGAATCCAAACTCCTACTTATACCAGAGCCAACTGTGTGATCTTGGTCAAGCCTCTCACCCTCTCTGAACTCCAACTTCTACGTCGCCCTTTAGAGAGACTAAGAGCATTTGTCTTCATGAATTTTGGTCTAACTAAACTTCGAGTTTTCAAAGGACTTCAGGAAGCAGAATCTCTAAGCCTACTGGGCCAAATGACGTGTTACAAATACGTGATCCATGCGGTCCCAACTAGCTTTAAAATTTCACAACTGGAACATATCAGTTACCCACAGTCCTTGCTTTCAAACTGTCTGCACAACTGTGCTGGATTAGAAGGACCCACCTTGTAGAAAATAAAGGAAGAGAGACTAGGTTCAAGTCTTGGCCCTGTACTAACCAGCTCTGTCACCCCAGACACTACTGCCTATTAAACATCCAACTACTCTGACCCTCACTCACCTCATCTATAAAACAGATAGAAAATCATGCATCTCACCAAGCTGAAATAAGATAGTAAGTAAAAAGTGCTTTATAAACTGTCAAGTGCTATAAGGCTTAGTTCCTATTATTAAATACTCATGCAGCATTGATGCCTCCAGTGTCTTGTGTGCTTTATAAGGTGTTAAATTTAATGGAACTGTTAAACTTACTGCCTTTCATTAAACAGGCAGTCACAGGCAGATCTAAATAGAAAAAGCAAGCGAATAGGTATTTTGCCTGAATTACCCAGGTAACTACAGCTAAATCACTTTGATGAGTTGAAAAGAGTAAAACTTCAGTTTCTCAAGGCTGAGGAAGGACTTAATAACCTCCCTACATCTCCTTCTGACTGATTATTTCATAAAATCGAGGCTGAGAGTTACATTACAGGACACACTAATAACCAAACAAGCCGACTGCCGTCCTGGCACAAATTCAGTCAATGAAAATCATGGACTCTGTTCACTATCACCCTCCCAACTTCCTTTTTCTTGCTTTAACAGTCTTCTTCTCTGGCCTTAGAAAACTTTCAACATGGCTGGCCATGACTGAAGACCCTGAATGGCAATTCTCTGCTGATGCATAAAACCATCTTAGCTGGAGAAGTATTTGCCCATCTGATATTTCAGGTCAACAGTAGTAAGAAGCTACAAATGTAAGACTGGGTGATATGAGGTCTGAATCCAAACTCCTACTTATACCAGAGCCAACTGTGTGATCTTGGTCAAGCCTCTCACCCTCTCTGAACTCCAACTTCTACGTCGCCCTTTAGAGAGACTAAGAGCATTTGTCTTCATGAATTTTGGTCTAACTAAACTTCGAGTTTTCAAAGGACTTCAGGAAGCAGAATCTCTAAGCCTACTGGGCCAAATGACGTGTTACAAATACGTGATCCATGCGGTCCCAACTAGCTTTAAAATTTCACAACTGGAACATATCAGTTACCCACAGTCCTTGCTTTCAAACTGTCTGCACAACTGTGCTGGATTAGAAGGACCCACCTTGTAGAAAATAAAGGAAGAGAGACTAGGTTCAAGTCTTGGCCCTGTACTAACCAGCTCTGTCACCCCAGACACTACTGCCTATTAAACATCCAACTACTCTGACCCTCACTCACCTCATCTATAAAACAGATAGAAAATCATGCATCTCACCAAGCTGAAATAAGATAGTAAGTAAAAAGTGCTTTATAAACTGTCAAGTGCTATAAGGCTTAGTTCCTATTATTAAATACTCATGCAGCATTGATGCCTCCAGTGTCTTGTGTGCTTTATAAGGTGTTAAATTTAATGGAACTGTTAAACTTACTGCCTTTCATTAAACAGGCAGTCACAGGCAGATCTAAATAGAAAAAGCAAGCGAATAGGTATTTTGCCTGAATTACCCAGGTAACTACAGCTAAATCACTTTGATGAGTTGAAAAGAGTAAAACTTCAGTTTCTCAAGGCTGAGGAAGGACTTAATAACCTCCCTACATCTCCTTCTGACTGATTATTTCATAAAATCGAGGCTGAGAGTTACATTACAGGACACACTGGAAAGGAAATAAAACCATAGATTGATACCCAACTAGCACATTAGCACGAAACAAAAGCACATCAGATGACCAGCGGGTCCAGTGAGTTTTCACATAATGTGTTAATCAGTCCATTTTAAGGAAAAAGGTAAGAATGCAACATTCTGTTGCTTCCTCCCAGTTCCAAGACTGTATGAGGAGCCATTATGTAATTCCCAGCCCACTGACATCAGTGAATACAAAGAATCAATAATCTGATTTCCCCAGATACAGGCTAGAGAAGATGGATTTGAAAGATTTCTTCCTCGATCAAAGCATGGTCCACTGATTCTCTAAGCAGGCCTGTATGCTTACTGTCCTCTTCAGCTCCTGGGGAAAACTTTCATGATCAACAGTGGTTAACAACTATAAACTGACTGTACCACTCACAGTTGCGAAGTTCAAAGTCATGCTTCCTGGAACCTGGCTCTTAAACCAAAATCAAACCAACTTTCCCAGGGAGGCCAGTTGGATTGCCACTCATTCACGTATGAACCCAGGTGAATTTCTGTCGTGGTACATTCTAAGGGCAAACTGAACACCATGTTGCTTTGTTTTTTAACAAAAGTCTTCCTTATACATACCAATTTTCTCCCTTTTTTTTAATTTTTTAAAATTTTAAAAAAAAAAATTTCCACTAGCCACATTTTTTTAAAATTGGAGGATAACTGCTTTATAATGTCGTGTTTGTTACTGCAGTACAACAGTGTATTCCGAATCAGCTGTAAGCGTACACGCATCCCCTCCTTCTTGAGCCTCCCTCCCACCTCTCCAATCACACCTGTCTAGGTCATCACAGAGCACCAAGCTGAGCTCCCTGAGCCACACAGCAGCTCCCCACCAGCAGTCCATTTTATACAGGGCAGTGTATATATGTCAGTGATACTCTCTCAGTTCATCCCACCCCCTCCCTCCCCTCTCCAATGTCCACAAGTCCATTTTCTACATCTGCATCTCTATTCCTGCCTTGCACATGGATTCATCAGTATCATTTTTTCTAGATTTCACATATATGTGTTAATTTGCAGTGTTTTTCTTGACTTCCCTGACTCTGTATGAAGACTGAAGATTCATCCACATCAATATAAATGACCCAGTCTTGTTCCATTTTAGGGCTGAACAATATTTTAGGGTATATATGTACCACAACTTCCTTATCCATTCATCTGCCAATGGACACTGAGTCTGTTTTCATGTCCTGGCTATTGTCAACAGTGCTACAATGAACACTGGTGTTCCACAAAGAGCAAAAGGTGATGCTCAAGAGCCAGTATCATGATTTGATCTGTGTTCCAGTGACGTAGTTTTATCCTGGTCCAGAAGCATGATCTGTTTACCTGTGCATCTGCATCCTTGACTATAAGAGCCCTTATCTGTAAAATAGGGGTAGTGTAACATACTGGTCACCTGCCTGTAGGTTAAATAGTGACCTCTCCCCCCTCCACCCTGCAAACAAATGTCTACATCTTAACCCTTGGCATCTGTGAATATGACTTTAGTTGAGAAAAATCTTTGCAGATGTTATTAATGACCTCAAGAGGAAGTCATCCTAGATTAGCTGAATCAACCCTAAACCCAATGACAAATGTCCTTATATTAACAATAGTCCGAAAAAGAGAAGATAGTGCTTCCCCTGGTGGTCCAGTGGGTAAGGACACCGCCTTGCAGTGCAAGGGGCGCCGGTTCAATCCCTGGCCTGGGAAGATCCCACGTGCCGTGGAGTGGCTGGACCGATTTGTCCAATTGCCAAGCCGGAGCTCTGGAGTGCATGCGCCCAGAGCTGGTGCTCTACGACAACAGAGGCCACCACGATGGGAGGCCCACAGGAGCCAAAGAACAAAGACGGATGAAAATAGATAAATGAAAGACCAATAGAAGTGGCCCGCCTGCTCCCCTCCCTCCCCCCCACCCTCCAAAAGATAAATAAATAAAATTTTTTTAAAAAAAAGAGAAAGAGAAGATGAGTGTGTGGAGGAGAAGGCGCAATAAAGACTAAGCTGAGACAGATATGCAGCCACAAACCAAAGAAAGCCTCGATCCTCCAGAAACTGGAAGTGAGGACAGGGTTCTCCACCAGAAACCTCAGAGTGAGCCTGACCCTGCCCACATAAGTAGTTTGGACTTCTGGCCTCCTGGACTGTGAGAGAATAAATGTTTGTTGTTTTAAACCACCAACTTAATTTTGTTTGCTTTTAACTTGATACTTGCTTTTTTAAACAAGCTTTTCATGTTATATTGGAGTATAGCAAATTAACAGTGTTGTGAAAGTTTAGGTGGATAGCAAAGCGACTCAGCCATACATGTATGTGAATCTATTCTCCCCCAAACTCCCCTCCCACCAAGGCTGCCATATAACACTGAGCAATGCCCTAACTATTCCTTCCCCCATCCTCCCCCACCCCTCACCCCAGCACCCGTAAGTTCTCAGCCATCAAGTCTGTGGTCATTTGTGACCACGGTTACAGGAAACTAATACACTCTCTTAATAGGATTCTTACTAGCTGTGAGTAAACAGTTTATATCTGTTCTGGGCTGAGGTAGGCCGCCTTCCTGGGAAAATGAAGTCCAAGTTTCTTGGAAACTAAAGTCGAGATAAATGTGGAATAAATTGGGCTTCTTTGCTCTGAAAGCCTGCTCTGTAGAGCTGTGGGTTGGCAGGCAGACCACTGGTTTGTGTGGACAGAAGTGTCTGAAGGCTGGTGGTAGAAGCCTCAGCTGCCTTCCATCAGCGACCCACCCATACAAGGTTCTTGTGCTCTAAATAAGCTCACATGCCCATGGGGTGAGGGGCAAAGGGTGCTGTGTCCTTGGGTAGCTGCTGAGCCTACTGATGAGATAACAACATGCGGCCTCTACTTCCTGTCCTGTGTCCTTCTGTACAGCGGAATAAAAACAGTATTTGACCAAGACCTCCTACATATTGTAAATGTGATAGCCAATTCTGACCTATACTCACCAACACCACTAAATTAAAAATAGTTATGATATCTAACACAGATAAATAAGAACCACCATATAGCACAGAGAACTATTAATACATGCAATAGTTTGTAATAATCTAATGGGAAAAGAATCTGAAAAAGAATATATATATTCAATTAATCCTCACATCATTATGAATTTGGAATGATTAGCCCTGTTTTAGAGATGAAATTTCACACTTAAATAACCATCCAGGAGTAATTCAAAACTGGCTTTGTCATTTTTAATTTTTTCTAATTGGAGGAAAATTGCTTTACCATGTTGTGATGGTTTCTGCCTAGCTTTGTAGTTTTTAGTTATAAGTCTCCTGTCATGCTTCTCCCAAACAGCAAAATTTAATACATCTAGGATATCTTATCCAAAAAAAAAAAAAATCACAAACTGATATCTGTCAGTTTTATACGTGTTCGAGATCCATTCTGTTTGCATTTATAAATTGCACTGGTTGTCAATTGTTTAAAATTGGAATATTTTAAAATCTGAATTTTTGGCTGATAGTCAATTTTCACATCTCACAACCCAGCGCTCACCAATGTAGAATGTGCTGGACCTGAGTAGTAACGGTTCCTTTTAGACAAAATCCTCAAGTACACCAGTCCTCATCATTTCCTCTTGCCCTCCAAACCCGATGGCGAGTTTCAAGTACCATCCACCATTTGATACCTGTACCCACAACCCTATATTTCTGCCGCAAATGAAGTCCAAGGGGTTTTCTTTGGAAACTAAAGTCGAGATAAATGTGGAATAAATTGGGCTTCTTTGCTCTGAAAGCCTGCTCTGTAGAGCTGTGGGTTGGCAGGCAGACCACTGGTTTGTGTGGACAGAAGTGTCTGAAGGCTGGTGGTAGAAGCCTCAGCTGCCTTCCATCAGCGACCCACCCATACAAGGTTCTTGTGCTCTAAATAAGCTCACATGCCCATGGGGTGAGGGGCAAAGGGTGCTGTGTCCTTGGGTAGCTGCTGAGCCTACTGATGAGATAACAACATGCGGCCTCTACTTCCTGTCCTGTGTCCTTCTGTACAGCGGAATAAAAACAGTATTTGACCAAGACCTCCTACATATTGTAAATGTGATAGCCAATTCTGACCTATACTCACCAACACCACTAAATTAAAAATAGTTATGATATCTAACACAGATAAATAAGAACCACCATATAGCACAGAGAACTATTAATACATGCAATAGTTTGTAATAATCTAATGGGAAAAGAATCTGAAAAAGAATATATATATTCAATTAATCCTCACATCATTATGAATTTGGAATGATTAGCCCTGTTTTAGAGATGAAATTTCACACTTAAATAACCATCCAGGAGTAATTCAAAACTGGCTTTGTCATTTTTAATTTTTTCTAATTGGAGGAAAATTGCTTTACCATGTTGTGATGGTTTCTGCCTAGCTTTGTAGTTTTTAGTTATAAGTCTCCTGTCATGCTTCTCCCAAACAGCAAAATTTAATACATCTAGGATATCTTATCCAAAAAAAAAAAAAATCACAAACTGATATCTGTCAGTTTTATACGTGTTCGAGATCCATTCTGTTTGCATTTATAAATTGCACTGGTTGTCAATTGTTTAAAATTGGAATATTTTAAAATCTGAATTTTTGGCTGATAGTCAATTTTCACATCTCACAACCCAGCGCTCACCAATGTAGAATGTGCTGGACCTGAGTAGTAACGGTTCCTTTTAGACAAAATCCTCAAGTACACCAGTCCTCATCATTTCCTCTTGCCCCTCCAAACCCGATGGCGAGTTTCAAGTACCATCCACCATTTGATACCTGTAACACACAGCTACCCATTATATTTCTTCCTGGCCACTGTAGACTATGAATTGCTAACTCCGAGACATAAGGTTTGTTATTGCTGCCATAACAGATCACATTGTTTTAGTAACTTAAAACAATATTTATTATCTCACAGTTAGAAACCTGGATACAGCATGGCTCAGCTGGTTTTCTGCTCCATGTTTCACATGGACAAAATCAACATGTAGCAGAACTTCATGATTTTTTGGAGGCTCTGGAGACAGATAAGCATCCAGCCTGACTCAGATGGCCAGCAGAACTCAGATCCCTACAATCTGAGCATTGAGATCCTTATTTCCTTGCTGGCTTTCAGCTACAGTTGATTCCTCAGCTTCTAGAGACATTCACATTCCCTGACTCAAGGCTCTCTACTAGCCTGTGCAAAACCAGCAACGGCAGGTCCACACCTCCTCCCCCTCCTCATCTCCCTGACCTCACTTTCTGCCTCCTCTCTCTTCTGCCTTCCTCTTCTGGTTTTAAGGGCCCCTGGGATTACACTAGATCCATGCAGATAATGCAAGGAAGTCTTTCTATTTTAAAGTCAACTGACTAGTAACTTGAATCTGCAAAGTCCATTCATAGAAGTACCTAGATTCATATTGAAAAGCCACGGTATAGGAATCTTAGGGGACTGTCTTAGTGTTCTGTCTCCCATACCTGATCTAGTGCAACTTTTTCATTTTAAATGAGGAAGCGAAGATCCCAAGAGGTGAAGCATCAGATTCAAGGTTACCTGGGTGAGCACTGCAGAGCCAGCATGCCAGGGCAACTCATGAATTTCCTAGTCGAGATATGTCATTCAGAGAGCTCATTTAAGTTTGTAAACCAAAAAAAAAAAAATACAAACAGGAACTGATAAAATCAGTTAACCTTACTTGTATGAAGGGAAAATAAACTGTGTGGTGTTGCCAAGTGCTGCTACCCTAAGTCCTGCTTTAATAAACAGAACAAGTGATAACGGGGCACACTCATTGCTTACATGCCAATGATTCTTAGCAGAATAGCTTTTAAAAGTCTTAGGCGACGTTTTTAAGTATTCAAAAATGTGCCTATATTAGCAAAATGGAAGAATTATATACTTCATGTGGATACTGAAAGAATTAAGCCAGAATGTAAAAATTCTTAGCAAAATAACTGGTAGTAGATACTTGTGTTCACCTCCCAAAAATATACTCCCCATTCTCAAAGTAAGAGACCCTGTTATACCCCATGAATCGTGTACCTTCTATCTCCTTCTCAGGATAGCCCTACAAATATGGTCAGTCAAGATCCTCAGTCCATTGATAAATAGTGAGTGGACATATTACCAAAGCCATAAACCAAAAATCCTGCAAGGAATCTTGAGTCCTGGGTAGAGTAACCCTAAGATTACACCTGAGTCCTGACATACTCCCCAAACTGACAAAATGACCGGGACACATGTAACATAAATTTAACAAAACATTTTCATGATCTCTATAATGAACATCACAAAAATTTGTTGGAAGAAATGAAAGAAAATCCAAATTAATGGAGCAACACATATTATTCATGGATTGGAAAATGCAGTTTTTATAAGATTCAGATCCTCATCAAAACTACCTAAGATATAAAAAACTAAAAATAGAAGCACCCTATGACCCAGCAATCCCACTATTAGGCTTATATCCTGATGAAATCAAAACTGAAAGAAGCACCTGTACCCCAATGTTCATTGCAGCTCTCTATACAATAGCCAGAACATGGAAGCAACCTAGATGTCCATCGACGAATAGACCAGAAGCTGCTTTTAGAGAACGAAGATCCCAAGAGGTGAAGCATCAGATTCAAGGTTACCTGGGTGAGCACTGCAGAGCCAGCATGCCAGGGCAACTCATGAATTTCCTAGTCGAGATATGTCATTCAGAGAGCTCATTTAAGTTTGTAAACCAAAAAAAAAAAAATACAAACAGGAACTGATAAAATCAGTTAACCTTACTTGTATGAAGGGAAAATAAACTGTGTGGTGTTGCCAAGTGCTGCTACCCTAAGTCCTGCTTTAATAAACAGAACAAGTGATAACGGGGCACACTCATTGCTTACATGCCAATGATTCTTAGCAGAATAGCTTTTAAAAGTCTTAGGCGACGTTTTTAAGTATTCAAAAATGTGCCTATATTAGCAAAATGGAAGAATTATATACTTCATGTGGATACTGAAAGAATTAAGCCAGAATGTAAAAATTCTTAGCAAAATAACTGGTAGTAGATACTTGTGTTCACCTCCCAAAAATATACTCCCCATTCTCAAAGTAAGAGACCCTGTTATACCCCATGAATCGTGTACCTTCTATCTCCTTCTCAGGATAGCCCTACAAATATGGTCAGTCAAGATCCTCAGTCCATTGATAAATAGTGAGTGGACATATTACCAAAGCCATAAACCAAAAATCCTGCAAGGAATCTTGAGTCCTGGGTAGAGTAACCCTAAGATTACACCTGAGTCCTGACATACTCCCCAAACTGACAAAATGACCGGGACACATGTAACATAAATTTAACAAAACATTTTCATGATCTCTATAATGAACATCACAAAAATTTGTTGGAAGAAATGAAAGAAAATCCAAATTAATGGAGCAACACATATTATTCATGGATTGGAAAATGCAGTTTTTATAAGATTCAGATCCTCATCAAAACTACCTAAGATATAAAAAACTAAAAATAGAAGCACCCTATGACCCAGCAATCCCACTATTAGGCTTATATCCTGATGAAATCAAAACTGAAAGAAGCACCTGTACCCCAATGTTCATTGCAGCTCTCTATACAATAGCCAGAACATGGAAGCAACCTAGATGTCCATCGACGAATGAATGGATCCAGAAGCTCTGGTACATATATACAATGGAATACTACTCAGCTGTTAAAAGAAATGCAGAAGACTCAGTCCTAATGAAGTGGCTGGCTCTAGAACCTATCATAAAAAGTGAAGTAAGTCAAAAAGAGAAAGACAAATACAGTATACTAACACACATATATGGAATCTAGTAGGACGGTCTTGATATCACACGCAGGGAACTCATGGAAAAAACAGAGCATAGACATAGAGACATCATGGCGAAGAAATAGGGAGGGGGAAGCATGGAGGAAGTAGCAAGGAAACCTATAGTGTTATGTGTGGAAAAGATAGCTAGTGTCATAGTGCTAAGGGAATAGGAGTGCTTACAATGGCTTGGGGCGAGGGTCTGGAGGGGTGGGATGGGGGGATCTGGGCGGGTGGGGACCATGGATATGCATATGACTGATCTGGGAACATACATGTCTGAACAACAAAACTCTGTAAAACCTTTAAAATAAAGAATAAAAAAAAAAAGAAGAAGAAGAAGAAAAAAAAAAACTACCTAAGATATACTGACACCTTAGAAAAATTCCCACAACCTTTGTATAAACTGGAAAGTCTAAAATATACATAGAAGGAACTAGAATATCTAAAACATTGAAAGAGAAAAGGTATTAGGGCACTTGGATTTCCCAATTTCAAGGAAAATTTTGATCCACAAAAGCATACGCTACTTCAAAATAAATTTAAAAATTAATATGACGAGGGATGTTCACTAGACGTGTGGTAGCCACTCTGCAGTGCATACAGGTGCTCAACTATGAGGTTATCCACCTGAAACGTTCACAACAATTTCAAAAATATAGAAATAGGTTAATGGAATAGAATGTAGAAGTCACAGAGCTACATTTAGTCAACTGACTTTCACTTAGATTAAATCTAAGATGTCAAAATGAAATAAAACTCCTCAAACTATATACCTAAGATGTGTATATTTTACTGTACATAAATCAAGTCATGATAAATAGCCATATATATTTTAAAGGATGCAGAAGAAACCAATGCTGTTTAAAAGTTACCATAATGTCTTTTTTAAATTATTTAAGATTTTAATATTTATTTATCTATTTTTGGCGGGGGGCGGATTGGGGAGGGAGGGGGGTGGGCGGGCCACTTCTATTGGTCTTTCATTTATCTAGTTTCATCCATCTTTGTTCTTTGGCCCGTGTGGGCCTCCCATTGCGGTGGCCTCTGTTGTCGCAGAGCACCGGCTCTGGGCGCATGCGCCCCAGAGCTCCGGCTTGGTAATTGGACACATCGGTCCAGCCACTCCGCGGCACATGGGATCTTCCCAGGCCAGGGATCAAACCGGCGCCCCTTGCACTGCAAGGCGGTGTCCTTACCCACTGGACCACCAGGGAAGCCTAAAAGCTACCATAATTTCTATCTCAGTGTTACCTTACAGCAAACATTGTCAAACTGAAGGCTTAATGACTCTTCTCTTCAACACCATTTGTAGCTTTACATTACTCCTACACTTCATTAATGCCAATTTGATTTTTTTCCTTTGAGTGCTCAGCAACTCTCTAGCTCAGCACCGTCTTTTGTGACATGTATTATTCAGGCACTGCACCAAATTAGAAAAAGTGGATATACCTAAACCCAATTACTCGGTATAAAAATAAAGGCCTTACTACTGACTCTGGGAACTATGTGAACTAATTAAACATGGAATAGTAGTGCAGGGGGAAATGGTAGCAACAGTTAGGGTTTAATAAGGTGATGCATGGAGTTCATTAGCATGGAGTGGAATTCATCAGAAGAAATTCTCAGAACATTATTAATTAAACCCCCATCAAGTAGATGCATTCGATTAACAGGATCCCATTCTGAGCTTAAACATCAACATTAATTAACCCCATAATTGATACACTTCCCAGCCATGTGAGGAACATTAGTCACATTCATCAAAAAAGATCACAATATTAATAAAAATAAATTGAGTAGCAAATGTAAAAGCGATGATGTCATCCTTCGGCTTGTCCTGTTTTAATTCATTTTTACAAATGGCACTGAGGGGGAAATGCTGAGGGACAGTAAACCTTTTAAAATTAAGAAATATATGTTTGTATCCTCATCAGTTTGACCACTAGGATAATGCATGTCAGTGAGGTACTTTAGCTCTCTGAGCCTGTTTCTACAACTCTAAAATAAGTACACTTGAAAGATCATCTCCAGTTTCTCTTACATCTCTCAAGTCTATCTACACACTACCCAGCTCATATTTCACTTATATATACATGCCTATGCATATGTATTTTTGCATATGTATGTAACACCCTTGGAGATTTGTACAGGAGTCTGCCACCTTTTCCTATAAAGGACCAGATAGTAAATATTGGAGACTTCTTAGGTCATATATTCTCTGTTGCAACTCAAAGGCACTGGAGCATGAACATAGCCGAAGATACACATCGGTCCAGCCACTCCGCGGCACATGGGATCTTCCCAGGCCAGGGATCAAACCGGCGCCCCTTGCACTGCAAGGCGGTGTCCTTACCCACTGGACCACCAGGGAAGCCTAAAAGCTACCATAATTTCTATCTCAGTGTTACCTTACAGCAAACATTGTCAAACTGAAGGCTTAATGACTCTTCTCTTCAACACCATTTGTAGCTTTACATTACTCCTACACTTCATTAATGCCAATTTGATTTTTTTCCTTTGAGTGCTCAGCAACTCTCTAGCTCAGCACCGTCTTTTGTGACATGTATTATTCAGGCACTGCACCAAATTAGAAAAAGTGGATATACCTAAACCCAATTACTCGGTATAAAAATAAAGGCCTTACTACTGACTCTGGGAACTATGTGAACTAATTAAACATGGAATAGTAGTGCAGGGGGAAATGGTAGCAACAGTTAGGGTTTAATAAGGTGATGCATGGAGTTCATTAGCATGGAGTGGAATTCATCAGAAGAAATTCTCAGAACATTATTAATTAAACCCCCATCAAGTAGATGCATTCGATTAACAGGATCCCATTCTGAGCTTAAACATCAACATTAATTAACCCCATAATTGATACACTTCCCAGCCATGTGAGGAACATTAGTCACATTCATCAAAAAAGATCACAATATTAATAAAAATAAATTGAGTAGCAAATGTAAAAGCGATGATGTCATCCTTCGGCTTGTCCTGTTTTAATTCATTTTTACAAATGGCACTGAGGGGGAAATGCTGAGGGACAGTAAACCTTTTAAAATTAAGAAATATATGTTTGTATCCTCATCAGTTTGACCACTAGGATAATGCATGTCAGTGAGGTACTTTAGCTCTCTGAGCCTGTTTCTACAACTCTAAAATAAGTACACTTGAAAGATCATCTCCAGTTTCTCTTACATCTCTCAAGTCTATCTACACACTACCCAGCTCATATTTCACTTATATATACATGCCTATGCATATGTATTTTTGCATATGTATGTAACACCCTTGGAGATTTGTACAGGAGTCTGCCACCTTTTCCTATAAAGGACCAGATAGTAAATATTGGAGACTTCTTAGGTCATATATTCTCTGTTGCAACTCAAAGGCACTGGAGCATGAACATAGCCGAAGATAACATGTACATGAATGAGCCTGGCTATGTTCAAAGAGAACTTTATTTGTGCACACAGACATTTGAATGTTATGTAATCTTCATGTGTCCTAAAATATGTTGATTGTTTTTCAACTATTTAAAAGCGTATATATCTTCTACTAATGCATATATGTGGAATCTATAAAGATGCTATCGATGATCTTATTTGAAAAACAGAAGAAGAGACACACACGTAGAGAAAAAACGTGTGGCCATCCACTGGGAAAAGGGGGATGGGAAGAATTTGGACATCAGGACTGACACAGACACGCCACTGAGACTATGTTTAAAGCAGATAACCAGAGAGAACCTACTGCATAGCCCAGAGAATCCTCCTCAGTGCTCTGTGGTGACCTAAATGTGAAGGAGATCCACAGAAAAGGGGATATATGTATACCTGATTCACTTTGCAGTAAAGCAGAAACTAAGAACATTGCAAAGCAACTATAATCAAATAAAAAATTTTACGTTCAAAAAAAATTTACATTAAAACAATAAAAGTATACAAACCACTCTTAGTTTACAAAGGCACACGATAGACTAGATTGGACCCATACTTTGTGTCAGTAGTGTAACTGGCATAGACACACAAACACACATATCTATTCAAATAAATAACTATCTCAAATATTCCATGCAGTCAAAACAAGGTCACTGCAACGTGTAGACAGATACATGACTACTTCCCCAAAAGAGGCCACTTCCACTGCCTCTGTGTGCTATCACACTATTCCTAATTGAACAACTGGATTCATTTCCTCCAAACAGGCTCACACTTTGCACACCTACGCCTAAAGCTGGGGTGCATTTTTCTACCCTTTGGCTTTAGGCTTAGCCCTGTGTCTTGCTTTAAATGATGAAAGAAAGTGTTAGTCGCTCAGTCATGTCTAACTCTTCCATGACCCCATGGACTGTGGCCCACTCTTTCTCCAGGGGATCATCCCAGTCCAGGGACTGAACCTGGGTCTTCTGTATTGCGGGCAGATTCTTTACCATCTTTTGAGCCATGAGATGTCAGTAAATGTGATGGAAGAAGAGATATGAAATGCACATGTGTAGTTCAGCTTGATCTCTTGGGCCAGCTTGTTCTCTCTAATTGGTATGAGCAGGAAATTCCCCTGTTGGCCCACATTCCCCAAGGAGAATGACACATAAGAAGAGATCAAATCCTGCAGGCTTCTATGTGAAGCAAAGTATTCAACACCACCCAACCAATGATCTGTGAAACCAGATTATCTATAGAGGACAGACTCTAAAATGAGCTCCAATGGGAGGCAGGAGAGAGGGGAAAGGATCTCTGCGGCCCCTTTCTTGGATAACCAGCATTATATCCTCAGGCAATTCATTCCTATACTTCTCTGGGTTAGATCAGTTGACTCCTCAATGCACCTGAAGAAGACAGAGCTCACACAATGAGGTGTCATGTTTCCTTCCATCTCAGGAGTGGAAACAGAAGCTGGAAAATTGAAGGTATGTGGCTAATAGGCTTGGCCATGTGGAAGAAGCCAGAGAGGAAAACCCAGAACTCCCAGGTAAGTAGCATCGGATCCCAGCAAGATGCCTCAGAAGCTGGCCTAGACCAATAAACCCTCCACAGTTTCCATACCCCTCAGTGCCTGTCAACTCAAATCTCAGATATGCCCTCAGTTGGACCTTAAAACACTCAAGGCTGACATCTACAGCACCCAACATGGATGGGCCCTTAGTATACACACAGTCCTACCTAAGAATTTGCCTATGAATTTGGTCCTGGCTTTTAGACTTTTTAAGAGAGAGGGAAAGAGAGAAAGAGGGAAAGGATGGAGGAAGGAAGGAAGGGAGGGAAGGAGGGAGGAAAAGAGGGGGAAAGAGAGGAAGAAGGGGAAGGAAGAAGGGAAAAGAAGAATATTCGACAGATAAGATGTACTTTCTGCAAAGCCTGAAATATCATCTGGTGCTGTACACAAGTTTCCTGACCTCTAGCCTAGTCAATAGGCAGTCCACACCCTGGTAGATCTAGATAACCCCTGGAGGATTTGCTAGACAATGTTTGTGCTGTAGTGAAAGAAAGTTATCTTCCTTTTGAGGGATTTTCAAGTTCTGGGTAATTTTCTTGACACTATGTTCCATGCTGACCTACCAGAACAGCTGTATCTGCTCAGCTAATAAAGCAGTTAGCTATCTCTCTAAGGCCATACATGCATTAAGGGGTGTTGCATCCTCAGTGAAGGGCTGATGGTTTCAGAAGTAACTCTTCAGGGTCTGACCAGCTCCTAACGGCTTTTGCCCAAGGCTGACTCTTCAAAATTATCTAGAAGCTGGGAGTAAGATGTGCTTGCCTCCATGTGGAACAAAATGAGATCTTCGATCCCATTCTCATAAATAAGAAAAATAGCACTTCTGGCCTTCAGGATTGGCTCATACATCATTAAGAACATGTAAGACTTTTACTAAATTTTGACTTTTTTAAAAAACTACTCAACCGGTTTCAGCACAGTAGCACTGTCCTCCTTCACCCCCCACCCCCAGCCCAATTACGATGCATCATAACCACCCTGGTATAGTACACATTTTTCCCATGCAGACCAAGACTTCCCGAAACTATTAATATGTTTTCTAAGAAATGAGGGTGATTAATAAAATTAAGCAACTCTTTCTGCTTACCCACTCCAAAATAAAACTCCTACTGGTAATACATGAAAATCCATTCCAGTTTTCTGAAATACACTATTTATCTCCATTAGCTCATTTACTAGTATGTATTGACCTCCCACTGGGGATGAAACATTCTGCTACATATTTTAGCAGATGGAAAAGAAAGAAGAAGATTTCATCCATGTCCCTAAGAAGATTAAAATCTATTTAGAGAAATGCAGAGCATATAGTCACAAGGGTAAACCCATGAAATGTAAAGCTTAAAGTAGGGTGGCATCAGTAGGGTTGGTGGCCCTTGTTGTTTGGAATCAGAATAATACATGTGTAAAATTCCAGGAAGTAGTCAAAGTGAGGTTGCTCATTTTATAACTATCTTCACAAACTTTTGGTACTTTATGAAAAAGCCAACTATTTCAGAAAGAATAGAGATGCATGAGTTTGCTTGAGGAGATCCAATGCACTGGCACACTTGGATCCACATTATTATGTGGCAACAATCAACTAGACAGATTCTTGCTTCTCAAAGGGTGAATGAGAGGACCGGAAGCATGGGAGCTTGTTAGAAATAGGAAATCTCAGCCCTTCACCCCCATCCCCCAAAGACAGCCCATGCACATGCAAGTTTTAGAGGCACTGAGCTATAGCAGCACTTTCTACAACAGCCAGGACATGGAAGAAACCTAAACACCCATTAACAGAGGAATTGATAAAAAAGATATGATACATATGTTCAAGGAGCATCACTCCATTACGGAAAAAAAAAAATGGAATAATACCATTTGCAACAAAATGGATAGATCTAAAGATTGTTACACAAGTGAAGTAATCAGAGAAAAACCAGTACTGTGTGATATTGCTTATTCGTGGAATAAAAAAAGAAAGGTATAAACTTATCCACAAAACAGAAGTAGAGGAGCTTCCCTGGTGGTCCAGTGAGTAAAGAGCCCACCTTGCAGTGCAAAGAGCACCAGTTCGATTCCTGGCCTGGGAAGATCCCACATGCCAAGGAATGGCTGGGCTGGTGTGTCCAGTTGAGCCAGCACCCTGGAGCACATGCACCCACAGCTGGTGCTCTGCAATGAGAGAGACCACTGCGATGGGAGGCCCACACAGGCCAAAGAATAAACATGGATGAAAAATAAAACAATGACTTAGAGGCAAAAAAAAAAAAAAAAACCCAGGAGTCACAGATGTAGAAAGCTGAACAAACTAAACCAAAGCCATCCAGAACTGTATTTCAAAACCTGCTCTTGTGCTCCCCAGCCCAAACCCTTCCATTCAACTCTCACTCTCTCACACATTTGTCCTGCCCTCACTTCCCCCGTCATTTCTTTCTCCTCAAATGCCAGGGCAGCTGGCCTGACACATAGCAGGCATATGGTAAGTGCTTGCTTTATTCATCCATTTATTTATTCACATTTGAAGACATGTTCATAGACACAGTTCTCATTTCTAATTCATGAGATTCTTCTAATGTCAACTTTGTTCACATCCGTGGGCTGCCCTGGTGGCTCAGATGGTAAAGAATCTGCCTGCAGTGCAGGAGACCCAGGTTCGATCCCTAGGTCGGGAGGATCCCCTGGAGAAGGAAATGGCACTCCACTCCAGTGTTTGTACTCCTATCACCCAGCACGGTGCCATGCACAGAGCAGGCATTCAGTGATCAAAGTACACATGTAGAGACAAATACACCAGTAAGTGGAGGAGTGTCCTATTAAAGCCAGAACTTCAGGCCACAAACATTTATTACCCGTCAGGGACTGTGCTGGACCCTGAGGGGTCAAAGTAAAAGATATCGTCCCTATTCTCAGTGAGTTCTCAATACATCTGAAGAGCCTAATGGATAAGCCATAATTGCAACACAAGGGAATCTGAGCCATAACAGAAGTTCAACAAGTATCTATGGCTTTAATAATGCTGCAGAACAACCAACCACAAAACCTCAGTGGCGTGTTACAATTATTACCTACTGTTCATGAATCCAGGGCAGCTTTGTTTTTCTTGGCTGGACTTGATTATAAACTGAGAGTTGACTGGAGGTCAGATGCTCTTGGCTAGAATAACTGACTCATAAAACCATTTCCCAAAGTTAAAAGTAAAATAAAAGCTTATTAAAAGAAAAAAAAAAAAACCATTTCCCAGGAAAAGAAGCTAGCTTTGCACCACAGAAACTACATCTCTCTTGTGCTGTACATTTGTTTCACAATATACGAACTGTCTTCCCTTCATGGACGTTCACCTGGCAACACTTCTTGGCGATGCCCTTGGCTTTGAACCCTGGAACAGGCTGCAGACATGGAATGAGATGATTTGCAAGATGTGGCTCAGTGCTATGCTGGACCTCACAAGCCTTGTATCAGTTGGAGCTGACCTTTAAAGGAATCCTAATAGGAATGTGGTGAATACTTGTAATTTCATCATGGAATGACTCAGAACCTGCAGAAACAATACTTTGTCAAGCCTTTCTTCATATCATGTCCGTTAACTTAACCCTGGCCAAAAAGTCACATGATAAATTCAGAAACAAAGGGCAAGCCAGTAGAGCTCCTTTCTGATGGAAGTGATATGGATCAAGTATGATCAATAGTTTAAAAGCCCCAGAAGACCCTGATACTGGGAAAGACTGAAACGAAGGCAGGATGAGAAGAGGATGACAGAAGATGGGATGGTTGGATGGCATCACCAATCTGATGAACATGAGTTTGAGCAAACTCTGGAGACAGTGAAGGACAGGAAAGCCTGACATGCTGCAGTCCATGGGGTGGCAAAGAGTCGGACACAACTGAACAACTAAACAACAATAACGTGGGTTTAAAGAAAGAAAGAGAATTTTAAGAGAGTTTGGGAGACATGGAACCTAATGATCACTCAAGAAAAGAATCCAGTAACCTACCAACAGTCCACATCACCTTGAAGGAAGACCAGGTACATTCAAATAGCAGACACACTGAGCCACGAATCTTGATGGTTAAAACACAAAACAGTGGGTAAGAATCCTGTTATGTGAAGTCAGGGAGTTAGTGGTCCTTGATGAATAGCAATTTTGCATGAGGCCAAGACAGGAATATAAGTAAAAGAGGAAAGGAACTAGGTAAAAGGGGGTATTATACTGAAACCTGAGATAAATATTTCAGTGTTACTACCCTTTAGCTAATAATACCTAAGATTTAAATAGTGCCATGACAGTCCCAGGTCTAAAACAGGCACTAAAGATGCATGCCTGTGACATTCTCCCCAAAATGTGGGATGATTTAGAATAGTGCATCTCTCTTGTGCTGTACATTTGTTTCACAATATACGAACTGTCTTCCCTTCATGGACGTTCACCTGGCAACACTTCTTGGCGATGCCCTTGGCTTTGAACCCTGGAACAGGCTGCAGACATGGAATGAGATGATTTGCAAGATGTGGCTCAGTGCTATGCTGGACCTCACAAGCCTTGTATCAGTTGGAGCTGACCTTTAAAGGAATCCTAATAGGAATGTGGTGAATACTTGTAATTTCATCATGGAATGACTCAGAACCTGCAGAAACAATACTTTGTCAAGCCTTTCTTCATATCATGTCCGTTAACTTAACCCTGGCCAAAAAGTCACATGATAAATTCAGAAACAAAGGGCAAGCCAGTAGAGCTCCTTTCTGATGGAAGTGATATGGATCAAGTATGATCAATAGTTTAAAAGCCCCAGAAGACCCTGATACTGGGAAAGACTGAAACGAAGGCAGGATGAGAAGAGGATGACAGAAGATGGGATGGTTGGATGGCATCACCAATCTGATGAACATGAGTTTGAGCAAACTCTGGAGACAGTGAAGGACAGGAAAGCCTGACATGCTGCAGTCCATGGGGTGGCAAAGAGTCGGACACAACTGAACAACTAAACAACAATAACGTGGGTTTAAAGAAAGAAAGAGAATTTTAAGAGAGTTTGGGAGACATGGAACCTAATGATCACTCAAGAAAAGAATCCAGTAACCTACCAACAGTCCACATCACCTTGAAGGAAGACCAGGTACATTCAAATAGCAGACACACTGAGCCACGAATCTTGATGGTTAAAACACAAAACAGTGGGTAAGAATCCTGTTATGTGAAGTCAGGGAGTTAGTGGTCCTTGATGAATAGCAATTTTGCATGAGGCCAAGACAGGAATATAAGTAAAAGAGGAAAGGAACTAGGTAAAAGGGGGTATTATACTGAAACCTGAGATAAATATTTCAGTGTTACTACCCTTTAGCTAATAATACCTAAGATTTAAATAGTGCCATGACAGTCCCAGGTCTAAAACAGGCACTAAAGATGCATGCCTGTGACATTCTCCCCAAAAATGTGGGATGAAGGGCTTCCCTGGTGGTCCAGTGGGTAAAGAGTCCACCTTGCAGTGCAAGGGGCACCGGTTCGATCCCTGGCCCAGGAAGATCCCACGTGCTGAGGAATGGCTGGGGCTGTGTGTCCAATTATGAGCCAGCGCTCTGGAGCGCGTGCGCCTGGAGCTGGTTCTCTGCAACAAGAGAGGCCATTGTGATAGGAGGCCCACACAGGCCAAAGAATAAAGATGGATGAAAATAAATAATAAATTTTAAAAAACCTGGGAAGAAGGTTGTTTTCTCCCCTCTTCACTTTCTTGGATTATAAAAATGAAGCGTTCTTTGTTCTCGGAACTCTGTTCCCTTGCCTGCCTTCCTGGGTCTCTCACAGGTCTCCTCTGCTAATAAACTCACTCTCTGCCTAGCGCTTTGCCTCATGCTGAATTATTTCTGCATCAAGACAAAAGATGCTGGGCTTCAATAAGTCCTGACATGCACATGAGTGGGTTGGAGTCCCCTCCTAAGTCAGGGATGGGGGACTCAAGTCCCTACCTCAGCCCTTCCAAGTAGAAGTGTAGTTTCAGGAGGAGCTTTGAAGTCATATACCAAAGGCGCTGGATACCAAGGCAGAGGAAGACTTTGGCCATTTTTGTTACTGACTATACAGAGTGAGAAAAAGTGCTGTAAGCAGGAGCTTAAAACAGAGGAGACCAATTTGGGGAGCTTTTCCATTCTACAATCCCAAGAGCATTTTTCTTTTTCTTTTTTTTTTGTTTTTTTTTGCTTAGTATCATTTAAACCGAAAGAGCCACTTTAAGCCATAAAAGAATAATATAATTATTGCACCTTTTCAATGTATCAGGCTATCATCTAAACCAGAAAGAGCCACTTTAAGCCATAAAAAATAATACAATTATTGCACTTTGTCAATGTATCAGGCTCTGTGCTGGATACTTCACATGCCCTCATTCATCTCTCCTTCTCCCAACAACTCTAATCCCAGTATGACTACTCCAGTTATAGAAGAAGAAACTAAGGTTCAGAGAAGTCCCAAAACTTGCTCAAGTCCACAGACAAGATTCCAGCACTCTAGCTTCTGCTCGCCTCAGCTACACCACAGAGGCAATTATGAAGATGATACCTATCAGTTTATCTTTCTTCCTTACTGAGAGAGACTGCATCATGGTTTTCATGTATAGATCATTTTTAGCCAAGTGTAGAGTCTCAAGAATTAAAATTTCAGTAAAGGAACCACCAGGGGTAAATTACAGTGCAGGCCAGCCATGAAATTGCCGTTGTATATTTCTGGTGCCATTGTGTATGAACAGATATGGCCTATTGGTTTCCCTTTTCCGGCGTTATTGAATTTTGAAATTGCTTCCTTGGTTCAAAACGTTCTGATGCCTTTTCTATTGTGTCAGTCACAAAACAAATCCAAGTAATCCCAAAGATGCTAATAATCACACACCCACCAAAGAAAAAAGCTGTGTCTTTTCATTCTGTGAAGAATGCATTTTTAAGAAACCGTATCACATCACAAGCTTGAAAACTAGAGCCCACGTATTCCTTTCTATCATTTACTCTGTTCTAGGTGGTCCATTGTCAGCCTTTCCTCAAGATACAGAAGCGGAAGAAACCAAGTATACCAAGAAGAGCATTTAGGGTCCCTTGGTGTTTACTTGCCATCAGAGAAAACACCTTCCCCTAAAAGGACTGGATTCTTACATACTGCAATCCATTTACTCCATCTCTCCTGACATGTACAATTTTCCATCTGTTCCAAGAGTTGGCACCCATCCACATCTGGTGTAGAGTAAAAAGCTCAAACCATCAAATGAAGACTTGCCTCCGCAATTCTTTCAAATTCCCCAGTGGAACTTCTCAAATGGCCCACTTTTCAAAGTGGCCCAACAAGCAATGAGCCATTTAGTGATTCGGTTGGAAATACAAAGCCCAGGCTATTTATTCTCAAGCATTTCCAGAAAGTTAAAAACAAAAACAAAGAAAAACAAAAGCCTACTAAGGAGAGAAGAAAAAGATAAATTTTTCTTATGATCTACATCAAGGATGGCAAAAAGTTTCACCTCACATGAGAACTACAATCAAATGGTTCTCCCTGAACTGCTGGATTGAGAAGGATTTTTGGTGGGCAATGTGCCATGATCAATTAGTCATGTCTGCATATATAATTAGGAGTGGAAGCCTACATGCCATCCTGGCTTCCTTCTTCCAAAAGCTATACTTGTTTAAAAGTTCATTCATCGAGATTTATCTAGTATGTTTTATCATATATGGACAACTGCAAAGTAGTTTTTAATATCCAGGATAACTGGGGTTTCCCTGGTGGTACAGTGGTAAAGAATCCACCTGCAATGCAGGAGACATGAATTCAATCCCTGAGTTGGGAAGATTTCCTGGAGAAGGAAATGGCAACCGACTCCAGTGTTCTTGCCTGGAAAATCCCACGGGCAGAGGAGCGTGGCAGGCTACAGTCCACAGGATTGTGAG
This sequence comes from Tragulus kanchil, assembly GCA_022376925.1. NCBI lineage: Eukaryota > Metazoa > Chordata > Mammalia > Artiodactyla > Tragulidae > Tragulus > Tragulus kanchil. The sequence continues at coordinate 174,983,982 of JAIOJX010000030.1, forward strand.
AGTCAGACATGACACAGGAACTACACCACCCCCACCACAACTGATGGCATGAAAGGAATTACGGTATGTATTAGCAGTTTCCCACAATGGGCCACAACTCAGAAAAGTGATCTAGGACTTTCTCTAGACACCTCTGTAAGAAACCTGTAACGTGCTCACATCTTTATTGCTCACATCCACGCTCATCAACTTGGCTTCATCCAACAGGATTTCTTTAAAAACAGTTTTTCTTTCCTATTCTCAGCCCACAGTTTAGAAATTGAGTAGCCCCAATGAAGCGGAAGAAACCAAGTATACCAAGAAGAGCATTTAGGGTCCCTTGGTGTTTACTTGCCATCAGAGAAAACACCTTCCCCTAAAAGGACTGGATTCTTACATACTGCAATCCATTTACTCCATCTCTCCTGACATGTACAATTTTCCATCTGTTCCAAGAGTTGGCACCCATCCACATCTGGTGTAGAGTAAAAAGCTCAAACCATCAAATGAAGACTTGCCTCCGCAATTCTTTCAAATTCCCCAGTGGAACTTCTCAAATGGCCCACTTTTCAAAGTGGCCCAACAAGCAATGAGCCATTTAGTGATTCGGTTGGAAATACAAAGCCCAGGCTATTTATTCTCAAGCATTTCCAGAAAGTTAAAAAAAAAAAAAGAAAAACAAAAGCCTACTAAGGAGAGAAGAAAAAGATAAATTTTTCTTATGATCTACATCAAGGATGGCAAAAAGTTTCACCTCACATGAGAACTACAATCAAATGGTTCTCCCTGAACTGCTGGATTGAGAAGGATTTTTGGTGGGCAATGTGCCATGATCAATTAGTCATGTCTGCATATATAATTAGGAGTGGAAGCCTACATGCCATCCTGGCTTCCTTCTTCCAAAAGCTATACTTGTTTAAAAGTTCATTCATCGAGATTTATCTAGTATGTTTTATCATATATGGACAACTGCAAAGTAGTTTTTAATATCCAGGATAACTGGGGTTTCCCTGGTGGTACAGTGGTAAAGAATCCACCTGCAATGCAGGAGACATGAATTCAATCCCTGAGTTGGGAAGATTTCCTGGAGAAGGAAATGGCAACCGACTCCAGTGTTCTTGCCTGGAAAATCCCACGGGCAGAGGAGCCTGGCAGGCTACAGTCCACAGGATTGTGAGAGTCAGACATGACACAGGAACTACACCACCCCCACCACAACTGATGGCATGAAAGGAATTACGGTATGTATTAGCAGTTTCCCACAATGGGCCACAACTCAGAAAAGTGATCTAGGACTTTCTCTAGACACCTCTGTAAGAAACCTGTAACGTGCTCACATCTTTATTGCTCACATCCACGCTCATCAACTTGGCTTCATCCAACAGGATTTCTCTTTAAAAACAGTTTTTCTTTCCTATTCTCAGCCCACAGTTTAGAAATTGAGTGCCATAAAATGACTGTGCAACCATGTCTTTCTGCAGCCCCAGAATCCAATCAGTGTGGTTTTTTGCTAGGCACGTGGTCAGACAATCCTGACAGCCTTGTTCAATAAAAGCGATGCAGCCCCGTCTCCAAGGACAGCATCAGATCATTAGGTAGAAATTAACTGCCTCTCTTGTCTGGTACCTCATTAAAGTTCAAAAATAAAAGTTGTTCCGACTAGTTAGCACCATTGTATATCTCCGAGTAACACCTGCAGCGCCTTGGTAAGAGAAACAGCCTTGCTGATTGATCTCAGCAGACCTGGGAATAAATGATGTTTTGTTCATTAAACAAAGGTTGGAGTGCAAGGTGACAGGCCTCCATCAGTGGAACCAGACAGCTCTTGGCTTAATGGACATCTATATAGGATAGGCTGAGAAGCCTCCAATTTCTCCTTTCGCTCCTTTTCTTCCTTTTTTGTGTTGTTTCCTTTTCACATTTCTCGACTTCTTCTTTTCATCCTTTCGTTTTTCTCCCTTTTTTTCCCAACTCATTTGCTTGCCTTCCTTGTTGTCTTCTCTCATCTTTCTGTACCAATTACCTCTTTCCAGACACTGAGATCATGAGTTACGAGTTCAACACATAACAAGAGTGCCCTTGGGACTTCCTTGGTGGTCCAGTGGTTAAAATTCTACACTTCCACTGCAGGGGGTATGGTTTGGACCCTTTGTCAGGGAATTAAGATTCCCCCCCACTTCATGGCATGACCAAATAATAAAAGTTTGCTGTATGACTCAGGGAACTCAAACTGGGGCTCTGTAACAACCTAGAGAGCTGAGATAGGGAAGGAGGTTGGAGGGAGGCTCAAGAAAAAGAATGTTGGCTGATTCACGTTGATGACTGGCAGAAACCAACACAATAATGTAAAGTAATTATCCTTCAATTAGAAACAAATTTTTTAAATTTCCTTAAGAGTGCATCTGATCAACAAGACAGCTATCAGATCATTTTCAGCGAAGGACTTTGCTGCTGCCTGGGAGAGATGAGGAGGAAAAGGAGCCAGAGTGGACCATCCAGGCTCCTCCTGCCTGGTGGTGTCTCCGTTACTGAAATGACGTATGAGAGAAGTCTGGTTCCCACAGTCCTAAAGCTTCACCCAAAATAAGGTGATAAACTGTGGCTCAAGGAAGATGTAGAAGGAAAGCAATCTTCATCCACATTCTATTTCTTCTTTAAATTATTTTAACAGAGTCTGGGGAAAATGTCATGCCACCCCTCAGTTGCAGCCAAGGTGGGCCTCCTACCACACTGCACCATGGGCTGCCCACTCAGTAAAGAAATTCACACAGAGAGCAGTAAGGTGTCTCCTTCAGCCTGCAATTTAGACTGGTGGTCTGGGACTCCCTGGTGCTCCAGTGGTTAAGACTCTGCTTCCAGAACAAGTGGTACAGATTCAATCCCTGGTCACGAAACTAGAATCTTACACACCAAGTGGTAAGGCCAAAAAATAAATAAATAAATGAAAACAAACAAGTAAGCAAAACTTGTAGTAGGTCATGGCTGCAAGTCTCATGGCAGAAGGGCCACTGAAGCCCACCAAGGACACCAGCTCCTCCTTCTGAAAGAGCCCTCTGTCTTGATTCCTCACTGAATTTTACTCCCTGTAAGTCACATCCAACTTCCCCAAAAGAAAGACTGAGGTTTGAAACCTGGATTTGTGCTTAAGTGATTCTTAAAACATTATCTTCATCAGGGGCTTTGAGACACCAAGATTTCTGCATACACGAATCCCTTTTGATTTTCGCAAAAAAGTTATGAGGTGAGAACTGCTGCGGTTGCCATTAACAGATGTGGAAACTGAGGCCTCCATATTTATGTTTATTTGCCTGAGGTCACACAACCTCAAGCAAAAGCAAGGCTATAATAAAAGTTTGCTGTATGACTCAGGAACTCAAACTGGGGCTCTGTAACAACCTAGAGAGCTGAGATAGGGAAGGAGGTTGGAGGGAGGCTCAAGAAAAAGAATGTTGGCTGATTCACGTTGATGACTGGCAGAAACCAACACAATAATGTAAAGTAATTATCCTTCAATTAGAAACAAATTTTTTAAATTTCCTTAAGAGTGCATCTGATCAACAAGACAGCTATCAGATCATTTTCAGCGAAGGACTTTGCTGCTGCCTGGGAGAGATGAGGAGGAAAAGGAGCCAGAGTGGACCATCCAGGCTCCTCCTGCCTGGTGGTGTCTCCGTTACTGAAATGACGTATGAGAGAAGTCTGGTTCCCACAGTCCTAAAGCTTCACCCAAAATAAGGTGATAAACTGTGGCTCAAGGAAGATGTAGAAGGAAAGCAATCTTCATCCACATTCTATTTCTTCTTTAAATTATTTTAACAGAGTCTGGGGAAAATGTCATGCCACCCCTCAGTTGCAGCCAAGGTGGGCCTCCTACCACACTGCACCATGGGCTGCCCACTCAGTAAAGAAATTCACACAGAGAGCAGTAAGGTGTCTCCTTCAGCCTGCAATTTAGACTGGTGGTCTGGGACTCCCTGGTGCTCCAGTGGTTAAGACTCTGCTTCCAGAACAAGTGGTACAGATTCAATCCCTGGTCACGAAACTAGAATCTTACACACCAAGTGGTAAGGCCAAAAAATAAATAAATAAATGAAAACAAACAAGTAAGCAAAACTTGTAGTAGGTCATGGCTGCAAGTCTCATGGCAGAAGGGCCACTGAAGCCCACCAAGGACACCAGCTCCTCCTTCTGAAAGAGCCCTCTGTCTTGATTCCTCACTGAATTTTACTCCCTGTAAGTCACATCCAACTTCCCCAAAAGAAAGACTGAGGTTTGAAACCTGGATTTGTGCTTAAGTGATTCTTAAAACATTATCTTCATCAGGGGCTTTGAGACACCAAGATTTCTGCATACACGAATCCCTTTTGATTTTCGCAAAAAAGTTATGAGGTGAGAACTGCTGCGGTTGCCATTAACAGATGTGGAAACTGAGGCCTCCATATTTATGTTTATTTGCCTGAGGTCACACAACCTCAAGCAAAGCAGCCAGCTCCAAAGTCCTTGTCCCTGGTTCATATGCTCCGCTGCCTCCCTTTAAAAGCTTACAAAAGGGCTTCCCTGGTGGTCCAGTGGGTAAGGACACCGCCTTGCAGTGCAAGGGGCGCCAGTTCAAGCCCTGGCCTGGGAAGATCCCACGTGCCGCGGAGCAGCTGGACTCATGTGTCTAATTACTGAGCCGGAGCTCTGGGGCACATGCGCCCAGACCTGGCGCTCTGCGACAACAGAGGCCACCGCAATGGGAGGCCCACAGGAGCCAAAGAACAAAGATGGATGAAAATAGAGAAATGAAAGACCAATAGAAGTGGCCCGCCCCACCCCCAAAAAAGATAAATAAATTTTTTAAAAAAAGATTGTTAAAAAAAAAAAAAAAACCTTACAGAAGTGTCCGCCCAAGGACCAACCTCAAGTCCACAAAACCCCATAGACCCAGTACACCATGAATATTCCTATTCATGACATGTGTGCTTAGTCACTCAGTCATGTCCAACTCTTTGCAACCCCATGGACTGTACCCCGCCAGGCTCCTCCATCTATGGGATTTTCCAGGCAAGAATACTGGAGTGGGTTGCCATGCCCTCCTCCAGAGGATCTTCCTGACCTAGGGACTAAACCCAGGTCTTCCACATCGCAGGTGGATTCTTTACCACCTGGGCCACCAGGGAAGCCTTCCCTAGGTCCCATCACTAGGGCATCCAAATAGAGCCTGGTCTAAGGAGAGCCAGGCCAGATGCTGCAGACAAGGAGTGAGATGGACTGAAGCACTGATGTTAGTTGGATGAGAGGCCCTTCTGGGTAGCAAAGCACCAAGAGACTCTCAGACTCTACATGAAAACATGTACAGGCAGATTCCATCACCAAAGTCAATGACACGAGCCCATCATTAGTACTTTATAAAGTCACTGAATCCACAATCTTATTAAAATATCTGCATGTTGAAAGTCTGCTAATAAAGCAGCATTTAACCAAGATTTAAATGGAATTAAATTTGTGCCAACAGATACACTAAAGGTTGGACTATTAGTTTCAACACAGTCCAGCAGCATTTACAGCAAATATTTGTTCTTACATAGGCTACTCCTTGGCTCTGTTGAAAATGGCCTGCCCATTGCACCTTACCCTCCAGCCCTGGAAGCAGTCCTCTCCTCCTTCCTGCTCAACTTCACGGTGGCACAGCCTTTGTGATCTGATCATTTAGCTTTCTCAGGAAATTTCCTTTGCGCTCCTCATGGTTGATAAAGAAATTTTTTCCACTGCCTGAAACTCACTGGTGGATGAAATTCAAGGCATCCTGGCTCACCCGCAGGAGGGTGACTGAAGGCAGGAATATTAATCAGATTTGGATACAATGAAGAAACTGTGGGTTCTGAGCAGATCGGCATATGATTAGCAGCCCACACCGTCCGATTTTAGAAAGTAAACACCAGAGCACCCTGTGGCTGAGCTGCGAGGTTCAATCAATTGATCAATATGGGATCACCCACTCAATGGACCTAAGTTGGAGCAAGCTGCAGAAGCTAGTGAAGGACAAGGAAGCCCAGCGTGCTGCAGCTCAAGGGGCCTCAAAGAGTCAGACAGGACCGAGTGACTAAACAAGACCAGCAGTGTGGTATGGTCCTAACATGGCACCAAGGGCATGGGGGCTTCATGAGCACTTCTCACCAACGAAATGCTTCTTGAGCAGCCACCACATACGACGGACATTTAGGGACACCTAGCTGCTACTTCATCAAAGTAAATCATTGCTCTATGCAGTGTTCTCACGCTTCTCACCTGAATGGAAATGTTCCCCTGTCTTTTCAAGATGCTACGCCTCCCTCAAGGCACAGCTAAATCTCAACGGCATGCCTGATTGCCTGATGTCTTTCTTCTTTGAGACCCCAGAGGGCTCTGTATGCTCTGAGAGTACACTCCAGGAATGTCAGGATGTAATAGTTCCTGCATCCATTCCTTCCTCTCCCTCCCAAAGGGAAGGATCCTGTTCGCTCAGAGTCTCTGCCCATGCAGTGTCCAACACAGAGCCTTAGAAACACCAAGCTCTCAAAAGTTTTCAAAATGAATAGAAATTATGGGACTTCCGTGGTATTTGAACCTCCCAGTGGTTATCTTAACCAACACAGGAGACACAGGTCCAATCCCTGGTCCAGGAAGTTTCCACGTGCTGAGCAGCAACGAAGCCCAGGTGCCACTACTACCGAGCCAGCGCTCTGGAGCTCATGCTCCACAACAAGAGAAACCACCATCGTGAGGAGCCTGCATATGGCAATGAAGAATAGCCCCTTACTAACATTCTCACTAGAGAAAGCCCTTACAGAGCAACGAAGAATTAGTGCCACCAACAGGAAATGGGTCAAATTTCAAAAAAAAAAAAAATTATTATTTAAAGTATCAGGATGCTAAAAATAATAATAATAAAATAAAGGGTTTCACTGGTAACTCAGTGGTAAAGAGTTCACCTGCCAATGCAGGAGACATGAATTCGATTCCTGATCCAGGAAGATACCAAGGTACAATGTTTGGGTTGTACCTTGAAAAATGAGAAGGATATTAAGCTTTTAATACAGAGCCATAGGGAGATACAAATCAAAATCCTAATGAGGGGGCTTCCCTGCTGGTCCAGTGGGTAAGGACACCGCCTTGCAGTGCAAGGAGCGCTGGTTCAATCCTGGCCTGGGAAGATCCCACGTGCCGAGCGGCTGGACCGGAATTGCAAAAACAGTGGTTTCCTAACATGCACCAAGGGCATGGGGCTTCATGAGCACTTCTCACCAACGAAATGCTTCTTGAGCAGCCACCACATACGACGGACATTTAGGGACACCTAGCTGCTACTTCATCAAAGTAAATCATTGCTCTATGCAGTGTTCTCACGCTTCTCACCTGAATGGAAATGTTCCCCTGTCTTTTCAAGATGCTACGCCTCCCTCAAGGCACAGCTAAATCTCAACGGCATGCCTGATTGCCTGATGTCTTTCTTCTTTGAGACCCCAGAGGGCTCTGTATGCTCTGAGAGTACACTCCAGGAATGTCAGGATGTAATAGTTCCTGCATCCATTCCTTCCTCTCCCTCCCAAAGGGAAGGATCCTGTTCGCTCAGAGTCTCTGCCCATGCAGTGTCCAACACAGAGCCTTAGAAACACCAAGCTCTCAAAAGTTTTCAAAATGAATAGAAATTATGGGACTTCCGTGGTATTTGAACCTCCCAGTGGTTATCTTAACCAACACAGGAGACACAGGTCCAATCCCTGGTCCAGGAAGTTTCCACGTGCTGAGCAGCAACGAAGCCCAGGTGCCACTACTACCGAGCCAGCGCTCTGGAGCTCATGCTCCACAACAAGAGAAACCACCATCGTGAGGAGCCTGCATATGGCAATGAAGAATAGCCCCTTACTAACATTCTCACTAGAGAAAGCCCTTACAGAGCAACGAAGAATTAGTGCCACCAACAGGAAATGGGTCAAATTTCAAAAAAAAAAAAAATTATTATTTAAAGTATCAGGATGCTAAAAATAATAATAATAAAATAAAGGGTTTCACTGGTAACTCAGTGGTAAAGAGTTCACCTGCCAATGCAGGAGACATGAATTCGATTCCTGATCCAGGAAGATACCAAGGTACAATGTTTGGGTTGTACCTTGAAAAATGAGAAGGATATTAAGCTTTTAATACAGAGCCATAGGGAGATACAAATCAAAATCCTAATGAGGGGGCTTCCCTGCTGGTCCAGTGGGTAAGGACACCGCCTTGCAGTGCAAGGAGCGCTGGTTCAATCCCTGGCCTGGGAAGATCCCACGTGCCGCGGAGCGGCTGGACCGATGTGTCCAATTGCCGAGTCGGAGCTCTGGAGCGCATGCGCCCAGAGCCGGCGCTCTCGCGAGGGGAGGCCCACACGGGCCAAAGAACAAAGATGGGTGAAAAATAGATAAATGAAAGACCAATAGAAGTGGCCCGCCTGCCCCCCTCCTCCCAACCCGCCTCTCCCCCCACCCCCAAAAAAAAAAATCCTCATGAGGGCTTCTGTGGTAGCTCAGTGATGAAGAGTCCACCTGCCAATACAGGAGACACAGGTTCGATCCCTGATCCGGGAAGATCCCACATGCTGCGGAGCAACTAAGCCTGTGAGCCACAACTACTGGGCCTGTGCTCTAGCGTCTCAGAGCTGCAACTATGGAGCCCATGTGCCGCAACTACTGAAGTCTGTGCGCCCTAGAGCCCGAGTTCCACAACAAGAGAAGTCACCGCAACAAGAAGCCTGCTCACCCCAACTAGAGAAGCAGAGCCTGCAGGCAGCAGTGAAAACCCAGAATAGCCAAAAATATATAAATAAATAAAAATTTTTAAAAAATACAAATGCTCAAGAGATGTTTGTAGAGAACTGAATAGTGACTCCCCAAAATATATGTCCACCCAGAACCTGGGAATATGCTTCTTTGAGAAAAGGGTCTTTGCAGCTATAATTAAGTGAAGGATCTCAAGGAAAAATCATCTTGGATTAATCACATGGGCCCCCTTCTAATGACACATATTCTTGTGACAGACAGAAATGAAGGCTGAGACACAGAAAAGGAGGGCGCCTTGTGAAGGCCCCCATGAAGACCCAGGCAGGGGTTGGGGTGATGCCGAGACAAACCAAAAAACGCACGGAGGCATAAAAGCTGGGTGAGGCCAGGAAGACTCTCCCCCAAGAACTACTCAGAGAGAATCTGGCCCTGCCAACACTCTGATCTCAGACTTTTATCTTACAAAACTATGAGAGAATAAATTTCTGTTGTTTTAAGATTCCAGGTTTCTGGTCATTTGCTACAGTAACAATCGGACATGAACACAGATAGAGTTTCTGGCTGTAAAGCAAACAGGTGGAGACACAACACTGGCAGATTCTGTAGAAAAATGTCACACATAAAAAGACAATAGTAAAGTCCAGCATGACGAGTTGCTACGTGAGTTGCACAGATTTCAGATACCAGGCATTTATTCGTTCTGTAAACATCAGCTAATTACCTCTTCCGCTCCAGGCTCTGAGAACACAGCCACGAACAAGACAGGCCTGCTCCCTGCCTCACAGAGCTTACAGACGGGAGAGAAGCTGTAAAACTTGACAGCCACGCAGGTGATGGAAACCAATAAGGTAGCATGAGTGGATCTCTCATTTACTTTCACACTTTTGATAAAGCAAGGTAACAGAAAAAATATGTCTTTAAGAAAAAAAAAAGCAGGGCTTCCCTGGTGGTCCAGTGGATGGGAAGTCCCCCTTACCGGTTCGACCCCTGGCACAGGAGGATCCCACATGCTGTGGAGCAGCTGGACCACTGTGTCCAATCACAAGCCAGCACTCTGGGCGCATGTGCCGCAACTACTGAAGTCTGTGCGCCCTAGAGCCCGAGTTCCACAACAAGAGAAGTCACCGCAACAAGAAGCCTGCTCACCCCAACTAGAGAAGCAGAGCCTGCAGGCAGCAGTGAAAACCCAGAATAGCCAAAAATATATAAATAAATAAAAATTTTTAAAAAATACAAATGCTCAAGAGATGTTTGTAGAGAACTGAATAGTGACTCCCCAAAATATATGTCCACCCAGAACCTGGGAATATGCTTCTTTGAGAAAAGGGTCTTTGCAGCTATAATTAAGTGAAGGATCTCAAGGAAAAATCATCTTGGATTAATCACATGGGCCCCCTTCTAATGACACATATTCTTGTGACAGACAGAAATGAAGGCTGAGACACAGAAAAGGAGGGCGCCTTGTGAAGGCCCCCATGAAGACCCAGGCAGGGGTTGGGGTGATGCCGAGACAAACCAAAAAACGCCGGGAGTCATCAAAGCTGGGTGAGGCCAGGAAGACTCTCCCCCAAGAACTACTCAGAGAGAATCTGGCCCTGCCAACACTCTGATCTCAGACTTTTATCTTACAAAACTATGAGAGAATAAATTTCTGTTGTTTTAAGATTCCAGGTTTCTGGTCATTTGCTACAGTAACAATCGGACATGAACACAGATAGAGTTTCTGGCTGTAAAGCAAACAGGTGGAGACACAACACTGGCAGATTCTGTAGAAAAATGTCACACATAAAAAGACAATAGTAAAGTCCAGCATGACGAGTTGCTACGTGAGTTGCACAGATTTCAGATACCAGGCATTTATTCGTTCTGTAAACATCAGCTAATTACCTCTTCCGCTCCAGGCTCTGAGAACACAGCCACGAACAAGACAGGCCTGCTCCCTGCCTCACAGAGCTTACAGACGGGAGAGAAGCTGTAAAACTTGACAGCCACGCAGGTGATGGAAACCAATAAGGTAGCATGAGTGGATCTCTCATTTACTTTCACACTTTTGATAAAGCAAGGTAACAGAAAAAATATGTCTTTAAGAAAAAAAAAAGCAGGGCTTCCCTGGTGGTCCAGTGGATGGGAAGTCCCCCTTACCGGTTCGACCCCTGGCACAGGAGGATCCCACATGCTGTGGAGCAGCTGGACCACTGTGTCCAATCACAAGCCAGCACTCTGGAGCGCATGTGCCCAGAGTCGGTACTCTGCAACGAGAGAGGCAACTCCGATGGGAGGCCCACATTGGCCGAAGAACAAAGATGGATGAAAAATGAAACAATGACTTAGAGGCAAAAAAAAAAAAAAAAAATAGCAGCACAACCATGATGATAAATTGGAACAATACTTTGGCTTCATTTGGAGAGACAGTAGGGAGAGGTGGGGACTGTGGCAAACTAAAGACACACCCCAGCTCAAGGGCAGCTTCCTCTCCAGCCCCAATTCTAGTCAGATGGAAATGGCAGCACAGTGTTAGGGTTCCTATTTTTAAGAGAAATCGGAATTCTAGGTTTTTGGCTGCCTTGTCGTTTGAATGAAGGTTCAAACGTTTAAAAACTGACAAACAGGAAAAGAGACCAGTGCACAGAATTCAGCCCTTATGCCTCCAGCACCTTTGGGTCAGATATTAAATGAGTTCAAAAGAGACATTGCTCCCTCTGAACTGTACCCATCAAAGAATGTACAGAACCTCGGAGACCGGAGATGGACCTTGAAAAGTGGGGATGTTCTTGACAAAGAGAGGGAGAATATTCCACTCTGAGGGAAGTCTCTCATTGAACGAGAAGCTTTAATCAAACATCTTCAAGGTATGCCCAACCCCAAGTCATACAGATGGGAACCGTGCCAGAAAAAGACACAGATGTATGTATAAAAACAAACAAACAAACAAAAGTAGGTAAAGAGAAACAAGAGCCTTCCTCCTTCAGCTCTGTGCTTATACAGATCAAGTGGAAAAGCAGAGGTTCCTGGTTCCTTTCACTGTGCACATTTCTATTCGGAGAGGGGGAAAAAAAAGCAATTCTAATGATCATTTTATGGGAAATTCAGAGACATCTTGGAGAGAGAAGGAACAATAAGGTAGCATGGTGCCCCGATAAAGCAAGGTAACAGAAAAATATGTCTTTAAGAATAAAGCAGGGCTTCCCTGGTGGTCCAGTGGATGGGAAGTCCCCCTTACCGGTTCGACCCCTGGCACAGGAGGATCCCACATGCTGTGGAGCAGCTGGACCACTGTGTCCAATCACAAGCCAGCACTCTGGAGCGCATGTGCCCAGAGTCGGTACTCTGCAACGAGAGAGGCAACTCCGATGGGAGGCCCACATTGGCCGAAGAACAAAGATGGATGAAAAATGAAACAATGACTTAGAGGAAAAAAAAAAAAAAAAAAATAGCAGCACAACCATGATGATAAATTGGAACAATACTTTGGCTTCATTTGGAGAGACAGTAGGGAGAGGTGGGGACTGTGGCAAACTAAAGACACACCCCAGCTCAAGGGCAGCTTCCTCTCCAGCCCCAATTCTAGTCAGATGGAAATGGCAGCACAGTGTTAGGGTTCCTATTTTTAAGAGAAATCGGAATTCTAGGTTTTTGGCTGCCTTGTCGTTTGAATGAAGGTTCAAACGTTTAAAAACTGACAAACAGGAAAAGAGACCAGTGCACAGAATTCAGCCCTTATGCCTCCAGCACCTTTGGGTCAGATATTAAATGAGTTCAAAAGAGACATTGCTCCCTCTGAACTGTACCCATCAAAGAATGTACAGAACCTCGGAGACCGGAGATGGACCTTGAAAAGTGGGGATGTTCTTGACAAAGAGAGGGAGAATATTCCACTCTGAGGGAAGTCTCTCATTGAACGAGAAGCTTTAATCAAACATCTTCAAGGTATGCCCAACCCCAAGTCATACAGATGGGAACCGTGCCAGAAAAAGACACAGATGTATGTATAAAAACAAACAAACAAACAAAAGTAGGTAAAGAGAAACAAGAGCCTTCCTCCTTCAGCTCTGTGCTTATACAGATCAAGTGGAAAAGCAGAGGTTCCTGGTTCCTTTCACTGTGCACATTTCTATTCGGAGAGGGGGAAAAAAAAGCAATTCTAATGATCATTTTATGGGAAATTCAGAGACATCTTGGAGAGAGAAGGAACAAGAAGAGAGGCACTGACAAAGCTGAAGATCACATGTGCATTCATTTGTTTATAAGTGTGGAGCATGTGCTAAGAGCCAGGAGTCATTTTAGGAGCTGAGGCTGGAGCCCTGAATAAAGGAGGGAAAAAAGCCCCCATCTTCAGCAATCCAGTGAAAGAAGACAGGTAACAAAAAAAAAACACCATATAAAGCCATAATATGTCAGTCCTGCCAGCCGTGGGACTCTCTGGGGAGGAGTACCAGAAAGAGGAAACAGCAAGGGCAAAGGCCTGGAGGCGAGGCTGGCAGCAGCATGTTTGAGGAACCCTGTAGGAGACAGAATTCCCCTCCCTCCCCTACACTACCCTCCCATGATGACGCACTGGGTGGACCAAAATTTTGGGGGTTTTCTGTAACATCTTACCAAAAAATAAAAATGCCAAATGAACTTTATGACCAACCCAATATGTTGAAAGAATTCTCCAACTGGAATTTTTGGCCTTCGTTGAGGAAGCTTATTCAAGTGGACCTAACCTAATCACATGACTCTTGGAGAAGCAGAGCTTTCTCTGGCTGGATGCAGGAGAGGGAGTTAGAGATTCAAAGCCTGAGAAGGATTCAAGGCTGAATCTTGAGATGAAAGAAACCATGTAGCAAGCAATCTGGATGGCCTCCAGGAGCGAAGAGCAGTTCTCAGTTGACAGCCACCAAGGACGCTGGGACCTCAGTCCTAAAACCACAAGGAACTGAATTCTGTCAATAAGCAAAATGAATTCTGGAGTCAACTTTTCTCCAGAGCCCCGAGATGAGAGCCCAGGCATACAAGCTGCTTTCAGCCTAAGTAGAAAACATGGCTGAGCCCACCTGTAGTTCTGATCTACAAAACTGTGAGCTAACAACACATAGTATGAGGGGGTGGCGGGGGGAGCTGCTATGGTTGTCCTAATTGATTACGCTCCAACAGGATGCCAACAGAAACAGCAAGGAGGTCCACAGGGTCGGAGTGGAGCTCACAAACGTGACTGTGGAGAAGACGCCATCTGAGAGAGACCCAGAGGCCAGAAAATGCAAGGTTTTGTGTGCCCTGGTCAGTCCCCTGGATTCCCTGGGAATGCGATGGGACACCCTTAGAGGGTTTCAGCAGAGGAAACATGACCTTGACTTGATCCTCAGAGTTCGGCACTGCTTGATAAACTGATATCCAGAGAAAGAACTCCACCAATGGAGTTCCTGAGGAGTTCCAGAGGCCCTGGTACATACCGGATTATAAAATATTCAGAAGAAGCTGGAAAAACAAATGGAGAACCAGCAGAGAGGCTGGGAGATGGAGAATATCAAAAACAGCATTAGGGCTTCCCTGGTGGTCCAGTGGGTAAAGAATCTGCCTTGCAGTGCACGGGGCACCGGTTCGATCCCTGGTCTGGGAAGATCCCTTATGCCGCGGAGCGGCTGGACTGGGGTGTCCAATTATGAGCCAGCGCTCTGGAGCACATGCCCCCAGAGCTGGTGCTCTGCAACGAGAGAAGCCACAGCAATGGGAGACCCACACAGGCCAAAGAATAAAGATGGATGGAAATAATAAATAAATTAAAAAGAGCTCGTGGCATGAAGTTGAAAAAAGAAAAACAGCATTACAGATATGCCAGCAGCTGGGAAGAGCAAATCCATCAAGAGAGATCACAGGAGGCAGCCTGAAACACAACCATGCTTCCCACATCCTTCGGCTCCCACGTGCACCGGAGTTAGAGATTCAAAGCCTGAGAAGGATTCAAGGCTGAATCTTGAGATGAAAGAAACCATGTAGCAAGCAATCTGGATGGCCTCCAGGAGCGAAGAGCAGTTCTCAGTTGACAGCCACCAAGGACGCTGGGACCTCAGTCCTAAAACCACAAGGAACTGAATTCTGTCAATAAGCAAAATGAATTCTGGAGTCAACTTTTCTCCAGAGCCCCGAGATGAGAGCCCAGGCATACAAGCTGCTTTCAGCCTAAGTAGAAAACATGGCTGAGCCCACCTGTAGTTCTGATCTACAAAACTGTGAGCTAACAACACATAGTATGAGGGGGTGGCGGGGGGAGCTGCTATGGTTGTCCTAATTGATTACGCTCCAACAGGATGCCAACAGAAACAGCAAGGAGGTCCACAGGGTCGGAGTGGAGCTCACAAACGTGACTGTGGAGAAGACGCCATCTGAGAGAGACCCAGAGGCCAGAAAATGCAAGGTTTTGTGTGCCCTGGTCAGTCCCCTGGATTCCCTGGGAATGCGATGGGACACCCTTAGAGGGTTTCAGCAGAGGAAACATGACCTTGACTTGATCCTCAGAGTTCGGCACTGCTTGATAAACTGATATCCAGAGAAAGAACTCCACCAATGGAGTTCCTGAGGAGTTCCAGAGGCCCTGGTACATACCGGATTATAAAATATTCAGAAGAAGCTGGAAAAACAAATGGAGAACCAGCAGAGAGGCTGGGAGATGGAGAATATCAAAAACAGCATTAGGGCTTCCCTGGTGGTCCAGTGGGTAAAGAATCTGCCTTGCAGTGCACGGGGCACCGGTTCGATCCCTGGTCTGGGAAGATCCCTTATGCCGCGGAGCGGCTGGACTGGGGTGTCCAATTATGAGCCAGCGCTCTGGAGCACATGCCCCCAGAGCTGGTGCTCTGCAACGAGAGAAGCCACAGCAATGGGAGACCCACACAGGCCAAAGAATAAAGATGGATGGAAATAATAAATAAATTAAAAAGAGCTCGTGGCATGAAGTTGAAAAAAGAAAAACAGCATTACAGATATGCCAGCAGCTGGGAAGAGCAAATCCATCAAGAGAGATCACAGGAGGCAGCCTGAAACACAACCATGCTTCCCACATCCTTCGGCTCCCACGTGCACCAGGGAAGACATTTTTGGCCCCACGTTTCTGTGCTGTCTAGATGCAGCTTCAGGAATACCTCATTTACCCCCACGCCACCTTGGCAAATCATTAATGTATGATTATAAACCCGATGATTAGCCACGGCCAGGAACTTGATTGCTAATAGTCACAGACTAAAGGGTGGGGTGGGGGGCACCTTTTATTAGCAGTAGAGTGCCTTGCCAGCAACTGCCTCCCAGAGGGAACTGGGGGACTGGAAAGATGACTAAGGAGCCCCACGGTGGGAAAAATTCAACTGCAGGCCCACGAGATCATAATAGCAATAGAGAGACAGGCAAACTTCCCACACACATGCACCAAGTCAGAAATACCTCAGGTATAATTAAACCCTACTCCAGAAGTTAGCACCTTTTTGTAATAAGAATCTTTGCTTGTAGTCCTTAGCATTCTGTTGCCTTGGCAGAAACCCTATCTCTTGACATTTGAGAGCTTTCTATTCCTTTTCAAAGAAAAGCACTGGTGAGGAGGTCTTCGAAAGTCTATTTGGTAGCCGTGGATGCTTTACCACTGAATGTGTACCCCAATCCCATCCAACCCTGGGCACAATCTGTTCATTTCCGCTACCTGCCTTCTCTACTTCCCCATTCCCATCTCACCACAATACTGGGGCTGAACAGGCCAGGGGGTCCTGACTGTAGGAGGGGGCCCTGAGATCTCCACGTCTCATGGAGCTTGGGGAAGACGGCTTTGTGTGCCCACTGTCAAGACTGGCGCCTTGTCTTGACAGTGACACTGGGATCCTGACTCCTGGGAACCATGGTTTCCTAAAGCAGGCTGAGCTTCCTGGATTCGGGGATGGTGATTTATGCTTTCTTGACTCTTGTCTGATCAGTTTTATCCCCACTGCCAATCTACCTTGCCTTTTCATCCTTGCCTGTATTTGCTTTCCTCTGGCTTCCTGCTCTCCCTGTTCATGATCCACGAGTCAGGTAAAAATTGGCACTTGCCAAGAGCGTTTGCCAGCGACTCAACAACAAGGGCATTTGCCCTCTGCCTCTGCAAAGATTGAGCCCTGTGTTGCTGCAGCTGCTGACCTTCAACACCCCCTGAGGGGAGCTCAGGGTAGACAGTGAGGCTCTCAGTGCTCCAGGGAAACTGGTGGAATGGGTCTTTAAACAGGTATTTGCAGGAAGTGATTTCGTAATCCCAATTGTTGCATGTCTTCATGTCTAAAAATTCACCAGGGGCTTCCCTGGTGGCTCAGTGGTGAAGAATTCACCTGCCAATGCAGGAGACACGGGTTCGATCCGTGAGTCAGGAAGATCCCACATGCTGCAGAGCAACTAAGCCCGTGAGCCCCAACTACGGAGCCCATGTGCCCTAGAATTCAAGTTCCACAACAAGAAAAGTCACTGCAACAAGAAGCCTGCTCACCTCAATGAGGGAGTAGCCCCCACTCCCTGCAACTGGAGAAGAGCCTGCAGCAGCAATGAAAACCCAGAATAGCCAATAAATAGATTTTTAAAATTTTTTTAAAGTGTTTAAGAAATGTAAACTACTTTATTTTCATGCCACTATTCTAAAAAATAAACAAATAAATAAAAAATCAAAAATCACCAAATCGCTTCATGGTGACATCAGCTCCTCATGACCAGCAGAAAGTCTTTTGTAAAGTGCTTGGGTGCATTGAATTCCCCCTTCACCAAAACCTTACATAATGACTTTGGCCACTACCTCTCTGGAGCAGTTTTTCAGAGCTATCTGAGGTGCTGTCTCCTGGGTTACAGTCCTCATTTTGACCCAAATAAAACTTAGCTCGCAACTCTTATGTTGTGCACTGTTTTAGTGGACACACACTGGGTGAGAGCCTAATACTATTGGAATCAACTGTAACTGGGAATTGTGTAAACCAGGAAACTCCCAATTCAGTCACAAAGGGTGACTGTGATGATTTGGAAGACAGCATAAATAAAGCATCCTGCAAGTGGTTGGCACATGATACGAGCCGCGTGTAGCAAAAAAACTAGTGAGGAGATGAGAAACATAAGGATGAAATGCAAACACAGTTATCTGGAAGGACAGGCCCTAGTCCCTGTTCATGATCCACGAGTCAGGTAAAATTGGCACTTGCCAAGAGCGTTTGCCAGCGACTCAACAACAAGGGCATTTGCCCTCTGCCTCTGCAAAGATTGAGCCCTGTGTTGCTGCAGCTGCTGACCTTCAACACCCCTGAGGGAGCTCAGGGTAGACAGTGAGGCTCTCAGTGCTCCAGGGAAACTGGTGGAATGGGTCTTTAAACAGGTATTTGCAGGAAGTGATTTCGTAATCCCAATTGTTGCATGTCTTCATGTCTAAAAATTCACCAGGGGCTTCCCTGGTGGCTCAGTGGTGAAGAATTCACCTGCCAATGCAGGAGACACGGGTTCGATCCGTGAGTCAGGAAGATCCCACATGCTGCAGAGCAACTAAGCCCGTGAGCCCCAACTACGGAGCCCATGTGCCCTAGAATTCAAGTTCCACAACAAGAAAAGTCACTGCAACAAGAAGCCTGCTCACCTCAATGAGGGAGTAGCCCCCACTCCCTGCAACTGGAGAAGAGCCTGCAGCAGCAATGAAAACCCAGAATAGCCAATAAATAGATTTTTAAAATTTTTTTAAAGTGTTTAAGAAATGTAAACTACTTTATTTTCATGCCACTATTCTAAAAAATAAACAAATAAATAAAAAATCAAAAATCACCAAATCGCTTCATGGTGACATCAGCTCCTCATGACCAGCAGAAAGTCTTTTGTAAAGTGCTTGGGTGCATTGAATTCCCCCTTCACCAAAACCTTACATAATGACTTTGGCCACTACCTCTCTGGAGCAGTTTTTCAGAGCTATCTGAGGTGCTGTCTCCTGGGTTACAGTCCTCATTTTGACCCAAATAAAACTTAGCTCGCAACTCTTATGTTGTGCACTGTTTTAGTGGACACACACTGGGTGAGAGCCTAATACTATTGGAATCAACTGTAACTGGGAATTGTGTAAACCAGGAAACTCCCAATTCAGTCACAAAGGGTGACTGTGATGATTTGGAAGACAGCATAAATAAAGCATCCTGCAAGTGGTTGGCACATGATACGAGCCGCGTGTAGCAAAAAAACTAGTGAGGAGATGAGAAACATAAGGATGAAATGCAAACACAGTTATCTGGAAGGACAGGAGCCCTAGTCTGTGCCAACAGAATTTCAGAAGCCTACTTACATGCAGGGCTGCCCCAGGGGCTCAGGGGTGAAGAGCCTCTTGTTAACGCAGGAGATTCAGGTTCAATCTCTGGGTTGGGAAGATTCCCTGGAGAAAGAAATGGCAACTTACTCGAGTATTCTTGCCTGGGAAATCCCATGAACAGAGGAGCCAGGAGGGATGCAGTCCATAGGGTGGCCAAAGGATCAGACACGACTTAGCAACTGAAACAACAACTTATATGCAGAAAGCTGTGTGTAGTCGACCCTGTTTCTTTTCCAAAGATTCAGTCCCATAGCCACAGACACAGAGACTCTAGCACTTCAGAGGTTTTACTTAATCCGCTTTAGCTTTCTCTGTCACAATGAAGACAACTACAAGATCTTTATTCAATGACTACATATTGAGTGTGCCCTACATGGTAGATACAGAAGGCAGTAAGGAGAGAAATAGTAAAAATGTACCCACCATAAAGAAGTCACTACAGTCAAAAGGATGGTGTGAGCAACGGAAGCTGTCTCTCCAAAAGGCCTTCTTGAGAAGGCAACATTGGAATGGAGATCTGAAGTGAGAATTTATGAAGCAAGCAATGGAACTTCTCTAGGGTGGGCCAATGGAGAAGACTCCATGCTCCTAATGCTGGGGGTTCAGGTTTGATCCCAGGTCAGGAAACCAGATTCCATATGCTGCAATTAAAGCTCCCACATGCTGCCACAAAGACTGACTAGCCCACGTGCCACAACTAAGACCCAGTAGAAAGTCAAAGTGCAAGTCTCTCAGTCACGTCCGACTCTGCAGCCCCATGGATGAGCCATGGAATTCTCCAGGTAAGACCACTGGCATAGGTAGCTGTTCCCTTCTCCAAGGAATCTTCCCACGCCAGGAAATGAACAGGCGTCTCCTGCATTGCAGGCTGATTCTTTACCAGCTGAGTCACCAAGGAAGTCCCAAAATCCAGAGCAGTCAAATAAATATTTATTTATTAAAAAACAAGAAATGGATGGGAGTAAGGCAGAAGGAGGATCTCAGACAGAAAAATGATAGTAATCTCTTACTGCATTCTGAGTTGCTATATGCCAGCCCCTGACACATCATAGCATTTAGCCCCAGAGCTCTGTAAGAAAGGCACGTTTTTTTCTAGGAAATAACTGAGGCTCCGGGAGCTCAAGTCCATCACCCAAGGGAAAGTGGCAGGGCTGACCCATACAACGCATCAGCATCTACCTGTGATGCACAGCCTAGTTTTGGAAACCCAAGGTCAGACCAAGGCAATGGGCTAAACAAGAAAGACAAGGCTTCTGGGCCAGAGGGTAGGCCAGTGGCCACCATGATTGATTTCAAATGATTTTCTTAGAGAGGAGTAATGATAGACATCATGCTCTGAATGATGGTTTTGCGCCAGAGACAGTGCTAAAAATCAGCTGTCCCCCCCAAGAGGGTTTTAACTTAATCTGCTTTAGCTTTCTCTGTCACAATGAAGACAACTACAAGATCTTTATTCAATGACTACATATTGAGTGTGCCCTACATGGTAGATACAGAAGGCAGTAAGGAGAGAAATAGTAAAAATGTACCCACCATAAAGAAGTCACTACAGTCAAAAGGATGGTGTGAGCAACGGAAGCTGTCTCTCCAAAAGGCCTTCTTGAGAAGGCAACATTGGAATGGAGATCTGAAGTGAGAATTTATGAAGCAAGCAATGGAACTTCTCTAGGGTGGGCCAATGGAGAAGACTCCATGCTCCTAATGCTGGGGGTTCAGGTTTGATCCCAGGTCAGGAAACCAGATTCCATATGCTGCAATTAAAGCTCCCACATGCTGCCACAAAGACTGACTAGCCCACGTGCCACAACTAAGACCCAGTAGAAAGTCAAAGTGCAAGTCTCTCAGTCACGTCCGACTCTGCAGCCCCATGGATGAGCCATGGAATTCTCCAGGTAAGACCACTGGCATAGGTAGCTGTTCCCTTCTCCAAGGAATCTTCCCACGCCAGGAAATGAACAGGCGTCTCCTGCATTGCAGGCTGATTCTTTACCAGCTGAGTCACCAAGGAAGTCCCAAAATCCAGAGCAGTCAAATAAATATTTATTTATTAAAAAACAAGAAATGGATGGGAGTAAGGCAGAAGGAGGATCTCAGACAGAAAAATGATAGTAATCTCTTACTGCATTCTGAGTTGCTATATGCCAGCCCCTGACACATCATAGCATTTAGCCCCAGAGCTCTGTAAGAAAGGCACGTTTTTTTCTAGGAAATAACTGAGGCTCCGGGAGCTCAAGTCCATCACCCAAGGGAAAGTGGCAGGGCTGACCCATACAACGCATCAGCATCTACCTGTGATGCACAGCCTAGTTTTGGAAACCCAAGGTCAGACCAAGGCAATGGGCTAAACAAGAAAGACAAGGCTTCTGGGCCAGAGGGTAGGCCAGTGGCCACCATGATTGATTTCAAATGATTTTCTTAGAGAGGAGTAATGATAGACATCATGCTCTGAATGATGGTTTTGCGCCAGAGACAGTGCTAAGCTGTCCACAAGAACCATTCATGATCTGTTCCCACCACCTCCTAAGGTGAAGCATGGCACTCCGTGCTGTGTGGATGAATAAAGGGGGATGGCCCCTGTCCCCTACTCCTCCCTGTCCCTCCCTCTCCCGTCCCACTCCCCACACCATGTCCCACAAAGACCCCAGCAGAAGCCAAGATTTCAACCTATAAAAGGGACTGCAAAGGTGAGGGACACAATGGGGCTTCCAGCCATGTCATATGAGCACTGGTTAAAACCAGGTTCACCTGGAGAAAAGAATACAACAGAGGCACCTGCTGCAGGTCCCTGTATCCGGTGTTTCTCTTAGGGAAGCTGGACTCGATTTGTTGACCTCAGACTACAGAGCTCAACTCATCGGATGCAGTGGAGGCTGCCAATACGGTATCCTGCTCCCCTGACCAGACTGATTCTCTCAGACCCGGGTGGCTGGGAGTCATGGCCGCCAGATTCTCATGGTGAGAATTCTGGGGAGAATCTGCACTGCTGACGCTCCCACAGAGCCCCTGAGTATATGTTCTGTCCCCGTTACATGAGGGGACCCAAGCTGCTGCTACTGCTGTTGATTTATTTTTAAAGATTTATTTATTTATTTATTTTTGGGCGGGGGTCGGGTTGGGGAGGGAGGGGAGCGGGCGGGCCACTTCTATTGGTCTTTCGCTTCTCTGTTTTCATCCGTCTTTGTTCTTTGGCTCCTGTGGGCCTCCCATCGCAGTGGCGTCTGTTGCAGAGTGCCGGCTCTGGGCGCATGCGCTCCAGAGCTCTGGCTCGGTGATTGGACACATCAGTCCAGCCGCTCAGCGGCACGTGGGATCTTCCCAGGCCAGGGATCGAACCGGCGCCCCTTGCACTGCAAGGCGGTGTCTTTACCCACTGGACCACCAGGGGAAGCCCCTGTTGATTTATTTTTAATTGAAGGATCACTGCTTTTCAATATCATGTTGGTTTCTCTCGTACATCAACACAAACCAGTCATAGGGTGGACCTCTGTCTCCTCCTTTTTTTTTTTTTTTTAAGGTAAGAAATGGAGTTATTCAGATTCAGAGAAAGCACACTCCACAGACAGAGTGTGGGCCATGGCAGAGCAAATCCAGTGGCCCCAAAAACATGGCGTTCTTAGTTTTTATAGGCTGGGTAGTTTGATATGCTAATGAGTGGGAGGATTATTCCAGCTCTTTTAGGGAAGGGGCAGAGTTGTCATGACGCCTCTGGGTGTGTCATTTAGCCTGGTGAATGAGGGTCAAGGTCTGGTCTGCCATCTTGGACCCATTTGATTCTAATGGGTTTATGCTGTGTCCTTGGGCTGTCATTCTTTTCAAAAATTGTGCCTTGCCCCTTTCTCTCCTAACCCTTACATTCCTCCCTCAAGAGATTATACTCCCATATTCTTGTGTCCCATCCCTCTCGAACCTCCCTTCCACCTGCCACCCCAACCCACTCCACTGAGTCGTCTCAGAGCACCAGTCAGAGCTCCCTGCGGCACACAGCAAATCCCCGCTGGCTCTCTGTTTGACACAAGCTAATGTACACATGTCCGTGCTACTTTTTCCACCTGTCCCACCCGCTCCTTCCCGCACTGGGTCCACAAGTCTGCTCCCTAGGTCTGAGTCTCCATTGCTGCCCGGCCGGATCCATCTTTTGACGCATGCAATGACTGTGGAAAATCCAGCCCCCTCCCTGTACAACTAACTTTAATCAGAACCCAAATGCAGAAGACTGCAATTCAGAGATAAAATAAATGCCCTTCTATTCTGATTCTCACCAGCAACCAGACACAAAAACCGAAAAAGGACACCACCAAATACACAACCTGGGAAATCACAGATCAGGAGTTTCTCCCTGCGGCTATTTTTCCCATCCCTGGAGCTTTCCTTCACTTGGATAATTTACAGGTCAATGGTTTCCTTTCTCCTCACATACCGCCTGTTTCCCTCCTTGTTTTAGTCAGGGAAAAGATGTAAGTTTTACCTCAGCAGAAATGTCTGGCGAAGGCAAAAACAGTGATGAAAAGCATTACACCAAGATCAAATATTTATGCAGTGGCAAACGAGCTAACTGATTGTACTATCAAAGAATAATAAATCATTTGGAAAAAACAGGGAGAAAAAGCAATCAATGTGAACAGTATAATTTGCCTTTCATCAGGTGCTGTTGAGATCTTGATTTTGTGTGCTCATCTAACAATGATCATTTCTGACTTCCTTTTGTCTCACTTAAAAATATGTTTCCAGATCCTCCCCCAAAGCAGTCAGATGTGCAGTGTTATTAAATGAGGTTTTGTGAAGGAGACATCGAATTTCATATTTTGTCCTGTGAAAAGGAACGTGTAGTTCTCCATAGCCCGTGCCTCTTTTTCAGTGGTTCCTGCTGTTGCTACATGATTGAGAAATTGATTGAACTCCGGGAGACCAGAGTGTTTCTAAGAATAGTCGTGTTCAAATTACAGATCTCGGTAAATGAGACATGCAAAATTAACAGTAGCCAACTAGCCAGTATTGCTCATCTCTGTTTCCCCTTCCCCACTCCACACAGCCCAAGTGGGCAGCAGGTAATACAGAGAACAAAATAAAAATGATAACAAATAATCTGACATCTCTGCCATTCATGTTTTCTAAAAATCGACTCTTAGTATTTTAAACAGTACCATCCATTTCATTGCATTCTTTTAAAATTTTACCACTTCAATTATAAATTCTTCAACAAGGTCATACTTGGAAGATAAATTGCCTGAAGATTTATCATCAGACTGTTAATTTTCAGTGAAAATGACTTGATTCTTACAGAGAACTAAGTATAAGGAATTTGGCTATATGGACTTTGGTTCTGATTGTTAAATGATTGATAAATAAGCCCTTCTATTCTGATTCTCACCAGCAACCAGACACAAAAACCGAAAAAGGACACCACCAAATACACAACCTGGGAAATCACAGATCAGGAGTTTCTCCCTGCGGCTATTTTTCCCATCCCTGGAGCTTTCCTTCACTTGGATAATTTACAGGTCAATGGTTTCCTTTCTCCTCACATACCGCCTGTTTCCCTCCTTGTTTTAGTCAGGGAAAAGATGTAAGTTTTACCTCAGCAGAAATGTCTGGCGAAGGCAAAAACAGTGATGAAAAGCATTACACCAAGATCAAATATTTATGCAGTGGCAAACGAGCTAACTGATTGTACTATCAAAGAATAATAAATCATTTGGAAAAAACAGGGAGAAAAAGCAATCAATGTGAACAGTATAATTTGCCTTTCATCAGGTGCTGTTGAGATCTTGATTTTGTGTGCTCATCTAACAATGATCATTTCTGACTTCCTTTTGTCTCACTTAAAAATATGTTTCCAGATCCTCCCCCAAAGCAGTCAGATGTGCAGTGTTATTAAATGAGGTTTTGTGAAGGAGACATCGAATTTCATATTTTGTCCTGTGAAAAGGAACGTGTAGTTCTCCATAGCCCGTGCCTCTTTTTCAGTGGTTCCTGCTGTTGCTACATGATTGAGAAATTGATTGAACTCCGGGAGACCAGAGTGTTTCTAAGAATAGTCGTGTTCAAATTACAGATCTCGGTAAATGAGACATGCAAAATTAACAGTAGCCAACTAGCCAGTATTGCTCATCTCTGTTTCCCCTTCCCCACTCCACACAGCCCAAGTGGGCAGCAGGTAATACAGAGAACAAAATAAAAATGATAACAAATAATCTGACATCTCTGCCAATCATGTTTTCTAAAAATCGACTCTTAGTATTTTAAACAGTACCATCCATTTCATTGCATTCTTTTAAAATTTTACCACTTCAATTATAAATTCTTCAACAAGGTCATACTTGGAAGATAAATTGCCTGAAGATTTATCATCAGACTGTTAATTTTCAGTGAAAATGACTTGATTCTTACAGAGAACTAAGTATAAGGAATTTGGCTATATGGACTTTGGTTCTGATTGTTTAAAATGTATTTATAAAAGCTTTATCAAGATTTAATGCACATTCCACACAATTCATCCATTTGAAGTATATATTTCACAGTTTTTACTATATTCACAGTTTCTTTGTTTTAAGGGGGATTGTTTTGTTTTGTTTTTTGAGTAGCCTGCTCTGAATAATGCTGTTGTTTTTTAATTAGTCTTTTTGGAGAGAGCACCCTAAAGACAAATCAAATAATTTTTAGCCTCATGAACTTTGAACTCAGAGAATTAAATGCTTTTCTCCCACCTGATGGCTTCTCTGTAAATTTTTACTGTAACTTTTGGAAGAATTCATTCCACCAATTGAAGCCCTCTATGCCTAATGTCGGTACAGAAGTAGTTTAATTAGATTGAAGGGACATCTTCGCTCTAGAGAGCATAGCTGGGCTTTGAGCTCTGCTCATTGCAGGCTGATCTTTATGACTTCACATTTGCTCAAGGCAGGTGATTTATTAGCAGTAGCACAAACATAAATTCATAAAAGGAAAAATCTTTATAAAATATCAATGAACCAGGCTTCCCTGGTGATCCAGTGGGTAAGGACACCACCTTGCAGTGCAAAGGGCACCAGTTCGATCCCTGGCCTGGGAAGATCCCACGTGCCACGGAGTGGTTGGACCCATGTGTCCAATTACCGAGCCAGAGCTCTGGAGCGCATGTGCCCAGAGCCAGTGCTCTGCGACAATAGAGGCCACCGTGATGGGAGGCCCACACGGGCCAAAGAACAAAGATGGATGAAAAATAGACAAATGAAAGACCAATAGAAGCGGCCCACCCGCTCCCCTCCCTCCCCACCCCACCCCCCAAAAATAAATAAATAAATAAATGTTTAAAAAATAATAAAATAAAATATCAATGAACCAATGTTCACTTTACACACTGGGCTGCCTGAGTGTGCGTGTGTGTGTGTGTGTGTGCATGATTTGCATATACACATCACACACACATACCTTCAGTCATTCAAAGCATGGTTCATCAATCTGATTGTGTTATCATTTCCTTTCACAGAGAAGATAATTCAACATGAACACTTGTTGCTCATTCAATTCCTATACATCATTCCCTCTTGCTCCAGGCTTCCAAACCTGTGGGAAGGGTGGCACCCAAGAACCTGTGTTTTAAACAAACTTCCCAGGGACTCTGATAACCCAACACTGGAAAACCAAGGCTCCTCTGTTGCACACTAAACACAAGGCATTCAAAGCAAGCAGCGGATGCCTTTACCACTAATAGTTGGGGAGAATGATTCACCAGAATTGAATCCCAGACTGCTACTGTCTGAACATCTGTATCCTACCAAATACAGTGTTGGGTAGGACACAAGGGTGTGGCCCTCACAAATGGGATTAGTGCCCTTGTGAGAGACCCTGGAGAGCTCCTTGCGGCTTCCACCATGAGAGGACGCAGCAGGAAGGCACCTCTTACAGAGCAGAAAGAGAGCTCCCACCAGAACTCAACCAGACTGCCACCTGATCTCAGACTGTCAGACTTCAAAACAATGAGAAGTAAGTTTCCACTGTTTATATGCCAACCAGCTGTAGTCATTTGTGGCAGCAACCCCCAAAGACTAAGACACTAATATAACCCCAGTGGGTTACATGAACACCTGTCCAGTTCACACACTGGGAGGTACCACCCCTCCTTTAGTCTGGGCCCCTCCCACTGGACTGCTAAGAGAGATGAAGAACTGCATCGGCCAAACACGGCTGTGACATTTCAACCTGGAAACCAGGCAGGCTTATAGGTGTGCACCCACAGAGCAGAGTTGATGCTGATGACTTTGGAGGCTGGGTCAGTGCAGGTGAGGCAGCTTTCCCCCCAGGTCTAATGACGCCGAGGCTGCCACGCTGTAAGGAACCCATGCCAGGTCCAGGCACCATGCATGTGCAAGAGCCTTCAGCAGGGTCCACAGCCCTCAGTTCCATCACTACCAACCTCTGAGTCTTCCCAACTGATGCTCTGACATCTTGTAATACCGACGTGCCATAGGAGGGGGACTATATTTTGTGTGCATCCATGGATATAGATCACTATGTGTTACAGCAATTTACTACATGGTCACAGGGCCTGGAGCAAGGGAACAGAATGCCACATGACCTATTAACCTGATAAGAGCCAGCAAATTCTATCAAAGTCTGGGGAGCAGGGTGGTATAAGCCAGGCCATTGTCCTACAATCACCAGACTTGGGCTGCTTCCCTCTCTGGTCTCAATGATACTTCAAGCCTATGGGATCACACCAAGACAGAAACTACAGGACAGGAAGAATCAGCAGGCAGCGCTAACGGCTCGACTACCTCCTGTGTGGTCAATGCGAAGATATATCCGGAGGCATTCAAAGCAAGCAGCGGATGCCTTTACCACTAATAGTTGGGGAGAATGATTCACCAGAATTGAATCCCAGACTGCTACTGTCTGAACATCTGTATCCTACCAAATACAGTGTTGGGTAGGACACAAGGGTGTGGCCCTCACAAATGGGATTAGTGCCCTTGTGAGAGACCCTGGAGAGCTCCTTGCGGCTTCCACCATGAGAGGACGCAGCAGGAAGGCACCTCTTACAGAGCAGAAAGAGAGCTCCCACCAGAACTCAACCAGACTGCCACCTGATCTCAGACTGTCAGACTTCAAAACAATGAGAAGTAAGTTTCCACTGTTTATATGCCAACCAGCTGTAGTCATTTGTGGCAGCAACCCCCAAAGACTAAGACACTAATATAACCCCAGTGGGTTACATGAACACCTGTCCAGTTCACACACTGGGAGGTACCACCTCCTTTAGTCTGGGCCCTCCCACTGGACTGCTAAGAGAGATGAAGAACTGCATCGGCCAAACACGGCTGTGACATTTCAACCTGGAAACCAGGCAGGCTTATAGGTGTGCACCCACAGAGCAGAGTTGATGCTGATGACTTTGGAGGCTGGGTCAGTGCAGGTGAGGCAGCTTTCCCCCCAGGTCTAATGACGCCGAGGCTGCCACGCTGTAAGGAACCCATGCCAGGTCCAGGCACCATGCATGTGCAAGAGCCTTCAGCAGGGTCCACAGCCCTCAGTTCCATCACTACCAACCTCTGAGTCTTCCCAACTGATGCTCTGACATCTTGTAATACCGACGTGCCATAGGAGGGGGACTATATTTTGTGTGCATCCATGGATATAGATCACTATGTGTTACAGCAATTTACTACATGGTCACAGGGCCTGGAGCAAGGGAACAGAATGCCACATGACCTATTAACCTGATAAGAGCCAGCAAATTCTATCAAAGTCTGGGGAGCAGGGTGGTATAAGCCAGGCCATTGTCCTACAATCACCAGACTTGGGCTGCTTCCCTCTCTGGTCTCAATGATACTTCAAGCCTATGGGATCACACCAAGACAGAAACTACAGGACAGGAAGAATCAGCAGGCAGTGATAATGGCTCGACTCCCTCCTGTGTGGCTGCCAGAAGCCCTGCGAAGATATATCCGGATTGTCCCTGCTCCTCCGGCAGAGTATGGTTTCCTTGATCTGAACATCACTGGCCCCCAGGGCTTGCTGAGCCCGTGCGGCAAGGAGACAGACAATCTTGCAGGTACAATTGGGCTCCAAGGAAAAGGGTAATCTGATGCCTTTTACTGGTTTTCTCTGGGAAGGAACTGTGAGGCTGGGGCGCTACCCAGTGACTGCTCTCTTGGGCCTATTTTGGGATATGAAGCGCAAGCGTCTCCCTATTACGTATAATAACATGCAAAGAGTAGACATACCAAGCAAGCGTGATCTTTAAGCCAAGATGTGTTTACCAGAAGGTTTGCAGTCACTAAGAACACACTTTGTGCAGATAGATATGTAGCCCACCTCTGGGAAAAGGCACAGAAAACTCACGGGAACCCAACTAAAGACTGTTAGAAACTAGCTGAAAGTGAAAGTCACTCCACTGTGTTCGACTCTTTGGGACCCCATGGACTGTAGCCCACCAGACTTCTCTGTCCACGGAATTTCCCAGGCAAGCATCCTGGGGTGGGTTGCCAATCCCTCCTCCAGGGGATCTTCCCAGCCCAGGGATCAAATCCGCATCTCTTGCATCAGCAGGTGAATCTTTAACCACTGAGCCATCTAGGAAGCATATAGTCTGCTGGAAGGGGCAGCATTTGCCCAGGGTCTCTTTAGAATGGTGAGGTACAAGGTCTGTGCAACTCTCCAGGAAGTGACATGATGCATGAGTCCAAGCACTGGCCCCAGACACATGTGAATCCCAGCTTAATCATCCTGCAAAACCTTGAGAAAGTTATGCTAACCTCTGGGTCTCACTTCTCACTATCTGTAAAATGAATAGCTCTACACTACTAGACCAGTGCAGTGCTTCCCAGAATGTATCTCTTAGAATACTAGTCTTATAACATGTTTCATACATTAAAAAAAAAAAATGTCCTGTGATCAGACACATTTGGACACTGTACCATCTTGCTGGTGAGTTTACAAGATGCATTGACACTTAAGAGTTCTGAGAAGGCCTACATTCAAGAAGCTTGTTCCGGTTCAGTTAATGCAGCACTTCCAACACAAATATGGTTGACCATGAAACTATTCTAACCTGTGACTCCTATTAAACCTTGGGGAAGGGTTCCTTGGAACTCATTTTAAGGAACGCAGCTCTATGTTCCCTTAGTCTCCCAAGTTCCAGAAGTCTTTCATTCTACCTCAGTCAGCTTGCATGTTTGAATGGGACACCTGCTAGGTGGTTCGCAAGAACACCAATACAATCAGAACCAGATCTGAGGCACAATATGCTTTTTGCAAATTTGGCTGAGGAATAACCATAAGATTTGTCAATAGGACTCTGGCTAGAAAAATATTACATCAGTAGGTTCTCTAGAAACAGAAACAAGCCTATGAAATTGCTGAGAAATGTTCCCCATCATACTTAAGAGTTCCTACTATGTGATGCTATAACATTATTATTGTTGCTCGGTCCCCAAGTCATGCCCAACTCTTTGTGAACCCACGGACTGCAGCACAGCAGACTTCCCTGTCCTTCACTATCTCCTGGCGTTTGCTCAGACTCATGTCTGTTGAGTTGCTGATGTCATCCAACCACCTCATCCTCTGCCACCCCATCTCTTCCTTCTCTCAGTCCTTCCTAGGCCTCTGCGTCTTGTCCAATGAGTCATCTGTTTGCATCAGGTGGTCAAAGTATTGGAGCTTCACCATCAATCCTTCCAATGAATGTTCAAGCTTGATTTCCTTTAGGATTGACTACCACCATTTAACCTCTCCAGGAGACTGGGATAAACCATTCCTCCTTACCAGCCCCCAAAATAGCAAGACTGTTCCCCTCTTTCATGGAAGTAAACAGCTCTGAACAATTTTCTACCACTGTTCTGAGAGCTGAGTATTTATCTTCCTCTATCTCAGATATAATACCTGTCCCTAAATCTTCCTTGGTGGCCCAATGGTAAAGAATCCTCCTGTCAATGCTGCAGATGCAGGTTCAATCCCTCGGTCAGGAAGATCTTCTGAAAAGGAAAAGGCAATCCACTCCCGTATTCTTGCCTCAGACACATTTGGACACTGTACCATCTTGCTGGTGAGTTTACAAGATGCATTGACACTTAAGAGTTCTGAGAAGGCCTACATTCAAGAAGCTTGTTCCGGTTCAGTTAATGCAGCACTTCCAACACAAATATGGTTGACCATGAAACTATTCTAACCTGTGACTCCTATTAAACCTTGGGGAAGGGTTCCTTGGAACTCATTTTAAGGAACGCAGCTCTATGTTCCCTTAGTCTCCCAAGTTCCAGAAGTCTTTCATTCTACCTCAGTCAGCTTGCATGTTTGAATGGGACACCTGCTAGGTGGTTCGCAAGAACACCAATACAATCAGAACCAGATCTGAGGCACAATATGCTTTTTGCAAATTTGGCTGAGGAATAACCATAAGATTTGTCAATAGGACTCTGGCTAGAAAAATATTACATCAGTAGGTTCTCTAGAAACAGAAACAAGCCTATGAAATTGCTGAGAAATGTTCCCCATCATACTTAAGAGTTCCTACTATGTGATGCTATAACATTATTATTGTTGCTCGGTCCCCAAGTCATGCCCAACTCTTTGTGAACCCACGGACTGCAGCACAGCAGACTTCCCTGTCCTTCACTATCTCCTGGCGTTTGCTCAGACTCATGTCTGTTGAGTTGCTGATGTCATCCAACCACCTCATCCTCTGCCACCCCATCTCTTCCTTCTCTCAGTCCTTCCTAGGCCTCTGCGTCTTGTCCAATGAGTCATCTGTTTGCATCAGGTGGTCAAAGTATTGGAGCTTCACCATCAATCCTTCCAATGAATGTTCAAGCTTGATTTCCTTTAGGATTGACTACCACCATTTAACCTCTCCAGGAGACTGGGATAAACCATTCCTCCTTACCAGCCCCCAAAATAGCAAGACTGTTCCCCTCTTTCATGGAAGTAAACAGCTCTGAACAATTTTCTACCACTGTTCTGAGAGCTGAGTATTTATCTTCCTCTATCTCAGATATAATACCTGTCCCTAAATCTTCCTTGGTGGCCCAATGGTAAAGAATCCTCCTGTCAATGCTGCAGATGCAGGTTCAATCCCTCGGTCAGGAAGATCTTCTGAAAAGGGAAATGGCAACCCACTCCAGTATTCTTGCCTGGAAAACCACATGGAAAGAGGAGCCTAGCAGGCTAGAGTTCATGGGGTTACAGAAGAGTTGCACACACCTGAACAAGTAAACAGCAACAACCATCTAAGGAGAGCAACTAGGTTTCTGATCTATTCCCTCCCCTGCTGGGACTGCTAGAATCATGACGGGGAGAAGTTCTGGGACAGAATAATAATGTCTTCAAGGTATGGGAGAGCAAAGACACAGGCCATGGATTCGCTATCCTGGGGTCTAAACTGAAGTGAGATAGAAGGCAACACCACAAAACAGCAGGACGATCCCAAGAGTCGCTGCAAAACTCAGTCGGAAATAAGCACGGGCTGGATGGGGGTTGGAGGAGAATGGATACGTGTCGACGTGTGGTCGAGCCCCTTCACTGTTCACCTGAAACGATCACAAAATTGATAGTTGGCTATACTCCAATAAAAAGGTAAAAAATGAGCATGGGAAATATAAACAAATGCTTGTTTTTTCACACCACCAGCATTTGAGGAAAGAAAAAAAAAATGTGAAAAATGAGGCCCTTTTAGTACACTCCCAGATCCTGCTACTGATTCTAGTGGGATTCGAGTTAATAAACCTCTGAGATGGAAGACCGAGTTGTAGCGCTGCAATACCATTTCGTTACAGATAATATGTCCTCACCACAACTAGCTTTATTATTCTTCTGACATCTTTTATCTAATTCAGAAATGGGCAGTTCCTGCCATGAGACGTGTGTGCTTCATGCCAACCTATTCAGAAGCTGGGAAAACCCCTGAGGGCTGATTGTGTCTGAAGGAGGGTTTGTGCCCGGTCCCTCTGTGTCTCCATGCGGTCCCAGGGGCTCTGGGATGAAATTTACACGTCACTCTCAGTCCAGCTGCTTCCTCCTCCTCAGTCGCTCCCTTGCAGTAAAGAGGACAAGAATAACAAAGCTGCTCTGTTTTAGGGGCACCTGCAGGGCAAGCACAGCCTAGAGATGCTGACCTCAGCCCCTGCGTACTAGGTCTCCAGACTGAGCAGGAAGCTGGCCATGCCTTAGGCAAGGAACTTCAGGCCTCCTGGATGCCGTGCATGTGCATGTTTGCTTAGTCGTTCAGTCATGTCTGACTCTTCGTGACCCAATGGACTATAGCCCGCCAGGCTCCTCTGTCCATGGGATTCTCCAGGCAAGAATACCGGTTTGGGTTGCTACTCCAGGGAATCTTCCTGACCCAGGAATTGAATCCACACCTTCTGCGCTGCAGGCAGAAACTTTACCACCTGAGCCACCAGGGACACTGCCAACCTGGATGCTCAATGAGTGCTTTTCAGCAACACTTCTGTGGTGATGGAAATGTTCTAGAATCTGCCTTTCCAATAAAGTGCCCCCTTGTGTTTAGCGAGCACTCATTATGTGACTGGTGCCACTGAGAGACCTATGTTAATATATTAAAATTTATTAATATAAATGTCAATAGCCACAGTGGGATTTGGGTCTAGTGATTTCATTTCTCCCTCAGTTTCACAGTTCTCTCCAATCTATCCACTTTTCTCCATCTCTCCGCTATCCCTCTCCTCCCCTAACGTAAGCTATTCTGGCTGTTTCTACCCAGGATTGACACCAAGGCCTTGTTACCAAGTCCAAGCAAGCTGTTGTGGTGTGTGCGTGGGTTGGAAAAGGATTTCCAGATATGAGGCAGAATTGGAGAAGAATCAAGTTTATGAGAGTGGGAGATGCTGTTACAACAGCGGGTTGGCTCAAGGGAAGCTGAACCTTGTTACAGGTTTGCAGTCAATTTTCACAGCCTCAAAACAGAGAAAATTCAAATCAGCATTTGCTGATTGGTTAGGATGCCATAGGGTGAGTAGTAGGATGGGTATTTTACATACTACGGGGTCAGGGAACTTGCTGGTTTAGGTCAGGAGGCTCATGGCAACAGTTGCTATAGGGCCTGGTCATTGACAGATTTTTTTTATCCTGTGACCTTGATCCAGGGCTACACCCTGCCTTGACCTTGATGTAGGGCTCCACACTAGCTCTGCTCACCACATGACAGCCCAATGAACCTGAGAGACGAGGTGTTGAGGCAAGGAAAATGACTTCATTCAGAAACCCAGCTGACAGAGAAGATAGCAACCTAGTACCTCAAAATAACCATCTAACCAAGGTCTGGATGCCAGGTTCTTTTATAGATCAGAGAATGGGGCAGGTGAGCAAACAAAGTAAAAAGGCCATGAATCCTGCAAACACCTCCTAGAACGACAAGCCTCAGGCAGGGTAAGTGTTAACTTCTTCCTTCCTGCCACCTACAGGTGGACAGGGTTCTGAACAAAGGCACTGTAATAGGCAGAGGGGCAGGATTCTCTGAGGCAAGTCTTCAAGTATGATTATAATAACAAAAGCAATGAAAGGCAAGTCAAAGAAGCAGTTCTGACGTGAAGTCAGAACTGGCTTCTTCCCTGAAAGTCTCTTAATTAATTCTCCTTGCTGACTGCAGATGGTCAGCACTAATAAAAATAAAAATTGAACTGAAAGAATCTGTCAATGGCTTCTCAATGCTTTCCACATGAAGGACACAATCGCCAAGCCGACCAGTTGATAAACCTCCATGTGCTTTGTTCCCTCCGACCTACCCAACCTAAACTCTCACGGTGAGGCCCTTTCCCTCTGGTTCCAGCTAATCTGATCTGTGTCTGTCCCCTGACACATTATGCTCCTACCTTCCCCAGGGCCTTTGCACATCTTCCTTTCCCATTTCTTGCCCTCCCTCACCTGCCCCAATCTCTCTACTACAGTCACTCTTGCACGTCCTTTAAAACTAGCATTACTTCTTCGAGGAACCCTCCAGGACTTTTGGTTTTGGCCATTCTGAGGCTTGTGCGATCTTAGTTCCCCTACGAAGGATCAAACCCAGGCTCCTGGCAGTGAGAGCGCAGAGCCCTAACTACTAGACCACCAGGAATATTCCCAGGAGGGGCTTTTTTAAACTTCTGAAAAGAAACCAAACAACAGATACTCAGCAAGGTGATAGCAGGAGACACTGGGGCACCCGCCCAGCTCTCGTTCCCTGGGAGGGACACTCATTCCTGGCCTCCCTGCTTCTTCCCTTGTTGCTCAGCTGGTAAAGAATTCGCCTGTAATGCAGGAGACCCTGGTTTCATTCCGGGGTCAGGAAGATCTGCCGGAGAAGGAATAGGCTACCCACTCCGGTATTCTTGGACTTCCCCTGGTGGCTCAGACGGCAAAAAATCCACCTGCAATGCGGGAGACATGGGTTCGATTCCTGGGTTGGGAAGATACTGTGGAGAAGGGAAAGGCTACCCACTCCAATATTCTTGTCTGGAGAATTCCATGGCTCGCGCATGGGGTGGCAACGAGTCAGATACGACTGGGTGACTCTCCCTTAAAGAACCACCCTGAGTGCTGGCCATAGAGGTGCACAGCTACCCTTCTTCAGATAATTGCCCTCAGGTGGTAGGAATTAGCTAATAGAAGGAGACACTCAGAAGAGAGGCTTCTATCTACATAATAAGTACTTGATCATGAATACTTGACGGGAAAAAAATTACAGCGAAAATGGTTCTTGGAGGCAAAAAAAAATTATACTTAAAATACAGCTATAGGGCTTCCCTGGTGGTCCAGTGGGTAAGAACACCGCCTTGCAGTGCAAGGGGCGCCGGTTCGATCCCTGGCCTGGGGGGATCCCACGTGCCGCGGAGTGGCTGGGCTGATGTGTCCAATTACCGAGCCGGAGCTCTGGAGCGCATGCGCCCAGAGCCGGTGCTCTGCGACAACAGACGCCACTGCGATGGGAGGCCCACACGGGCCAAAGAACAAAGATGGATATAAAAGCAAAATAAAGGTTTTAAAAAAAAAAAAAAAAGATGGATGAAAATGGACAAATGAAAGACCAATAGAAGTGGCCCGCCTGCTCCCCTCCCTCCCCGCCCCACCCCCACCAAAATAAATAAATAATAAATAAATCTTTAAAAAAAAAATACAGCTATACCTACAGGACGTAAACAAGAATCTAGAATATCTGTAATATCCAAATTTCACAGATTTGGGGGCGGAGAGTTGGAGAGGATTACGAAAAAACAGTCTAAGAGGACCCTGACATGCATGTATGTGCTCAGTCATCTCTGACTCTCCGCGACCCCATGGACTGCAGCCCGCCAGGCTCCTCTGTCTGTGGGATTTCCCAGGCAAGAATACTGGAGTGGGCTGCCATTCCCTTCTCCGGGGCATCTTCCTGCCTCAGGGATCAAGCCCTCGTCTCCTGCACCGGCAGGTGGACTCTTTACCACTGAGCCACCAGGGAAACCACCAACTAGAACGATGGGCAGCTCCAAATGGCCTCTTCTGTTGCTGCAACAGATTCCCGTCTAAGGACGTGTCAGTCCAGACTGCTCTTCCTGCACCCCACAGCCTCGTTACTAGGCTACAGAGCTGAGATCCGGGCAGGGAGTGGAGGCACGCCGGCACTGTTTCCATCAGGAGGCAATCCTTCCAGTCTCTTCCAGTGAGCAGCATGGCATCCTTCTCCCCCTACCTCCCTCATCCCTGCTTTGCATATTTTTAAAATCAAATCATCTCTGCATCTGGACTGAGAGACTTTGACTTCTTTCCTCATTGAAATTTATTTTGAAATTGATGGATGTGTGAAGAATACATGCAATGTAGATGAGCCTCAAAATGACTGATTCTTTCAAAATTCTGAGAAAAAGAGAAATTATTGCTCTTAGACGGTGTCATCTATCTGCATCTAATTTGGATTAGGAAGAGAACATCCTTATCAGGACTTTATTACAGGGCTCTCCACCCAGCAGCAACAAACAGTGTCATTTGAGACAATGAATATCATCAGTGCCATGAATTCCATGTAATTGTATTTCATTGAGAAAAAGAAGAATGTGTCTCCTTGTGCGCCTTCGAGAGGGGGAGGCGGGGCAGAGAGGAGGGCCCGCTGTGCCATCTGGACTGTCAGAATCCAGACGAAAAACAGCACAGCCGCTCACCCCGCCATGGGGAATGCAGTCACAGGCTTCCGAACCACAAAATATACATACAATTAAGCTAAGGTAAAAAGAAATCAGCCTGACAGCTCATCATTCTCTGCAATCCCGCCTGCCCTGACTAATCTCCCATTCAAGGCCAAGGGCTGTGGCAGCCGCCTGGCAGATTCTCTGCCCTGGTTGAATTCTCTCCGCCCGCCCTTGTAATAGAAGGGGTTGAGCCTCCACCAGCCTCCAAGCAGCAGAGCCAGGAGTTGAACCCTATTTCCCACGTTGGCTATTACGACTCAAGGGACAGAAAGAGGTTCTAGCTGAAAAAGTAAAGAACCAGCTCCTTTAACTGAAATGTCTAGAAGGGAAGGCTTCAGGCACGGCTGGATCCAGAGGCTCCAACAACACGATCAGGATGCCCACCTCCTCTCAGCGCCACTTCCTCCGCGTGGGCTTTGTTTCTCAGCGAAGTTCATCCTGTGCGGCAGCCTCTGAAAACCCCAAGCCTAGGATCCTCACAGCTCAGTAACCTCTGTGGTTAGTAAACGGGTTTGAAAGAAAATTTCTTTCTTTCTGCGCTTGTTTCTCGAAAAAAACCTCAAGATTCGAGTCTCCTTAAGGCAGCTCGGAGCCTATGAGGAAGCATTTGCTTTTGGGGCCAGGGAGATGAACGCTCTGATTGGCCAGACCTCTGTCATGGACCTACCCCCATCCCTGAACGACAGGTGAAGAGAGTCCAATCTTTTTTTTTTTTTTTCACGAGGAGGGGTGCAGAGGGACTGCT
This sequence comes from Tragulus kanchil, assembly GCA_022376925.1. Taxonomy (NCBI): domain Eukaryota; kingdom Metazoa; phylum Chordata; class Mammalia; order Artiodactyla; family Tragulidae; genus Tragulus; species Tragulus kanchil. Next base: position 175,021,923 of record JAIOJX010000030.1, read on the forward strand.
CCCCTTTTATTAGTGACAAGTTTCTCTCAAGGGAGTGGAGAACCACCCTGAAATCTTCTAAAATAAAGTAGAGATGAAGATCAAGGTGTGCTTCCCAGGACAAGTTTGAAGGCTGCCACACACAGTTCTGTATATTATCTAAGAAAAACCAGCTTCTCCTCACCTCCTTCTGTTCCTCCCCATCTCAAACTCTATCCTCTGACTCTATACCCTCAAAGCTCCTGCCACGCGCTGACATTAAAGTGTAAACTTGCTTACTTTTGTAAACGCACAATCTTATCAGTATATCCCGGGTGCCCAGAAGAGCGCCTGGCACATAATAGCTCAGTAAAAAAATGATTGAATCAGCAATACCAAACCTTCCTCTCAACTAGAGATAAAGGGCCTATGTGATGGCACCTGTTGGAAGGGAGAATAAATGCTCAGCAAACCCAGTAGGTGCTTCACAATGCTCAACACCTGTGCACCCAGGGGAACAGAGAACAAGACCCTGTTCCCAGGCCTCCAACAGGAAGCTGAGGACCTGCCTCAGCGGCTGAAGAGAAACCTGCCACTCACTGCACAAGCCATGAGGCTCTTACTATGTCCTTCCTCGGGGGAATGTTATTGACTAGAGATGTATTAGGGGAAAGTTATTGATCAGAGATGTATCAGTATGTTTTTCGAGAGTGATACAATTAACATCACTGGGCAAAGCCGTTAGAGCTTAAAATTGATTAGACGTTCATCATACAATTTAGAATTGTCCTTATCATTCACATTTTGCTCTGTGGTGTGTTTGTTCCAGCCTTTTGTATATTACAAACACGAGGGTATTACTATAAAACGATCAAAAACGACGCATCACGAAAATTCTCATTTCTAGAAAAGCCTCCTCTCACAAAGATCCACTTTGTCAACTATCAGCTAAAATAAAAGAATATATTCTAGAGGAAATAATACCCATAGGACTGAAAAATAAAATACCACCTGTAAATGCAGTCTGCTCTTTCACGGAAAAGCACAGCGAAACAGTCTATCTGTAAGAGATGGTCTGTTTCTTTTTTCTTCTTTTTAGAGATGGTCTGTTCTCTCGCACACAGGTGCCTACTATAGAAGCCCAGCACACTCTAACAAAACTCAAGAATGCTTTAGGAAGATGTATAATGCTTCAACTAAAGACATTAAGTACAAAAAAAAGTTGTTGATATTTACTCAAACGCAGCGATGTTTCCTATTCAAGACAAAACAAAGCGCCAGCCACAGGCTGTAAAAAAAAAAATCCCCTGGTCAGTCCTGTGTGAAAGCCCAGACAACAAACTCCACCCCAGGCACTTTAAGTTCTCAGGTGCTGCTGCTTCCGGAACCACAGTCTGAGAACCCAGCTTTCCTACAGCAAAATATTAATACTAATAGCATTTCTAATGTCTGGGGTGTCATGATGCGGTACAGCAGGAAGCTACCTAGGAGAGACACATTTGTGAACTTGAATCGGTCCCTGCAGGGAAGGCTGGAGATGAGGACATGGTGCAGGTCTCCCCAAGAGACTCCAAGACTTGTGGTTCTCCAAGTATGGTCCTGGGACCACAGACCTCCTAATCCCCTGGAGATGACTGCTTAAAAGCAGCTTTGTACTCAGGAGTAGGTTTAGGAATCATACCAGGCAAAACGTTTAAGATGCAGAGAATGGACTTTACTGTGAGGGATTGGCCTCACCTGGTTATGGAGCCCGAGACGTCCCAGGACCTGCCAGCATGGAGGCGCAGGAAGTGGTGAGGAAACTCCAGTCCAATTTCTAAGACCTGACGAACCAGGGCACCCGGGGTGTAAGTCCCTGAAGACGACTTAAAAAACCTGAGAAAAAGTAGATCTGAGGTCCAAAGCAGGGAAAGATGGACGACTTCCCTCAACAGAGAGCAAGCCTGCCCTCTCTCCGTCCTTTTATGCTAGTCAGGCTTGCCGTGCAGCAGACGACGCCCGCCCACATCTGTGAAGGTGCTCTGGGCGGCGCACCCGGGTTCCAGGGCTGGAGGAGGCAGGTAGACCCCCGTCCAGCCATGCTTTCCCGAAGGACGACCCCCCAAAGGCCTGGCCAGGAAGCTCCAAACTGCGCAGCTTCTTATTTAAATAGGAGAACGGCTGCCCCAAGGGCTTCTGGGTGGTACTTGCATCTAATTAGTAACAAGTATCCCCTGAGTGCTCTTAGAATCAGGCCCTACCACCACAGAGGCAGCTGATGGACGGCAAGAGAGAGGTAAAAGGGAAGAAGAATTTGCGAAGCAGATGCATCCACTGCGTGACAGGCCCTTTACACACACAATTGCTTGAATCCCCGCCAAACCCTCGGAGATGGGTATATCCAGCCCCATCTTAGAGTTTTGAAAGGTACTAAGGCTCCAAGAAGTTTACTATGAATCGCTGGCCCAGCTAATAAGGAGCCAGAATGAAACGTACCATACAATCATAGATACAATGAAACGTTTAGTGAGTCTAAACACTGCCCTCTGTCTGCCAAATGGGATACTGGAAACACCACAGGGCAGTGACGAGAAGAGGGCTCTAGGACCCAGAAGCTTTCAGCAGCCGGCATGAAGTCCCGCTGAGAGGCTGGGAGGAGTCAGACCCGGGAAACTCCCTGAACGCTGAAAGTTCCCTCTCCTAAGCCTTCTGTAGAAGCGGGTACCTACCCAATTTCAAATCAAGCTGAAAGCAGCTTCACGAGATGAAAATCAAACCACCCACCGGAACCCTGAAGGCGACCTGGTGTGTTTCCAAAAGAACAGTGTGGAAGTTTCTAGGTTTTCCTGGTTCTTATCTCCCCTTGTTCTGAAGTATCGTCCCCTGACTCTGCGGCTCATGTTTTCCCAGTTTTACAGTCTGGAAAACAGCATCCCCAAGACACACAGCACTGTAAGCCTGAACTGAATAAACACATATGAAAGAGCGTGATCCTGGGAGGAGGTCCTACCGAGATGCCCAGTGTCCTCACTGTCATTGCCACCGACACTCATATTTCAATGAGCAGCACATGCCAAGGATGTGATACAAAATTCCTAAGGGGCTTCCCCTTCCCCGGTGGTCCAGTGGGTAGAGTCTGCCTTGCAGAGCAAGGGGCACCGGTTTGATCCCTGGCACGGGAAGATTCCATATACCTCGGAGCGGCTGGATCTGTGTGTCCAATTGCGAGACAGCGCTCTGGAGCGCATGCGCCCAGCGCCGGTGCCCTGCAGCCAGAGAGGCCACTGTGATGGGAGGCCCACACAGGCCAAAGAATTAAGATGGATGAAAATAAATAAATGAAGGACCAATAAAAGAGGCCAAAATCAAAAAAAAGAGAGAGAGAGAGAGATTCCCAAGGACCATGAAATCATTTTTGCACACTGTGTTTGAAACATGCCAAACAATATATGTTTTCTGTACCATTGGTGGCTAAAAGCGTTTTTTGTTGTTGTTGTTTTTTAAAGATACCATAAGGAAAAGTGAAGCAATAGTGGCCTCTTGTGGAAGTAAACAGTATGTACAATTTATAGAACGTGAATCACCCAGGGTCTGCCTGAAGCCCATTGATGGGAAATGGCCAATTTTCATGAGCGGGTGGTTTTTGAAGGTGCAGGCCTCCAATCTGAGCCTACATGGGAGTCTTTCCTTCGGGCCATGAAAATCTGGTCCCCCCTCTCAGCGCTTGCCTTCCCCCTCTGCGCCCCTCTATCAGCCAGATGAGTCTGAAGCAGGTGTTCTGGAGACATGCTCTGAGATTCAGCCTTCCAGCGAATTTCGCTGGCTTTGGGTGGGACATGTAACTGGTTATCTTCAAATATCACTAGCAAAGTGGGGCCACACTACTCAAAGGCTTCCCTTCCTGGATGCCCACTCAAAACGGGGCTGCACGAGATGGATGGACCGAGGAATTGTCCTAGTGAGTGAAGTCTGTCAGACAGAGAAAGTGAAATACTGTATTACTTGGATATGGAATCTAAAGAAATGATACAAATGAACTTACAAAACAGAAACAGACTGACAAAGGACAAACCTATGGTTACTAGGGAGAAGGGTGGAGGGGAGAGAGAGAGAGTTTGGGATTTTCCTGTACACACTGCTGTGTTTAAAATGGACAGGGACCGGTTGTATAGCACAGGGAGCCCAGCTTTCTATTCTGTGACTACCCGGATATGAGGGATGGGGAGGGAGGTTTAAGAAGGAGGGACTTACGTACACTTAGAGCTGATTCACTTCATCAGATGGCAGAAACTAGCACAATACTGCGAAGCAACTATACGCCAATAAAAAATATATACATGACATACATACCTCACACAGTTTCTTTTTTTTTTTTAAGATGATAACCAACAAGGACCTATTGTATAACACAGGGGACTCTGCTCAATATTATGCACAGCCTAAGTGGGGAAAGAATTTGAAAGAGAATGGATACATGTATATGTACAACTGAATCACTTTGCTGTACACCTGAAACTAACACACCATTGCTAATCATCCATACTCTAATATAAAATAAATAGCTACAAAGAAAAACAAAAAACACTGGGCTTCAAGTCACTGACAGTCCCTCATCTTAGTTTACGCCCATGAAAGGCAAGGAAAGACTAAAGCTGGCATACATGGAACAGAGCTTAGAGGCTGGATAGGCCCCAAATACTGAGATTTCTTCAGCAAAGGACGTATATTGTTTTATTTTCCCCTATTTTGATGAACATTTTGCCATTTTTTTACACTCTACCAGAAGTGAACAATCATGCGTATTTCAAGACTTGGGAAACCAATTTCACATCCAATGAATTTACCTATTATGAAATTGGACATAAACACTGAGCTTATCTAAAATATGTGGGCCACATAAAGAATAAAAGGTGAGCATTTGGGCAACTAAGAATGAGCCCACGCTAAGAAAGAACATTGCCAAGCCTGCCACGCGCCTCACCAAGCACACCCACTCCAGGGATGAGCCCCAGGCTAACTTTTCTGATAATCATTTCCTTATCTTTCTTTGTACCTCTCACAGGTGTTTGTATTTCTAAGCATGCATTTAGCTTGTGTTGCTTTTGAACTGCATATAAAGGGACCCATTGTGATTCGCTTCTCTGCTCTATAAATTCCATACAAATCAACTCTTTCTGATGAACATGTGGGTGGTTTTCCAGGTTTTTCACTTGGGCTAACCGTGCTGCTATGAACAATCTCGTTGTTGAGTCACTAAGCCTTGTCCAACTCTTTGTGACCCTATGGACTATAGTCCACCAGATTCTCTGTCCATGGAATTCCATTCCGGGACTTACGTACACTTAGAGCTGATTCACTTCATCAGATGGCAGAAACTAGCACAATACTGCGAAGCAACTATACGCCAATAAAAAATATATACATGACATACATACCTCACACAGTTTCTTTTTTTTTTTTAAGATGATAACCAACAAGGACCTATTGTATAACACAGGGGACTCTGCTCAATATTATGCACAGCCTAAGTGGGGAAAGAATTTGAAAGAGAATGGATACATGTATATGTAAAACTGAATCACTTTGCTGTACACCTGAAACTAACACACCATTGCTAATCATCCATACTCTAATATAAAATAAATAGCTACAAAGAAAAACAAAAAACACTGGGCTTCAAGTCACTGACAGTCCCTCATCTTAGTTTACGCCCATGAAAGGCAAGGAAAGACTAAAGCTGGCATACATGGAACAGAGCTTAGAGGCTGGATAGGCCCCAAATACTGAGATTTCTTCAGCAAAGGACGTATATTGTTTTATTTTCCCCTATTTTGATGAACATTTTGCCATTTTTTTACACTCTACCAGAAGTGAACAATCATGCGTATTTCAAGACTTGGGAAACCAATTTCACATCCAATGAATTTACCTATTATGAAATTGGACATAAACACTGAGCTTATCTAAAATATGTGGGCCACATAAAGAATAAAAGGTGAGCATTTGGGCAACTAAGAATGAGCCCACGCTAAGAAAGAACATTGCCAAGCCTGCCACGCGCCTCACCAAGCACACCCACTCCAGGGATGAGCCCCAGGCTAACTTTTCTGATAATCATTTCCTTATCTTTCTTTGTACCTCTCACAGGTGTTTGTATTTCTAAGCATGCATTTAGCTTGTGTTGCTTTTGAACTGCATATAAAGGGACCCATTGTGATTCGCTTCTCTGCTCTATAAATTCCATACAAATCAACTCTTTCTGATGAACATGTGGGTGGTTTTCCAGGTTTTTCACTTGGGCTAACCGTGCTGCTATGAACAATCTCGTTGTTGAGTCACTAAGCCTTGTCCAACTCTTTGTGACCCTATGGACTATAGTCCACCAGATTCCTCTGTCCATGGAATTCTCCAGGCAAGAATACAGGAGTAGATTGCCATTTCCTTCTCCAGGGGATCTTCCCAACCCAGAGATCAAACCCACATCTTCTGCATTGGCAGGTAGCCTCTTTACTGCTCAGCCAGCCACCTGGGGAGCCCCAACAGTGCCATACTGTCACTTGATTCCCACAGGAATGGATCCTCTAGATAGGAAGTGGGTACATGTTTTCCATAAATGGGCAGATAGTAAATATTTGGGACTTCACAAGCCAGACAGTCCCTGTCTCTCACAGCGGTCCAACTCTGCCACTGTATCCTACAAACCACCATGAGCAGACGTCAATAAACAGCATGACAGTGTTGCAAAACTTTAACAAAAGGAAACAAAGGCAGAAGGCAGGCTGAATTTGGGCTATGGTCCCATGGTTTGCTGACACCTGCTAAAGATGGCCTGCTGAGGAGTGGAACTGCTGGGGCCACACCACAGCACCGCCCCGTGGAAACCAGAGTGTACAATGAACAGCCTGCTGCATCCCAGGCTGCTGAGCCAAAGGCATGTGCACCCCCACCTCTGCAGCATGAGGCCAGATGCTGCCCCAAAGTGGTTTTTCAAGTTTGCATTTCCACCAGCAGAGAAAGCTGCTCCCTGCACTCATATACTTACCGTCCTGGGTATCAGTCATCTGCGGGGAGTTCACGGGTATGTAGTAGTCTGGGTTTGCACTGTGCTAGTCAGTGACTGAGTCCTGACTACACACATTTCTGACAGCAAACTCTCCTCTTGCGTAAACGGAGGATAAGTCATTTTTGCTTGGGCACTTGAGTGGCAGAAGTCCTGGGCTGCCCTATCTCCTTCTAGTCCCTGCTGAGACAATGGTGTTGATCATTCAAAGCATGTCATAGAAACAGGGAAGTAAGACTGGTGGATAAGGTTTGGGGGAATCCCTTGTGGGGAAGGGTGCCAGGACAGACCCCAAAACGTTAAAATCCTGAACAATAAAACGGCCCGACTACTAAAGAAGGCAGAAGGAGCAGCTGTCTCAGTGGTTTCCAGGGGACACTGAATCTTGTAACACTGGCCTGGCTGGGGGAGGTGGGGAGTTAGGGTGTCCGTGCCTAGGGAAGAGTCTCTGTCATTGCACCTCCTTCACCAGACCTAGGAGTTCCAGGTGGCTTGTGGGGGGATCACGTTTTGTAAGTCCAATCACTACATCATACTTATTTAAAGATCTTCAAAAGCTCGTTAAAAAGACTGCACACCAGTCTTCCATATTATCAACTTATAGAGAGCCACTGAGAGACACTGCTGCCATGGATATGCAGTCATCCCTCAGCACCTGCAGGACTGGTTATGCAAAACCTGAGGCTGCTCAAGACCCTTTGATAAAGCATCATACTGAAGCTGTCTTCCATGTTTGTGGATGCCGAACACCAACTGGTATGATACAACTAGGCTTTAGGATCTGAGTACCGAGGCCACCTACCAGTGGAGTTCCACTGAAAACAAGTGTTAACTTAAAAGGAAACAAAGGCAGAAGGCAGGCTGAATTTGGGCTATGGTCCCATGGTTTGCTGACACCTGCTAAAGATGGCCTGCTGAGGAGTGGAACTGCTGGGGCCACACCACAGCACCGCCCCGTGGAAACCAGAGTGTACAATGAACAGCCTGCTGCATCCCAGGCTGCTGAGCCAAAGGCATGTGCACCCCCACCTCTGCAGCATGAGGCCAGATGCTGCCCCAAAGTGGTTTTTCAAGTTTGCATTTCCACCAGCAGAGAAAGCTGCTCCCTGCACTCATATACTTACCGTCCTGGGTATCAGTCATCTGCGGGGAGTTCACGGGTATGTAGTAGTCTGGGTTTGCACTGTGCTAGTCAGTGACTGAGTCCTGACTACACACATTTCTGACAGCAAACTCTCCTCTTGCGTAAACGGAGGATAAGTCATTTTTGCTTGGGCACTTGAGTGGCAGAAGTCCTGGGCTGCCCTATCTCCTTCTAGTCCCTGCTGAGACAATGGTGTTGATCATTCAAAGCATGTCATAGAAACAGGGAAGTAAGACTGGTGGATAAGGTTTGGGGGAATCCCTTGTGGGGAAGGGTGCCAGGACAGACCCCAAAACGTTAAAATCCTGAACAATAAAACGGCCCGACTACTAAAGAAGGCAGAAGGAGCAGCTGTCTCAGTGGTTTCCAGGGGACACTGAATCTTGTAACACTGGCCTGGCTGGGGGAGGTGGGGAGTTAGGGTGTCCGTGCCTAGGGAAGAGTCTCTGTCATTGCACCTCCTTCACCAGACCTAGGAGTTCCAGGTGGCTTGTGGGGGGATCACGTTTTGTAAGTCCAATCACTACATCATACTTATTTAAAGATCTTCAAAAGCTCGTTAAAAAGACTGCACACCAGTCTTCCATATTCGTCAACTTATAGAGAGCCACTGAGAGACACTGCTGCCATGGATATGCAGTCATCCCTCAGCACCTGCAGGGGACTGGTTATGCAAAACCTGAGGCTGCTCAAGACCCTTTGATAAAGCATCATACTGAAGCTGTCTTCCATGTTTGTGGATGCCGAACACCAACTGGTATGATACAACTAGGCTTTAGGATCTGAGTACCGAGGCCACCTACCAGTGGAGTGGCCTTGGGCTGATACTCCACCTCTCTGAAACTATTTCCTCATGTGCAGAATGGGAAGAATAAAGCAGCTTCCTTCATTGGCTTTGTCTAAGAGTTAACTGAGGCAATGCACGGGGAAACCTTGCTACGTTTCAGGCAAAAAACACAAACAGTAAAAGCTGGCTGGTGCTGTCTTAAAAGTTGTGTGTTTTTTTTTTTTAATGCAATCAGAAATACAGTGGAATATCCCTTATATAAATCCACATAAACTCCTCTGCCTCATGACCACTTGTTTTCTGCTGAAGAGGTAGGCTTGCCTTGGTTAGGCAAGGAGAGGTCAAGAACCCAGCGACTTTCCCTCTTTGCCCTGGCTGCCAGGAAGAGGAGATTCCGTAACTAGAGGGTGAAGGGTATGTGTTAGGAAAGGGGCACACGAATGTGCGCCACAAAATGTGCACGTCAATGTAAGTGTAACAACAGAGAGGAGTCAAAGGATATGTAACCACAAAAGGTAGGCACAAAAGACGTGACTCAGGTAATTTTAAATAAAACATTTTTATGGATTTTGTATTATTTATTAGCTTTTAACAGTCGTGATTGGCTGTGATGTCTTTTCTCATCCTACATACCTATTTACTTTTACATTCACTTTCACAATTTTATATTCTTCTTCTTAAAGGGGCGCCTCTAGACCTTGGATCAGCCCCGGCAAGACATGGAAAAGCGGACAGTTTCCTTCCTACTGGAAGATTTTCCAAGGGGCATGGCTGCAGGGAAAACCCCTGAACTGTGGTCCCTGATGGGCAGCACCAGCCTCACCGGGAAACCTGTCCGCACTGCAGATTCTCAGGTCTCACCCCGGACCTACTGAATCCTAAGCTGTGAGGTGCAGCCCAGTGACCCATGATTTCACAAACGCTCCAGGTGAACTGGAGGCACTCTGAAGCCTGCAAACCACTGACTCTGAAGGGAATCCATTTCCAGATTCTCAAGGTAAAAGCATGCATTTGTACTTTTATCTAAAATGGGTCAGCTTGAGACTCAACCTATGATCAACCAGTGCCCACAAGTCCCTCTTCTACTTGATCAGAGGGCATGCTTCTTACAAACCCAGCATCTCGCTACTCTGGGTGTATATAGCCATGATCTTTATTCCAGGGCACCAAAGGGTTCAGGGGGAATGTTTTTCATGGAACAACTTGCCTTTTCTCTTCCTCCGTGTTGGCATTCCATTCCTGCAGCAAACTAAAGCTCGAATTCCTGCCAGCATCTCTCTTAGGGCCCAGAAGGGAGATGACTATCACTGGATGTGCATTACCACATCTATTAGGCCTGAAAAACGAAGTCAGACTTTTCCGGTGAGCAAATAAGCCATAGTGCCAATTAGCCTGAAAACAGGTTCCGCTTAGCCAATTAGATTAAATGATGCATGTATTTTTTCTAAATTGACTGTGTTAAGTCTATAGCTTCAAGGTTTTGATGCACATATATTTAAGGGAGGTTATAAGATAAAGGTGTTTATTGTTTAACATGTGTATCATAGATATATTGCATTTAATAACATGTTTAAATTTCCCAGCACTCTTGAGTGTTTCGGGTTATACAAGGTGACTCTGAATTGAAAAACAGCAGATACAAAGAATAATCATTTGCTAAATCTTAGGAGGCCTTTCCGGAATACATACCAGAAAGTGCAGAAGCAAATGACTCTAATCACTGAATAACAAATCTTCTTGCAAGTCAGTGGTTTCCAATTCTTTGCTTACCATGAAACTGAAAGGGTGCCCAATTAATCCACAAATAGATTCTTAAAAAGAAGTTCTCATCGTCAGGTATTGGGTAATTTGGGGCAATACTGCTAAGTTCAAAGAAGTACAATATCTCTATCCATAAGTATTTATACATAATAACTATAGAAATTCTTTGTATTCCTATTCACTTACTCATGTGAGTGAGGCCACATTTATGAATCCTAAGCTGGTGCAGCCCATGATGTTTCACAAACGCTCCAGGTGAACTGGAGGCACTCTGAAGCCTGCAAACCACTGACTCTGAAGGGAATCCATTTCCAGATTCTCAAGGTAAAAGCATGCATTTGTACTTTTATCTAAAATGGGTCAGCTTGAGACTCAACCTATGATCAACCAGTGCCCACAAGTCCCTCTTCTACTTGATCAGAGGGCATGCTTCTTACAAACCCAGCATCTCGCTACTCTGGGTGTATATAGCCATGATCTTTATTCCAGGGCACCAAAGGGTTCAGGGGGAATGTTTTTCATGGAACAACTTGCCTTTTCTCTTCCTCCGTGTTGGCATTCCATTCCTGCAGCAAACTAAAGCTCGAATTCCTGCCAGCATCTCTCTTAGGGCCCAGAAGGGAGATGACTATCACTGGATGTGCATTACCACATCTATTAGGCCTGAAAAACGAAGTCAGACTTTTCCGGTGAGCAAATAAGCCATAGTGCCAATTAGCCTGAAAACAGGTTCCGCTTAGCCAATTAGATTAAATGATGCATGTATTTTTTCTAAATTGACTGTGTTAAGTCTATAGCTTCAAGGTTTTGATGCACATATATTTAAGGGAGGTTATAAGATAAAGGTGTTTATTGTTTAACATGTGTATCATAGATATATTGCATTTAATAACATGTTTAAATTTCCCAGCACTCTTGAGTGTTTCGGGTTATACAAGGTGACTCTGAATTGAAAAACAGCAGATACAAAGAATAATCATTTGCTAAATCTTAGGAGGCCTTTCCGGAATACATACCAGAAAGTGCAGAAGCAAATGACTCTAATCACTGAATAACAAATCTTCTTGCAAGTCAGTGGTTTCCAATTCTTTGCTTACCATGAAACTGAAAGGGTGCCCAATTAATCCACAAATAGATTCTTAAAAAGAAGTTCTCATCGTCAGGTATTGGGTAATTTGGGGCAATACTGCTAAGTTCAAAGAAGTACAATATCTCTATCCATAAGTATTTATACATAATAACTATAGAAATTCTTTGTATTCCTATTCACTTACTCATGTGAGTGAGGCCACATTTATGAAAATGAACACTAGAGTGATAACCAATACCGAAACCATCTCATTCTGCAAGAAGTGGCATTCATCCAGACACATGCAATTCACCTGGAGAATAAAAAAATAAAAACTGTGAGGTAATCAAAGGGAACTTTTTTAACAAAATTTAACCTTTTCAATAATGATATCAAAATAGACATTTATGCAACTTATATAGTAATTGTAATCTCAGCTCCGTCTTTAAGAAATTTTTAATACTGCAACCTTGAAGAAAAAAATTTTAATACCTCGATCTTAAAGAAATTTTCTTTAATAGCTCAGTCTTGAAGAATTTTTAATACTTAGAGCTTTCTGACCACAGAAAATGTGCTAAACTTTCTATTTGGCAAACTATGTATGTTTCTAGCACAGCCTGGGTGCACAACAACACTTCACCCTTGATCTTAGCCAACAGGCTGTGAAGCAATACACAGCAAAACTTTAAAGGACTGAAATACGTTAAATCAGTGTAAAGTTCTATGGTGGAAAAGCAATAAAGAACAACTTGTTTGAATGTACTTTTCTTTTTATGTATTTATTTTTAAAGTTTGGCCATGCAGTGGGGCCTGCGGGACCTTAGTTCCCTGACCAGGGATAGAACCTGCATCCCCTGCTGTGGAAGCACAGTCTTAACTCCTGGACTGCCAGGGCAGTTCCCTGAACAAATTTTTCAGTGGAGGATGGTAGGTAACAGATGGCAATGGTTTAAACAAGGTGACTCTGAATTGAAAAAGCAGATACAAAGAATAATCATTTGCTAAATCTTAGGAGGCCTTTCCGGAATACATACCAGAAAGTGCAGAAGCAAATGACTCTAATCACTGAATAACAAATCTTCTTGCAAGTCAGTGGTTTCCAATTCTTGCTTACCATGAAACTGAAAGGGTGCCCAATTAATCCACAAATAGATTCTTAAAAAGAAGTTCTCATCGTCAGGTATTGGGTAATTTGGGGCAATACTGCTAAGTTCAAAGAAGTACAATATCTCTATCCATAAGTATTTATACATAATAACTATAGAAATTCTTTGTATTCCTATTCACTTACTCATGTGAGTGAGGCCACATTTATGAAAATGAACACTAGAGTGATAACCAATACCGAAACCATCTCATTCTGCAAGAAGTGGCATTCATCCAGACACATGCAATTCACCTGGAGAATAAAAAAATAAAAACTGTGAGGTAATCAAAGGGAACTTTTTTAACAAAATTTAACCTTTTCAATAATGATATCAAAATAGACATTTATGCAACTTATATAGTAATTGTAATCTCAGCTCCGTCTTTAAGAAATTTTTAATACTGCAACCTTGAAGAAAAAAATTTTAATACCTCGATCTTAAAGAAATTTTCTTTAATAGCTCAGTCTTGAAGAATTTTTAATACTTAGAGCTTTCTGACCACAGAAAATGTGCTAAACTTTCTATTTGGCAAACTATGTATGTTTCTAGCACAGCCTGGGTGCACAACAACACTTCACCCTTGATCTTAGCCAACAGGCTGTGAAGCAATACACAGCAAAACTTTAAAGGACTGAAATACGTTAAATCAGTGTAAAGTTCTATGGTGGAAAAGCAATAAAGAACAACTTGTTTGAATGTACTTTTCTTTTTATGTATTTATTTTTAAAGTTTGGCCATGCAGTGGGGCCTGCGGGACCTTAGTTCCCTGACCAGGGATAGAACCTGCATCCCCTGCTGTGGAAGCACAGTCTTAACTCCTGGACTGCCAGGGCAGTTCCCTGAACAAATTTTTCAGTGGAGGATGGTAGGTAACAGATGGCAATGGTTTTTAGATTTGAAGAAACATATTTAAGTGTAACTTTCAGTGTAATTTTATAATGTCCCTCTTTACCTAAAACGATCAGTTTAAGGTAGCCCAGAGAGATTTTCAAGATCTTGGCTTCCTTTTGTCTTCCTGCTAAGCAGGGGTGAAGCTTTGCAAACAAGCGGGCCGTTTTCTCCAAGAATTTGACCAGCCTGCCATAGAAGTGGCTCTTAGCCCTGTTCCCCTCAGAGAAGGGCTTCCTCAGTGTACCCCACAATGCAGGAGACCCTTGTCTTGGAAAGGTGGATACATGCGGAGGGCCAAGCTTTTCCTGGAGGATGTTTCTGTCATGCGGAGGCAGTACAGACCCCAAAATGACCTCACACCCTCCTCACACAACCCCCCATCCCTAGACACAGAGATTATTCTGAGCTGTGGGGATCGCTTCTGGGGCAGTCTCAGTTCTTACTTCTCCCCGGGATCCCTGTTTAAGGACTGTAGGACTGGTCCTGGGTACCTAAATCCAATTTGGCCATGATTATGGGAAACATACACACAGAGCCCCACTTCACACCTAATAATCTACTCAGTCCAGCCTCTGCATATGGACTCCCATTATCATCCCATGTCATGGATGGGAAAACTGAGAACGAGACGGTACAATCTGTGTAACTTGGCCCAAAGCTCATCAGTGGTAGAGCTAGGGTTTACGTCAAACAGTATGGACCCAGCGTCCTAACCCCACCCCGATGCTCTACAGCAGCATCCACACAGGGTACTCCTGCCCACTCGCTCCACGGCTGGTCAAGGGCTCCAACTCCCAGGACTTGGTGTCTTGGAGAAGTAAGGCGGGGTGGAGGTGGGATCCGTGGCTCTTCAGCTGTCCACTGGCTACGGGCTAATACACAGCAAAACTTTAAAGGAAACAACTTGTTTGGAAAATGTTTAACTTTTCTTTTTATGTATTTATTTTTAAAGTTTGGCCATGCAGTGGGGCCTGCGGGACCTTAGTTCCCTGACCAGGGATAGAACCTGCATCCCCTGCTGTGGAAGCACAGTCTTAACTCCTGGACTGCCAGGGCAGTTCCCTGAACAAATTTTTCAGTGGAGGATGGTAGGTAACAGATGGCAATGGTTTTTAGATTTGAAGAAACATATTTAAGTGTAACTTTCAGTGTAATTTTATAATGTCCCTCTTTACCTAAAACGATCAGTTTAAGGTAGCCCAGAGAGATTTTCAAGATCTTGGCTTCCTTTTGTCTTCCTGCTAAGCAGGGGTGAAGCTTTGCAAACAAGCGGGCCGTTTTCTCCAAGAATTTGACCAGCCTGCCATAGAAGTGGCTCTTAGCCCTGTTCCCCTCAGAGAAGGGCTTCCTCAGTGTACCCCACAATGCAGGAGACCCTTGTCTTGGAAAGGTGGATACATGCGGAGGGCCAAGCTTTTCCTGGAGGATGTTTCTGTCATGCGGAGGCAGTACAGACCCCAAAATGACCTCACACCCTCCTCACACAACCCCCCATCCCTAGACACAGAGATTATTCTGAGCTGTGGGGATCGCTTCTGGGGCAGTCTCAGTTCTTACTTCTCCCCGGGATCCCTGTTTAAGGACTGTAGGACTGGTCCTGGGTACCTAAATCCAATTTGGCCATGATTATGGGAAACATACACACAGAGCCCCACTTCACACCTAATAATCTACTCAGTCCAGCCTCTGCATATGGACTCCCATTATCATCCCATGTCATGGATGGGAAAACTGAGAACGAGACGGTACAATCTGTGTAACTTGGCCCAAAGCTCATCAGTGGTAGAGCTAGGGTTTACGTCAAACAGTATGGACCCAGCGTCCTAACCCCACCCCGATGCTCTACAGCAGCATCCACACAGGGTACTCCTGCCCACTCGCTCCACGGCTGGTCAAGGGCTCCAACTCCCAGGACTTGGTGTCTTGGAGAAGTAAGGCGGGGTGGAGGTGGGATCCGTGGCTCTTCAGCTGTCCACTGGCTACGGGGCCTGCCTGGACTTGTCAAGGGGGCTACACACCCACGAGACTTAATTTACATACACTGGAGCGTGTTCTGGTATCAGCAGGTGCTTCCCAGCTTGAGGCTGCCCTTCACCCTGCGGCAATTCAGTTTTTATGAAGGCCCGTCAAATCTGCAATGACACAGAGCTGGCACAGCAGAATGTCCCAGAGGCCAAATCAGCAGCTTCCTTCAAGATACCATCGTGAGTCAGGCAGCAGTAGGCATGGGGGCCACCCCTCCAAAGCCCCTCTGGCTTGTTTCCTCTGGACCACGGAATCTCGTCTTAACCTGAAATAGGTTGGGCAAAAGGAAAGGCTCTGCTCAAGATAACACAGAGACCTGCTTCCAGGCTCTAGAGAGATTCGGATAAACGGCAGCAAGAACTGAGAGTGAGGCAGTGCTGGGGAGAAGGAGGCTGCAGTGAAGGGGGTAAGGACGGAACAAAGGTCATCAAAACCGGCTCTGACCTGTATGTGAAGGACAGTTAAGTGTCGGCGTGACAGATAAACCGGAGTGGTATTAGTCAGGGCTGAACTATAAAGAAAACAAAATAAAGTTTTTATTCATCCTGTTTTATGTTTCCCTTGATGACTCTGCTCCCGTGTTAGTCCTCTAGCTAATGTGCATATGTGAGTACATAAAGGAGAAACAAAATGACAACTCAAAAAAATCTTTTAATAAAAATCACTCATAAAAATCCTAATAAATTTCCAAGAGCAAGATACTTCTCAGTACATTTATAAAAGAACATTTGCTCCTTTTACAAAAAGTTCCCTTTTAATTTAAATACATTTCTTATTTACAGATTAAAGATAAAATATCACCTATAGTTGCAAAGCATATTGCACATTACAGAGAGAAGCATTTGTGTATTTCCATAGGTTTTCCCAGAGTTTCCAACTCTAGATTTTTTTTTTCCTTTTGTAAAACAGATTTACCTTTCTTGGAATAATAAATAAAAATCAGGTTTCCTGCCCACTCGCTCCACGGCTGGTCAAGGGCTCCAACTCCCAGGACTTGGTGTCTTGGAGAAGTAAGGCGGGGTGGAGGTGGGATCCGTGGCTCTTCAGCTGTCCACTGGCTACGGGGCCTGCCTGGACTTGTCAAGGGGGCTACACACCCACGAGACTTAATTTACATACACTGGAGCGTGTTCTGGTATCAGCAGGTGCTTCCCAGCTTGAGGCTGCCCTTCACCCTGCGGCAATTCAGTTTTTATGAAGGCCCGTCAAATCTGCAATGACACAGAGCTGGCACAGCAGAATGTCCCAGAGGCCAAATCAGCAGCTTCCTTCAAGATACCATCGTGAGTCAGGCAGCAGTAGGCATGGGGGCCACCCCTCCAAAGCCCCTCTGGCTTGTTTCCTCTGGACCACGGAATCTCGTCTTAACCTGAAATAGGTTGGGCAAAAGGAAAGGCTCTGCTCAAGATAACACAGAGACCTGCTTCCAGGCTCTAGAGAGATTCGGATAAACGGCAGCAAGAACTGAGAGTGAGGCAGTGCTGGGGAGAAGGAGGCTGCAGTGAAGGGGGTAAGGACGGAACAAAGGTCATCAAAACCGGCTCTGACCTGTATGTGAAGGACAGTTAAGTGTCGGCGTGACAGATAAACCGGAGTGGTATTAGTCAGGGCTGAACTATAAAGAAAACAAAATAAAGTTTTTATTCATCCTGTTTTATGTTTCCCTTGATGACTCTGCTCCCGTGTTAGTCCTCTAGCTAATGTGCATATGTGAGTACATAAAGGAGAAACAAAATGACAACTCAAAAAAATCTTTTAATAAAAATCACTCATAAAAATCCTAATAAATTTCCAAGAGCAAGATACTTCTCAGTACATTTATAAAAGAACATTTGCTCCTTTTACAAAAAGTTCCCTTTTAATTTAAATACATTTCTTATTTACAGATTAAAGATAAAATATCACCTATAGTTGCAAAGCATATTGCACATTACAGAGAGAAGCATTTGTGTATTTCCATAGGTTTTCCCAGAGTTTCCAACTCTAGATTTTTTTTTTCCTTTTGTAAAAACAGATTTACCTTTCTTGGAATAATAAATAAAAATGCGGCTTTTGTTTTGCTATTTAAAACTAAAACAAAATACCTTTAAAAATATTATTTCTCTGCCTCTCAGAAAGGGGGCGGGGGGCGGGTAACAAATCGGGAAGGTCCACAGGTACTTAACATTCTCACCAAACTGACATCAGGGGGAATGCAATTCTGAGCCCTGCAAACCTGGGGACACATGGTCCTGCGACCCCTGCTTCTCACTTTCACAGAAGTCCCTGCCCTGCAGAAACAGGCCCTAGAGGAGGCACAGGAGGCTGGGAATACAGAAGGAAAGAAAGAGCAAGACAGCTTTTCCCTCAAGTCCCTGCTCAGCCCCCGGAGCTGGGGCTATCATCTAGCCTGACCTTTTAACCAGCATTAAATCTAAAGTGGCAAAGAGAGAAAGCTCTCTGGGAAAAAAGGAATGTCTGACACTGTGTCTGCCCCAAGTGGGGGATGACAGTCTGCAACCAAGCTAGGAAAATGGCGAAAGGGGTGTTTTTCTTTGGTGTGGGGTTGGGGGGGGAACACAGCGGGGAGATGAGGGAGGCATCTAGCCTCAGACTCCGCCACTGCACTGATTCCAGCCAGGCAACTAGAGACTAACTTCTGTCTGCACAAACACCTAGAAAACGCCAGAAGTGTGTGCGGACGCTCTGTGATCCACGACAGCCTCAGAACCTGGGGAGGGCAGTCCCACAGACCCAGTCCTGGTAGAAGATCCGAAAGGCTCTGAACATGGAAGCTGGTTTTCCGCCAAGGCCAGGACAGTTGGAGAGCCAGCAAACACTTCCTTCATCACCTCCTCCTCCAGGAGATGGAATCCCTCAGTCACACCTTCTCAGCCCGCGAAGCCTAACCTGGAAATGATTTAGAACTCTGTGGGGATGGATGTAAGGTAGCTTCCCACAAAGGTTTGGCAAAACCATGCGCACTGAGTCAGCCAGAGCCGAGTCCGGGCACGAGCTGCACATGGGAATGCAAGGATGGCGCAGGCTCTCAGCTGGTCCAGAGCTGGCAATGTTTGGAATCAGGCTGCTCCCAGGACAAATCACAAGGCAAGGGATTTTCCCTGACCCTCCTCTCCCCCACCCTCCCCTCCCTGATCTCTCCGGACACAAGAGGAGGAGGAGGAATAAAAACCCTGCAGGATGTATCACAGCTATTGACATTGTGAGCTTCAAATTTTGAACATGGCTCAAAGAACCTTCTCTGTAACTAGCATGAAATGGCATTTTGGCATCTAGTCACTCAACGGCATGGCATCCAACTTCAGAATGGGCAGTTTGGAAGCTCGGCCGGCAACCAGGGCACCCTTGGACTCACAACTGGTGCAAGTATTTGCCTGGAAGCCGAGATGGTCTGAGACTTGGTACACAGCTCGTCTCGGGTGAGCGTGTAGCCTGGTCCCTATTCCACAGTGGGATGGGGATGGGATGCCTGAGCCCTGGGGAGGGGGTCGTGCGGGTGTGATCACACAAAAGCCTGATCACGAAGGGCCCACTGTCTTCCCTGAGGTGCCCCCTTCTCCCACGCGGCTCATTCCTAGTCCCACCTGGATTTACCTGGAGAAAGGGTGCACGGACGCTTGTGCATATGTATTGAAAATGGGATGTTATGGTTTCATTGAAGCAATGAACACACTGAAAATATATACAATATTCTCAAAGGAAATTTCCTATTCAGTAGATGAGACAATGTCGATACACAGAATGCTTCTGAAATGAAGAAAAAATGTAAAACAGAAGCATGTGCCATTTTTTTCCTTTGAAACAATTGGCACAGTAAATGTTTAAAGGCCAGACATTTATTACTGTGACATTCATTACCGAAAATCCCTTTTCTAGAAATCTCAAAGAGCTGAGTTATATATCTATTTTAAAAGACAGTAACACTTACATTTTCAAGAAGAACAAAATTCCTCTCTTTGGTGAGAAATGCAATGGCTTACGTAGCACTCTCTTCTAGCTTTAAAAAGACTAAAATAAAATTGTTTGAAGGGTGCCAGCAGAGATGGGGGTGCCACACGACAGGTGAAGCTGGACGCTTTGAAGAGACGGCCAACCCTCTCTGTGGAGATTCATTTCAACCTCCGACGCTACAGGGAGGCCAAGCTCGGGGTTCAAACCCACCTCTGCTTTCTCTGTGCACTCTGTACAAGTTCAAAGAGACACAGTTCTGTTCTTGCTAAGGAAATAAGGACAACAAAGAAAAAAGGCGCTTTAGCACAACTTCATTCATGTAGATGCTTGCTTAGAAGAGCAGGCTCAAAGGCAAGGAACCTACCTCCCTGATACACCATCCCATCCTCCCATTCACGGTGGTCTCACCATGGAGCAACACGAAACAATCCTGTTCAAACCATAGCAGCAACTGTGACATCCGGTGGCCTGAACCAAAGAATATAAGGCACTAATTGAAAGCTTATACGTGACAGAGAAACGGCTCACGGATGCCAGGAAGCCATCTGATTGTTCCTTTTCTTCCTGGCTTAGCTAATTGGCACTGGACACAGGAAACAAACACAAACCAATCCCAGCCCAATCATGGTCAGAACTGAGAATCCTTGGTTAGTAGGTATTAGACAGATGGAAGCTCAGATGATCACAGACAAAAAAAATCACTAGTGTGCCCCTTCTCCCACGCTCATTCCTAGTCCCACCTGGATTTACCGGGAAAATGGGATGTTATGGTTTTTTCATTGAAGCAATGAACACACTGAAAATATATACAATATTCTCAAAGGAAATTTCCTATTCAGTAGATGAGACAATGTCGATACACAGAATGCTTCTGAAATGAAGAAAAAATGTAAAACAGAAGCATGTGCCATTTTTTTCCTTTGAAACAATTGGCACAGTAAATGTTTAAAGGCCAGACATTTATTACTGTGACATTCATTACCGAAAATCCCTTTTCTAGAAATCTCAAAGAGCTGAGTTATATATCTATTTTAAAAGACAGTAACACTTACATTTTCAAGAAGAACAAAATTCCTCTCTTTGGTGAGAAATGCAATGGCTTACGTAGCACTCTCTTCTAGCTTTAAAAAGACTAAAATAAAATTGTTTGAAGGGTGCCAGCAGAGATGGGGGTGCCACACGACAGGTGAAGCTGGACGCTTTGAAGAGACGGCCAACCCTCTCTGTGGAGATTCATTTCAACCTCCGACGCTACAGGGAGGCCAAGCTCGGGGTTCAAACCCACCTCTGCTTTCTCTGTGCACTCTGTACAAGTTCAAAGAGACACAGTTCTGTTCTTGCTAAGGAAATAAGGACAACAAAGAAAAAAGGCGCTTTAGCACAACTTCATTCATGTAGATGCTTGCTTAGAAGAGCAGGCTCAAAGGCAAGGAACCTACCTCCCTGATACACCATCCCATCCTCCCATTCACGGTGGTCTCACCATGGAGCAACACGAAACAATCCTGTTCAAACCATAGCAGCAACTGTGACATCCGGTGGCCTGAACCAAAGAATATAAGGCACTAATTGAAAGCTTATACGTGACAGAGAAACGGCTCACGGATGCCAGGAAGCCATCTGATTGTTCCTTTTCTTCCTGGCTTAGCTAATTGGCACTGGACACAGGAAACAAACACAAACCAATCCCAGCCCAATCATGGTCAGAACTGAGAATCCTTGGTTAGTAGGTATTAGACAGATGGAAGCTCAGATGATCACAGACATCTGTCTCTCCCTAAAAGGCACCCGGTTTTGAAGCAAGGACCCCACCCGGAAGATCCACCTGTTAAGCTCTTCAGCTGTGACTGGACAACCTAAGAGACTGCTTGTTAGAATCCGGCTCAATTTGTGAGCAAATAAGCTGTGACGACCACATGGGGCGCAGACACGTAACTGGATTTTTCCCCATGTGACTGACAGCCGTGGGTGGAGACCTGGGCGGGAGCCCAGTGATGCAGAGCAGATGACAAAATGCAGTAAACAGGGAGGTCGGGGGAGCCGCAGGCCCTGCTACCCAGACATCGATCCACAGTCCTCTGGTGGAGAGGTAGGCAGGCTGCGGTCACGCGAGTGCGGGGCAGAGGAGGCTTGACGTGACGGATTCCCAGTCAGGAAGCTCTGAGGGTCTAGCCAAGGGCGGCTTGTCCATGGTGCACTTCATAAGAAGCCAACTGCTACGTACCTTTCCTCTTAAAGTACATCCTTAAGACAAACAGGGCATTTTATTGAACAGAAGAGGAACACTGAAGTGAGAATCGACCAGATGTGTGTGGGGAACTGGAGAGAAACTCCTATACCACCATGGGCGGCCAGACTCCCAGCCTCCTTCACTTTGCACTGGGTCTCGGCCCAGCTGGGGTTCAGCTGCTTTGGGTCCAGTTGCAGACGAGGCCACAGCGGGGAAAGCAGATCAAATCAAGCCAACCATCCGGTCAATCTGTCGCATGTAGATGCTCTTTAAGGGCAGGGAGTATCGTCTCTCGTCAGGAACCCGATTGCACTGGAAA
Organism: Tragulus kanchil; assembly: GCA_022376925.1. NCBI lineage: Eukaryota > Metazoa > Chordata > Mammalia > Artiodactyla > Tragulidae > Tragulus > Tragulus kanchil. The sequence continues at coordinate 175,044,245 of JAIOJX010000030.1, forward strand.
GAAATTAAACGAGGGGCACTGTGAATGAGTTAAAGCCCCGTGTGTTAATCCCTCAGGAGAGGTGACTGCACGACCCCACCTGGGGCTTCTTATCCTGGCACCGTGGACTCTCTGGGCCTCTTATGTGCTGCAGGATGGTTGGAGCATTCCTGGGCCTCTCCACCTACATGCCTCCCCGATGCTAACCGAGTTGTGACTACCAATGTCCCCAGACACTGCCCAATGTCTCCGAGGAGCAAAGGCTCTCCACCTCATGCCTCCGATCACAGAAACCAAAATCCCAGCCCAATCATGGTCAGAACTGAGAATCCTTGGTTAGTAGGTATTAGACAGATGGAAGCTCAGATGATCACAGACATCTGTCTCTCCCTAAAAGGCACCCGGTTTTGAAGCAAGGACCCCACCCGGAAGATCCACCTGTTAAGCTCTTCAGCTGTGACTGGACAACCTAAGAGACTGCTTGTTAGAATCCGGCTCAATTTGTGAGCAAATAAGCTGTGACGACCACATGGGGCGCAGACACGTAACTGGATTTTTCCCCATGTGACTGACAGCCGTGGGTGGAGACCTGGGCGGGAGCCCAGTGATGCAGAGCAGATGACAAAATGCAGTAAACAGGGAGGTCGGGGGAGCCGCAGGCCCTGCTACCCAGACATCGATCCACAGTCCTCTGGTGGAGAGGTAGGCAGGCTGCGGTCACGCGAGTGCGGGGCAGAGGAGGCTTGACGTGACGGATTCCCAGTCAGGAAGCTCTGAGGGTCTAGCCAAGGACGGCTTGTCCATGGTGCACTTCATAAGAAGCCAACTGCTACGTACCTTTCCTCTTAAAGTACATCCTTAAGACAAACAGGGCATTTTATTGAACAGAAGAGGAACACTGAAGTGAGAATCGACCAGATGTGTGTGGGGAACTGGAGAGAAACTCCTATACCACCATGGGCGGCCAGACTCCCAGCCTCCTTCACTTTGCACTGGGTCTCGGCCCAGCTGGGGTTCAGCTGCTTTGGGTCCAGTTGCAGACGAGGCCACAGCGGGGAAAGCAGATCAAATCAAGCCAACCATCCGGTCAATCTGTCGCATGTAGATGCTCTTTAAGGGCAGGGAGTATCGTCTCTCGTCAGGAACCCGATTGCACTGGAAAGAAATTAAACGAGGGGCACTGTGAATGAGTTAAAGCCCCGTGTGTTAATCCCTCAGGAGAGGTGACTGCACGACCCCACCTGGGGCTTCTTATCCTGGCACCGTGGACTCTCTGGGCCTCTTATGTGCTGCAGGATGGTTGGAGCATTCCTGGGCCTCTCCACCTACATGCCTCCCCGATGCTAACCCCGAGTTGTGACTACCAATGTCCCCAGACACTGCCCAATGTCTCCGAGGAGCAAAGGCACCTCCAGTTGAGGACCACTAATGTAATTTAATGTCCTCACTTCACAGATGAAGAAATGGAGTCTCAAGGAAGCTGAAGGACACGTACTCAGGGACGTCTCTGGCAGTCCAGTGGTTAGGACTCCATGCTTCTGCTGCTGGGGGCAGAGGTTCGATGCCTACTTGGGGAACTAAGATCCCACATCCCACAAGGCAGGACCCCCCAAAATAGACATACATGCACACAAGTACAGAAGGCTGGGATTAAAACCTACATCCCTGGGTCCTTAAACTACCCAGAACTGCAAAAAAATGCTTTGGCTCTTTGAAAACGTTGTTTTTCTGAGTTTACATGCTTAAAACTGCTAAGCTCTTTTCTCCTTCTCTCTCAGAGGGGATGTGAGCTTCAGAACCCAACGTGCTGTGTGGAAACAGATTCCGCACACATTCATGCTCTTCGTCAAAGAAACGCCTTTCCTCTGCTCTGACTGGAACTCACTTGTCCAGCTCCCCATCTCTGCAAGATCCAGACAGATGGGTCCTTCAGGTGGTCCCCACTCGCCCTCCCGGCTCATCCCTCCAAGAGCTCCCCCTCGTCATTCCTGCAGCAACTGAGAGGCCACCTCCTGAGGGAAACCCTCCTTGCTTTCCTGGTGGACAAGTTCCTCCATGCTGCGTGTTCCAATGGCACTTCACACGGTCTCCTCCTGACGAGCACCAGGTGGGGAGCGGCCTCCTGGCACATAGGCCTGTGTCACCGGTGCCTGGCACAATGGGATCGGGGCCATGAGGTGAGCCTCTCCTCCAGTCCCAGTCTATGCTCCACCACATGCTGCCCCCACCATGAGACCAGAACCCCTCCGTGACCCATGCTCCACTCTGTAAAATGGGCACGTGGAGGCCCTCCCCTCCCAGGGCTGCTGGGAAAAGCCCACCTACTTGACGGCAGCACACGGAACAGGGCTCGGCACGTGTGAGCTGTACAGACACATGCTGGCTCTGAGGGTTAGTTCTCTCCGCCCTTCTCCTTCCTTCTCAGTTGTGCTATACTCACTAGATCTACACGCCACGGCCTCACGGAAATCTCAAGGGCTTGGCTCTGCTCGGGCCTGTCAGTTTAGCCCAGAGACTGGCAACAGACTTTCAATGAGATACAGAAGGAAAGTAGCCTGGGATGAAAGGGTGGCCTGGGGGAGGTGGCAGGACTCTTGGCAACTGAGGCCTCTCCTGAGGAGACAGCTGGCCTACGATGCGCTGTGAGATCGCCAGGCTTGCTCTGTCACCAGATGCAGCATCCACATCCAGGCCATCCTACCAGGCTCAAATCAACACAACAACCTGTGACTGCCACGAGGGACTCAAGGATTTGTTTCCAAACCTTCCCCCCTGCTCTCGGATATAGCACAGGCGTGCCCAGAGAAACCCCCTTTAAATGAAGCAGGATACTTCTTGCACTTTTTTTCTTAAGTTTTTGAGGAAAACAAAGGTACTGGCCAAACTGCATGGCATGTGGGACCTCAGTTCCCTGACCAGTGATGAAACAAACGCCCACCCCCTACATGGGAAGAGTAGAGTCTTAACCAGTGGACCAGCAGGGAAGTCCAGACCCAACAGGTGCTATGCACAGGCTCCCTGGCCCTTGGGCTCTCGGCAGGGTCAGCCCACGAGAAGCTCCGGCAGGTCAGGAGAGGGAGAAGCAGCACTGTGCTCACCGTGCCGGCTCCCCTCCCGCAGGTCAATGAAGCTAGCCCAGAGCAGCGGCTCCTGCCCAGGGACTACCCTCCCCAGCACGCCTCTCTGCATCCTGGCTCCCGTGACCGCCCTGTCCACTGGCCCCCTAGACCAGAGAGCTGATGGGCCGTTGCCCCTGTGATGTCCCTCTACCCTGACGGCACCTACAGGAACGGCCCCTTGCTAAAACTTCTCAAATCACCCAACCTGAGACTCCAGGAACACTCTCAGGCACTCCGGAGGACAGTGAGAGGAGGCATACTTTCTCCTCATCGACAGGGAAACCGCACTCAAGAAGGCAACTTACATTGGAGCTGGAGTTGATGACTTTCAGTTCCTGTGCTTTAGGCCTGTGCCCTGACTTTCCTACTTGGTCCTGTCCTCCCTCTTCAGAGAAGAACTGCTTCCAGGGTGACTCCCGGAGATGTTTGTCCACAGATACAATGTGTCCCTCAGTTGTAAACATGTATCTGGTTCCAGATTTGTGTACTGGGTTCTCCTCATCAAAGAGCTAGTGAAAAAGAAAAAAAAAAAAGACACAATTGTAGCATATTTGGAACTAATTCATAGGGGTGAGCCCAGACTACTTAGAGATAAGAATTTGCTTGGCTCTCAGACGAACCCAGCCTGCTGGGCAAGCCTGCGGCCAAGCATCTCAATGGTGTTCGACTGATTCTGTACAACCCTATGGACTGCAGTCCACAAGGCTTCTCTGTCCACGGATTTCCCAGGCAAGCACACTGGAGTGGGTTGTCATGCTCTCCTACAAAAACCCGGAGGGAAGGGGATACACGGTTTATCCTTCACCCAACCCCAGAGCCTAGCCCAGAGCCTGACGAACATTCCAGTGTGGTCCCTGCAGGCACAGGGCACCCAAGGCAGTCGCTTCCCTGTCAGCACTGGACATGGGGGTGAAGGAGGGTATGGCGGGAGCATTTAGAAAAAAGACCTAGCTCCAAACAGACAGGTCATTGTGGGAGAAGGAAGGTGTGCAAAAAATGACGAATGAGGCAAAAATGTAGAGACAGATCTCTTAGACATGATAAAACCTCACAGGCATCTCAAGTATTCTACAAACGAGATAAAACACTCAGCAGAGCTGGTCTGCATTCACACAGCTCTCAGGAGAACAGGGCCAGCCAGGTTCTCCCCTTCCCCTCATTACCCCAGACCCTGAGTTCTTCCCCCACAAACACCCTGGGGTCTCTTCCGTTCACCCATTCCAGAATACGACCCGTGAACATCCCAGGCGCCAAGGCTGCTGGACAGAACGTCTGAGTCAGCTGGCAGAATGACAGACTCCTGAGCCTGCTTCTGGAGATCCCAACCCACACGGCTACAAATTTAACAGTGTGGCTCCGATCCAGGTGCCCTTGGGCTGGGGAGCCACTGAAGTAGACCAAGCAAACCTATCGCCACTGATGGCGATGGCGATCTCTGGCCCCTGGCCGAAATTCCCCACGCTGTTTCCCCATCAGGAACTCCTGACGCCCTGAGCCTTGAGAACGTGTCCTTTGCGGGTAGCCACGTGTGGTGAGGACAGCTGGGAGGATAGCAGCCCTGTACCGGGTGCAGATGCCACGCATGCCTGTGGCTGAGCAGCCGAGTGGGACAAGCACCGCACAAGGAGTCAGGACCGGGCTCAAGCTTTGGCTTGGCCATGTCATCACCCCCAGAATTCAGGCAACCTCCTCCTGACCTCCCACTGGAGATGGCAGAGGGCAAGAATGAACACCGACCAGATGATCCCAAAGATGCCTTCTAGATCTCAAAATTCAGTCTCTCCTCAGAGAGGTGAGGACGTGTATCTGGACAGAGAGCTGGTGGGGGTGCGGGTCCCAGGAGAGCACACGTGTCAGGGAAGGTGAGATCTGAGACCCCGCTCTCCTCCTCAGAGCAGCCTCCCCACCGCCATGCTCCCGGGGACCCCTAGGCACTGCTGCCTGCACGTCACACAGTGGGCGGCGCCGGGTCCGTGCATCTGTGACTCCTCCACGAGGAGGAGGAACCACAGAGGGCAGGGCCGCGTGCTTTTGTTCAGACAGGGCGGCGGCTCTGGGCCAGCGAGGTTCCCAGCACCAAGCAGCACCTGCTCATGCACGCTGGATGGAAGGCACAGGCACGCCTGCTTGATATATACGCATAGCACAGGGAGCTCAGGCCGGTGCTCTGTGATGAACTGTGGGGTGAGGTGGGGAGGGGACACTCGTATACTTAAGGCTCACTCACACCGCGGTACAGCAGAAACCAACACAACATGGTAAAGCAATTATCCTCCGATTTAAAAAAAAAAAAAAGTCATGCTTGCTTTGAGCAGAATGACCCACTCTCGGGTTGAGCTCATGGCACACCTACCAGATACAGGTATTTGCAGGTCTCACTGAGGAAGAAGCTCTCCATGCGGTCCTCCTTGGACTTGTCGATGACGTGATGCAGCGTGGCGTAGCCGCACCTACGAGACAATCGTCCTGATCGTCCCCTGCTGCCCCACCACTTGCTCAGTCACTTAAGAGGCAGGAGCAGTCTATTGACAGGAGAACCCAACGATCAAACAGCACACGGAAAACAAAGGAGGGTGGGGTGAAGGGCTACCTGTTTTTTTTAAGTCTCGACTGTCTGCAAATTCATTAAAAAGGGGATCTGGCTGCCAAAACACCAGCTGAATGGCGGGGAAAGGGGTGTGGGAGCCGTGGAGAGAGTCTGCCCAGTGTGTAACAAGACACAAAGAAAATGACTGGCAACTGGACCGATTTACACTCATGCCCCAGGACTTGTAGACTGACTTATCACTCAGGTAGTCTAGAGAAGTACCTTGTCAGAAAATACTTATATTATTACTAGCTTAAAAAAAAAAAAAGCAGGTCACAACATTGAGGTTTTATACATTTACATATACACACACTATAGATTTATATGTAAATATATAAGCAAACTGTAAGGCTGTATACCTAACTGCCGATGGTAGTTGTCTCCACACATGGAGATGACAGTGACAACATTCTACCTCTGTTATTTCCTATTCTCCTAAACTTTTCAAACACATACTATTTGTATACCAGAAACAAGTTACTTAAAAGAGCCCCACAGAGTCTGCTGGAACCCTACAGGAAGGTGAGATCTGAGACCCCGCTCTCCTCCTCAGAGCAGCCTCCCCACCGCCATGCTCCCGGGGACCCCTAGGCACTGCTGCCTGCACGTCACACAGTGGGCGGCGCCGGGTCCGTGCATCTGTGACTCCTCCACGAGGAGGAGGAACCACAGAGGGCAGGGCCGCGTGCTTTTGTTCAGACAGGGCGGCGGCTCTGGGCCAGCGAGGTTCCCAGCACCAAGCAGCACCTGCTCATGCACGCTGGATGGAAGGCACAGGCACGCCTGCTTGATATATACGCATAGCACAGGGAGCTCAGGCCGGTGCTCTGTGATGAACTGTGGGGTGAGGTGGGGAGGGGACACTCGTATACTTAAGGCTCACTCACACCGCGGTACAGCAGAAACCAACACAACATGGTAAAGCAATTATCCTCCGATTTAAAAAAAAAAAAAAAAGTCATGCTTGCTTTGAGCAGAATGACCCACTCTCGGGTTGAGCTCATGGCACACCTACCAGATACAGGTATTTGCAGGTCTCACTGAGGAAGAAGCTCTCCATGCGGTCCTCCTTGGACTTGTCGATGACGTGATGCAGCGTGGCGTAGCCGCACCTACGAGACAATCGTCCTGATCGTCCCCTGCTGCCCCACCACTTGCTCAGTCACTTAAGAGGCAGGAGCAGTCTATTGACAGGAGAACCCAACGATCAAACAGCACACGGAAAACAAAGGAGGGTGGGGTGAAGGGCTACCTGTTTTTTTTAAGTCTCGACTGTCTGCAAATTCATTAAAAAGGGGATCTGGCTGCCAAAACACCAGCTGAATGGCGGGGAAAGGGGTGTGGGAGCCGTGGAGGGGTCTGCCCAGTGTGTAACAAGACACAAAGAAAATGACTGGCAACTGGACCGATTTACACTCATGCCCCAGGACTTGTAGACTGACTTATCACTCAGGTAGTCTAGAGAAGTACCTTGTCAGAAAATACTTATATTATTACTAGCTTAAAAAAAAAAAAAGCAGGTCACAACATTGAGGTTTTATACATTTACATATACACACACTATAGATTTATATGTAAATATATAAGCAAACTGTAAGGCTGTATACCTAACTGCCGATGGTAGTTGTCTCCACACATGGAGATGACAGTGACAACATTCTACCTCTGTTATTTCCTATTCTCCCTAAACTTTTTCAAACACATACTATTTGTATACCAGGGGAAACAAGTTACTTAAAAAGAGCCCCACAGAGTCTGCTGGAACCCTACAGGAATAAAGGTGAAATAAAAAACCTTTTAATTCCTGCTGGAATGGGCAGGTTCTCCTATACAAGACGTAAGGAAATCTCCCTACAAAACCAACATTAATGAGCTGGTTCTAAAAAAGTAAAATGCCAAACTGAACAGAATTACCCCAGAACGACTCAAAGTAAAAGTGGCCAACAGAAAAAAGAAGTAACTTAGGAGACTAACTTGACTTTTGTGTACTTTTCCAGACTTTGCAGAATGTCCATTCCTACGTGGAGGTAGAAGGGATTCTTGGTTGCCTAGAGAGAACACGAGAGAACGTGATCCAGCGGGGCCCGGGAGGCACGCCATCGACACACCGCGCTGACCGAGGGCTTCCCGAGAAGACGAGCCACTGACTGAGGAAGGCTCTTTATCTGGCAAGGTCTCGAGCGTTAAAGGACTAAGGAGCTTTCTGGGTTCAGGTCATAGTGCACCTCCAACCTGCCTCACCTGCACGAGAGGAGGGGTGGCGAGAAGACCCGCCCCAGGGAGGCCCCCACTGCCTCTGGCCTGCCCGGTCCCCATCATGGTCAAACATGAGTCGATGCCCTACTGACAGCGTCGCCTCTGAGGACAAACCCCGTTCCTGTGTGGCCTCAGAACTCTCCAGAAACGTCAGCATAGGGAAACAGGGCTTTGTCCCCCCTCCACCCACAGCGCCAGGAGGAAGCACCTGGGGACGCAAAGACCCCCCAAGTGTCTGAAGGGGCCTCCATGTGCTCTGTTCTCTAGCTGCCGACAGGACGCAGATGCCGAGCTGTGTCCTCTTCTGTCCCGTGCTTACAGATGGTTTCTTGAGAGGAAGAAAAATTCCCTGGGAAGATGAGACTTTTCTCCTAAAACTAATTTAACAGTTGGGGATCATCTACAAGCCACTCCCAGGGCCAATCCCACAGCAGCAGCAGAAGCAAACGACCACACGGCCACTGTCTCTGGATTCAGGGAGCGCAGGGAGCAGCTTCAGAGGGCTAGGCTGTAAAGCCCAAGATTTCTTTCGATTCTAAGAAAATAGGCAATGTGAGGAAGAAGCTGCGAGAGGAAAGAAGCAGTGACAGAAACCAAGAAGCCTAAACCACGGGCAGCAGACCTCAGCTGGAGAGGAGACCTCAGACGGCACCCGCGTGTCCCTCTTGGAGCACAGGTGGCCTGGCTCGGCCCTGAGCTCAGGGAGGCAGGGGCACAGGCTGGCTCCTCCTCTGAGAGGTGAGCCACAGCTCACCAGGTCTCTCTACCCATGACGTCAATCACCAGTTTCACAGGATGTCTCCCTTTTTCAGAAGCAAATGGCAAGGATTCAGTGTTTATTTTCAAAACAATTACTGAATAAACCTACCCTAAACTACAGCACTGGGTATTCTTTGCTGGTCCAGTGGTTAAGAATCCACCTTCCAATGCAGGGGACGCGAGTTTGATCCCTGGTTGGAAAACTAAGGTCCCATGTGCCATGGGGCAACTTAGCACCCGTGCCACAAGGACTGAGCTTGCGCACTCTGGAGCCCATGCACCACAATTAAGGAAGGCCGTGCACCCAGTGAAGACCCAGCTCAGCCAAAATGAAAAAATAAAAGATAAACTACAGCACTAATCCTACCAGCAGAGCTCCTAAGGTCTCACGAGGGCTTGCCCACCACAAGCGACTATTACAGGGCCACAAATACACGGAGGGCCAGCTCCTTGGCTGTGGTGCTGGCAAATGGCAGACAGCTCTTGGTGCATATATATGTGTGGTGTGCACAGAGGTATACACATCTGCCTTCACCTGGGGGTGAGAAGACACTTCACAGTTCAGGCGACATTTCCTCTGGCATTCAAGCAATTTCACACAGAGGAAGACTGTCTTCTTTAAGCATTAAACAAACACAGGTATTCAGACGAATCCCAGGTGGTTCCTATTCTGACGAGAAAAGAGGTTTTTCTGTGTCTCAATGAGTTACACGGCCCAGGATTCCACAGGACTTGAGTACAGAAATGCGTCCCCTTCAACAAGCTCTTTGGCCCAATACATCTGGAAAACCAAGTCTGCCTCGTGGCTGTTCGAGGATGGGAGAACCAGCCCTGTGGTAAAGGCACGAGCCACCTTTGCAGAACAAGGGCACACACGCGTGACCACGGATGCCTTCCCTGTCCTGTGGCACCACGGCTGACGCTCGGCGTCACCAGGCTCTGGGCCGGCGCTCACCCTAACAGGTGCTGTGACGGAACTCAACTCTCCACCCATCAGCAAGCACTCCCTGTGAACCCACCGCTTCCGGTCTTCCCGGAGTTTCACCACAAATCCTGCTTACAGGCTGAAGTACCTGGTAGAGGAGATAGGTGGACTCCACCAGCTCGGGCCGCAGTGGGTAGAAGAGCACGTCGGGAGCCTGCAGCTGCCAGTTGTACCTCTCGGGGAGGGCCCCGAAGCGCTTCCAGATGGCATAGTAGAAGGCGTGCAGACAGATGGCGTCCTCCACGTCTCCCATCAGCACCTGCGGGGAAGACGTGGGTCGCCAGGCGAAGACGCCATTCTCAGAGTGGCACCATGTGACACACGGGCCCTGGTTCCACCTCCACCAACTGGCTATCAGACCCACAAGCAAGGCTGGAGACCAACCCAACCCCAAAGCTGCCTTCCAGACAGATGCCGCCACCACCTGGCCATCTCACCACCTGACAAGCACAGAGGACAAGGGGCTGACTGTGTTCACCAACAAAGACTTGGCCACTGAGAGAAGGACCATCTAGAAATCTCACACCGGTACTTTTCGGGCATGGCTCTGCATTGATTCAAAGTGTGGAGTCATTTCCAAAGAGAATAATGAACCCACGTGAACTGCCCAAATCTAAAGGAGCCAGAGAAGGTTCTGGAACCATAAAAAGAAAAAGGGCAGGGATGAGCCCTTTCCAACAACTTCTTTTTCTGAGCAAATGGATTGTGAAATACCTGCAGTCCGGGGAAGAAGGCCTGCAGAGAGTCGATCCACGTGTTCATGAGCTGCCCGCTGAACATGTTCACGTTGACGTAGAGGGGCGGGTCCCCTTCCCCCTCGTTGCAGGCCTCCCGACTGTGAAGCCAAGCAGAGAGGTCAGAGGGAAGCAGGAGACGCAGCGGCAGCCCTCCTCCTCCAGCAGCCTGGCAGCTTCACTTCAGTGGAACCTACATCAGCCTTTGCTCCTGACACATTCTTTAAACCTTCGGAGACGGACAACCTCTCCCTGTCAATACGAGACTCTAGCCTTGGCAATACCTACTGTGGGACAAAAAAAAAGCTCTAAACATGGCCCTGATAACACATGGAGATTTCAGTGCACTTTGCAGAAAGCACTTCGACATGCAGCATTTGAGAAATACTTCCACATAATCTGGCATATATTAATAGCATAAGTCAGTTCTGACCTGAGTGGGGAAGCCTAGTTCTTTCTGCACAGAAGAGTCTTGTCTCTAATAAAATCCTACACCACGGGCCTGGAGGAACACATCAGAGCAAGAAGCTCGGGATTTACCACTTGATTTTAGTAAATGTAAGGCCTTTAAAAAGTGAAAAGAACTGAACTCTGGCCAAACAGCCTCTTGCCAAAACACAGCGGTCGCATGTTCCTACAACAGCTAGGGTGGAAATGTGTCCAAGAAAATCGTACCAAGCAGGCAACTCAATAGCTGCCATTTGCCCTGGCCACTTCCGAGAGACAGCGCAGAGGGGAAGACCTGGGAGAGGGGAGGAGGCACAGAGGGGAAACCACTGCAGCTTCACATGCTCGTCTCTGCCATTCTGAAGGCGTAACTGACAAGCAGCACACAGTGCTGCTTTGAACAAACACGTCCTTTTGCCATACAATAAAAACTAATACAGCACTGCAAAGCAACTCTACGCCAATAAAAACTAACTTAAGAAAAATCCAATTAAAAAATAATTACCAGAAAAACTAACAATCACAGAGGGGAAAAAAAACCTGGGGTAACCGTCCTTTCTCTCACTGAGTACAAAGCTGGAACCTAGCTTCTCTGGAAAGTGGAAAAACCAGAGCAGCTGTGCTACAGGACAGCTCTGTGCACAGTTAAAGCCCGGGCAGCCCAGGCACGCGTCACTGCTTGTGGCGGCCGGTCTCCAGGCGGCCCCCAGTGAGCCCTGCCTCCTGGCCGTCACACCTCTGTGCTGTCCCTCCCACACCAGTCGGCCCTGGTCTGTGTGACCCGCAGTCAGGCAGAAGCGCTTGCTGTCATTCTGAGACTAGGGCGTGGCTTCTGGTGATTCTCTTTCTGTCTCTCGCAGATCACTCACTCGGGGGCAGCCAGCTGCCATGAGCTGCCTACGGAGAGGTCCGTGTGGCAAGGAACTGAGACCTCTAGCCACAGCCAGTGAGGAACGAAGCTTGGGAGGGGACCCTCCAGTTTGCCTGAGCGGTGGCATGGCTGAATTCCCCACGAAGAGCCTGTGGGTGACCTCGTCAGACTCTGGATCAGCCCAGCTGGCCCTGGCTTCCTGACCCTCAGAAAATGAGAGAGAGGACATGTGCTATTTAAGCCACTGGTTGCAGGGTAATTTGTTACACAGCAGGAAATAGTCATCCCCAAATGACTACAAAACAGCTAGGAGGCAGTGAAGTGAGGACAGAGACCAAGAGACCCTGTGAATTTACGTGGAGGAGAACATCAACGTTTCATAATACATTCTAGTAACAAACTATAGAAATGATCCCTTGAGAGTATAGTCTTACTTGTCGACAGGACAAGAGAGACGGTAAGAAGACATACCCTCTTCTTAAGTAGTTCTGAATACTCTGGTATGCAGCATTAAACATTTCTAGGTCTTCTTTTTCTCCAAAGAGAATGTACGATTTCAAGAGGTATTCATAGAAAGAGTCCAGTCCGGCACCCAAGCCACTCTGCTTGCCGACCCAATGGCCCGTCTGAATGTTCACAACATTGCCTGGGAAACCAAACGGAACACGTCAGGACCAGGGGTGGAGGTGGGAGGGAACGCCTACCTCAAACCCACGGCTCCTAATAGCTTCGTCCCTCATGAGAAAGAGGCAGCAAGGAGTCATGGCCTCCTGTGTGAGTCACCAAATGTAAGGCACACTGAAAGTACCTTTATTATAATTTAAAAGTACTGTATACAAAAGTTGCATGTGACAGGTGGTAAGGGCTTAGGGAAAAATGTTTAAGCTGACAGTCTGGGGTGACACCAGGTGACAAATGGGGCAACTATTCTATTTCTGTTGCTGTTATACATAACAGACTGAATAATCGAAAATCACTTTCAAAAAGCAATGTTTTTGCAGCGACACTCTAGGCTCCAGGATCTCCCAATCCAGTTCCCTCCCCATGACGGAAAGAAAATACTTCTCAAAATAAGACAGTTACAAGAGGAAACAATCTGTTTTAAAGCAACACCTTGAGCTAGTAAAATATTGACAATTATTGAAGATAAATAATCAGGACATAGGAGCTCATCGTCCATTACACTTTTTCCAACTTCAGTATGTTTGAAATTTTCCGTAATAATTTTTTAACAATGCCTTGACCAAAATTCTCAAGGACAAAAAAATCTGGGGGCAGGGGGCCAGGGATATGCATATGATTGATATGGGAACATATATGTCTATGAACAATAAGACTCTGTAAAAATAAATAAAAAATTTTAAAAATCTAGTATCGGGTTAACCTGGGCTTTCAATCTACTACCACATGCCGAGATTTCTTTAAAGGAGAAAGCCACTCTCTCAGTTAACTCAAAATTCCAATATTTGGAACCTTATACTGAAGCAATCTCATGTGCCTCTGAGAAAGCTCTTTTATAGTGTTCCTAACCAATTAAATTTTCCCTTGAGAGTATAGTCTTACTTGTCGACAGGACAAGAGACGGTAAGAAGACATACCCTCTTCTTAAGTAGTTCTGAATACTCTGGTATGCAGCATTAAACATTTCTAGGTCTTCTTTTTCTCCAAAGAGAATGTACGATTTCAAGAGGTATTCATAGAAAGAGTCCAGTCCGGCACCCAAGCCACTCTGCTTGCCGACCCAATGGCCCGTCTGAATGGTCACAACATTGCCTGGGAAACCAAAGCGGAACACGTCAGGACCAGGGGTGGAGGTGGGAGGGAACGCCTACCTCAAACCCACGGCTCCTAATAGCTTCGTCCCTCATGAGAAAGAGGCAGCAAGGAGTCATGGCCTCCTGTGTGAGTCACCAAATGTAAGGCACACTGAAAGTACCTTTATTATAATTTAAAAGTACTGTATACAAAAGTTGCATGTGACAGGTGGTAAGGGCTTAGGGAAAAATGTTTAAGCTGACAGTCTGGGGTGACACCAGGTGACAAATGGGGCAACTATTCTATTTCTGTTGCTGTTATACATAACAGACTGAATAATCGAAAATCACTTTCAAAAAGCAATGTTTTTGCAGCGACACTCTAGGCTCCAGGATCTCCCAATCCAGTTCCCTCCCCATGACGGAAAGAAAATACTTCTCAAAATAAGACAGTTACAAGAGGAAACAATCTGTTTTAAAGCAACACCTTGAGCTAGTAAAATATTGACAATTATTGAAGATAAATAATCAGGACATAGGAGCTCATCGTCCATTACACTTTTTCCAACTTCAGTATGTTTGAAATTTTCCGTAATAATTTTTTAACAATGCCTTGACCAAAATTCTCAAGGACAAAAAAATCTGGGGGGAGGGGGCCAGGGATATGCATATGATTGATATGGGAACATATATGTCTATGAACAATAAGACTCTGTAAAAATAAATAAAAAATTTTAAAAATCTAGTATCGGGTTAACCTGGGCTTTCAATCTACTACCACATGCCGAGATTTCTTTAAAGGAGAAAGCCACTCTCTCAGTTAACTCAAAATTCCAATATTTGGAACCTTATACTGAAGCAATCTCATGTGCCTCTGAGAAAGCTCTTTTTTATAGTGTTCCCATTAACCATTATCTTCAAGTGTAAGATGCCAAGGGATTCAAACCTGAAGGGAGCCCTCAGAGAGGAAAAGCATGGTTCTGTCCCATCAAACCTTTCAGCTTCGCTCAAAGGGAAACGTCACAAGGAGAAATACTGAGGGCCCCTCTCTCTGGGTTGTCAATTTCCAGGTTCCGTGGTACAGGAAGGAGGAGGGGAAAGGAAAGGAAAGGAGAGGGGCCATGCTCTCGGCGCCAAGGCCTGGCAGGGGCTCTGCACCTAACAATCCCGTGTCATTGCTCCGCAGGCTCCAAAGGGCTTTCACAGCTCGCCTGGCCACCCACTCAAACGTGGAATCCCCCAGCAGTCGACTCAGAATCCCGAATTCCACCAGGAGGGAACCAGCGCCAGCCGTGCAGGTCTCGTTATTGCTGTCGGGGGGAACACCTGTCTTCAGGTTCACCTGGGGCAGGAAGAGACAAAGGATTTGTGGCAACAGTCAAGGAGCCCGCGTGGCTAGGAGGCCAGGTCACAGCGACCATGCTCCACTAGGAACCAAGCGCACTGCAGGGTGAGTCGGCCCCCGCCTCCCACTCTACAACTGAGGCGACCATGGGAGTGAGTTTAAGACACACATGCAAGACGATGCGAACACCAGAGCCCTGTTTTATTCCTAGGAGCCAGTCTTGGAGGAACCATTGTAACTCTTATTCACTAATCTGCCTCTTTCCAGCAGGTTCTCCTCACGGTTACGCAGCACCACGCTTTGGCACTGGGGACAAAGACAAGCTGTGGAATCACGCAAAAATTTTAAGTGAGTTGCGATGAATTCAGTCCAAGGGCACCCAGCGAGAACGTGACAGCCTGTTCCATCACAGGCCCTGAAGTCTGGCAATTCTCTGGTTACCAAGAGACTGAGCCAATGCCCAGAGGAGTTCTGGGCTCAGCAAGTCAGATGCTACAAAGACAGACTCGCCTTCCAGATCTTGCATTTCAAATCAGCACCCAATTTACCGGTCTTGGTGCAGCCTTTATTTGAAAGACCACTGTGAAGTGTTCAAAACAACATTCACGGACTTCCCTGGTGGCCCAGTGGGTGGAGTTCGCCTTGAAGTGCAAGGGGCACTGGCCTGATCCCTGGCCCGGGAAGATCTCATGTGCCATGGAGCAGCTGGGCCAGTGTGTCCAATTATGAGCCAGCGCTCTGGAGCGTATGTGTCCAGAGCCAGTGCTCTGCAACAAGAGAGGCCACTTCGATGGGAGGCCCACACAGGCCAAAGAACAAAAGATGGATGAAAATAAGTGAACAGAAGATCAATAAAAGAGGCCAAAAAAATTAAATAAAACAACATTCACTGAGCTACTACTATGTATGTGTGAGAGTGTCTGGGGACATGGACATAAGCCAGAAATGAAGCCAAATCCCCCTCACTGTTCTGCTGTAGCATAGGATATAAATCCTACCTGTAGAAGCAGATAAGAATACTGAGCATACTGTGAGAAAAGCAGATACTTCAGGGGTGCTGTATGACGGTCTGGAGGGGTGGGATGGGGGGATATACATAGGACTAATCCGAGAACATACATATCTGTAAACAACAAAGCTCTGTAAAAGTTAAAAGTAGGGGCTTCCCCTGGTGGTCCAGTGGGTAAGGACACCGCCTTGCAGTGCAAGGGGCGCCGGTTCGATCCCTGGCCTGGGAAGGTCCTGCGTGCCGCGGAGCAGCTGGACCGATGTGTCCAATTACCAAGCCGGAGCTCTGGAGCGCATGCGCCCAGAGCCGGCACTCTGCGACAACAGAGGCCACCGCGATGGGAGGCCCGCAGGAGCCAAAGAACAAAGACGGATGAAAATAGAGAAATGAAAGACCAATAGAAGTGGCCCGCCCACTCCCCTCCCTCCCCAACCCGACCTCCGCCCAATAAATAAATAAATAAATAAATCTTTTAAAAAAAAAAAAAGTTAAAAGTAAAACAAAAGTTTAAAAAAAAAAAAGAATACTGAGCATAGGAACATAACTTCCTTAAGGGGAAGGTTTAGGTCAAATACGCTCTACGCCCAGCACACAGCAGGTGTTCAGCAAATGTCAAATGCATTAAAAAGCATGTGTATCAGAACTTCCCTGTTGGTCCAGTGGTTAAGATTCTGAGCTCCCAATGCAGAGTACCTGAGTTCGATCCCTGGTCAGGGAACTAGATGCCACATGTAGCAACTAAGACCAACTGCAGCCAAATAAATAAATATTAAAAACATTAAGAAAAAAGAAAAAGCATGTGTATCATATTTAGGATTAAATTCCCTCAAGGACACAGCTTTCCTCTCTGACATCAGCCCCACTCCTTTCCTCAAATAAACTCATCAACAAAGAGTGTTCATTCAGGCAGGTGGTATGTTATTGAAGCCGTCCACCTACCCGCGGGTAGGGGATCCCGGTCTTGGTGTTTTCGAAGGCAGGGAGCAGCCGCACAGCCAGGTCGTGAGCCATGTGCAACAGCTCATTGTCATAATCCTTAATTGTCATGTCGCCAAAGGGCTGCTTGGAGTCGGTTATTATTCTGTGAGCAGAAAGAAGGCTCCCCAGGACCCTGATAATAAGAGGAAGAACGAAAGGATAAATAAAGTCATGTTGGCTGAACAATCCAGTTCAGAATGACAGAAGCAGGCTCAAGTCCTCTACGGACTTAGCACCGCCTGAATCAGAGGGACCGGACGTACTGACCCCCTGAACGTTCTTTCCGCAGCTTGATGCGAAACGATCAGTTGTCAGCTAAACGTGCTACTGAAAGGGAGAAGGCAATCCATTCATGTAAAACTATGGAGAACAAGCCACTTTAAAGTGATAAGCATGTTTGGTCATCTTCATCATCTCAACCAAAGGGAGCATATCACCTTTTAGTACTAATAAACTACTCTCGGCTTCTCTCACCTGGGGGTAAAAACTTAGCCAAACAAGAAATAGCAAAGAGCAAGACAACAAATATCAAGTAACTTCTGTATTATAGTTCTGGCTGCCAAACACCAGGAAATTCTTCATCTTCTGGTGCAGAGGCAAGGAGGGAAAGAGGAAGAAGCAGGAAGCAGAGAGAATGACCCACCAAGAGGCAGGGGCCACCGGCTTAGATCCCCAGCCCACAGTGGCCAGGAGCTCACGTCCCCTCCAATGAGCTGAAGTGGATTGTGACATCCTTCAGAAATTTAAATAAAATGCTACATATGGGATGTTAGGCAATGATAGAATTTTCAAAGCTTCAATGGAATAGGAAAGCAGTCACAGTCTATCAAATTAAAATGGTGAGATATAAAACATGAGCCCAGTACATTAGAGAGAGAGATGGAGAAAGGGAAGGAGGCAAGGAGGGAGGGAAGAGGGAGAATGGGAGGGAAAGAGAAAGACACACAGGGAGCAAACAGGCCCACATGGTCAGCAGTGGTTTTCCGCAGGTGGTCAGTGAGATGATGAACTCTGATTTCCTCAGAAATACAGAGGGGTTTTCCTAGCACAGAGTGAAGGAAATGAGACTAGATCTCAAGTGAAACCATGAAAATTTCATTTAAAGGGACATTTATATCAAACATGCATTAAAGTGTCTTTTTATTCAGTGCCAAATGGAATTACTTTGAAATGGCGACGGTTTCAGTTTTGATACATCCAAAAGAGATGAAAGGGGGACATAGTGCCCACGAGGTCCACATGGATGCCCTAGCTGGACCCCAGGGCCCGTGGGCCCTCGCAGGAGTTCTCCCCTCACACACACGAGCAGCCTTCAGTCTGGCTGACGTATTCTTTTACCTTATTGTGGCTTCGAAGACTTGGACGGTGGAATCTTTGTCAAAGGAAACTGTGTTGATCACTAACTTGACTGCTTTCTGGAACTCGGATGAATTTCCCATTATCTTTAAAAAGAGGAACACAAGCCATTGAGGTTACATGATCACTGCAGCTGGGCCACTCCATCTCAATGTCTCTGCGTGCTGTGGTTTTGCCACTCGTGGGAGCAGAAACGCAAAAGCCCAGTTATAACTTAGGATACATTCTGGGACAGACAGCAAGTCCATTTCCACCAAACCCCAAAACCCTATCTCCAGACAGCAAAATGGTAACAATAACTTCTCACGAAGTCATTAGCAGCCCTTGTCATCCTTCCTAACTCTCCCTCAGCTTCACTCTGATCTTATTCAGCATGCCAGGCTTTATAGTCCCTGAAGCTCCTGAAATGAGTAAAATCAACCCCTTTCAAAAAAGAAACAAAAAGCATGATATTCCCTCGGCCCTTCAAATAATTCAACAGCTTGGGTGCTTGGCCCCCAGGAGACTCAAACATCAGGGAAACCTACTCCTTGCCTGTTACCCACATGTCTGAACACTTTGAGAAACAGTGGTATTATCTTTGGGAGCACAGCATAAGACCGACAACATTCAAAATCAACAAAATGTGCAAATAACCAGCCCTACAACCTTTGTAAAAAAAAATGTTCTAGAATTATGATTCCTGTTTTGAGAGTGTGGACATGGTATCATTCCAAGCTGCTTTCTCTCTCTTACATGAAGTACAAATTGGGCATAAAGTTTGATAAATGAACCTGAACTGAAATATTTTTGAGCTGTTTAAAACTTTATGACTATCCTGGGACTACCACGACAACATGAGGAAATACACACAAAAAACAAGAAGAAAAGAAAAACCAAATGATTTCATTCCAACACTATTTTTTCAAGCATGTCATCTCCTAGGAGTTGGTCTGGGGCACCTTTGTTTCTTTTGCTCCCCTTCACCGTTGTTTTGCTGTTATATGCAGAGCGAGTACAGACGCTTCTTTCCTGACTTTCAGTTCTTTCTTTTCATAAGATTATGCAATCTGACTGCAAGTTGCATCAAGTGGTCAAGGGACTGCTATCGTCTGAGTGTTTCCCAAGCACACCTGCTATATTTCTGTTTAAAATGTTTAGCAAAAGCAAAGGAAAACCTCAACAGAAGTAACACCTGAGACAAGAAGCCTGCAGTGTGCATTAAAGACCGGATATTCGACCCTGAAAACCACAGAAATGGGCCTGTTTCCCTACAGATGTTCACCAGCAGCCAGACCTGTCGGTGGCTGCAGATGCTGCTAGGAGCTCACAGCATGTGCCAGACGGAGGAGGAAGCCATTAGCATTCAGTGACATATTGCAATTTACCATTTTAGAAACTACAGAACAGAGTGATGAAGCTCTGAAATCACTCACTCAGGCTTAGGAAAAACTGCATTGGACAGAAGCATTAGATTGGCTTCTTAACTGTAAAGCTTCTCAAAGCCTTGAAAAGGCTGGTGAGCACCATGGCTCTCCAAGAGTGGGCACACTAGGAGAATTTCTCAAGTCCATTTGGGAATAGACATCTCCTTTGCGGGACTATACCCTTGGAATCTGTCTTGGGAAATGTCAGATTTGTGAAAATCCGTTTTCTTAACACCTACGTGTACTCCTGCCCCGTATCAGACACCATGAGGTGTAGACAAAGTGCACTGACTGACAGATCCAAGGTCCCTGCAGTTCATAAGCATGGCAGAGGGATAAAGAGACACACAGGGGCCTAAAAACAGGGCTCGAGGAGAAAAGGTGGCTTTTCATAAGCTATATATATGAGTGTGAGCATTTTTTTTTAAAGCAATACTTGTAGGCTGAGCATCAGCCTCTGGTATCTTCAACGAGTTAATTCTAATTAGGGTGGACATACTTGTCTGGGCAGCTTCCCTGGTGGCTCAGCGGTCAAGAATGTGCCTGCCAATGCAGGAGCCACGGGAGACGCACGTTCAATTCCTGCGTCAGGAAGATCTCCTGGAGAGGGAAATGGCAACCTACTCCAGTATTCTTGTCTCGAAAGTCTCATGAACAGAGGAGCCTGGTGGGCTACAGTCCGTGAGGCGGCAAAGAGTCGAGCATGACTGAGCAACTAAACCACAACAATACTTGTCCAGGCACGTTTTGATGAGTGACGGTGGATCCCTGAGAGCAGCAACCATCCTTTCAGAAGCAGAGACTGGGAAACCAAACTGTTGTGCACCTACAGCCTGGCAGCGTGAAACCCCAGACTTCCTGCAGATCGTGAGCCCAGGAGAACGCAGAAGGACCGCTAGAGCTTTCCCCAGGTTCAGATTCCACTTCTAGCAAGATCTGGGACAGCTGTCATGCAAATTTAGCTGGCATTACCCAATTCTAACTCCTGACAGTTTTGAACTCTTTTCAAGGAAGTTAAAAGGCAGAATCGGGAATCGACTACAGTAAACATTTTTTCTTTCTTTCTTTTTTTAAATTTTGGCCTCTTTTTATTGATCTTTCATTTATTTATTCTCATTCATCTCTATTCTTTGGCATGTGTGGGCCTCCCATTGCAGTGGCCTCTCTCACTGCAGAGCACTGGCTCCGGGCGCATGTGCTCCGGAGCGCTGGCTCATAATTGGGCACACTAGTCCAGCTGCTCCATGGCATGTGCGATCTCTCCAGGCCAGGGATTGAACTGGTGTCCCTTGCACTGGAAGGCAGCCTCTCTACCCACTGGACCACCAGGGAAGCCCCAGTAAACATTTTCTAATGATAAAGGCATGCTGGACCACGAAGGAGAGCAGGGAGGTAGTGGAATCATGTTCATAAGGAAATTTTAAAATGCTCCACTGGAATACAGGCTCCCCTTGGGTCCTACAGCAAAGGGCCGTGAAGTGTAGCAAGCACATAGGGCAGCCCTGGTAATAAGGACTGGGCCCCGGGACTGCCTGCTTTCCACGTGCTCCTGTGTCCAGAGGTATCCAGCTGGCCTGGAAACCAACACGGGCCAAGGAGGTGAAGGCCGCCTCCGAGTGGGCAGCCCAAGTCTGGAGCGGGTAGTGGCCACGAAACTTGGGAAGCAAAGAAGACAAGAGTGTTCACAGGGAGGGTCCCTGCATGGGGGCCGGGACCAGGGCTCAGACCTGCTCTTGGGGAGTCAGCGGCTGAGTGACACTCAGGGGATCTTGTCCCCCAGAGATCTGGAGATCTTTACTTTCACTTTGGAAATCTTAACTCTAGTAACTGTAAACAGGTTCCTTGAAGAAATACAATCGTGGGACACTGGGAGAAAAATAGGTTAACCCCAAACAAGCATACTGTCTCCTCCACTTTTTTTAGGAGGGTCACATTTCCCCTCATCTAACCTTTACTGTTTTTCTTGTTCTCAGCGTTAAGCTCATTAAAATAAACACCAGCTATGAGAGCTATAATACATTCTGAGTACCGCATTTCCCGGCATTCTCAGCCCTGGGCCGCAGGGAGGCCGGGCGGGGCGGGGCGTGGGGGTGGGGTGGGGTGGGGTGGGGGTGGGGCAAGGGTTAATTAACTCCAAAATATCTTAACTAACTTCAAAAAATAGTAATAAGGCTGAACACTTACTGCAAGGGTATCCAATGCATCAACCAGAGTCAGGGAGTAATTCCCTAAGACATCATTGATGTTCAGATTGGAACTGAAAAAGAAATGAAACGAAAATTACACAAAGGTATTTTAAAAGAGGGGGAAAAAACCGACAATAAAACTAAACACTCATCAGAAACTAAAATTGCTGGAGGTTTTTATTTGTTCAGAGGTTTCTGTGGATGGGTCACTAGGGCGACGGTCCTTCTACCCAATGGTCTCTACAGTGTCAAAGGAAACAGCTACACACACACACACACACACACACACACACACACACGTATACTATAGTGGAAAGAACGTGAAACCAGAAGTGAGGATATGGAAAACAAGAGTCTCTGAGACACAGTTTTATCACCACAAGTGATCTCTCTGTCCAGCTTTAAAAAGTGCTGATTTCCAAACCACTAGGAATGAGAAAGGAGAGGCCCTGTCACATGACCTGCAAAGAAACCTTCTATATGGAAATCAGGCACTGCAGCAGATCAAACACACGAAGCAGCAAAGAAATACCCCTGCTACAGTCCCCTTCTCACTCATCTGTCCTTTGGGTGGGGGAACAGATTAACTGCTTTAAACACTGTTTCACTAACATCTCAGCCAAAGAATCTCCACCAGCTCCATCGGTTGTGAGAAGCTATTTTTTAAACATGAACCAAGGCAGGGCTTCTCGTAACTGGAGCTGCAGTCATGGTTCTGCCCCACACCTCCTGCCCCACAATCAGCACCATCACCCGTTCTCAAAATCATCTTAAGAGGCCAACCTCAGGACTGCAAGGAGGCTAATGGGCAGTTCCTTGTAACAGTAAAAACCACACAGAAGACACTGATGTATCTGGGAAAGGTGGGGCTGGAGAAAACAGCATAAGTCATTAAGTTAGTCTGATGAATTCTAGGGAGCTCAGTTGTTCCTGTCCCATTCCCACAGACCCAGGAAGTATGAATAACTACACAAGCTTGAAAATATTTGAAAGTAAGAAGATAAATGAAAAAGATTTACAGAAGAAGAGAAACTGGATGACTGTTTAAAGATGATGTGTTTGAAAGACCACCATGAAAAAGTCCTGGTTCTATCTTCAGAAAGTGATTCACCAATACTATGACATCTTCCGCCAATCCCCAGGCCACCTTACCTACTCCCTGGGTGTCTCTAACGGGTCCTATCTTGCTCCCCTGTGGACAGCGTCTCCGTGTTTCTGATGCTCACTCCGCTCTCTGAGAGGCCTCCTACGTGCCTCAGCTGAGACAAAGGAGGTCCCACATGGAGCAGGCACAAACAGCTCCAACACTTCACATCTCAGCTTACCTGGTTTTATGTTGATTATGCCTCTTAATCTAGGACAAAGAATGTTTAGCAAAACTTTACCTACATTTTTTGAAGCAGGCTATCTAGCAGGGGTTATCTAGAAACCAAGGTGAACCCGTATCTCACAGCCACGAAGCCAACATACAGTATGGCTGAAAAACTGCACCTGCTGTTTCTAACTGTTGATTCTTTCTCAGCACATGTGTACAACTGCAAAAGGTCCTCTCAAGACAAGAACTGTGGGTTCAAATCTGCACTTCGAGGGGAAGGCCAGATAGAAAGGACACAGGAAGTGTCGAAAGCTGGAGGAGAAGAGCAAAGGAGGCTGAGAGGTCCTCCGTTTTGCCAACTCGGGTCGTTCTCTCGGGCTTAGATATGTGCCTACATTGTTCCGCTGTTCTGAAACAAAGAGCAGGCTCCAATCACCCATCTCAGCAGATAAGGGGCTCCTCAGCACTTGGACTTGAGGACGGATGCAGGGTGAATCACAGGTGGCTGCCTTGCCCCGAGTGACACCGGGGTCTGTGGCATTTGTCACCCTCTCCTCCAGCCCTGGTCCCTGGAAGGGGAGCCCTGTACTCCTTCCCAAGGTTTACTGTTTACTTTTAGGCCTTTTAGACCATAACTAAAATGGACCCAGTTCTAAAATACTTCTCAAGAGAACACCCTCGCAGTCACTGACGACAGAGAATGGTTCTAAGAGCCAGCACAGGAAAAACTGTATTTGTAATAACCGGTACTTCCTTCTCTCCACTCGGTCAGACAAACCTACTCAAAGATCTAAGGCGTTCATTAAAACACCTTTAAATTCATTTCGACCAGATCACTGACACACAGTCTTTTCCAAATATGCTGAGAGAGAAGAAAAGATAAATAGGGATGAGAAAGAAGGAAAAAGCCGATGCCACCAAAGCCTCTTGGCCTAACAGTACCAAATTACCATGATTCATCAGACCAGCCCACCATGCAGAGGAGTCTGTGGATCCGTCCTGCAGGGATCTTCTTGATCACCAGTCAGCCTAAACAGAAACTCGAGTTTCCTGTACAGGAACGGGTCCTCAAGAACCGGTACCAGGCCAGGCTCAAAAAGCACTCATCTTTCTATATAATCGGCTGCCAAACCACGACAGCTTATCACTTAATTCATTGTGTGTGACTGTTCATGACCTCCACCCTACCCTGAACTTTTAAGGTTCTTCTTACCCTAAAACAGAGACAATAGAGTGAACCTTGGCCTTTCATAGAAAAGTTCAAGTGATACAGCTAACAATGCTCACAAAGTATATTCAAAATTAAATGTATATGTTAAAAAAAAAAGAAAAAAATCCCATGTATACTTAACTTCTAACAGCTGTTCAGAAATCTACCTGGTGCTGTGTAGGCACAGAGGTAATCTAACAAACAGTCCCTGTGTTCCAGAGATCTGATAATCTGGGGAGACAAGACAAATGGAAAGGAAGGTGAACACACAATAGTACTCAAGTGTCATAAGATATTAAAACCTGGAACAGCAGCTCCAAGGAAAGGAACCCAAAGGAGAACTGAGTAGATCAAGGACAGTCGTCTTCAAACAATTCAGTTACGTCACGGAAAAAGACTGGAGCCTGAGACCGAAAAGGCCAGGGTTTCAGGAAGAAAGAGGAATGCCGAGGAGCTATCTAACACCAGGGGTGTCCAGGAACCAGTTAGTGTGGGAGCCCAAATCAGGTTGGTTTGATCTGCTTTCTTGCTTGGGCGCTGGGCAGAAAGCAAAAAAGGATCACGTACCCAAGGTCTGAAATAAACAACATTACTGTTGACGAGACTGCAAAATTTTAACATCCAAATATACTTGAAGAAACTTAAATTTGGATCTTCCAATCCAAATTGAGGATGTGAGAGGAACTGAGTTTGCATAGTGACCTGCTGCCAGGCAGAAACAATTGCTATTTTTAAACAGTGTTCTAGTTTTATTTATTTCATGTCAATACTCCTCATCCTATCTCCAGTCAAACAAAACAAGCAAGAAAAACCTCAAGTAAATACTCTTCATCCTATCTCCAGTCAAACAAAACAAGCAAGAGAAACCTCAAGTAAATGTGACTAAGAAGAACTGACGTGTATGTTTAGCACTCGTATTTCGTTTCTGTACTTTTTACATACTATTCTAATGGTTACGTTATTCTATTTTTTTAAATGAGTCATGAGAATTCACTTGACAACAATCATAAGAACACATTTGCTTAAAACCTGGAAGATATTTATTACTGCCTACTTATTTCAGAGATGTAAATGTGGCCTACTGTTTCCTCAAAAATACTAACGTCTAAGAGTTGGTAAGTTAAAGGAAAAGGAGTAAGGAATATTAACTTTCTACTCTTTACAAGTGGCCAGGGTCTACGCAAGGCCGCCATAATCCCAGAGTTCATTCACCTCCTTACAGAGAGCAAGGATGACCAATCAAAAGGTTTATTATTAAACTCTGGGCATAACTCTTCTCATATGGCATCCTCTCAATATTTCTAACTCCATCTTTGCAACAGCAATATACCTGTCTCAAAGCAACCTGACTTCAACTTATCTAGACTGTCACAGAATAGTCAAACTGAACCACTCATAGGCTGCCGCCATCATGAAACAAAGAAAGCCAGTTAAGCAAAACCACTCGATTTCCTAAAATCAGAGAAAGCTCAGTAATAATTTTTCAAATTTCTAATTAAAAATAATCTCCAAAAAATTGAGATAGAAAACACATTTCTGTATATGAAGCCTGATAAGAGTGAAACATGAAAAAAATAACTCATCAGTTTCCTACAATTGAAGAAATGTCAAATCCTTTTAAGTTAACCCAGGATGTGCAGTGGCTTCACTAACAATCATGCTCTCCAAATGCAATTTAAGACAAGAATCTGTAGACAATCAAACCATTTTTAAAACTCCTCAGTTCCCTTTAACATATGGGTTCCTTTTTAGGACCTCAGGACTAACTCAGCTGCTTCTCATCAGATGAAGGGAAACAGAGGCCTCAAACGTCCAAAGGGACAGAGGAATCCAACTCCTTCACTCCCACCCGACAGGAGTGACCCACCCATCCAGCCTAACAGGGTCAGTGACTAGGCACACCGGTTCCCTTCAGCTAGGAGTTCCTCCACTGGGTGTGCTGTCCTCTTGGACTCTGAGGTCAACAGCAGCGACCCTTGATGCTCCGCCTCGGCAAGCACAGTTGATGGAAGAGGAGGGCTGGTCGACCTTCCCTCACAGCGCTGCCACAGGCGTTGGGGAGATGACGGGACAGAGGCAAGGAATGTCATTCCCTTTAGTAGCAGGACGCTCAGTCTGGACACGCAGCCTCTCTCTCCCCAGCCCACCTAACCATCCTAAGTCTGAGGAGCAGTCCCTGTAACAAAGGAGAAAGACGGGACCCTTGCTCTGCTTCAAACTCACTGGATGGCTTTAAAAAGTCTTTTCTCAGGATCAACTCCTGAATTTTTTACGGTTTATACAGTAAAGTTGGCGTTGGCTAGGTGAGGGGCAGAGACTGAAGCTGCATTTCGTTCTGATTTGACGTTCACCTGGAGAAAGGGCTGGAGATGGGTGTTTACTAAGCGCCGCCCCTCGCCCCTCGCCCCTCCACCCCGCCCCAGCCACTCCTCGGACGTGCCTCTGTCAGGTCAGATCTCTGGGCCTCAGTGTTCCCAGCTGGAAAAGAGCTCAGTGGTCCAGTAACTCCAGGAGAACCAAGACAGAGGGCAGCCACCTGCTCATCCACACACCCTCCCTAGCCCACGCGGACCTCGAAGGGGCTCTGCCGAGAGGCCCGGTACTGCCCCCGGGACACGAAACGCCCGGCACCGCCGGGGGGGAACCCGGAGGCCGGAAGGCTGCACCGCCGGGGGAACGAGAGGAAGCGCGTGCGCCGCGCGGTCCGGGGCGTCGGGCCGGCGCGGGCTACTCACGGGTCCCCGCGGTCGGGCCCTCGGCCGCTGCAGTGGATGTGCAGTGGCTTCACTAACAATCATGCTCTCCAAATGCAATTTAAGACAAGAATCTGTAGACAATCAAACCATTTTTAAAACTCCTCAGTTCCCTTTAACATATGGGTTCCTTTTGGACCTCAGGACTAACTCAGCTGCTTCGCATCAGATGAAGGGAAACAGAGGCCTCAAACGTCCAAAGGGACAGAGGAATCCAACTCCTTCACTCCCACCCGACAGGAGTGACCCACCCATCCAGCCTAACAGGGTCAGTGACTAGGCACACCGGTTCCCTTCAGCTAGGAGTTCCTCCACTGGGTGTGCTGTCCTCTTGGACTCTGAGGTCAACAGCAGCGACCCTTGATGCTCCGCCTCGGCAAGCACAGTTGATGGAAGAGGAGGGCTGGTCGACCTTCCCTCACAGCGCTGCCACAGGCGTTGGGGAGATGACGGGACAGAGGCAAGGAATGTCATTCCCTTTAGTAGCAGGACGCTCAGTCTGGACACGCAGCCTCTCTCTCCCCAGCCCACCTAACCATCCTAAGTCTGAGGAGCAGTCCCTGTAACAAAGGAGAAAGACGGGACCCTTGCTCTGCTTCAAACTCACTGGATGGCTTTAAAAAGTCTTTTCTCAGGATCAACTCCTGAATTTTTTACGGTTTATACAGTAAAGTTGGCGTTGGCTAGGTGAGGGGCAGAGACTGAAGCTGCATTTCGTTCTGATTTGACGTTCACCTGGAGAAAGGGCTGGAGATGGGTGTTTACTAAGCGCCGCCCCTCGCCCCTCGCCCCTCCACCCCGCCCCAGCCACTCCTCGGACGTGCCTCTGTCAGGTCAGATCTCTGGGCCTCAGTGTTCCCAGCTGGAAAAGAGCTCAGTGGTCCAGTAACTCCAGGAGAACCAAGACAGAGGGCAGCCACCTGCTCATCCACACACCCTCCCTAGCCCACGCGGACCTCGAAGGGGCTCTGCCGAGAGGCCCGGTACTGCCCCCGGGACACGAAACGCCCGGCACCGCCGGGGGGGAACCCGGAGGCCGGAAGGCTGCACCGCCGGGGGAACGAGAGGAAGCGCGTGCGCCGCGCGGTCCGGGGCGTCGGGCCGGCGCGGGCTACTCACGGGTCCCCGCGGTCGGGCCCTCGGCCGCTGCAGTGGATGGGGTTGAGCTCGTCCTGAGGAAAGGCGTGCGCCATGTAGTTGTCGTAGCCGAACACGAACATGCCCCGCGCCAGGTCGCGCATCTGGGCGCGCAGCTGCGGCGGGAAGGCGCTGCTGTAGCGCTTCTCGTACTCGTCCCGGCCACGGCCCCGGCCGCCCAGCACGTAGCCCCAGTGCGCCGGGCCGCACACGCCCGGCCGCGGCCGCCGCCGCCCCTCTGCCGCTCCGGGGGCCGGCGACTGCAGCCACGACGGCCCCGACGCCCCTCCGGGCCGGCCTGCGGGCCCCGAGACGGGAGGCGTGGGGCCGTCGAGGCCTCTCAGGCGCTGGAAGCCGAAGCTGAGCGGGAAGCGCTGGTAGAAGCCCATGCTGGGACCCAGCCCGAAGACGAGCCACAGCACTCCGTGGAGGCCAAGCCGGAGGAGCACCAGCCCCAGGACGAGCGCTCGCCATTGCATGGTCGCGAGGGCGCCGCGGGCATTATTTTAAAACGCGGGGGGCCTTCCCCGCCGACCACCGCACCCCACGTCCGTCCCGCAGCTCCGCTCACTTCCCCTTTAAGGAACTTCCTCGTGACGCACCAGGAACTGGCCCATTGTCCTCCCACCCCTAGCACCTCGAGCCGGGTCGGCCCGTCCCGACATTCGCCCGCCCAGTCGCCCGGATTGGCCCGGCCCCGCCCGGCCTCGCAGGGCGCCGCGCGGGACTCCCTGCGGCTCCAGAGGCCGCGCGGACGTCTTCGGCGCCGCCAGGCCCCGCCCCCGCCTGCGCCCGGCCCCGCCTGCGCCCGGCCCCGCCTGCGCCCGGCCCCGCCCCGCCTGCGCCCGGCCCCGCCCTGGGCCGTCAGAGTCGGACAGGCTGGCGTGGCGAGAAGGGGCCGCTCGGGTTCTGGACGAGGCAACTTCCAGCCAATGGGAGGGCGGCACGGGAGCGGACCCGGGCCCGCCCGGTTTCGCGTAGAGTGTTGCCCGCGGAGCTGGGACAGAAAAAACCACTCAAGACAGAAGGAATGATAAGGAAAAGGGACGTTTCTGTAGGGCAGGGTTTTAATTTGTCTGTTACGTGGTAGGGGTGATGAAATAAATAAACCTTTAGGAAAGGCGTGCGCCATGTAGTTGTCGTAGCCGAACACGAACATGCCCCGCGCCAGGTCGCGCATCTGGGCGCGCAGCTGCGGCGGGAAGGCGCTGCTGTAGCGCTTCTCGTACTCGTCCCGGCCACGGCCCCGGCCGCCCAGCACGTAGCCCCAGTGCGCCGGGCCGCACACGCCCGGCCGCGGCCGCCGCCGCCCCTCTGCCGCTCCGGGGGCCGGCGACTGCAGCCACGACGGCCCCGACGCCCCTCCGGGCCGGCCTGCGGGCCCCGAGACGGGAGGCGTGGGGCCGTCGAGGCCTCTCAGGCGCTGGAAGCCGAAGCTGAGCGGGAAGCGCTGGTAGAAGCCCATGCTGGGACCCAGCCCGAAGACGAGCCACAGCACTCCGTGGAGGCCAAGCCGGAGGAGCACCAGCCCCAGGACGAGCGCTCGCCATTGCATGGTCGCGAGGGCGCCGCGGGCATTATTTTAAAACGCGGGGGGCCTTCCCCGCCGACCACCGCACCCCACGTCCGTCCCGCAGCTCCGCTCACTTCCCCTTTAAGGAACTTCCTCGTGACGCACCAGGAACTGGCCCATTGTCCTCCCACCCCTAGCACCTCGAGCCGGGTCGGCCCGTCCCGACATTCGCCCGCCCAGTCGCCCGGATTGGCCCGGCCCCGCCCGGCCTCGCAGGGCGCCGCGCGGGACTCCCTGCGGCTCCAGAGGCCGCGCGGACGTCTTCGGCGCCGCCAGGCCCCGCCCCCGCCTGCGCCCGGCCCCGCCTCCCGCCTGCGCCCGGCCCCGCCCCCGCCTGCGCCCGGCCCCGCCCCTGGGCCGTCAGAGTCGGACAGGCTGGCGTGGCGAGAAGGGGCCGCTCGGGTTCTGGACGAGGCAACTTCCAGCCAATGGGAGGGCGGCACGGGAGCGGACCCCGGGCCCGCCCGGTTTCGCGTAGAGTGTTGCCCGCGGAGCTGGGACAGAAAAAAAAAAAACCACTCAAGACAGAAGGAATGATAAGGAAAAGGGACGTTTCTGTAGGGCAGGGTTTTTAATTTGTCTGTTACGTGGTAGGGGTGATGATACTACCTTTTAGCTGAAGACTGCACAAAACGGGGTCGCGCATTCTTTTTGTTCAAACATCCTGCCTGTACTTTTAACACTTTCTTTTAAATTAAAACACACTAACTTGTACGAATCGCTCACAGTGATTGTAAAATCCATACTCCCACATTCTGTTCATCGAACTCCAATGGAGGGTCCCGAAAATGTGTATATAACAAGTACTCTTGAGCAATTCTTAGTAACCGGAAATTTCAGGAAATATTGAGTTAGGTTATATTGTTTCAGAAGTAGAATCTTTTTTTAAAGGGTCAGGAGCTGGGGGAGAAGTCAAGGCTGCCACGACCAAACTGTTTTTACCGTATTATACCATCTCCTGCCCTTCCCACTGCCACCCGCTCTCCTGAACACTACAGCAGTGGCCTAACCTTTGGGGTGTGGGATAGATTTCTGGTCAATCTTTACCCCTTTATATCTGCTGCTGATTGGCTTCCTTGGTGGATCAGGGGTAAAGAAGATGGCAATGCAGGAGGCATGGGCTTGATCCCTGGGTGGGGAAGAGTCCCTGGAGAAAGAAATGGCAACCCACCCCAGTGTTCTTGCCTGGGGAATCCCATAGTTGAGGAGCCTGGTGGGCTACAGTCCACGGAGTCCCAAGAGCTGGACACAACTGAGCAACTAAACCACCACCACCATCTTCCCATAATTAGTAAAGTGGCACATGTCAGCTCGAAAGAGCTATTGCTTCTATGTGATGACAACAGTTTAGAGGATTTATTTTCTTTCGTTTGCCTCATTGGAAATATGTGGTAAGGTTTACACTCCATACGTTTAGACCATGTGCCTGTTATATGGAGGTTCCTGAAAAGCTTGAGGAGCAAGGTCTGATGGTTAGCTCAAACCAGAGCCTGGCTGAGAGACCAGGGGCGTGATTAAGAGTATGACAGTTGTCATGTGGCACACTCATCACATTCTCAGGGTCAGGGGACGTTTAGCAACACAGAGGAGGTGTAATGGGGACTGAGAAGGAACCTGAAGAAACATCTGATTACAATACAAGGTAGCTGACACACAGGAAAGCCCTTTTTGTTGACTGACTCTTACTCTCATCCAAAATCCTGAGAAAGGCCTGCCCAAACACTGAAGAGTGTAAAGAGAGTTGGAAACTGAATCTTTGGCCCACACAGATTCTTTTCCTCTGTGAAAGACACCTACGGAATCTGCTGAAAGCCCAACTTTGGTGCTTAATCCTCAATTTTCAGGTTTTCCTTCTATGGAACCTGCAAAACAAATATGAAGATTAAGGTCCATGTTGTATGCTTTCTGCCTAACTTATTTTATTGCAAATTTCAACCACAGATCACATTGATAACAGCTCCACTTTCCACATTAGAGACAAGCTCTTAGAAAAACCAGGGCCTGCCTGGTGGCACAGATGATAAAAAAACTGCCTGTAATGTCAGAGACCAAGGTTCCATCCCTGGGTCAAGGAAGATCCCCTGGAGAAGGGAATGGCAACCCACCCCAGTGTTCTTGCCTGGGGAATCCCATAGTTGAGGAGCCTGGTGGGCTACAGTCCACGGAGTCCCAAGAGCTGGACACAACTGAGCAACTAAACCACCACCACCATCTTCCCATAATTAGTAAAGTGGCACATGTCAGCTCGAAAGAGCTATTGCTTCTATGTGATGACAACAGTTTAGAGGATTTATTTTCTTTCGTTTGCCTCATTGGAAATATGTGGTAAGGTTTACACTCCATACGTTTAGACCATGTGCCTGTTATATGGAGGTTCCTGAAAAGCTTGAGGAGCAAGGTCTGATGGTTAGCTCAAACCAGAGCCTGGCTGAGAGACCAGGGGCGTGATTAAGAGTATGACAGTTGTCATGTGGCACACTCATCACATTCTCAGGGTCGGGGGACGTTTAGCAACACAGAGGAGGTGTAATGGGGACTGAGAAGGAACCTGAAGAAACATCTGATTACAATACAAGGTAGCTGACACACAGGAAAGCCCTTTTTGTTGACTGACTCTTACTCTCATCCAAAATCCTGAGAAAGGCCTGCCCAAACACTGAAGAGTGTAAAGAGAGTTGGAAACTGAATCTTTGGCCCACACAGATTCTTTTCCTCTGTGAAAGACACCTACGGAATCTGCTGAAAGCCCAACTTTGGTGCTTAATCCTCAATTTTCAGGTTTTCCTTCTATGGAACCTGCAAAACAAATATGAAGATTAAGGTCCATGTTGTATGCTTTCTGCCTAACTTATTTTATTGCAAATTTCAACCACAGATCACATTGATAACAGCTCCACTTTCCACATTAGAGACAAGCTCTTAGAAAAACCAGGGCCTGCCTGGTGGCACAGATGATAAAAAAACTGCCTGTAATGTCAGAGACCAAGGTTCCATCCCTGGGTCAAGGAAGATCCCCTGGAGAAGGGAGTGGCTACCCACCCCAGTATTCTTGCCCAGAGAATTCCATGGACAGAGGAGTCTGAAGGGGTCATGCGCTCAGTCAAACACCACTGAGCAACTAACACATACTAACAAAAACAAATCTTTTTTCATACCTGAGAAAACCATCTGACTTTTGAATGACGCTTTTCATGGTCAAACTAACAATAACTGCCACATGTATATGTTGAGCAACTTTCAAAATACTCTCACACATTCCCACTTAATCTTTGCAGAAAACCTTGTAACTTCTGTCCTATAAGCCATAGAGGAAGAGGTCAGGTTGTGGGGCTCAGGTTCTCCAAGGCAGTTGGCTCCAGGCAGAGAAGAACTACTGCCCTGGTTTCTCACAATAGAGTCCCAGAAATTCACCGTAACTAGCTGGTCCTCAAAACAAAACAAAGGAAAGCACTGGTCCTTCTCTACTCTTCCCAAACCAACAATGCTGACACTCCTGTCCTGGAAGGCATAGCGTAGGGTTTAGGGTCACGTTCACAAAATGTTTCCTTCTTGAATGAAACTGAACAGCAACAACAAAAACCTTGTCCTAGCCTTTTAGACTAGACTCCCCTTAAGGCAAATGTAGCTAAGATTAGAACAACACTCACCATCTAACAAGAAAACCCAATCTTAAAAATCAACTCCTTAAGAAACTGTCTTGTGATAGATTTTTATCTCACAAAAGCATAAGGGGACTGATTAAAAACAACACTGAAATGCACTATGGTAAAAATGGGTCAGAGATAACAGGTAAGAACCCAGACTCAGGAGTCCAACTGCCAGATATTCAAATCTTAGCCCTGCCTCTCTGAGTAAACGTGGGAAGTTATGTTTTAGGACCTGTTTTCTCATCTGTAAAATGAGGGCAATAAGAACTATGCTCACCACATATGGTTGTGAGAATTAAATTTATTGTAAATAGTATACTTATAACAGTGCTACATACACGGTGAGCCCTATTATTGCTGTTGTTAGTCGCTAAGTAGTGTCCAATTCTTTTATGATCCCATGGACTCTACCCAGACTCCTCTCTCTATGCAGGAATACTGGAGTGGCTTGCCATTCTCTTCTTCAGGGAGGATTTCTAACCCAAGGATCAACCCCTCATCGCCTGCAGTGGCAGGTGGATTTTTTTTTTAACACTTTTTTTTTTTTTTGGCCACTTCTATTGCTCTTTCATTTATTTATTTTTTGTTCTTTTGGCCTGTGTGGCCTCCCATCGCAGTGGCCTCTATCACAGCAGGGTACCAGCTCTGGGCACATGCGCTCCAGAGCTCCAGCTCAGTAGTTGAACATATCGGTCCAGCCGCTCCACGGCACACAGGATGTTGTCAAGCCAGGGATTGAACCGGTGCCCCTTGCACTGCAAGGCAGTGTCCTTACCACTGGACCACCAGGGAAGCCTAGCAGATGGATTCTTTACCACTGAGCCACCTGGGAAGCCTGAGCCCTATTATTATGACACATGAACTCTGTGTTGAGAAGCATCTAACAGAAATACCTGGAACATAAACAGCTCAGGTCTATTGGATGAATTAAGCCCTTCCTATTCTCAAAGTAGTATTTAGGAGGGAAAAAAAAGTGTGTCTAAGGAGAGCAGAGTATAAAATAGGGCGTGGGCTAAAACTCACCATAGTCTAAGAACAGTTTAAAAGGCCTTGAATCTTCAAGTCTAACTCCAGTTCTATTTACCTCAACCTGTTCCAGCTTCCATACATCACGGTCCAAATTCAGTCACCCTCTGACCTTGGTAGTTGGAAGATGTTTGCTTACATCTACTTCAGTTCCTTCAAGGATAGCCTCCACTGTAAACAGACAGACATTATAATTTTGGGGATCAGTTTTGTAAGGCTGCGTGGGTGAATCAATACACTAGGTTCCTAAAACTTCAAAGCCAGAAAAAAAAACTGGCCTTTTGACAACCCTAAAGAGTAATCCTAGAGCTTCCTACATGAAATATCAAGACTATTATCAAGTCTATTAAATGAAGCACTTTTCTACTCTAAAAAGTTGTTAAGTGAATACCCCAGAAAATAATGTAAAAAAAAAAAAAATTAAGTGATGTGACGATGACTTTCAAAATCCTGACTATTGCTTTTTTCTGAAGCAATATATATACTTGCTTTATAAAAGGTGGAGGCAGGGGCTTCCCTGGTGGTCCAGTGGTTAAGGACACTGCCTTGCAGTGCAAGGGGCGCTGGTTCGATCCCTGGCCTGGGAAGATCCCATGTGCCATGGAGCGGCTGGACTGATGTGTCCAATCGCCGAGCCGGAGCTCTGGAGCATATGCGCCCAGAGCCGGTGCTCTGCGACAACAGAGGCCACCGCGATGGGAGGCCCACAGGAGCCAAAGAACAAAGAAGGATGAAAATAGATAAATGAAAGACCAATAGAAGTGGCCAGCCCGCTCCCCTCCCTCCCCAACTCACCACACCAAAAAATAAAAAAATAAAATAAAAATAAAAGGTGGAGGCAAGGGAGAATAAAAAAGTGAAAGAGAGGGGAATACATGCAACCCCACAAGTGATTAGGTAAAGAGCCAACTCCAGAATTCAATAACTGTTTCCTTAGCTAGGTAACAAAAGCTAAATTTCATGTTTGCTTTAAAACTGTACAGTATCGAGAACTGTCACTCCTATGTATTCTAAGGACAGAAGTCCCAAAGTCTGTCAACACACTTGGCAAGACACGGGTGACAGAGACTAGTGGAAAGAAAAACCAGTACCTCCCTGTGAGGGGCAATGGGGCAATTCCCAGTTTAAGTGCAAAGGCATCCGCCCTTTGACCCAGGTATGTTTCTGTGAATTGCTACACATGTACATAATGATCCACTGCAGTATTGTTTATAAAAATCAAAAAGTTATAAACAACCCAAATGTCTATCATAAGGACAAGTTAAATACTTTATAGAACCCGCACACAGTGAAAAGGGATCCATTGTGCAGTGAAAGAAATTGAGGAATTATCTCCATATTGCTGCAGAAATATCACCAGTGGGGGGAAAAGGCCATGTTCAAATACCTTCTACATAAGAAATTTTTTAAGGTATATATTTCTATTTGTTTCTGTATAAGAAAACACTAGAAAAGATAAATAAGAAATCAATTATAAAGAATCACAGTGGGCTTCCCTGATGGTCCAGTGGGTAAGGACACCGCCTTGCAGTGCAAGGGGCACCGGTTCGATCCCTGGCCTGGGAAGATCCCACGTGCCGCGGAGCGGCTGGACTGATGTGTCCAATTGCCGAGCCGGGGCTCTGGAGCACATGCGCCCAGAGCCGGCGCTCTGCAACAACAGAGGCCACCGTGATGGGAGGCCCACAGGAGCCAAAGAACAAGGACAGACGAAAATAGAGAAATGAAAGACCAACAGAAGTGACCTGCCCGCTCCCCTCCCTCCCCACCCCCGCCAAAATAAATAAATTAATTAATTCTTTTAAAAAAGAATCACAGCAGTGGCAGAGTTGTTAGTCATGGGGGAGATCAAGAGTTCATATGTTTTTCATGGACAGTCAATTTTTAAATCATGGGGCTTACATATGAAAAATCAACTTATTGGGAAAATAAATGGAATTTTAAAAAAAAATGGTTGAGCTTCGTTCCCCACATGCCCTACTAAACTGCTAAATCAAACACAGCAACTTTCCAGCAAGAATGTATTTTCATCACCATTCATGTGCTAAGTTACTGATGTGTCCAGAAAAAGGAGGAATTATATAAAAGCTTAACTCTTCTTTAAAGAGTGAGGAGAGCTAGTAATTTCATAAATTGGCTCGTGGTGTGACAATTTCTTTTTCCTTAGGGGATGATGCAAGTAGAAGGAGTCATCTAATTCATGTGTTGGGTTACAGTCGATAGAAAAGATGGACTCTCTTAACAGGAACAAGATAGTACACTGTGTGATAGACTGCACAAACCCGAGGGCTGTAGATTATGTAAGAGCTACTTGGAGACCCACTCTAAGTAGTAATCTGCTAATGTTCTACTTCCCATGTTTCAGACAGACCATCTTGATTTTGTTGGGGATTTTCCCCCTTTACTATTTTAAAGGTAACTGCCTCAGGTTTCTCCAAACTCTACATAAATTCAAGCAGAACCAAGCAATGCTGCAGTTACAAAGTGTCAAAACATTGACTCTAAACATATGCCCCCAAATTGGTAGCATATACGAGGTTTAGATTTTTTCAACATAGTACACCAGAATACACTTTTGTCTGCAGTCTGGGAGAAATGCTTGAAAAATTTAATGGCTTTCAAAGACTCAATGTGGTTATATCATTTCCTTCGAACAAAATCTAAGTTATTGCATCATTCTGTAAACTGTGATCTTCAGCCCTTAACTATGTTAAAAGTTACAAAATGTAACCATTTCTGTGGCTTTAGGATTATTTTTAAGCAGAAAGAATATGCAACACTTATAACAGGAGTATGCAACACTTACAATCACGAGGATACTAGGACCAGAAAAGGTCACTTTCATCTCCCTCCCCACCCCGCCAAAATAAATAAATTAATTAATTCTTTTAAAAAAGAATCACAGCA
The DNA here is from genome assembly GCA_022376925.1 of Tragulus kanchil. Classification (NCBI taxonomy): domain Eukaryota; kingdom Metazoa; phylum Chordata; class Mammalia; order Artiodactyla; family Tragulidae; genus Tragulus; species Tragulus kanchil. The sequence continues at coordinate 175,081,584 of JAIOJX010000030.1, forward strand.
GTGGCAGAGTTGTTAGTCATGGGGGAGATCAAGAGTTCATATGTTTTTCATGGACAGTCAATTTTTAAATCATGGGGCTTACATATGAAAAATCAACTTATTGGGAAAATAAATGGAATTTTAAAAAAAAATGGTTGAGCTTCGTTCCCCACATGCCCTACTAAACTGCTAAATCAAACACAGCAACTTTCCAGCAAGAATGTATTTTCATCACCATTCATGTGCTAAGTTACTGATGTGTCCAGAAAAAGGAGGAATTATATAAAAGCTTAACTCTTCTTTAAAGAGTGAGGAGAGCTAGTAATTTCATAAATTGGCTCGTGGTGTGACAATTTCTTTTTCCTTAGGGGATGATGCAAGTAGAAGGAGTCATCTAATTCATGTGTTGGGTTACAGTCGATAGAAAAGATGGACTCTCTTAACAGGAACAAGATAGTACACTGTGTGATAGACTGCACAAACCCGAGGGCTGTAGATTATGTAAGAGCTACTTGGAGACCCACTCTAAGTAGTAATCTGCTAATGTTCTACTTCCCATGTTTCAGACAGACCATCTTGATTTTGTTGGGGATTTTCCCCCTTTACTATTTTAAAGGTAACTGCCTCAGGTTTCTCCAAACTCTACATAAATTCAAGCAGAACCAAGCAATGCTGCAGTTACAAAGTGTCAAAACATTGACTCTAAACATATGCCCCCAAATTGGTAGCATATACGAGGTTTAGATTTTTTCAACATAGTACACCAGAATACACTTTTGTCTGCAGTCTGGGAGAAATGCTTGAAAAATTTAATGGCTTTCAAAGACTCAATGTGGTTATATCATTTCCTTCGAACAAAATCTAAGTTATTGCATCATTCTGTAAACTGTGATCTTCAGCCCTTAACTATGTTAAAAGTTACAAAATGTAACCATTTCTGTGGCTTTAGGATTATTTTTAAGCAGAAAGAATATGCAACACTTATAACAGGAGTATGCAACACTTACAATCACGAGGATACTAGGACCAGAGGGCACTTTCATCTCTCTTCCCTGCTATGTCTCACCTCCATTCAAATCTCTAGGTTGCTGAATCACAGAATGTTAGTGGGTGCAATGATACTGGAAATCCTCTACTTTTCAGTTTACAGAAGGGAAAACTACAGAGCCACTGGGGGGTTAGCAATTCACTGATCACACAACCAGTGAACAGCAAAGAACTCATTCTCTTATCCAGCACTCCTGAGAGACCAGGCTAAGGGAACATTTGAAGGTGACAATTTTTTCCCACCACAATCCTTTTACGAACGCGAGACCTGCAAGTTCCAGTAAATGAGGCTAAGGTACCCTCTCCTTCCCGTTTTCTGCCCGGAAATCTGCATTAGCTAAATCACCAGTTTCCTTGGAATTTTAAAACAGAATTACCTTACCAAAGAAAGAGCTTGTTAATCAAATGGAATAATGAACGACTTTGGCTGTTGCTCAGATTAAGAAACTTTCCACTAAGTCTGTCTAGCATGTCAATGACTTGCTTCTGTTTACCTAAGGACATTCAAGAGGCAGCAATTACAAAAGTACCTATTTTTATTAACGGCTGGGTTTTAAACAGAAATTTCTGGAAGATATTTAATAATCAGCAGGAAGCACCTGCCATGGGTTGCGCATTTGTAGAACTGCAAACTGAAGGGGAAGTCAGGCAAGCCTCGTGTTTGCTTTAACTGTCTTCCTTTTCAAGTATCTTCAGGGCTCTACATGTTACTGAGGGTACGGACCTTTTAAGTTTGGAACAAGATGAAAATACTTCACATACTGAAGATGGTGCTTCCCTCAATGGCACATTTGGAGAAGAAAGCATTCAGCCAACTGGATGTTACAGATATGGTTCCAGCTACAGCAAATTAAAGCTCTCATTTTCAATCTATCAGTCCCTGAAAAGGTTGGAATGGCAATACCAAAGGAACATTTCAGTCTAACTGGATCCTATAAGAAAAGAATACACAAGACAATTAGTCCCATGGTCAAAAACAATAAACAGTCCAACACATCAAATTTACTTGACAGAATCAAAGGGACTAATGCTACAATTTCTGAAAGCAAGTAACAGACTTAGAAATGAAGGTAGAATAACGGGCTTCCCTGGTGGTCCAGTGGGTAAGGACACTGCCTTGCAGTGCAAGGGGCGCCGGTTTGATCCCTGGCCTGGGAAGATCCCACGTGCCACGGAGCGGCTGGACCAATGTGTCCAGTTACCGAGCTGGAGCTCTGGAGCGCATGTGCCCAGAGCCAGTGCTCTGCGACAACAGAGGCTACTGCGATGGGAGGCCCACAGGAGCCAAAGAACAACGATGGATGAAAATGGACAAATGAAAGACCAATAGAAGTGGCCCACCCGCCCCCCCCCCCCCCACCCCACCCCAAAAATAAATAAATAAATAAATCTTAAAAAAAAAAAAAGAAATGAGGGTAGAATAAGATAAATTCATACCCCCTTCCCAACCGTGCCTCTGGAACACTCCTCCTTCAAAATACCACTTTAGTAAGAATTTGTTGAGAAGGGGATCAAATGGGTAACATGATTATATGGCTCTGATTCAATGAAAGAACATAAACCTGATACCCAGGTACTTCTATCTTAGAAATGCAAAACACAATTGACTAACACTGTTTGGCTGTTCAGAATGACAGTGTAGATGTGGATGAAAAGTCAAGGTTAATTTCTCTGGGTAAAAATACATAAAATCATTTCCCCAGTAGCTTTGATGGAAAAAATGTTCACGTTTACATACAAAAGATAAAATACTAAACAAAACAGGTCAAATGCTTTACTTTAAAACTGTGCCTCTTTGGGAAAATTACCATGCTTGATACTTTTCATCCTGGAAGTCAACCTTCATGACTGAAGTCAGTAAGTAGACATGTCTGGAGATACCCAAGACTTCCATGGGGTCATGACCCGTAGACTTAGCAAATCTTGCCTTATCTATGGAGCTCGATGTGCAGAAGCGTGGATATCCATAGTTCCATTTCCTCCAGGATATTGCTTTCTTCACATTGTATTACTCTGAACCATTTTGTTTTTAATTTACCAAAGTACTGTACTTGGCTATTTGCAGTGTTTCCAAAACCAAATTTCTTTTTTTTGGAGGGGGGGGGCAGGTTGGGGAAGGAGGGCGGGTGGGCCACTTCTATTGGTCTTTTATTTATTTTTCATCCATCTTTGTTCTTCGGCCCGTGTGGGCCTCCCATCGCAGTGGCCTCTGTGGTCGCAGAGCATCGGCTCTGGGCGCATGCGCTCCAGAGCTCCAGCTCGGTAATTGGACACATTGGTCCAGCCGCTCCGTGGCACGTGGGATCTTCCCAGGCCAGGGATTGAACCAGCGCCCCTTGCACTGCAAGGCGGTGTCCTTACCCACTGGACCACCAGGGAAGCCCCAAAACCAAATGCTTTTAATCTTCAATACTTGATGCAATAGAAGCTGCAAAGATATGCCACTTTATCTATGGACTGGAGTTTTTGTATACCAATAAATTTTTGTTTAAAGAAAAAAAAAAGTAAGTCCTGTAATTTGTTTATTAAGAGCTTTGCTATGATTTTTTTTTTTTTTTTTAATTTGAGAGGGGTGGGGTGGGGAGGGAGGGGAGCAAGTGGGCCACTTCTATCGGTCTTTCATTTGTCCATTTTCATTCATCTTTGTTCTTTGGGCCGTGTGGGCCTCCCATCGCAGTAGCCTCTGTTGTCACAGAGCACCAGCTCTGAGCACATGCGCTCCAGAGCTCCAGCTCGGTAACTGGACACATCGGTCCAGCCGCTCCGTGGCACGTGGGATCTTCCCAGGCCAGGGATTGAACCGGCGCCCCTTGCACTGCAAGGCGGTGTCCTTACCCACTGGACCACCAGGGAAGCCCTTTGCTATGATTTTTAAAACTGGATTACAAAATGTGTAACTAGCTCTTGCCACAGACCTAACAAAAACCAAAGCCCTGACTTTGGTGGATTATGACAGTTGACAAGATCTTCCTTAATGGGGGATCAAGTCCACGTCCCCTGCACTGACAAGGAGATTCTTTACCACTGAGCTATCAGGGAAGCCCAGTACAAGTACCATTTCCTCTACCCCACCCAGCAAATCTCAGTGACAATTTTGTAAAAATTTAAAAGCTTCTTTCTGTTTAACTAGCACATAGACCCACTTCTTTGAGAAGTGAGCTGATTTCTTTGTAGCACATGGACTGTAGACTGTGCTTGTGGTATCTTCCCGCACCCTTCCCAGGAAGTCAGTGCCCTTCATCATGATGCACATGGTAAGTTAAAACTGTCAGTACAACCCTCAAAATGCAAGTTTATTGAATAAAGCTGAGAAGAGCAGTAAACAGACAAAAAATGCATCCACCTAAATTAAAAAAGTCACGTATTTACAAAGTTTGGGAACTGTTAGGTTTCACATGCAGAGGTTAATGCACAGGAAAATGTTGGTAGTAGTGTCTGGATGTCTTGAAACGCTGGAAGCAATGAACAGACACACAAACACATTACAGTTTATCTGTAGGTCAATGAACAAACCTATGTGGTCCCCACAAAGTCACACATTCTAGTTACGATTTCTCCTTTAGGCACAAGCAAATTGCCACATTCCTTGTAATGGTTCACAGTGACCATTAATGGTGTTGAAGTACAGCAGCAAATTTACATAGCCCTCCTTTTACAGAACCATCCACCCCCTCAGGGGAGTGTGCAACATGCTTCAAAGAATAAGAACAGAATTTTAAAAGCTGAGATTCTACTCATAAAAAATGTGAGTCTATCGGTCTTTCATTTGTCCATTTTCATCCATCTTTGTTCTTTGGGCCGTGTGGGCCTCCCATCGCAGTAGCCTCTGTTGTCACAGAGCACCAGCTCTGAGCACATGCGCTCCAGAGCTCCGGCTCGGTAATTGGACACATCAGTCCAGCCGCTCCGCGGCACGTGGGATCTTCCCAGGCCAGGGATTGAACCGGCGCCCCTTGCACTGCAAGGCGGTGTCCTTACCCACTGGACCACCAGGGAAGCCCTTTGCTATGATTTTTAAAACTGGATTACAAAATGTGTAACTAGCTCTTGCCACAGACCTAACAAAAACCAAAGCCCTGACTTTGGTGGATTATGACAGTTGACAAGATCTTCCTTAATGGGGGATCAAGTCCACGTCCCCTGCACTGACAAGGAGATTCTTTACCACTGAGCTATCAGGGAAGCCCAGTACAAGTACCATTTCCTCTACCCCACCCAGCAAATCTCAGTGACAATTTTGTAAAAATTTAAAAGCTTCTTTCTGTTTAACTAGCACATAGACCCACTTCTTTGAGAAGTGAGCTGATTTCTTTGTAGCACATGGACTGTAGACTGTGCTTGTGGTATCTTCCCGCACCCTTCCCAGGAAGTCAGTGCCCTTCATCATGATGCACATGGTAAGTTAAAACTGTCAGTACAACCCTCAAAATGCAAGTTTATTGAATAAAGCTGAGAAGAGCAGTAAACAGACAAAAAATGCATCCACCTAAATTAAAAAAGTCACGTATTTACAAAGTTTGGGAACTGTTAGGTTTCACATGCAGAGGTTAATGCACAGGAAAATGTTGGTAGTAGTGTCTGGATGTCTTGAAACGCTGGAAGCAATGAACAGACACACAAACACATTACAGTTTATCTGTAGGTCAATGAACAAACCTATGTGGTCCCCACAAAGTCACACATTCTAGTTACGATTTCTCCTTTAGGCACAAGCAAATTGCCACATTCCTTGTAATGGTTCACAGTGACCATTAATGGTGTTGAAGTACAGCAGCAAATTTACATAGCCCTCCTTTTACAGAACCATCCACCCCCTCAGGGGAGTGTGCAACATGCTTCAAAGAATAAGAACAGAATTTTAAAAGCTGAGATTCTACTCATAAAAAATGTGAGTGGAGGAAAGCAAGTGGTGTCTGTGCAACACAGTGCAGTGTTTTGTACAGAATCTTAAGGCCATGGCAGTCTATAAATTAAAACTGATATCATTAAAAGAACTTTCTGTCAACTGCACATCGAGTGCTCAATGCACTTGGAAATGCACTGTCTACATGAGTGCTGCTTAACAAAAGAAACAGAATCACACACAGTGTGAGGCGCCCCAGGAGCAGGCTTGCCACAGACTCTCATCTAACACAGTGGGCTATGCAAGGAACAATTTACAAGTGATCCAGTTTTCATGTCCCTTTATGTGTATGGAGATCACCACGCTACAGAACATGTTTGTGGAAGTCTGTACACATCTCCGTACTATAGAAGCAAACAGACAGCATCGGTTCCTCCGCTCTCTGTGTGAGTATTCAACAACCTGCAGACACTGGGCATGATTGCATCAGAGGAAGCAGGCAGGTCTAGAGTTGTCACAACAATCAAGATGTTCAATGGCACTAAATTCAAAAGAGTGCCAAAGCTTACATCAGGAAGAGAGAAAAATAAGACTTTTTCTTTGTTTCTAAGTATCTATTGTGCTGAAAGGCAACTTTATGACTGAATATAAAAAGCCAAGAGTTATGGGGCTTCCCCTGGTGGTCCAGTGGGTAGGGACACCGCCTTGCAGTGCAAGGGGTGCCGGTTCGATCCCTGGCCTGGGAAGATCCCACGTGCTTCGGAGCGACTAGACTGATGTGTCCAATCACCAAGCCGGAGCTCTGGGGCGCATGCGCCCAGAGCCGGTGCTCTGCGATAACAGAGGCCACCGCGATGGGAGGCCCACGCGGGCCAAAGAACAAAGATGGATGAAAACGGACAAATGAAAGACCAAGAGAAGTGGCCCGCCTGCTCCCCTCCCTCCCCAACCCGACCCTCGCCCAAAAATAAAATAAATAAATAAATCTTTAAAAAAAAAAGTCAAGAGTTAGAATGTCATGCAGCAGCACTGGTTTAATGACTGGACAGAGAAAGAACAAACAGGTGTTTGAACAGTGACATTCTTAACACGTTTTATTATATTGGCTGGAATGCTCTAAATTCATGAAAGCTTTTGAGAAAATCTACAATTCCCAACCCCTTAAAAAAGTATGTTGAACCAGGAGAAAGAAAGGAGAAAAAATATAGAAGTAATGATCTGGACAGGTACAAAACAGCATGCCTCAGTTCCTCCTGTACTCCAACTGCTTTCTGGAGATGAAGAATTCTCACAAAGCAGAATATGTTTAAAATTCATCACCTAAGATCTTTCCAGTGTAAGAAACCAGTAACAACATTGACCTGGTGCCTCTGCTCACTCTTTGTAGACCATTTTTTTTTTTAATTCCTAAGGTGTAATTATACATTTCACATGCATTTGTGAGATACATAAACATTATGTTTCTATCCCACATGAGTCAGGCTAAAGGTTTGCTAAATACTGTGTGTGGCACTAGAAACTTCATGCTGTATCAAGTCAGTATCAGTATTAAGCTACCGGACTCTATAATGAAATATCATAGATAGACATTTACTGAAAACCAATATAAAAACCTGGCCTAGAAAGACCAGAACAGAAATATGCAATTTTTCTTGATTTAAGATGGTCAAAAGTGTGTTTTGTGTTTTTGTTTTTTTAAAAAAAGCTCTACACACTGTTTAAGACAAGTATGTATAAGAAGCCTTTTGTATGTGCTGACAACTCTAGCCAATTCTTTATGAAGGATTAGGGATACACATTTTCAGCAGTGCACATGAGAAATAAAATTCTGAAAAAGGCAATTTCTTGGGTTTAGGAAGGACCGTATTCTGGGAAGTACTTCAGAGGAACGGACAATAATTCTAGGATTTAGCCAGGAAGGACTGGAAGACTTCAGAAGATGCTTCAGCTTCTTCTAGACTTTGAATGTTGAATAAGCCACTGAAGTGTGATATCTAAAGATGGAGGGAAAAAAAAGTGAAGATGTTAAGACATCTAAGAAACTAATTATCAGAGATAATATTTAAAATGCAGCTATTTCAAAGCATGTGTTCCCTCTTCTTTTCTGCCTATTACCATATTACATAGATATCTGTATATGTACTACTATTCTTCATTACTTGCCCTTCAAGAGGTTAATGTTGAACCAGGAGAAAGAAAGGAGAAAAAATATAGAAGTAATGATCTGGACAGGTACAAAACAGCATGCCTCAGTTCCTCCTGTACTCCAACTGCTTTCTGGAGATGAAGAATTCTCACAAAGCAGAATATGTTTAAAATTCATCACCTAAGATCTTTCCAGTGTAAGAAACCAGTAACAACATTGACCTGGTGCCTCTGCTCACTCTTTGTAGACCATTTTTTTTTTTAATTCCTAAGGTGTAATTATACATTTCACATGCATTTGTGAGATACATAAACATTATGTTTCTATCCCACATGAGTCAGGCTAAAGGTTTGCTAAATACTGTGTGTGGCACTAGAAACTTCATGCTGTATCAAGTCAGTATCAGTATTAAGCTACCGGACTCTATAATGAAATATCATAGATAGACATTTACTGAAAACCAATATAAAAACCTGGCCTAGAAAGACCAGAACAGAAATATGCAATTTTTCTTGATTTAAGATGGTCAAAAGTGTGTTTTGTGTTTTTGTTTTTTTAAAAAAAGCTCTACACACTGTTTAAGACAAGTATGTATAAGAAGCCTTTTGTATGTGCTGACAACTCTAGCCAATTCTTTATGAAGGATTAGGGATACACATTTTCAGCAGTGCACATGAGAAATAAAATTCTGAAAAAGGCAATTTCTTGGGTTTAGGAAGGACCGTATTCTGGGAAGTACTTCAGAGGAACGGACAATAATTCTAGGATTTAGCCAGGAAGGACTGGAAGACTTCAGAAGATGCTTCAGCTTCTTCTAGACTTTGAATGTTGAATAAGCCACTGAAGTGTGATATCTAAAGATGGAGGGAAAAAAAAGTGAAGATGTTAAGACATCTAAGAAACTAATTATCAGAGATAATATTTAAAATGCAGCTATTTCAAAGCATGTGTTCCCTCTTCTTTTCTGCCTATTACCATATTACATAGATATCTGTATATGTACTACTATTCTTCATTACTTGCCCTTCAAGAGGTTAATGTGGAAACATGAGAAACTGAAGAATCTCCAATTTAAAAGTTATACTGTGCACAGAATAGCATGTAGCTTCCTTTACTCATTCAAAAGTCTACTGACTGCCTATAAGACCAAGTATTGTATCTGAAGTTCCAGGAATACAAAGAGATGGAAGAACCCCCCTCTGCCCTCAAGAAGTTTTTAGTATATAATAGCTGAAAACATACAAGTGTCATGTGGGTTTGGAGGACGATCCCCACAGAATTCTAGGCAAAAGAAAGAGCAAAAGTGAAAAAAATAACTCTGGATAGATGACAGGTGATAAGAGACGGCTGAAGCACAGTAAAGGGGAAGGAATCCCGCTCACCGCTAGGGGAGACGAGGGGTTCTCAAGCTCACCCTCTGATATCTGCAGCTGGATATTCTTTGCTGGAAAGAGGGAGGAGAGATAGCCTTTTCTGCGCAACATCTATAACCTTGATCACAATACGCCGTTATCACCAACCCCACCATCAGCTGTGACAACAAGCCATATCTCCAGAGATCTCCCAACATCGCCTGTGGAGCACAACTGTCTTTGGTTGAGATCCACAAGCCTAGAAGGAATCAGATAACCTTGTGTGCCATTCTAAGAGGCTCAGACGAGATCTTATTCTCAAGCCAATAGGAAGTCACTGGAGAATTTTAAGCAGAGAAGCTATATTGTTTATTGTAAACTGTAAGTTCACTGTAGTAAGGTTAACAATGGCAACAGAGGAGGGCAACTGGGAGGGCTGCTGGTATAGAGACTAACCATCACAACAGGAACAGGAAAGGGACGAAGCCTGAAACAAATCAGGCATTGTAGGAATGGAGAAGAATAAAATGGGCAACATATTGAAAATACAAAACAGGGCTTCCCCTGGTGGTCCAGTGGATAAGGACACCGCCTTGCACTGCAAGGGGTGCCGGTTCGAGCCCTGGCCTGGGAAGATCCCACGTGCCGCGGAGCGGCTGGACTGATGTGTCCAATCACCGAGCCAGAGCTCTGGAGCACATGCGCCCAGAGCTGGCACTCTGCAACGACAGACGCCACCGCAATGGGAGGCCCACAGGAGCCAAAGAACAGACTAAAGAAAAATAGAGAAATGAAAGACCAATAGAAGTGGCCCGCCCACTCCCCTCCCTCCCCAACCCGACCCCTGCCCAAAGTAAATAAATAAATAAATCTTTAAAAAAAAAAGAAAAAGAAAAGAAAATACAAAACATTACTGACCAAATGCAGTGGGTGAGACAGAATCTTCTGGCCTGAGTAAGGGTGTATGTCATGGAGCTGCAGAGAAAGTGAGCAACTAAAGGAAGAAGAGACTTGAGAAAGGAAAAGACTAAGAATTCAGCAATGAGCGTATCAAGTTTGATGTGCAGAAGGTAACATGTGGAGATGTCCAGCAGGTAGTTTCTAATGTACAGATCTGAGGAAGAGATGGAGATGCCATCATAGAGGTGGCAACTGAAGCTAGAGTGGCTAAGAACAGCCAGAGAAAGCACTTAGACAGGAGAATGCAGCTAAATCAAAACACTGAATTACTACCCTAGAGTTCTTTAAAATGTATTACCCTCACAGATACCCAGTATCTGTTAGAAGCAGCACTCTAGTCTCCAAGCCGGGAGAATATTCAATCTCCCAATTTCCCAGCTAACATGCCATTAGAGAAACTGTAAGACAAACACTATATAAAGAAGAGCCAAGAGCTGAGATCTGAACAGACACAGCCTGTTCAGAGCTGTGGAAAGAATGATTTAACTGAAGCAGGTCATTTGCCCTTCAAAAGGAGGACAACAGTGGGTAATAACAAGGAAAGTCACACTCATGGGAATTGAATGGAGGGAACAGTAAATCTAAAACTGAAATGACTAGGTTTAAATATTTAAGAAATTCACTTGGAAAAAATACACCTGTGGCCCTTGGACTTAAGTCATATCCTAAGGACAGATGAATCCTTAAGATGAGACTGAAAGGGAAAAAATAACAAGCTATTTAGATGAAGGAAGAGGGCCACAAGTATCAGTCATCTTGGCAAAGACCATCTTGCCTAAAGTAATCAGTCCTCTGTGTGGTTTGAGGACAAATTACAATGAAATTAAGGAGTCTCACGTTCTACATTAGGAAGCTGGAAGTTTACCAAACAAGCCATGTACACTGAAATACTATGAGGAGTAACCTGGTAAACTCTGTACTAAAATATATTATAAAAGCTGAAATTAAGGAGGGTATTCTGAAGCTTTCATTCAAGAAGTCTGACTTGGCTGTCAGTTGTATTTCTTGTTCCAAGTAAACAGGCTCTCCAAACGAGCTGTGAATCGAGTTAAGACTGGATCAGTTTCCTTAAGCCTGATGATATGAAGTAAACCAGGAATTCTGTGATCACAAATCTGGTGAGCATGGAGCTCTACAGCGAACTGTGAAGATCCACCTCCAGGAGCAAAAGAAGGTCTCCCCAGGTCTCCTGCCTTTGTTTCATAAATGAGCAAAGTACGTGACTAGTTTGTCACAGTGATGAAATAAGGGATTTTTTTCTTCCCTTCAATCACTTATCCTCCCTGTGCTGGAAAAACCACCAGAGAAAACATAAGGGAGTAATGGAATTACAGAACAGCACAACGAATTAAAACTTACGGCTAGTGTAGAGCAGGGTTTCTCAATCCTGCCACTACTGACAGATTTTAGGCTGAACAAGTCTCAGTTCTGGAGGCTGTGGGATGTTTAGGACCCTCCACTCACTAGAGGCTAGCATCAGTCTCCTCAGTAAGACAACCAAAAGTATCTTCGGGGGAAATTGCCAGTTTCTCAGAGAAAAAAATAATCCCTCAATGAGAGCCTCTGCTACATAAGTAAATGCTCTCTGGGGGACACAACTTAAAATGTAACAAGAGTTCCCCCAACATAGGAAAAACACTTTAAATAAACTTGAAGTAACAATAGTCTGTTCTCAAATGAGCTGGATGCTACCAAAATAACAAGTCACATGTTCTATCTAATTAAGAGAGAAGCGCTTGTGCCCATCAGCAACAGAGTGGGCTCAAACTGCTTTGGTGGTCTTGAAAGGAAGCCCAGAATCAGTGAGAAAGCGATCACTACCATAAGCTATTTAAAGCAGGTCTGAGGGGAACTGGGAAGGAGCTGAGGTACAGGCTGGAAGCCAGTGGGGTAGTTAAGTATGGTGAGAACTAACATATAAAGAAGGCTAAAGAAAAAGTGTCAGAAAGTCTTTCAAACACACTGTTTAGGTACACTGGTTTTATTACATTTTATTCTGATATACTTTTTTAATTGGAGATATGACTACGGAAGAATGGTTGAGGAGAGACAGAATTTGAAGATGGGGGAGGAACCAAGAGTGCAGGCAGTCTGGAGAGGTTGAAAAGTGCAAAGGAATGGATTCTCCTCTAGAGTCTCCAGAAGAAGCTCGCCTGTAATTTTAGCCCTCAGCTTAGTGAGGTCAATGACAGGTTTCTGAGATCAGCAAGAGAAAATGAATACACCCCTGTGATGTCCCCCACATGTCAAACACAGCAATTCATTTTCTCATTTGCTCTTGTAAGAGAGTTCTGAAGCTGTTGCCATCATCCCTATTTGAGGACAACTCAAATAGAGAGATCAGGGAGTTGAAGCGTTCTGTCCAAGGGCAGTCGGAAAGCAACCTGGGACCAGGTTTCCACACTGAGGCTGCCTTACTCCAAAGTCCACACTGTTTCTAGCCACTACACAGCAGGGATGAATAGTTTCTCTCTATGGTGACCCACAGAGAGCAAATCTTTAAGTGAGGGAGCCAAGAAAATTCCTACATTCCTGTCCATCTGCTTCAAGGCACACTCACCAAACTCCCCTTTCAAACTCTGGTTGAGTCTGTCAAGTCAGGTAAGACTGAGTTTGAAAAGCTTTTGTCACAGAGTATCTTACTGGGGAGTATTTTTTATTGCATTGTTACTGGTCTTTTCACTCAAGAAGCCTTCTAACACTGAATAGCCTTTCATCTTGTCAAACACTTCTTTTCTTTTTTTAACCTCCTGATTCTCTTTACGTCAATACACTTTAATTAAATCATCCCTCACCAAATTAAGACACTGTAGTTGAGTCAGACATACTTACTCTTCAAAGGATACTATACTGGATTGAATGGTTCCCTAAAAATTGACATCCACCCAGAAATCGGAATTTATTTGGGTTGGCCCTAATCCAGTAACATGTGACTTTGCAAGAAGAGAAAACAGACACACAGGTATACACACAGAGGAGAAGGCCACACAAAGCCAGAGGAAGAGAAGGAAAGACACATCTACAACCAAGGAAGGATAAAAACTGCCAGCAGTCAAACATCAGGACAAGGCAGGGAAAGATCCTCCCCAAGAGCCATCAGAAAGTGCCCTGCTGACACTCTGACTCCAAACTTTTATCCTGAACTTGAGAGAATAAATGTCTGCTATTTCTAACTCTGTGTGTGGTACTCTGCAGTTAGTACAGAAACTAAAAAATTAGTTACAGAACATTAAGTAAATAAAGGGTATTTCTGGCTTTTCCTTGACAAGTCTTAACATACTGCAGTAATACACTGGTTTAATAAATTAAAAATCCTTACAGTGCCTGTATACCAACTTCTGTAAAATCTTATTTTAAGAACATGATTCTGTTAAAAAGCACAGTTAGACACTAGCTCAAAATTCATACACCGATAGCACATAATGCTTACTTTCATGACTTTACTGCATTTGCTTCTTTAAAAAGCACAGAGCAGATTCAGGAAACTGTATTTCTTATCAAAAGGTATAATGTCTACTCTTTTTCTTGAGGCAAAAGAACAGTACTTTATAGGGGAAATCACATAAACAGAAATGGAGATAATAAAAAGAAGCAAGAAAGAGACATCCCTTCTACTGATACCAACTTCTCCACACACACTGGTCATTTCTTACCTATATTATCCTTTTCTTTGCAAGAAATTGAATAGCAGCAGATTTCTCTATCCTGAATAGCAGACAGATTCCTGTGAGAAGCAGAATTAAGAAGGTAAGTCTGTGCTTTTACAACAACTGTGATCTTATCAAGGTTACCTGATCAAGGTTACTTGTTTCCTTAACTTATTACACTGAAGAAATTATTTTACTACTACTAAAATTTTACAGGTTCACTTCTCTAGTATGTCAGGAAAATTCTAACTAACCTCCTGATTCTCTTTACGTCAATACACTTTAATTAAATCATCCCTCACCAAATTAAGACACTGTAGTTGAGTCAGACATACTTACTCTTCAAAGGATACTATACTGGATTGAATGGTTCCCTAAAAATTGACATCCACCCAGAAATCGGAATTTATTTGGGTTGGCCCTAATCCAGTAACATGTGACTTTGCAAGAAGAGAAAACAGACACACAGGTATACACACAGAGGAGAAGGCCACACAAAGCCAGAGGAAGAGAAGGAAAGACACATCTACAACCAAGGAAGGATAAAAACTGCCAGCAGTCAAACATCAGGACAAGGCAGGGAAAGATCCTCCCCAAGAGCCATCAGAAAGTGCCCTGCTGACACTCTGACTCCAAACTTTTATCCTGAACTTGAGAGAATAAATGTCTGCTATTTCTAACTCTGTGTGTGGTACTCTGCAGTTAGTACAGAAACTAAAAAATTAGTTACAGAACATTAAGTAAATAAAGGGTATTTCTGGCTTTTCCTTGACAAGTCTTAACATACTGCAGTAATACACTGGTTTAATAAATTAAAAATCCTTACAGTGCCTGTATACCAACTTCTGTAAAATCTTATTTTAAGAACATGATTCTGTTAAAAAGCACAGTTAGACACTAGCTCAAAATTCATACACCGATAGCACATAATGCTTACTTTCATGACTTTACTGCATTTGCTTCTTTAAAAAGCACAGAGCAGATTCAGGAAACTGTATTTCTTATCAAAAGGTATAATGTCTACTCTTTTTCTTGAGGCAAAAGAACAGTACTTTATAGGGGAAATCACATAAACAGAAATGGAGATAATAAAAAGAAGCAAGAAAGAGACATCCCTTCTACTGATACCAACTTCTCCACACACACTGGTCATTTCTTACCTATATTATCCTTTTCTTTGCAAGAAATTGAATAGCAGCAGATTTCTCTATCCTGAATAGCAGACAGATTCCTGTGAGAAGCAGAATTAAGAAGGTAAGTCTGTGCTTTTACAACAACTGTGATCTTATCAAGGTTACCTGATCAAGGTTACTTGTTTCCTTAACTTATTACACTGAAGAAATTATTTTACTACTACTAAAATTTTACAGGTTCACTTCTCTAGTATGTCAGGTTTATCTACCCCAAAACCTAGCTATAATTACTATTAAATAATGAAGCAAAGCTAAATAAAGCAATGGCCAAAACTGTATAATTTAGAACCAATTTAAAAAAATCATTCATTCTTAAGACATACATTTTTTCAATTAGTTGTTTCTCATCCAAGGCATTAGGAAGATCTCTCTTATTTCCGAGTACTAGCACCTTTAAAAAGAAAAGACAATGAGCAAATTTTATGTATGTAAGAAAAAAAAAATCCACAGAAGCATATTCACACCTGTAGACATTAAAATCCGGAGGTTATCTCATGCTATAATATTAAAGCATATTTACGTGACTAATGGCCTACCTATCTCATGCACTCAGTAATTCAAATAAGCACTTACTCTAACTTCTATTAAGGCCATGCAGATGTCTAATTCAATATGTGGCTGCCAACTTCTATTTAAGATACTCTGAAGTCTATGGGATGCATTCTGGTATTTCTTAACAAATGGCTTATATTTGACGAGTTTTAACATTACTGCGGGTATGGTCAAGGGTGATGGTCAAGGGTGAAGGAATGATTTTCAACCATTGTTATCTGTTAGGCATTAATCTAACAGTTAACATGTAAATAAGCCTTTAAAATTCTACATCCATCCTATAAAATATCATGTATAAATATTCAACACAATGGATAAATCTGGGGATCAGGATAAATACAGTAGACAACAACTCTGAGAACAAACGTGGTCATCTGGTTACTAGATGTGCCTTGAAAAGAGAGGAAAGTAGACCGGGGTGTCCCAATACTGCTCTTTCTCAGGTACCTCCTTTCTGCCTTATAAAAGACAGAAACTATGAGTACAAATGAATATTTGATAACATCCTTACTCTGAGTCAATGTTCTCCAAGAACTTGTATCTTTGACCAAGCCTAAGAAAGTGAACACCATGTCTACCTTCCTGCTTTGTCAAACACGTGTCAAACCTTTCTTTCACTTAATCCACAGCTCCACACCCACCCTCAAGTGCAGACACTGTGACTGACTCTATTCACAAGCCCTACAGAGGAGAAAGAAGCAAGAATAGAGACACTCACCACCCAGCAAGGAACACTGAGAGCTCTCTGAGGAATGCTAGAATCACAGGGCCAAAGAGCCAAAAAGCCCTATCTCAGCACCCTTGGGCAGCGTCCTCCCTTCTCCCACTCTTACCCCCTCTCCACACTCTGCTGGCTCAGAGGGTTAAGAATCTGCCTGCACTGGAAGTAGACCAGGGTTCGATCCCTGGGTAGGAAGATTCCCCTGGAGAAGGGAATGGCAACCACTCCAGTACTCTTGTCTGGAGAAGCCCATGGACAGAGAAGTCTGGCGGGCCACCATCCATGGGGTCACAAAGAGTCAGACATGACCGAGGGACCAGCACTTCCACTACTTAAAGCATATTTACGTGACTAATGGCCTACCTATCTCATGCACTCAGTAATTCAAATAAGCACTTACTCTAACTTCTATTAAGGCCATGCAGATGTCTAATTCAATATGTGGCTGCCAACTTCTATTTAAGATACTCTGAAGTCTATGGGATGCATTCTGGTATTTCTTAACAAATGGCTTATATTTGACGAGTTTTAACATTACTGCGGGTATGGTCAAGGGTGATGGTCAAGGGTGAAGGAATGATTTTCAACCATTGTTATCTGTTAGGCATTAATCTAACAGTTAACATGTAAATAAGCCTTTAAAATTCTACATCCATCCTATAAAATATCATGTATAAATATTCAACACAATGGATAAATCTGGGGATCAGGATAAATACAGTAGACAACAACTCTGAGAACAAACGTGGTCATCTGGTTACTAGATGTGCCTTGAAAAGAGAGGAAAGTAGACCGGGGTGTCCCAATACTGCTCTTTCTCAGGTACCTCCTTTCTGCCTTATAAAAGACAGAAACTATGAGTACAAATGAATATTTGATAACATCCTTACTCTGAGTCAATGTTCTCCAAGAACTTGTATCTTTGACCAAGCCTAAGAAAGTGAACACCATGTCTACCTTCCTGCTTTGTCAAACACGTGTCAAACCTTTCTTTCACTTAATCCACAGCTCCACACCCACCCTCAAGTGCAGACACTGTGACTGACTCTATTCACAAGCCCTACAGAGGAGAAAGAAGCAAGAATAGAGACACTCACCACCCAGCAAGGAACACTGAGAGCTCTCTGAGGAATGCTAGAATCACAGGGCCAAAGAGCCAAAAAGCCCTATCTCAGCACCCTTGGGCAGCGTCCTCCCTTCTCCCACTCTTACCCCCTCTCCACACTCTGCTGGCTCAGAGGGTTAAGAATCTGCCTGCACTGGAAGTAGACCAGGGTTCGATCCCTGGGTAGGAAGATTCCCCTGGAGAAGGGAATGGCAACCACTCCAGTACTCTTGTCTGGAGAAGCCCATGGACAGAGAAGTCTGGCGGGCCACCATCCATGGGGTCACAAAGAGTCAGACATGACCGAGGGACCAGCACTTCCACTACTCTTACTAAGTCACCTCAGGTTCTCAACCTGGACCTGTGCGAGTTTAAAAAAATCCATCATGGTCATGGGTCACCAAGTGTCAGTTCTAGGACTGCCTGGCATCTTAGTCCTCCTCCTACATTTAAGAAGTCTTTCAAAGGAAAAAAGAAAAAAAAAAAAAGCAAAGAAATCTTCCACCTTCTGCCTCTGCCTCTCAATAAAGTTACTTGCTTCTGTAGATCATGTATTTTCCAGCCTTCTTTTCTGCTAAAGAAGGGACATATAATCTAGGATCTATCAAAACTATGAATGCACTGCCAGTTTTGCAAGAAAGCAGGAATAATGAACCCATTCTGCTATAGAAGGGGCATCAACTAAATGACCTTTCAACTGGAGCAATTGTGCCAGGTGTTCAGAAACTGCATGGGGTTGCCAGACTTACTCTGTGATGTCAGTTTGGATGTGGTCCTAGCAGCTGAATCATGTATCCCTTTCTACTTAAATCCAGCTTTCTGTTGTTTGCCACTAAGAACTCTTATGGTGACCAAGACAAACAATGACGTTTTTTACTTATGGTATGCAGAACTATTTTTTAATATAGATGAAAAAGAAGAGGCTTTGATGTCAGGAAGACATGGGTTCAAAACCAGGCTGTGCAATACACTAGTGGCCATATGATCTTAGGCAAGTAACAACTGTTACCAGGAGGGATCACACCATCAATCTCAATTCATTGTGATGATTAACTGAGACAAAATATCTCAAGGATCTGATTCTCATGACTTTGTCATGAGGGCAAAGCTTGGGCCTTTCTCAGCATTCTTTCGCTTTGGCACTACCTTCCATCTAGCTATATTAGGCAGGAACTAGGAATTATCCCTTGTATCTTCCCTTTCAAGTCTGGTGGACTGTTTTCCTAAATATCCTTCAAATCTATTTCCTTCTCACAACCTTGTCTATGACCACCCCAACCCGTGGTCCTCTAGTTTGCCAAGACAATGTCCTCCTTATGTTAAGCTGTCATGTCCAACTCTTTGTGACCCTATAGACTGTAGCCCACTAGGCTCCCCCGTCCATGGGATTCTCCAGGCAGGAATCCTGGAGCGGGTTCCCACGTCCTTCTCCAGGAGATCTTCCTGATCCAGGGACTGAACCCGTGTCTCCTATGTCTTCTGCATTGGCAGGCAGGTTCTTTACCACTACTACCACCTGGGAATACTCCCCTGGCAATTCATTCTTAAATTGAGATCAAAAGGACCTAGATGATAAATCCGAGCATTTTCGTCACCCAGTCCCACCAGCACAGCCTCCTCAACTGTCACTGCTGTCACAGGCTCACAGAGCTCTACACCACCCACTCTGCTCCATACTCTAGAGACACTGGCCTCCTCTCAGCACCCACTTCCTCCTTCCTAAGAGCCTCTGTCCACAATTTTCTTGTCCTCAAACTGTCAAGTCCCTCACACGTCTACAGGTCCCTCACAGCTCAGCTCAAGCAGCACTTCCTTGGGGAATCCTTCTTTCTTCCTTCAAACGTATCAAGTTCCCCCTCAACTACAACTCCAGCAGTCCCTAGTACCTCTCGTAGCACTTACCACAGCTGCATTGTTCAAGTCATTTCCTATCATCTATCTAGGGACCTACAGCAAGCCCCTGGACAGCAGGAAGCACGCTTCTATTCACTTCTGTTCACTGCTACTTCCCCAAGACTAAGCGCTGCTCCAACCACATAAGGTTCACTAATCAGCTCATTAAGAAGTGACTAAATAGCACCATACCCAGTATATGTCAGATACTCAGTAGATATAAGCTGTCCAGACTTTAAAACAAATAGACATTTTACCGATTTCAAACATCATTAACCAAAATGTATAATTATAGTTTTAATCATAAAAGTAAACTTATGGACTTCCTCTGGTGGTCCAGTGGGTAAGGACACCGCCTTGCAGTGCAAGGGGCGCCGATTCAATCCCTGGCCTGGGAAGATCCCACGTGCCGCGGAGCGGCTGGATCAATGTGTCCAATTGCCGAGCCGGGGCTCTGGAGCACATGCGCCCAGAGCCAGCGCTCTGCAACAACAGAGGCCACCGTGATGGGAGGCCCACAGGAGCCAAAGAACAGGACGGAGGAAAATAGAGAAATGAAAGACCAGCAGAAGTGACCTGCCCGCTCCCCTCCCTCCCCAACCCGACCCCCGCCCAAAAATAAATAAATAAATAAATCTTTAAAAAAAAAAAAAAAAGTAAACTTATAAGCCTGTAATGTAAAACTAACCAGTGTTCCACACTTACTGGAATTCCTTGTAACTGTGGCTTATCTAGAAGATTATGCAGTTCATTTCGAGAGGCTTCTATCTTTTCACGATCTGCAGCATCTATCATGTAACTTTAAAAGAAATAAAGTGACCTCAATATGCCTCTACCACATTCTTTAGAAATCATAATTAACAGATTTTTAACTGCATTGATTTGTACTACTGAAACTGTTGACCAAAATCAGTTGACAGCCAACTGGCAACGGCTGGCACCCAAAAATACTTTTTAATAAACTGTTCTAGAAACTACTATACATAAAATTAGATAAGCATTAAGGGTACAGTGTATAGCACAGGAAATTATACCCAATATCTTGTAATAACCTATAACAGAATACAGGTCATTAATGCTAATGGAATATAATCTGCAAAAATACTGAATTACTATGGTGTACACCTGAAACTAACACAATACTGTAAATCAAGTATACATCAAAAAATAAGTAGAGCGAGAGACTGCTCTTAGGGAGCTGAGACATGATAGCAAAACATTTATATCCATCAGCTTTTAGCCCATATGCATAAAAAACCCAAAGTATATGTCAGATACTCAGTAGATATAAGCTGTCCAGACTTTAAAACAAATAGACATTTTACCGATTTCAAACATCATTAACCAAAATGTATAATTATAGTTTTAATCATAAAAGTAAACTTATGGACTTCCTCTGGTGGTCCAGTGGGTAAGGACACTGCCTTGCAGTGCAAGGGGCGCCGATTCAATCCCTGGCCTGGGAAGATCCCACGTGCCGCGGAGCGGCTGGATCAATGTGTCCAATTGCCGAGCCGGGGCTCTGGAGCACATGCGCCCAGAGCCAGCGCTCTGCAACAACAGAGGCCACCGTGATGGGAGGCCCACAGGAGCCAAAGAACAGGACGGAGGAAAATAGAGAAATGAAAGACCAGCAGAAGTGACCTGCCCGCTCCCCTCCCTCCCCAACCCGACCCCCGCCCAAAAATAAATAAATAAATAAATCTTTAAAAAAAAAAAAAAAAGTAAACTTATAAGCCTGTAATGTAAAACTAACCAGTGTTCCACACTTACTGGAATTCCTTGTAACTGTGGCTTATCTAGAAGATTATGCAGTTCATTTCGAGAGGCTTCTATCTTTTCACGATCTGCAGCATCTATCATGTAACTTTAAAAGAAATAAAGTGACCTCAATATGCCTCTACCACATTCTTTAGAAATCATAATTAACAGATTTTTAACTGCATTGATTTGTACTACTGAAACTGTTGACCAAAATCAGTTGACAGCCAACTGGCAACGGCTGGCACCCAAAAATATTTTTTAATAAACTGTTCTAGAAACTACTATACATAAAATTAGATAAGCATTAAGGGTACAGTGTATAGCACAGGAAATTATACCCAATATCTTGTAATAACCTATAACAGAATACAGGTCATTAATGCTAATGGAATATAATCTGCAAAAATACTGAATTACTATGGTGTACACCTGAAACTAACACAATACTGTAAATCAAGTATACATCAAAAAATAAGTAGAGCGAGAGACTGCTCTTAGGGAGCTGAGACATGATAGCAAAACATTTATATCCATCAGCTTTTAGCTACATAAACAAAAAAACAAAACTCTAATTTGATGATTAAATTTTTAAACTCTGATGTAAATTAGATTATATGAATAAAATAGCTAAGAAAGACTGTTACAACCAGAAATAAAAATTGAGCCTTTAAAAGTATGAACAAGGCTTTTTTCCCTTAAACCTAAACTGACAGTAAGGGAGCAGGAGGGAGGAAGGGAGGCGGCTTACACAATAGCGTTGACTCCTCTGCAGTACCTTTCCCACATGCTCCGGAAGCGGGGTTGGCCTCCTATGTCCCAAATCTTCAGATCAAGATAGACAATTCTTAATTAGAGATATAATACAATGAAGAAAAAAGCAGCAGGAGGAAAGATCAAACAGATATGGTCAGTTCCACAATGTCAGAGCCGGTTCTGAAAAATTGGGAGCTCAAACAAGTTCTTGATCTGGAAGTTTGTGGGGCCACTTCTAAACTTGAATATGTCAGATCTAATAGGTGCTTCCTGAGCAAAGATTTCATTTCTGTGCGATACTTTCTTTGCCTGTTAAACAATACATTTCCAATACTGAAAATGTATTTTATTAAAAAATAGTACTCTAAGGGCTTCCCTGGTGGTCCAGTGGGTAAGGACACCACTTTGCAGTGCAAGGGGCGCTGGTTCGATCCCTGGCCTGGGAAGATCCCACGTGCCGCGGAGCGGCTGGACCCATGTGTCCAATTATCAAGCCAGAGCTCTGGAGCGTGTGCGCCCAGAGCCGGTACTCTGCGACAACAGAGGCCACCATGATGGGTGGCCCACATGGGCCAAAGAACAAAGATGGATGAAAAATAGACAAATGAAAGACCAATAGAAGCGGCCCCCCGACCCCCCTCGCTCCCCAACGCCCCCCCCAAAAAATAAATAAATGTTTAAAAAAAGAGTACTCTAAGATTCTGCATAATCATGCATCATTCATATCTGAAGTCCAAGACAAAAATTTAAAAAACACTTCATTCAGAATCTATTAAAGTTTAATTGTTTGACTCAGTATTTATTAATATTTAACCATTTTTAATCATTCTGTATATAGCATAGAAAACATTCCTACCTAGGTGCTTTTCCTATGTAAAATTATTTTATCCATATGAAAGCCACCAATCACAGTAATTTCACTATTACGGCTACTCTGTAGGGCTATGTAAAGGTCTTAAGTCATACCTTCATTCAAGACGCTTCCAATCTAGCTACAGACACTGGACATATGCATAAAAACATGCATATAAAACATATGAAGTTTCACTAGATGAGCTATGGAAAGAATTTAGTAAACAGCTTCTGTGAGCTACAAGAACTGGGTAAAATGGCCAAAAGGGTTCAGGGCAAAGAAGTAAAGCTCCCCACATGAACAAAGGAAACAGAAATAAGAAAAAATTAAAAAACAGTCCAACAGTCCACAATTCAAATCTACCAAATTTATTCTAGAAACAAAACTAGTTTAAACTAGTTAACTTTTTGCTGTTTCGTAGTTTTAATTTTAGGCCTTAGTACCACAGAAAGGAAGAACTGGCTGAGCACATTTGCTACCGTAAATATAATACTACATTACCAATATTCTAAACAATTACTATATTTCAATATAAATTATTCATGAAATAAATGTATTATCACATTACAAATACTCTGAAAATGGGATTACTGTTTCCTAGGAACAGCAAAATCCCAAATATTACTTCTGTCAACCCATATGCTAAGTCTTTTATGGGACTCAACAACATTTCAACACTTACACATTTTGAACTATTAGAGAAAGAAAGAAAACAATTAATTGACACTCTTTTGGAATATGTCCGCTCATTAATTAACAACTGCCAATACTCCTGTAAAAAGCAAGGAAACAAACAGAAAACTTCCTAGTTTGTACGTGCTAACACTTTAAATCACATAGGGGAAGCAGTGAACGTACCTTTATTGTGACGTTACCTTTAGTTACTTTCCTCATGTTGAAGCCCACTGTAGGTATCATATCTTCACTGAATTGACCTGACTGAATAACAGAAAACGTCATAAGTTAGACTAATCACTTACTCACAAAACTGTAACACTGTATAACTTTTCAAATCAACATTACCTCTATAACCATCTTAGAAAATAACTAATTTTTTTACTGATGGTAACCTTAAGAAAACACTCCTGATAGCCATAAATCTTGAAGAGGTGCAACATTTTCTTTTCATTCAAATACGTTCTCCTTTTAAAGATATTTCTGAAACAAATACAATTTTTTACATATTTTTAAGTTTCAGAAAAGAAATACTGTACAACTACATATGAAATTTATTCATTCTTCTGCCTAGACATACATTTTTGTATACAAGGGAGAAGTAAATCAGAAGCAAACATTTAAAGCTTTCTATTTTCAGCACTGAAATTACTTTGACAAAATTGTGAAAATTCACTTGTTGCTTTTCTGAAGCAGTCTTTTAACAATGCTTATAAAATGTCTTTTCATAAAGATGATCCTCCTTTTATGTAATCAATTCTGTTCTTTTTGGCTAATGACCTTCCTTACAGAGACTAAAATTAAATATCTTCTAATAGTATTTATATTTTTAAACTTAAAATGCTCACCCATCTGGAATTTGATTACACAGTGCAACAAAGGTCCGTTTTACAAACAGACCAAAATTCCACTTTCCTGACTAGACTGATGGGAAATGTCAAATACCATACAGAGGCAGTCCTGTATCTGAGTCCTCAACTCTTCCATTAGTCTGTTCATTTTCAACTGGAAATAAACTGAGACTACATGAATTACTGTAGTCTATTTTATTCTGTAAAGCAGATCAAGAATTTGGAATGTTTAACAAATGTGGTTCATCTCTCATATTTCAAGTAAACATTAGATACTAATATTTCTGTTAAAATTCTGACTGCCTTTTATCAGCTCTTGATATTTAACCAAGTCTTCCCATCCAAGCACATGGTCTGTCCACTCCAACACTCAAATCCCTAATAATCTTCAGTGAAGTGCATCTAATGAGTTACATTAATACTGATTTCATGTATTATTATTTACATAGTTATATACTGTATTTGACAAATCTTTCTCCATTGATCTGATTCTTATTAGATAAAGAGCTCGGGAATATGAAATATATACCAACACGGGACTAGCTAAACAAATGGATTTATTTTCAAAACCTTAACACTGGCCCGCTGTTGTCCACAAATTCATTCCTAAACTGCCTCCAAGTCCTGAGCACAATGAATTCCAATTTTTTTTAATTTTCTTTTTTAAAATTTTGGCCTCTTTTATTGGTTTTCATTTATTTATTTTGACCCATCTTTATTCTTTGGCCTGTGTGGGCCTCCCATTACAGTGGCCCCTCTCAACGCGCTCCAGAGCGTTGGCTTGTAATTGGACACACCGGTCCAGCCACTCCATGGCACGTGGGGTCCTTCCTCGGCCAGGGATCGAACCAGCGCCCCCTGCACTGCAAGGCAGACTCCTTACCCAATGGACCACCAGGGAAGCCCCTAAATTTTTATTTATTTATATTTTATTTTTGTCTATTCTGGGTTTTCACTGCTACTGCAGGTTCTTCTCTAGTTGCAGGGCAGAGGGGCTACTCTCTAGTTGAAGTGAGCAGGATTCTTGTTGCGGTGAATTCTCTTGTTGTGGAACTCGGGCTCTAGGGCACACAGGCTTCAATAGTTGTGGCTCCGAGGCTCTAGAGCACAGGCTCCATAGTTGTGCCTCACGGGCTCAGTCGCTATGCAGCATTTGGGATCCTCCTGTACCAGGGACTGAAGCCATGTCTCCTGCATTGGCAGGTGAACTCTTCACCACTGAGCTATCAGGGAAGGCTCAGACATTATCATTTTCAGAACTTTCACATATATGATTTTACATGTTGTGTAAAGATTCAGTTGTGATAGCAAAACCACATATCAAAACTAGCCATGACAAAAGGACAAAAATATAACCTGATTAAAAAAATGGGCAAAGGTAACACCAAAGGCATGTTCTATGATGGAAATAACAAGCTAACCTCACTAAAAACTTCTGTTCTGCAAGAGACTATGTCAAGAGACTCAGAAAACAGGCCACAGAGTAGGAGAAAAATATTTGCAAAAGACATCTGATAAAGATCCGTTATTAGAAATATACAAAGAACTTTTAAAACAACAATATGAGAACAATCTAACTAAAATATAAGCCAAAGACATCATTGAAGAAAATATACAGATGGCAAAGAAGCACGTGAAAAGATGCACCAAGTCATTTGTTACCAGGAAAATACAAAGGAAAACAATGAGATACCATTGCAAAACAATCAGAGCAGCCCAAATCTGGAATTTTTTGATAATACCAAATGCTGGTAAAGAACTCTCAGTTAGGGCTTCCCTGGTGGTCCAGTGGGTAAGGACACCGCTTTGCAGTGCAAGGGGCACCCGTTCGATCCCTGGCCTGGGAAGATCCCACGTGCCGCGGAGCGGCTGGACCCATGTGTCCAATTACCGAGCCGGAGCTCTGGAGTGCATGCGCCCAGAGCCAGTGCTCTGCGACAACAGAGGCCTGGCCACCGCGATGGGAGGCCAAAGAACAAAGATGGATGAAGACAGATGAATGAAAGACCAATAGAAGTGGCCCACCGCCTCCCTCCCTCCCCAACCC